>CM055117.1:32051636-32651636 GCA_029206835.1 Rana muscosa | reverse complement strand
CATGACCCCTGCCTGAATCTGAATACACCTTTCCTTAACGTTTGGTATACTGTCTCTACACCATAGTCTTCTTGTCCTTACTCGCCCTTTACCACTATCAGGAGCTCTGGCACATAGGGGCTGGTGCTTAGACTCCGTGCCTTAGGTGAACCCACGTCCCCTGTCAGAGGGGAACCTTAGAAGACCCTTTATTGGCTAATGAAAGTTATTGAAGATGCAAGCTTCTGGGATAAGTTACTCCCTCCTTACCCCCGTCCTTTAGTTCTAGAAGGTTCTCCAACCTTCCAGACAACAGGGGGAGGAACCAGAGAGTTGCCAGGATGAGTCATCCAGCCCTGGCCTCTAGTAACACTGACCTGATTCAATGAATCAGGGTATTCCTGGCCAAAATATGCTTTTCCCTACTCTCACACTAGTAGCATAACTATAGAGGGTGCTACACACATATTAGGGCCAATTTATACAGGAACCAATTAATCTTCCAGCATGTCTTTGGAGTGTTGTAGGAAATCAGAGGACCCGGAAGAAACCCAAACAGACACAGGGATAACATGCAAACTCTGTGCAGGTAGTGCCGTGGTTGGGATTTGGACCAATAACCCTAGTGCTGTCAGGCGGAAGTGTTAACCACTTTGCCACTCTGCTGCTCATGCCCATAACTTAGAACCCTTCTTTAGGCTTTATACATAGTAAATGGTAAAAAGCCTGACAGAAGGATTAAAGTTTTCCAAAATCTTGCATCTTTAATAAGTCATGTTAGCCAATAAATGGTTCTACTTACACTTCATTAATCGATGGCTAACACAGTACAACGCTCTGCTTCTAGGTAGGATCACCGTTGCAGAAACATTACTTATCGTGTCAATAGCAAGTAAAGATGTTTAACAAGTATTCAATCTTTTTTTTTTTTTCGAAAAGTTCTGTGCTGCAAACATTTGGCCGAGACTGACCTCAACAATTTTCAGAAGCAGCAAAACAACATGCCGTGACAGCCTTAGGAGGACAGTAGGTCTGACAGTGACAGCGGACATCAGAGACACAAGCACATTTGATCTTCTAGGCCCGGTGATAAATGACAAGTTTTAGCGCTGTTGGCTTGATCTAGTTTGGCAAACTTCATTGTTTCAGTAATCCATCAGGTTTAGCCGAGCCTCCTTTTTAATATCCCCGAAATTTCCTTCCCCTCACAAACATTTATCTGTCTGGCCTCTTATTTGTCTGCCTATCTGTTTATCTAATTTTCCTCCTTCGATCAATCTTTTATTTGCCTGTTTTCTGCTGATGTTAGGGCTACATTCTAATACACTAACCACGCACTGTATTTCCTAATTATATTTTGCTGCCCTGACACAAACTCATATAAAAGTCCTTGCAGAACATCGTTCCATCAAGTCCTGGGGGATTCTGGGAGCTTACGGTTAAAGCCGAACGTGTGTCTTTTTGACTTATAATTTTATTGCTTGATTTTTTTTCATTTTTTATATAGAGTGAGAAAAATGTAACTGATAAACTTTGATTAGATCAAGATGAACGTGTTGTGCAAAAGAACTCACCTCTCCAGTGGCCCACGTGTCCTACCTCCTTCTCTTTCAGCATTGCTGCCTCCATCACTGTCTTGAAAAGAATAGAGTAGAAACGCTGGAGTCTTAAGTTTGACCTTTTGACGTATCTGGATTGGGGGCAGGCTGCCTCTCGATGCCAGGGGATCTCAACTGACCCCCTAGCTCATAACTAAAGGAGATTAAGACACAAGGGCCAAAAATTTGCACATCCAGATGTATATAGCAAGGAGGTAATGACAGAAAGCACAGTCCTGTGACAACTAATGACCCCGGGCAGAGGAGAGACTGTAAGGGAGAAGTGCTGCACATGCTTTCACTACTGCAGACCGTCCACTAAATACAGCATGGTTGACTGTAATGTCATGTGACTCAGAAATGTATGTCCTTGTGATGTGCAGTGGCGGACTGTGATTTTTTTTGGGGGGGTGGCAAACAACCCTCCCCCCCCATTGGTCAGTGGCATCTCAGTCAGCACCCCCCCCCGCACTTACCCAAGCAGGCAAGCGGCGGATGGGCTCCAGGCATCGGCGGCCTTCGATGGGCAGCGGGTTCCGGTGGCAGCGGCGGACTTCTGCAGGCAGCAGGCTCTGGTGGCAGCGGCTGGCTTCGGCAGGTTGTGGGCTCCAGGGGCAGCGGCGGGCTTTGGCGGGTTGCAGGCTCCAGCGGCAGCGGGCTTCTATGGACGGTGGGCGGGCTCCTGTTTATTTTGTGCTGCTCCTCCCTTCTTCTCCTAGGCATCCAAAAAGATTGTCTGTCCTTTCAGCCAATCAGGTGACGGGCATCAGACCCGCTTCCCGATTGTCTGGGAGGAGGATCCGTGTTGCAACAGCGAATATTAATTTGCTGTTGCAACACACCTGGGTGGGCTCCGGACGCAATGCTCTGCGACCCGAGCCCACCCTATTTTGAAGCCTATTAGAGAATATGTCTCTAATCAGTGCTTCAAAAAACACACCCCCGTCCATCCCCGCCATAGGAATTAATGCGCCCGGCATCCTGAAAGAAGCCGGACGCAAGGATAGGGAGGGTGGCGGGACATGGGGGGGCGGTGCCCGTGTGCCCACAATGGACAGGCCGCCCCTGGTGATGTGACTGTAATGCCATTTTCTTGAACACCACCAGTAAAGTGCAGAAAAACGACTTTTATGTGTACACATTCCTTCTTTCCAAAAGTCTATGGCCAGGAAAGATGTGTGGAGGCCCATGGCAAGGAGCAGGGCACAAGATGGTGAAGGGTTTGGCCTCAGCAGGAGAGACATTGTTCTAGCAGGGCTGGAGTGGGGTAGGGACTTATGGTCTTGGCACCAAATCTAGTCAACCATGAAGCCTCGCTTACAATGTGAACAATATAATAGCCAATCGCAGTGGTCATGTGATTGGGAAGTCTGTGTCCCCCCCCCAGGCGTAAAGACCCACTTAAAGTGACACCGGGGGCCGGGGCTAGGAGGAAGGTGTTAATAGAAAATAGAAAAAAAAAGGATTAATAATAATCTGCATTAGGACTGAGCTGGTGGTGTTGTAGCAACGCTTGGGAACTTTGTCTGGCTATAATAGTCAGTGTCTCCAGTTAGCTTTAAAGGCTAGACATTTTTTAACGTGGGCAGGGTTGAACTTGGCCACTTGTCAGCGCAGATGCCTGTTGTTCCATAAAGTGTTCCCAGTACATTTGAATCACTACTGGGACACATTTACGGTTGTAAGGGCCACCAGGATCCTAGAGGTAATGTCATTCTAGTAATGTATGTTTTATCAAATCTATGAAAAAACATTATTCTCTTAGAAATTCATATGTTAAATAAATACTCATAAATTGTTTACATTGTTTCTTAGATTAAAATAAAGTCTCCACTCTGAAGAAGCCTAAGTCAGGCGAAACATGTAGGACTGCAACGTTGGTGACTTACAAGGAAAGAGTGCACTGTGTTGTATTCTCCTTGACCCCTTTTTTAAATGTCATGTAATTTATGAATAAACTTTATATATTTTTTTATACAATCTATTACATTTTTATTATTTAACAATTTGAACAGCATGTACAAGCACCGTTAAAGTCCCACGCACCCCCCCATTTATGGGGTTTCTATACCAAATTTTCTATAGGGATGTAGGTCCTGCCATATTCAAAAACTTCTTTCATGTGCTAGTTCTATAATGTCTTTTTCTAGACATTTTTTAACTTAATGCATCGTGCTAGCTGTATGTCCCACTAGATGTATCACCCGCCCACCTCCCACCCCCCTACCTTATACCTTACCGAGTCCTATCTTGATCCAGTGCTGTGCCCGACTGCAGCGGTGCTGATCTCTCTCTCTCTCCTCGCAGGACACAGAGGCAGCAAGGGGAGTCATTGGCTCTTGCTGCTGTCAATCATAACCTCTGAGGAGGGAGCAGGGGATGGGGGTCGACCCACGCTGTGAGTGTCTATGGATGCACACAGCCCGGCTGTTATATTGTCTTTGGAAATTGAAAAAGGATTCGAAATTCGAAAACTATTTGAAAACGTTTTGAATTGATCCGAATTCTAATTCCAAAAATTTGAATCAATAACAAAACAAATTCTGAAAACGATATAAACGAATGAAACTAATTTAACTAAACGAATAACGAATCAAAACTTTTTTTTTTTGTTCTGCACATGTCTAGGGGCCAATTGTTGGTGTCAGTGGGAGGAATAGTTCCTCATGTATGTGGGAGAAATAGTAAATAAAGGGCCGGATAAAGGCAAATAAAGGGCCTGCATTTGGCCTGTTTCCCGACGAGAAAACCGGTTCTCTATTTTTCTCATCGAGATTCCCGGCAGTTTTCCAGACGAGAAACCATACACAGGAATGGTTTTCTAGGCAAACAGCTCTCCATAGGCGAGCGCACAGGGTGTGCCAGGTGTGCCCAGGCACACCCTAATCTCCCTTTACAGCACAGAGTCCCCCTACTTCCCTGGCTCCCCGCTTCCCCCTGTAGTGCTACCAGCTTCCCTCCTCTCCCGCCAGCTGTTGCTGCAAGGATGTTTTAGGATGAGTGGAGGAAGGGGCTGGTCAATATGTAATTGACCATCCCCTTCCCTTTCTGAATGAACATCGTGAGTGATCAGTAATGTGTGTTTGAGCTTTGCGGTGCACACCCTAATGCAATAGACTGCGCACACCTATAAAGCTCTCCCAGCAGTTTTCTTGAAGAGAAAACCGTGCGTGTGTACGAGGCTTTAGTCCGTAGGGTTCAATATTGAGTTGGCCCCGCCTTTTGCAGCTATAACAGCTTCATCTCTTCTGGGAATTCTGTCCACAAGGTTTAGGAGGGTGTCTATGGGAGTGTTTGACCATTCTTCCAGAAGCACATTTGTGAGGTCAGGCACTGATGTTGGATTAGAAGGTCTGGCTCCCAGTCTCTGCTCTAATTCATCCCAAAGGTGTTCTATCGGGTTGAGGTCAGGACTCTGTGCAGGCCAGTCAAGTTCCTCCACCCCAAACTTGCTCATCCATGTCTTTATGGACCTTGCTTTGTGCACTGGTCTAAATCATTTGGTGGAGGGGGGATTATGGTGTGGGGTTGTTTTTCAGAGGTTGGGTTTGGCCCCTTAGTTCCGGTGAAGGGAACTCTTAAGGCGTCAGCATACCAAGACATTTTGGACAATTTCATGCTCCCAACTTTGTGGGAACAGTTTGGGGATGGCCCCTTTGTGTTTCAACATGACATGTGCAATTCGTTTAGTTTCTAATTGGCTTTTCACAAATATAGAGAAATTCTTTAATTCCGAAATTTCCGAATTAACAAATTTTTCAATTTCAGAAGTTTCGGATTTTAGGATTTTCGAAATTTCGAATTTACAAATTTCCTAAATTCGGAATTTAGAAAATTAAAAAATTCGAAATTTAGAAAATTCGAAATTGCAAAATTCGAAAATCTAAAATTTGAAAATCTAAAATTCGAAAATGGTAAATTTGGAAAGCTGAATTTCCGAATTTTTTGAATTTCCGAATTTCCGAAAATCGGAAATTAGTTTTTTTTTTTTTTTGCTTTTTTCGGAAATTAAAAAAAAATTAGTTTTTTTCGTTCTTGTTTTATTCGTTTTTTTGGAAATTCGGAAATTCGAAAATTCGGAATTCAAAAATTCGGAATTTCCAAATTCCAAATTTCCTGAATTTCCGAAAAAAGCAAAAAAAAATAAAACGATAAAAATTTTTTTTTTGAATTTCCCGAATTTTCGAATTTCCAAAAAAAGAAAAAAAAAGAAAAAAACGAAAACGAAAAAAACAAAATTTTCGAATTTCCAGAATTTCCGAAAAAAGCAAAAAAAACGAAAAAAAAAAAAGGGAAATTGAAAAAAACGAATTTTTCGGTAGTGCACATGTCTAGTTTCAACATGACTGCGCACCAGTGTACAAAGCACAAAGCTGCACTCTCATTGGTGGTTAAGAGTAGTAAGAATGTTTTCTGTAGACACGTCTGTATACGTTGTCTTTCACGATCTCCGTGACTTTCTTAAGAATTCCTGACTGGTATATTTCTAGGTCAAGTACCGTAAAGCTGCTGATTTCATCAATTGCACATTTATGTTTCATTGTGTTTTATATAATACCTCTTACAACTCTGACATTGGCTTTGTTTGGCCCGATAGGTATCCCCGTAGGGTGTGCTGTATCTCTCCAGCAAGGCCAGGCTGTATTGCGGGCAAAAGGAGGTGATTTTCATAGGGCAGGACCTTCACCTTGGTATGAGGGTATTCCTGAAGATGAAGAGGAATCCGGAGCTGCAGCCAGTTCATTGATGTATATATATTAAAGAGAGCTGGCCCTGGTTGAAACCCAATCTAACTCCTTGGCCCAGCTGGAATATTTCACACTGTATTTTCTTCTTCATATATGGCATTATATGATTTCCCTCGTATGGCACTCCTCAGTAGTTTCAGTAGACTTTTTTATTTTTAGTTTGCGCAATTTTAAAGCCTGACTTCAACCATTTTTAATATTTATTTGTTTATTTATTTAGCAGTGCCTATCTTTGCAAGAAAAATAAAATAAAATAACCAATTCAAAAATGGCCTGACTCCAGCCATTTTTAATATTTATTTTTGTTTATTTATTTAGCAGTATCTATCTTTGCAATAAAAAAAAAAAAAAAAAAAAAAATGGCCTGACTCCAGCCATTTTTTATATTTATCTATTGATTTGAAACACTGAATCAAATGGGTAAGAGTTACAATTTTTTTTAAGATTTTTATTTACTTGTACAGGGATCAATAAACACTCCTATCCACAAGAAAAGGAATAGAATAAAATACCCAAATCAAAAATGGCCTGACTCCAGACATTTTTATATTTTATTTAGTTATTTATTTATTTAAAATACTGAATACTGAGCTGGCCCAGGTTGCAACACCATCTAACTCGTTGGCCCTGCTGGAATACTTCACACTGCATTTTCTTCTTTGTATATGGAATTGTATGATTCCTTTTTTACTCTCTAGTAGTTTCAGTGGACCTTTTTTTTTTTTTTTTTTGTACAATTTTAAAGCCTGATTCCAGCAATTTTTAGTATTTATTTGATTAATTATTTAGAATGATTCTGTCTTTGTAAGTAAAATAAAAAATAGAATAAAATAAACAATTCAAAAATGGCCTGCCTCCAGACATTTTTATATATATTTATTTGGAATACTGAATAGAGTGGGTAAGAGTTACAATGTTTGTTAGATTTTTATTTACTTGTACAGAGATCAATAAACACCCCATATCTTTGCAAGAAAACAAAAACAGAATAACATAACTTATCCAAAATGGCCTGACTCCGAACATTTTTATTTATTTATTTATCTATCTATTTATTCAGAATACTAAATAGAGTGCGTAAGTGTAACAATGTTTGTTAGATTTTTATTTACTTGTATAGGGATCAATAAACACCTATATTTTTGCAAAAAATAAAATAAAAAATAGAACAAAATAATTAAATAAAGAAATTGCCTGACTCCAGTTATTTTTATATTTATGTATTTAGAATACTGAATAGTGTGGGGAAGAGTTACAATGTTTGTTATATTCTTATTTGTTTGTACAGGAATCAATAAACCCTCTATCTTTTCAAGAAAAAAAATAGAATAAAATAACCAAATCAAAAATGGACTGACTCCAGACATGTTTATATTTATTAATTTAGAGTACTGAATAGGGTGGGGAAGAGTTACATTTTTGTTAGATTTTTAGTAATTCGTATAGTTGATCAAGAAATAACCCTATATTTAAAAAAAAAAAAAAAAGAGAATAAAATATCCAGATTTATATTTACTTGCACAGGGATCAATAAACACCTCTATGTTTGCAAAAAAACAAACAAAAAACAATTGAATAAAATAACCAAATCAAAAATATTCTGACTCCAGCAATTTTATATTTATTTATTTTGAATACTGCACAGAGTGGGAAAGAGTTAAAATTTTTGTTAGATTTTAATTTATTTGCACATATATCAATAAACACCCCCATCTTTGCAAGATTTAAGGATAGAATAAAATAACCAAATCAAAAATGGGCTGCCTCCAGCAATTTTTTTTCTTTATTTATTTATAATACAAAATTGAGTGGGGGAGAGTTTCATTTATCTTTTTTTTTTTTTTTTTTTCATTTGCATAGGGATCAAGAAACTCCCCTATGTTTTCAAGAAAACAAATAAAATAAAATAACCAAATCTGACTTGAGCTGTTTTATATTAATATATATATATATATTCATTTATATATATTTATATATAATTTTTAATAGCATAGGGAAGAATATTTCAATTTTTTTATAATTTGATTTACTTTTAGAGTGATCAATAAACACCTCTATCTTTGCAAGAAACAAATGTAAAACAATAATGTGAAATAACCAAATCAAAATTGGCCTGACTCCAGACATTTTTATATTTATTTAGAATACTGAATAGAGTGAGTTTTGTTAGATTCTTATTTGTTTGCACAGGGATCAATAAACATCCTTATCTTTGCAAGAAGAAAGCATAAATAGCATAAAATAACTACATTTTGCAACAGAATCTGGCCCTAAGGCTCCATGCACACTGGACGCTAAAAAAAAGCTATAAAAAACGCCAGTAGCTTTACAGGGAGCCTTTCAACGTTTTTTAGTGTTTTTGCACAAGCGTTTATTAGCGTTTTTCAGTGTTAGCTTTTTTTAGTTTTTTTTTTTTTCAATTGATCAAAAAACGCTGAAGAAACGCTGGCGAGCTGCGTTTTTGAGCGTTTATTAGCATTATTCTGCGTTTTGCATTTTTTCCCACCGAAAAACGTCACTTTGAACGCAAATTTCTTGCGTTCAGAAAAAAGCCCATAATCTCCACTGTTCATTAACGCTAACAAACGTCCATGTGTGCATGGACACATAGGCTAACATAGAGTGAAGTTTATGGGCTTTTAATAATGAGTGTCAGGGCCAGGACAAGGGGTGGGCAGGAGGGGGCACTGTGGTATCATGTGAGGTGGGGGGAACAAGGAGATTGGGAGGGAGGACATTTGTGTTGGAAGGGAGAATTTGGGGGGCTGCAGGGGGTAAGTATTGTTCTAGGAGGGGAACTTTGGGGGTGAGGGGTGGTAAGAGTGGGGATTTAGGGGGATTTGTATTGGGAGGAGGATGGGGGAATAATGCTCAAACATCTTGAGGGGGGGGGGCACAGTTTGGCATGATTGCCTTGGGCTCTATATGACCTTGTCCCGGCACCGAAGCCGGGACAAGGTCCATAGGTTCCATAGGTCCATAGGACCAAGGACCATAGGGTCACCATCATTCCATCACCTCTACTGATTGGCTGACAATAAGCAGCAGGGCAGCCGCTTGGCACAGAACCTGGAAGCAATCACTGTAGTATTGTTGCCTACTACAGTGATTTCCAGCTTCCATGGGGTTTCCATGGGTATGCATATACTGTACATAGTTAAACTGCCCTACCCAAACTTCAGCTTTTAGTGGGGGAGTTGAGGTTCTTTTGGTTGAATCCATATGGGAGGGAGTTGAGGTTCTTTTGGTTGACTCCATATGGGAGGGAGTTGAGATTCTTTTGGTTGACTCCATATGGGTGGGAGTTGAGATTCTTTTGGTTGACTCTATAGGCCCCTTTCACACGGGACGGATCAGCCATGATCCGCCCCGTGAACCTCCGCTTGCTCAGCGGGGATCGCTCCGTTGATCCCCGCTGAGCCGGCGGATGACTGGGCGGTCCCCGCACACTGTACAGGGACCGCACTGTCATATCTCCGCTCTCCCCTATGGGGGATCGGATGAACACGGACCGTCTTTCCGTGTTCATCCGATCCGCTCCGCAGACAGATAGAAAAATATACATTTTTCTATCCTGAAAAACGGAGCATAGCGGACACGGGTGAGATCGGGTGTCAGCGGATGTTCATCCGCTGACATCCGCTATCCCATAGGGATACATGTATGTCCGTTTTTCATCCGAAAACGGATGGGTGAAAAACGGACATACGGTCCGCCCATGTGAAAGGGGCCATATGGGAGGGAGTTGAGGTTCTTTTGGTTGACTCCAAATGGGAGGTAGTTGAGGTTCTTTTGGTTGACTCCATATGGGAGGGAGTTGAGGTTCTTTTGGTAGACTCCATTTGAGAGGGAGTTGAGGTTCTTTTGGTTGAATCCATATGGGAGGGAGTTGAGATTCTTTTGGTTAACTCCATATGGGAGGGAGTTGAGATTCTTTTGGTTGACTCCATATGGGTGGGAGTTGAGATTCTTTTGGTTGACTCCAAATGGGAGGTAGTTGAGGTTCTTTTGGTTGACTCCATATGGGAGGGAGTTGAGGTTCTTTTGGTAGACTCCATATGGGAGGGAGTTGAGGTTCTTTTGGTAGACTCCATTTGAGAGGGAGTTGAGGTTCTTTTGGTTGACTGATTAGGCAACCAGCCCAGCTGAAGCAGGGCTGGAAGTTTGGGGCTGTATATAAAATCCCAGCCTGCCCAGGGATTTTTCTCCACCCTGGAACCAATTTCCATGTATGTCAGGCAGGGGAGCTCTGGAGCACCTGCCTGGTGAAATATGGCCCATGTTTGGTGTACACTGGATGTACATCAAGAGCTTTATGTAATATGTACAAAAAGTTATTTTCCTTGGTAGCCGTAGGATGCTCCAGGTCTGTTAGCAAGGGAGCCTGTACGTTAGTGAGCCACCAAGTAGCAAGTCTTTATTTTCTCTTTATTTTCTCACTTTCTTTTTTTCTGTTTTTGCTCCTGTGCAAAGTGTAGGTAGTCCTTGTAAATAAATTGCCCTTGTGTTTCACAGAGAACGGTCACTCGCTGTGTCTGTTTAGTGTTGTGAACTCATCCAGGGAGTCACACGCATCAGATAATCCTCCTAATGGATAACCTAAAAGAGTGAAGATGAAATGTGTTTCCATGTTTAAATTTCCTGATTTATGGAAATACGCATTCTACGGCAGTTGTTTCGGGAGCTGAACTTTAATAGTAAACACTCAAGCATCTGGAGTTCATGCATTATATGGATCTTTATAATTCATGCGGGGACACACATGAGAAGAACTTTCAAGCGCACTTATCTCTGCAATTTGTTCTGGATACATGTATTATATATTTCATGTGAGATTTTATGGTGACGCACTCAGGCAAGCAATACTTACCACCTCTTCTTGTGACAATTTGCATTTATTTCTTGATACATGGTGGCAGCATGTGGCCTTAATCCATTCAGAATGTACAATATTTATCCAGATGGAAATGTGTGAAATGAACATGCCTTTAGGGTATGATATCTCCTTGTTCCACAGCAATATATAGAACGCTGTGAAAACAGTATTTGAATGCACCTTTAATTTTATTTAATTAATATTAACAGTAGAAATAATATATATATATATTTTTTTTTATTAATATTTTTTTTTTTTTCAATTGGAAGTCTAAGCTTCAATAACTTTAGTAGTATTCAGACAGTGATTCTATGCAAATGGATTTTACCACTTTTTTTTTTTAAATAAAAAAATATCGCCCCTTAGAACCCCCCAGGAGGTACCTTTCAAGCCCCTCGAGTACAGCTTTATTTTTTTGGATTATATGATTATTTGGATTATATGTATGATCATTAGGCAGAGAGCCAGAACGGCGGCGATAGTAGGGAAGGCATTGATCCTGTGTTCCTGCTAGGGATGACCCGAACCCCCCCCCCCCTGGTTCGGTTCGCAGCAGAACATGCGAACAGGCAAAACATTTGTTCGAACGCGCGCAGAATCGCAGATCGCCGCCATTACTGATGAAAAATAATTATTAATAAAAATGCCATAAAACTATCCCCTATTTTGTAGAAGCTATAACTTTTGTGCAAACCAATAAATAAACGCTTATTGCGTTTTTTTTTACCAAAAATATGTAGAAGAATACGTATTGACCTAAACTGGGGAAAAAAAAAAAATTTTTATATATATTTTGGGGATATTTATTATAGCAAAAACTAAAAGGAATTGCATTTTTTTCAAATTTGTCACTCTATTTTTGTTTATAGCGCAAAAAATAAAAACTGCAGAGGTGATCAAATACCACCAAAAGAAAGCTCTATTTGTGGGAAAAAAAGGACGGCAATTTTGTTTGGGAGCCACGTTGCACGACTGTGCAATCGTCACTTAAAGCGACGCAGTGCCGAATCGCAAAAAGTGGCCTGGTCTTTGGCCAGCGAAATGGTCCGGGGCTGAAGTGGTTAAAGTGAAATAATAAAAGTGAAATATTCCTTTAAATTTCGTACCTGGGGGGTGTCTATAGTATGCCTGTAAAGTAGCGCGTCTTTCCCGTGACGCGTCAGATGGGGCAGGGAAGCCGCCGGAAACCCCCGTTGTGTCAGAGGGGGGCGGGGTCACCCGTCCACGTCACAGGTGGCCCTGCCCTCGGTTATTTAACAGCTGTCAGACGCCTCGCGCGTCATTTGGCCGGGTGCCTTCTATGGAGACAGTATCGTTCGTAGCAGCGGGTCCGTGTCGTAGAAGGATTTAAAGCGCTGGAATTTTATTTTTTATTTTTTATTAAAGGACTTGTCCCAAGCTGTGTGTATGCTTTTTTTTACTTTTTTGTTACTTTTTTGGGTGAAATGATAACCCCGTTACCGATTCACATAGGGGGGTGGCATCTGGGGGTCCCCTTTGTTAAAGGGGACTTCCAGATTCCGATAAGCCTCCCACTCGCAGACCCCCACAACCACCGAGCAAGGGTTGTGGGGATGAGGCCCTTGTCCCCATCAACATGGGGACATCCTCCCCATGTTGAGGGCATATGGCCTGGTACGGTTCAGGAGGGGGGGTGCTCTCTCGTCCCCCCTCTTCTCCTGTGGCCTGCCAGGTTGCGTGCTTGGATAAGGGTCTGGTATGGATTTTGGGGGGGAACTACATGCCATTTTTTTTATTGTGGCATGGGGTTCCCCTTAAAATCCATACCAGACCAACCCCCCCCCCCCCCCACTTTTTTTTTTTTTTTTGGTTCGGAGTTTCCATTAATATTCATACCAGACCAAAAGGGCCTGGTAATGAACTGGGGGGGGGGAACCCCTGATGTTTTTTCAATGACTTTTATCTGTATTGCCAGGACCCGACAATTCATTACAGCTGCGAGTTTTAAATCACTTTTTCCATTAGAAATTACATTTTGTGCAGGGACAGTTCTAAACACGGGAAACAAGAGCTACTTTACAGGCATACTATAGACACCCCCCAGGTACGAAATTTAAAGGAATATTTCACTTTTATTGTTTCACTTTAAGCATTATTAAAATCATTGCTCCCGAAAAAACGTCCGTTTTGAAAACTTTTTTTTTGCATTAATACATGTCCCCTGGGGTAGGACCCGGGTCCCCAAACACTTTTTATGACAATAACTTGCATATTAACCTTTAAAATTAGCATTTTTGATTTCTCCCATAGACTTTTAAAGGGTGTTTCGCGGCTTTCGAATTTGCCGCGAACACCCCAAATTGTTCGCTATTCGGCGAATGGGTGAACAGCCAATGTTCGAGTCGAACTCAAGTTCGACACAAACATAAAGCTCATCCCTAGTTCCTGCAAAGCAGGGACATAGATCAATGCCTTCCCCTAGTAAAAACACTGGCTAGGCACACAGTTAACCCTTTGATCGCCCCTTCCCAGCCAGTGTCTTTAGTACAGTGTCACTGGTTCCCAAAAAGTGTCAGTTAGTGTCCGGACTGTCCGCCGCAATATCGCAGTCCCGCTATGTCGCTGATCACCATCGCCATTACTATTAAAAAATTTAAATGAATAAAAATATCCCATAGTTTCTAGACGCTATAACATTTGCGCAAACCAATCAATTTACACTTATTGTTATTTTTTCTACCAAAAATATGTAGCAGAATACATATTAGCCTACTGTAAATTGACAAAGAAATTCCATTTTTTTTTTTATTGGAGATGTTTTATAGTAGAAAGTAAAAAATTTAGTTTTTTTTTTGTTTTTTTTTCAAAATTGTCTGTCTTTTTTTGTTTATGGCGCAAAAAATAAAAACCGCAGAGGTGATCATATACCACCAAAAGAAAGCTCTATTTGTGGGGAAAAAAGGACATGAATTTTGTTTGGGTACATCGTCGAACGACCGCGCAATTGTCAGTAAAGTAACGCAGTGCCGTATCACAAAAAATGGCCTGGTCATGAAGGGGGTAAATCTTCCGGAGGGCAAGTGGTTAAAGCCCTAGTTTACGGGGTTGGCATGCTTTTTGCGAGTAAACAGAGTAGGGACCGTTCCCCCGCCTGTTAGAGTTAGTACAAGAGCTAGAGAAGGGTTCCTGATAAGGAGGGTAAGCGTAGGGTCGCATCTCTTCTGGACACTTTCCCGGGTGGGCACTAGATGGGCAGGCCGCACCTCCTGTGTGCCTGGCTGGGTAGCTTTCCCACCAGGTTTGTTGTAAACTGTTGCTGCATTGCTTCAATACAAGTTCTTCTTCAACAAGCCTGTGTGAATTATTGTCTCCGTGCCATGCTGCACCCCACCTACAAGTTAATGCTGGTTCTGATAGAAAGGTGGCGGAACACACAGGGCATTGCAGTTTGTTGCATATGGAGGCTGCATATTCGTATGTGGATGGGGCTTAATACACCCTGTAGGGGAACCCAGAGTGAACCCTTTTCATGATATCTCCATCTTTCTTTCTTTCTCGCTCTATCGCTTTCCCTTTCTCCCTCTTTCTCACTTTCTTTTATCCTTAAATAGCCACCCTGCCCTAAATGTAGTTTGCTGCTGTGCTCATTTAAGCCTTGCACACACGGTTGGACTTCCATCGGACTTTTCCGTGTTTTTTTGTCCGAACGGAGTTGGTCGGGAACACCCATAGCATACACACGCTCGGACCTTTCTGCAAACTTTCCCAAAACTTTTTGCAACATCACGTGGTTTTGCTGCTCTTTTCTGCCCTTTACCGCCACCCTTTGGTCAACCTCTGCTCTTGTTGATTGATTTTAACATTAGTTGTTTAGTCCATCGGACAAAAGTCCGATGGTTTCCTGTACACACGGTCGGACTTTGCTCCATCGGACTTTTGTTGGACAAAAGTTTGTCCATTTGCAGACCCAACTTTTGTCCGATGAAAACAAAACCAAACGAAAAAAAGTTTGTCCGATGGAGCGTACACACGGTCGGATTGTTGGTCCAACTTGCTTAAAACGAAGTTTGTTGGGCAAAAGTCTGACCGTGTATACGGGGCTTTAGTCTTCCCCTAGGCTCAGTAGTGCTGTAGTTTCTTCCTGCTGTCAGTAGACGTGTCAGTAGGAGGATAAAAATCTCTGGACTACCCTTATGAGGCTCTCCACCCCATGGGCTTCAGCCTGAAGCCTAGAGAGGCCCTGACATCTGCTTTCTACTGTAGGTCTAGAGTTGGATCAGAAGTTGTCCCATCTGGTAGAAAGGAGAACCTCTGAAGATCAAAAAGCAGGGATGGGGACTCTGCTGTTGGAAGAAGCTAGAACCTTGCAAGGGCCTGGTGACTCTCTTGGAGGAAGGCACATAGAGGTCTGTTATCCAATTAAAGGTGGCTCCATCCTGGGGAGGTGTGCTTTTAGGTTGTCTGGCCCCCTAGGCCTGAACCCTAGTGAGGTCCTGACATCTGCCTTCTACTGTAGGCTAAAGCCCTGTACACACGATCGGATATCCTATGGATTCTAAACCGATGTTTTTTTCCATCGGAAATCCGATGAAACTGTCTTCCATCAGTCTTGCCCACACACCATCAGTCAAAAAACCGACCGTTTCAAACGCTGTGACGTAAAACACTCAGATGAGCCGAGAAAAATTAAGTTCAATGCTTCTGAGCATGAGTCGACTTGATTCTGAGCATGCTTGGGTTTTTTATCCGATGGAGTTCCCCACAGACGATATTAATTTGCTATCGGTTTTTATAACCATCGGATAAATTTAAAACATGTCCTATTTTAAACACCGATGGAACAAAGACCGATGGGGCCCATACACGATCGGTTTGTCCGATGAAAACAGTCCATCGGACTGTTTTCATCTGTAAAACCTATCGTGTGTACACGGCTTTAGAGTTGGGCCAGAAGCTGTTGCATCTGGTATAAAGGGAAGCTGACCCAAGATCAGGAACTGGGGATGGAGATTCTGCTGTTGGACAGAACTAGATCCTTGCAAGGCCTAGAGTTGGATCAGAAGTTGTCCCATCTGGTAGAAAGGAGAACCACTGAAGATCAAAAAGCAGGGATGGGGACTCTGCTGTTAGACAGAACTAGATCCTTGCAAGGGCTTGGTGACTCTCTTGGAGGAAGGCACAGAGAGGTCTGTTATCAAATTAAAGGTGCCATTTACAGTGTTGCAGGTTTCATCTTTAAAAGGCTATGTAGCCACCCTGCTCCAAATGTAGTTTGCTAGGTGGTAAACAGCCCTAGTCGATTTGTAGTTTGTACTTCTTTAGTCTTCCCATAAACTCAGTAGTACTGTTATTTCTTCCTGCTGAGGACATAAATCTCTTGTGAGGCTTGTGAAGCTTGTGAGGCTATCCTTACCCTGGGCTCCAGCCTGGGGAGGTGTGCTTTTAAGTTGTCTGGCCCCCTAGGCCTGAACCCTAGTGAGGTCCTGACATCTGCCTACTACTGTAGGCTTAGAGTTGGGCCAGAAGCTGTCGCATCTGGTAAAAAGGGAAGCTAACCCAAGATCGGGAACCGGGGGTGGAGATTCTGCTGTTGGACAGAACTAGATCCTTGCAAGGGCTTGGTGACTCTCTTGGAAGAAGGCACAGATAAGTCTGTTATTCAATTGAAGGTGCCATTTACACTGTTGCAGGAGTCACTTTGAATGCCTTTAACACTGTACAAGGAAGAAGTGGATCTGGAGTCTATAGGCATTGCTTTGAGCTTTTGTGGCTCTTACCCTTCTCTCACTGTGACTTGCCAGAGGAATAAAATCTTTCAACACCTATAAAATGACTGGTGCCCAATGCTTCTCCCATTACTAGCCATAGATTTAGCATTGGGGTGGATGTCAGACTTCCTTGTCACTGGGGCTCACAGACATGCCTTTTGGGGGGCAGGGGTGCTACACTTATATCTCTTTCCTTCCTTCTCTCTTTCCTCTTGGTCACTTTTTCTAATCCTTGTATCTTTCTCTCTCCCTCTTTTCCTCTCAATCTATCCCTCCTTCCTTACTACAGTATATCTCCTCCCTATTGCCTATCTTTCTTTCTTTCTTTCTTTCTTTGTATATACGTCTCCAAGCAAGGGCCTACCTACAGGGGTCACAGGGGTCTCAATTGCAAACTGGCCCCATGCAGCAGAGTGCCCGTGCGACCCCCCTGTACACCTGGATAGGAAGAGTGCTTGCATATAGAGGAACCAATCTCTTCATTTTCCTCCTGCAGCCGCTAAATGCTTGCCAGAGAGAGGAGGAGAAGTGGGCATTCAGCGGCTGCAGGAGAAAAATTAAGATATCCGTTCCTCTATATGCAGCTGCCCCGCCCCTCCTCTGCACAGAGCTATTACTGTCCATTCATTCTGTGCAGCTGAGGCTGCAGAGAAGGAGATTGAGGGCTGTTTCCTGTACTGTCTGCTGCAGAAGATTTTTCAGATCTGTCAAGATGGAGAGCATGGACATTTACCGACCCCTTCTTTTTCTGAATGGAGAGTCGGTGATCCATAGCTGAGACTGCAGAGATGGAGATTGAGGGCTGTGTCCTCAATCTCTTTTCTCTGTCTCGAAGGTGAAACATCAGAGGTCTATTTAGACCCCTGAAATCTCACAAAGGCCCCCCCAACGGGGCTTTTAAAAAAAAAAACAATACATTATTTAAAACAAAAATTGTAAAAAAAAAAAACTTGGTAAATATGACATCCTATTCACCTTGTATCTCTCAATGGGTCTTTCTCAGTCTCTTTATTCCCCTGATACCTCACCAAGTCCCCCCCCCCCTCTCCAACGGGGCTTTTAAAGAAGATAGAAAAAAAATTGTAAACAATAAAAAAAAATTAAAAAAGTGGTAAAAAAAATTAAATAGGAAAAATAAAAAACTACTGTCACTACTTGCGAAACGACCAGGGCCACAAAGATCACACTTGAGACCGGGTCCTGGCATTCCACCACCATGCCTGGGGCCCTGAAGGTTCTAGTTACGCCACTGTCTCCATGCATTCTTCTTTTTCTGGATCTCTCTATGACATCCTCTTCACCTTGTATCTCTCAATGGGTCTTTCTCAGTCTCTTTATTCCCCTGATACCTCACCAAGTCCCCCCCCCCCCTCTCCAACGGGGCTTTTAAAGAAGATAGAAAAAAAATTGTAAACAATAAAAAAAAAATTAAAAAGTGGTAAAAAAAATTAAATAGGAAAAATAAAAAACTACTGTCACTACTTGCAAAACGACCAGGGCCACAAAGATCACACTTGAGACCGGGTCCTGGCATTCCACCACCATGGGGCTTGGAGGGAAGGGCCCTGGCATGGTTCTTTCATTGTTGCCCTGAAGATTCTTGTTACGCCACTGTCTCCATGCATTCTTCTTTTTCTGGATCTCTCTATAACATCCTCTTCACCTTGTATCTCTCAATGGGTCTTTCTCAGTCTATTTATTCTCCTGATATCTCACCAAGCCCCCCCCCCCCCCCAACGGGGCTTTTAAAAAATATATAAAAAAAATATTTAAAAAAAAAAATTGTAAACAATAAAAAATAAAATAAAATGTGGTAAAAAAATTAAATAAGAAAAAGAAAAAACTACGGTCACTATTTGCGAAACGACCAGGGCCACAAAGATCACACTTGAGACCGGGTCCTGGCATTCCACCACCATGGGGCTTGGAAGGAAGGGCCCTGGCATGGTTCTTGCACTGGTGCCCTGAAGGTTCTTGTTACGCCACTGTCTCCATGCATCCTTCTTTTTCTTGATCTCTCTATGGCATCCTCTTCACCTTGTATCTCTCAGTGGCTCTTTCTCAGTCTATTTATACCCCTGATATCTCACCAAGGTCCCACCAACAGGGCTTCTAAAAAAAGTAAAAAATTTTGTTTTTAAAAAATATGTAAAAAAAAAAAAAAATTGATAAAAAAATTCAGTAAGAAAAATAAAAAACTACTGACAGTATTTGCGAAACTGCCAGGGTCACAACGATCATGCTTGAGACCAGGCCCTGGCGTTCCACCACCACGGGACTCAGAGAGAAGGGCCCTGGCATGGTTCTTGCACTGGTGCCTTGAAGGTTCTAGTTACGCCACTATCTCCATGCATTCTTCTTTTTCTGAATCTCTTTATGGCCTCCTCTTCACCTTATATCTTTCAATGGCTCTTTCCCTACTGTATTTCTCTCTTCTCTCTCCATCCCTTACACTGGGGCCACAGAAGAGTTAATTCCCCTATAACAGCATGATGAAATACATTACTGCAAACACAAACATGGATATTGCAAGCCTCAGCCATATTAATCATGCATTCAGGCTCATCCTACCTGATTGGAAATTGATTTCCCCTGGGACGCCAACGATTTGTAAATCAGATATTGATTCGGTCATCTATCCAGGAATCCGGCTCTCAGGCTCTCCAACGAGATCTCAGGTTAAACTTCATTTTTCTGTACTTCAACCCCGTCGCTATTGACGTTCTGCACGGACTGATGAAGATAAGTGCTTTAAAAATGATAATAGGCATCGGAGAAAAGAAATGGAATCTTAGAGGATTGAAAATTTCTGTGCATTGTGAGCAGATAACTCAGCTGAAATGGAATATCTATAGATACTCAGTCACACTTTCATTGTTGTAATATAATTCCGTTCGGGGGGTGAGGAGGCAACCGGCGGTCAGTGAAAAATCTCCACGGTTCTCGAGCAACAAAACGGATATACAGTCTCATGGCTCAGCTAAAATTCTTAAAGTGAATCTCCAGTCCAAACTTTTTTTTATTTTAAAGCTTAATTCCAGGTGCATCAAATCTGAAGGCTTGATTTTAAGTAGGAAAAGCCTGCCCCTGCCAGCATGCTATAGCGAAAAACCCTTGTGTGAAAGCAGTGGTCTCCTCACCGAGGTCCAACACACCCCCCTGTTGAGTTAGACCTATAGCTCTGCAGTCAGCAAAATGTATCTTCCTTGTTTTTAAACAGGATTCAGTTATCTAGCCTGCCACTAGGTGGCTCTGTTTCTGTATAGTGTGTGGTAACACAGGATAATGTAATCAGGTGCTAGGTCCTTTTTGGCTAGGGCTGTTCTGTAGTGATCTCCTGTGTCAGTCTGTGCCCATATTTAAGCCAATATACAAAGAAAAAGAGCCGCTGCTCCAGGTGTATGATGATAACCTGAGGTGGAATGTCTCGTAGAGTGCCAACCCTGGCCCGCCTCCGTGGGAAACTTGTAAGAAAAGAAATGGCTGCACATCCAGGAATTCTGATTGCCTTTTATTGTTCAAAGTGATAACACCAAAGACACCAACAAGAGGTCACGTAAACGCGTTTCACACAAACATCTAGTGCTTTATCATTACCAGTAATGATTAAGCACAAGATGTTTGTGTGAAACGCGTCTACGTGACCTCGTGTTGGTGTCTTTGGTGTTATCACTTTGAACAATAAAAGGCAATCAGAATTCCTGGATGTGCAGCCATTTATTTTCTTACAAGTTTCCCACGGAGGCGGGCCGGGGCTGGCACTCTACGAGACATTCCACCTCAGGTTATCATCATAAAAGGCAATCGGAATTCCTGGATATGCAGCCATTTATTTTCTTACATATTTAAGCCAGGTGGGGAAGGACCCAAAGTTAAGGATGCATGAGAGCCAAAAGTGCCCACATTGTGACAATGTAGTCACCTAATGCAGAGACCCTGAACAGGGCTGGAGGACAGGTTGAGATAGCTCTGCATCCAGAAGAGTCAGGACTCAGCAGTAGTCTTTCTGTCTCTTATGGTGGAGGAGGCTAGAGCAGGTTGCAAAAGGCTTTTCAACCCAAGTGTTCTCTGAAGTGAGTCTATAGTTCTATTTTAAGAGACGTGCTCAGCCAGGGTGCGGTTATGTTTTCAGAAAACTATGTACAGCCCCCTGCCAGCCTCTGTCCCCAGCAGGGATTTGCGTGTATTGCATAGCGAAAAACAGAGATCTAGTGATGGTGACACTGGGTCTATGAAGAAGTATGTCATGAAAATGGAAAGGTTTTATTTAAAAACTGCATTAGCATGTTGATATAGAAGAGAAGAAGAGGATCCAGGCAGGGCAATAATAAAAAATAAAAGAATTCAGAATAAACTTTAGCTTTAGGAAATCACTGACTTTCTAAAAGTCAGAACAAAGACACGCCCTCATCATGAATTCTATAATGAAATGAAAACAATTCTGTGCAATCTAACGAGGGAACCAAGGAATGCTACATGGGTTTCATGAAGGATGCTTTCTTTCAGACAAAAATCTGCATAGAAAAGCGAGATGTTCCCATGTCTAGAAAATACGTCATGGACATCCCAATTTTTGTATTTTGCTGAAACGGTTTAGATTGGATTTTTTTTTTTTTTTTTTGGAGAAACACTGTTAAACAGTGTTTCCAGCTGTCCAGGGGCTCTTTTTAAAACCTTGTATGTCAGGGTGTCATCAGATCAAGAAGTGCAAGACAGTGGCAAGAACTAGGGTCACAAAGGTCGTCCTTGCAACTGGGCCTTGGCATTCCGCCACCATGGGATGTTGTAAGGCTTGGTTCACACTACTGCGACCACAAAATCACTTGCTTGCAATTTCTTTGCGACTTTCTTGCAACTTGCTTGCAAATTTTGTGATTTAACATTGCCCTCTATGGCACTCAAATTGCACCAAAGTCGCAGAAAAGTAGTGCAGGAACTAGAGATGCACTGATACCATTTTTTTTTACGAGTACTGATACTTTTTAATACTCGTCGATACCAATTACCCATACCTACCGCAATTGTTGTTTTGTCAGCAATAGTACAAAGCATTGAAAAGTTATTTACAAATTAAATAAACTTTTTTTTTTTTTTGCGCTTTTTTCAATGTGAGGAAAATATATGTGTAGCACACCCCCGCAGGAGCTGCTGGTTTAATTTTGGGCCTTGCACGTTACCTCAGTATTCGTTGTCTATGGGGAAGAAAGTCTGTAGAAACTCCAATGTCCACACAAGATGTAAAACCTTAAGCAGTTAGGTTTTATTTTCCCTTTTTTTGCATAAACATATAGAAAGGTGAAGGGAAGGGGTAGGTTCAGGCACACTGTACAGATCACTGGGGAGAACTCCTCAAGTATACAGTCACTCACCACTCTCCCTGGAGTGGGTATTACTCACCCGGATAGGCCCCTCTCACCTGGCCTAGCAGCCAGGAGGATGCACAAACAATATCAGGACCAGTCTCTGCCAAAGACTGGTGATGCACAGAATTGGATAATCCGGGATCCTCTGCCACAGGACTCAACACCCAAACTTCCAGCCGAACAGTCAAGAGCCTTTAAGCCGACCCGACAGACTGCAAGGTGAACTTTAGTTGTGGTGCATCCTCCAATAGATTTACCAGGCCCTCCTCAAGACACCGGCCTTCCGCTTGGTCTTTTCCAGGACAGGTCCTCCCCTGGTTTCCTCCATTGAGTGGCTTCCTCCTGCGGGACGGACAGCACAGGATCACCTTCAAAGTATAGGCCCAGTCAGCATAACTGGGCCTACTGGTTGGAGTTGCAGCCTCGGACCAGTATGGTTCCGAGGCCAAAAATCACACAATACATCCCTCATGCCAGGAGGGGACGAAGGACCCCAAAAGATGGCGTCTGCCCCTTAAGTACCCTTCCCCAGCATGTTCAGCGGGTAGACCACGCCCACTGAACTGTTCCTGGGGGAAGGTACCCAATACACTCTGGCTTGTCAGTCTTCCACATTGGCCCGAGGTGGTAACGCCACCTACAGGCAAACAGTGGGAAGTCTGCCCAACACAGCCATAGGCGGAACAGAGGCTAATTTAACATCTATTATTTACATCTGAGCCTAGCTATTGGCTCAGATACCCTCTAAATTGAAACATAGCGCCCAGTCATTGGGAGAAGGGCGCTACATATGTTAAAAGTGTAAAAACATCAACGAACAAAACAAACAAACAATTTTTTTTTTAATTATTAATAGTTTATGAAATAGAAGTGAAAAAAAAAAAAAAACATCAGTAGGAAAATAATAATTACATGGAGGAGAATAAGGAGTTAATGAGGGCTTATTTGAGTAAATTAAGGGTTAATAAGGGGAGGAACATTTAATAAAGAGGAATAATAATAATATAATTTTTTTTACTTGACAAGTTGCTTTAAACTGACTTCATCTGCAGATCGAAGTTCACCCCTTTGATTTGTAGATGAGGAAAAACAGTAAGATACAAGGTTTCCTGTTACTGTATCTTTGGGCTGAGCAATGTTGTTGATAAACATTGCCCGGCTGCATTTTATTTTTTTCGTTTTTGACAACTCCAATTGCCAGGACTTCAGTTTAAACTTCAACTGTCAACATGGGAACCCCACTGACAGCTGAATAAGTCATTGGTTGTTAAGGACGAGGCGGCCCTGCACCTTAACAACTGATAATTGCCAGCTTTTTTTTTTTTTTTTTACATTTCAGCTGTCAGTGGGGGAGTCCCGCTGTCAGCTGAATGAACCGAGCCTGAAAGTATCGGTTTCAGGTATTGGAGCATTTGCACGAGTACGATACTCGTGCAAATGCTTAGTATCGACGCAAATGCGGATATCGGTATCAGCGCAACCCTAGAAGGAACTTTTTTTTGTCGCTGTGAATTGAGTCCCATTGATTAACTCCTTCACGTCCGCACTATAGCTGAATGACGGCTACAGTGCGGACCTACTTTGCTGGGTTGCCGTCATATGACTTCTCTCCCTTTGCACACTCCCAATGAGACTCGGCCTGATGACAGATCAGAGTACCCTTACCACCTGATCAGCTGTCAGCCAATTACAGCTGATCACGTTATGTAAATAGAAGATCGGTAATATATTTTTTTCTTTTCACGCTGACAGCGTGAGGAGAAGAAAAAGCCGATCACTGGATTCTGTGAAAAGGACATCGGTCCCAAAGAGGAAGAGGCACAGCCACATCATCTGTGCCCACTAGTGCCACCTGCCAGTGCCACCTGCTAGCGCCCACCAGTGCATATCAGTGCCACCTATTAATGCCCACCAGTGGTGTCCATCAGTGCCACCTAGCAATGCTGCCTATCAGTGTCACCTATCAGTGCCCATCACTGCCACCCACCAGTGCCCATCGCTGCCACCCATCAGTGCCACCTATCAGTGCCCTTAAGTACCACCTATCAATGCCCTTCAGTGCCACCCATCAGTGCCACCTCTCAATGCCCACCAGTGCCAACTATCAGTGCCCACCAGTGCCGCCTATCAGTGTCCACCAGTGCCAACTATCAGTGCCCACCAGTGCCGCAATAATCAGTGCCCTTCAGTGCAGCCTCATCAGTGCATATCAATGAAGGAGAAAAGAGACCTGTTTGCAAAATTTTATAACAAAATATAAAAAATTTTTTTTCCTTTTTTTTAACAAAAATAAAAAACCCAGCAGTGATTAATTACCACCAAAAGAATATTTGTGGGGGAAAAACATGATAAAAATTTCATTTGGGTACACTGTTGTATGACCGCGCAATTGTCATTCAAAGTGGGAGAGCTGAAAATTGGTCTAGGCAGGAAGGGGGTTTGAGTGCCCGGTAAGCAAGTGGTTAAGACGGCACCCACTGAAATGAAGGGGCCCGGGATTGTAGGGAAGGGCCCTGGGAACAGAGGAAAGGGCCCTGGGACTGATGGAAAGGGCCCTGGGACTGATGGAAAGGGCCCTGGGATTGATGGAAAGGGCCCTGGGACTGATGGAAAGGGCCTGTGGTCCAGCTGGCAGTCACCTTTATATGGTTTCTTGCACCTGGGCCCTGAAGGTTCTAGTTGCGCCTCTGCTGCAAGACCACTCGTTTGTAAAGAGAAAAAAATTGGGATTGGCGTTGGGTTTTACCATTACAGATTACTGCCGATTACGTTGAGTCTTCCTGTTAGCTGTCCTCATGTCTAATCTTATTTCAGTTGAATAGCAGACCAGTCAGTCTTCCATTCCCTGCACAGAGCTGTGTTTTGGTTGAAGGATATAATCTTGTTGTCTTGGTGACTAAATTCACTGATCGCAGTTGAGGTGACCGATGACACCAAGTTCATGAGACATCATTAAGTGACTGCGACTCAACCCCAGGTGAAGACTCGCCACTTGTAATGGCGTTTGGGTCACAGAAACCGTGGTAACAGCCTGCACGGATGGATGGAGTAGATTGCTGTGAAGTATGAAGGGCCACAGAGATGGGAGAAAATATTTCCTGCCTGATGAGAAATGGATATGGACGGCACAGATGAAAGGAAAGGATGTTTTTATTCTTGCAATAAAGGATCGCTCCTTCTTTAACCACTTTCACCCCCTTCCTGCCCAAGCCAATTTTCAGCTTTCGAAGCTGTCGCACTTTGAATGACAATTGCGCAGTCATGCAACATTGTACCCAGATGAATTTTTTTTTTCTTTTTAGACAGATAGAGCTTTCTTTTGGTGGTATTTATTCCCCACTGCGTTTTTTTTTTTTGTTTTTTGCTAAACATACAGAAAAAAAAAAAAAAAACAGGTCCACAACCACTTCCAGACCAAGGATGTCATGTGACGTCCTGGACTTTCAGTGGGGATATCTGAATGATGGGTGCATCTGCAGGCATCATTCAAGTAATAGTAAGAAGAGCCGGCAAGACTGTAATCCTTGAGGTGTCGTTAAGTGACAATAAAACAATAATGCTGACGTGTTTCGGCAATAGCCTTAGTCGAAGCTACGACTAAGGCTAATGCCGAAACGCATCAGCATTATTGTTTTATTGTCACTCTGATGTACCAAAAAACGACACTTCAAGGATTACAGTCTTCCCGGCTCTTCTTACTATTGTTGCATTCCAGTGTGTTGGGACACATCGAGCCTTGGCACCTGTGAGTGGACTTGGTGTATGGATTAGGTTGTCCCTGCAGAGAGCGCTGTTACCTTTTTCTTTTCCAGGCATCATTCAGATACCTTCTTTTTCAACTGGCGATTCCCTGCACCGTAAGAATGATTATAGCGGCAGTTCCACCGCTTGATCATTCTTACAGGCGACAGGAGGGGACATCCCCCCTTCCCGCCACTCTCCGGTGCTTCTCTAGGCTCCCGTGCCATCGGGGACCCGGAGAAAGAATCCGCCGCTGCCGCATGAAGAGCATAGAGATTTCCGGTGACAGGTGGTCACCAGTCATCTCTATGACCGTCGGAGGCCCAGGCGCGACGTTATGACGTCACGTCCGGGCCGCGGATGTCAACAAAGCAGCGATCTCGGCCTGAAAGCATCAGATCTGTAATAATTTTTTTGTATCTGCTGCTTTCCAGCCTGGAGGAGAGATATGGGGTCTTATAGACCCCACATCTCTCCATAAAGAGGACCTGTCACCAGGGCCGCCATCAGGAACTTTGGGGCCCCTTACATAGCTTCAGGCATGGGCCCCCTGGAGCAGAGAACCCGGGGGGGTGCTGCCGCTGCAAATTGAGAAGCGGGGGTGGGTGCCATGAATTGAGAAGTGGGGGGGTGCTGCCGCCGCAAATTATTGAGGTCGGGGGGTTGCCATCTGGGCCCTTGGGGACCTCCGGGCCTCTGGGGACCTCTGGGCCCATTACAAAAAATAAAAATAAGAAAGAAATAAATAAAGAAATAAAATAAAAAAAAATATATATTTTTTTATAAAAAATAAATGAAAAAAGGGGGGTTGCCATCTGGGGCCCTGGGGACCTCAGGGCCCCATGGGCCCCTTACCTCCGGGCCCCTTACAAAAAAATAAAAAATTAAAAGTAAAAAAAAAAAAAAGGGGGGTTGCCACCTGGGCCCCTGGGGACCTCCGGGCCCCTTACAGGTGTACTGCCTGTACCCCCCTGATGGCGGCCCTGCCTGTCACTCACTTTTCCCATTACAAGGGATGTTTACATTCCGTGTAATTGGAATAAAAGTGATCACATTTATTTATTTTTTACGAGAAAGTGTAAAATAAACAATAAAAAAAGAATATTTTTTTAAAGCACTTCCATTCCCATCTGCTTGCGCACAGAAGCAAACGCACACGTAAGTCCCACCCACATATGTAAACGCTGTTCAAACCACACATGTGAGGTATCCGCGTGCGTTGGAGCAAGAGCAACAATTCTAGCACTAGAACTCCTCCGTAACTCTAAACAGGTAACCTGTAAAAAAAATTAAAGCGTCGCCTATGGAGATTTTTAAGTACCAAAGTTTGGCGCCATTCCACGAGCGTGTGCAATTTTAATGTGTGACATGCTAGGTGTCTATTTACTCGACGTAACATCATCTTTCACATTATACAAAAACATTGGGCTAACTTTACTGTTAAGTTATTTTTTAATTCATAAAACTGTTTTTTTTTCCCAAAAAAACACGTTTGAAATTTTTTTGCGCAAATACTGTGTGACATAAAAAGTTTCAACAACCGCTATTTTATTCCCTAGGGTGTCTGATAAAAAAAAAAAAAGTATAATGTTTGGGGGTTCTGAGTAATTTTCTAGCAAAAAAAATATGATTTTTACATGTAGGAGAGGTGGGCCAGAATAGGCCCGGTATGGAAGTGGATAAAGACATGGATGAGTGAGTTTGGGGTGGAGGAACTTGACTGGCCTGCACAGATCCTGACCTCAACCCGATATTACACAACCCGATAGTTGGGAGCATGAAATTGTCCAAAATGTCTTGGTATGCTGACGCCTTAAGAGTTCCCTTCACTGGAACTAAGGGGCCAAGCCCAACCCCTGAAAAACAACCCCACACCATAATCCCCCCTCCACCAAATGATTTGGACCAGTGCAAAGCAAGCTCCATAAAGACATGGATGAGGGAGTTTGGGGTGGAGGAACTTGACTGGCCTGCAGAGAGTCCTGACCTCAACCCGATAGAACACCTTTGGGAAATTCGGAAATTCAAAAAATTCAGAAATTCAACTTTCCAAATTTACCATTTTCGAATTTTAGATTTTCGAATTTTAGATTTTCAAATTTTAGATTTTCGAATTTTGCAATTTCGAATTTTCTAAATTTTCAATTTTTGAATTTTCTAAATTCCGAATTTTGGAAATTTGGAAATTCGAAATTTCGAAAATCCTAAAATTCAGAAATTGAAAAATTCGGAAATTTCGGAATTAACAAATTTCCCTATATTCGTGAAAAACTAATTAGAAACTAAACGAATTGCACATGTCATGTTAAAACATAAAGGGGGCATCCCCAAACTATTCCCACAAAGTTGGGAGCATGAAATTGTCCAAAATATCTTGGTATGCTGATGCTTTAAGAGTTCTCTTCACTGGAACTAAGGGGCCAAGCCCAAAATCTGGAAAACTATCCCACACCATAATCCCCCCTCCACCATATGATTTGGACCGGTGCACAAAGCAAGGTCCATAAGAACATGGATGAGCAAGTTTGAGGTGGAGGAACTTGACTGGCCTGAACAGAGTTCTGACCTCAACCCGGTAGAACACCCTTGGGATGAATTAGAGTGGAGACTGCTAACCAGGACTTCCCGTCCAACATCAGTACCTGACCTCACAAATTCACTTCTGGAAGAATAATCAAACATTCCCATAGACACACTCCTAAACCTTGTGGACGGCCTTCCCAGAAGAGTTGAAGCTGTTATAGCTGCAAAGGGTGGGGCCAACTCCATATTAAACCCTACGGACTAAGACTGGGATGCCATTAAAGTTCATGTTCGTGTAAAGGCTGGCGTCCCAATACTTTTGACAATATAGTGTACAGTATTTGTCCATCTACCATCAGCCTGCCTATAAGGAACATATCCTTTTCCAAAGACGAGAGTGACTAACAGTCCTACCTAATACAGACCTGATTCAGACACTCCATTCCATGCGAAAGAGATCATTTTTCCACAATAGCTCTAATCACTTATGTCTATTATCTCCAATATGTTTCTGTCCCTACCAATTCAGCCTTAATAATTCCATTGATGTGAATAATAAACCATTACAAAAAAAAAAATAAACTTCAATCTGACACGAGTATATTCTTCAATTGAAGGCTTAGTGTATGGTGTAACTATTATAGAAAAACACACTGCGTGCCCTCCGAAAAGAGCGCAATCATTTTACAAATGAGCAATCCGATGAATTTCACCCTTCACTGATGCTGTAATATATGGCAATTATGACACTGATACAGAATATACTTCCCATTCCAAATATAACCAATGACTTTAAATGGGAATGCCAACAATGCTTGTAGCACTATCCCCCCTGCTGGAGTTGCCTGATATGACGGGTTCTCTGTTCTGCCGTGACTCTTAAAACCGATTGGACCCCACTGACACACCTGGTTATGGGTTAAAGGCTGCTCGCATCTGTGTAACTCAGTTGTTAGTAGGCTACCACTCTATTATAGGTCACGGAGATTAGGCCACAAGCACTAGATGTTAGATAAGATGAGTGTATTAAGGCAAGGTATCACAACGCACGCACCAAGATACAGGACAAAGATCAGAATACATTAGGCTAACTAACTTGAATGCTAGCCTTAGCTATGGCAGTTAACTAAAACTGCAATAGTGCTAAACTAAATTAACATGGATTCCACAGCGTTAATTAGGTGCTGCATAAACAGTGAGATATGGCCATAAAGATTCTCATAGTAGTTCTGTATTAAGCAGTCAAAGAAAATGTCCTGGAGTACACTGTGCAATGATGTCCTCAGATGTGGTTGTGCATACTAGTTCCTGAGCAGGGTACACCTAGAAGGTGTTTGTAGGATATTTGGTGCCTAATTTGCAATGTTAAGCCAAGTGACGTTGGGGCCTGTCTTTACGGTGGTGCGCATGCTGCTATCTTTTTAACTGTATGCACTGGATGACTGTTGGGCTGCTAAGTAAAAGCAGTCTCTACTGTCATTAGCTGTGGGCAGTAATTGGATTAGCACAGTTGGTCCAGCTCATCACCCCTGGTATCCGATGAGTCTAGTCCAAAATGTGTGGCGGCCTGCGGTCTTAAGAAATCAGGTCCCCGTGGCTTCGTTTCTCAGCTCTGGTCCTCGCAAAGTGCAATCTCTCAGCTCTGGTCCTCGGGATGCAGCAACTCTCTCTCTCTTTCAGTCTCTTCCTCCCAAAGTACTTTGAAATCTCAAAATTATGGAGCCAAATCCAGCAATGCTAAAATCTGGAGAAAGTTGTAAAAACTGTTTTCTCTGCTCATAATCAATACTCCTGAATCCGACACTCTGCATATGTACAAAACCTATGTCCTTTTCTACAACCATTTTCACAGTGGTAGGGCCTAGACTGTCACACTACGATGGATTAAACGGTGTTTTATTGGAGAGTTAGGCTGTCAGTAGAGGGCCCTCATTCACCAGGTGACCATACTGGCTGGATAAACTAAGGACATAAAGAGGTATATCAATGCATACAGAATGTGTAAAGTGTTCCCTAAATGGCACATATCTTACCTTATCTCCTACCTTCCCTTATCTCCTACCTTCCCTTTTCTCCTACCTTCCCTTGTCTTCTTTCTTCCCTTGTCTCCTACATTCCTTTGTCTCCTACCTTCCCTTGTCTCCTACCTTCCCTTGTCTCCTACATTCCCTTGTCTCCTACATTCCCTTGTCTCCTATATTACCTTGTCTCCTACTTTCTTCTTCTCCTACATTCCCTTGTCCCCCGCTTTCACTTGTCTCCTGCTTTCCCTTGTCTCCTACCTTCCCTTGTCTTCTATCTTCCCTTGTCTCCTACCTTTGCTTGTCTCCTACATTCCTTTGTCTCCTACCTTCGCTTGTCTCCTGCATTCCTTTGTCTCCTACCTTCCCTTGTCTCCTATCTTCCCTTGTCTCCTTGTCTCCTACCTTCCCTTGTCTCCTTGTCTCCTACATTCCCTTGTCTCCTACCTTTGCTTGTCTGCTACCTTTCCTTGTCTCCTACATTTCGTTGTCTCCTACCTTACCTTAACTCCTACATTCCCTTGTCTCCTATATTCATTTGTATTCTACCTTCCCTTGTCTCTTACAATCCCTTGTTTTCTACTTTCACTGTCTCCTACATTCCCTTGTCTCATACCCTCCTTGTCTCCTACCTTCCCTTGTCTCCTACCTTCCCTTGTCTCCCACATTCACTTGTCTCCTACATTCGCTTGTCTCCTACATTTCCTTGTCTTCTATGTTTTCTTGTCTCCTAACTTCCCTTGTCTCCTACCTTCCCTTGGCTCCTACATTCCCTTGTCTCCTATATTCCCTTGTCTCCTACTTTCTTCTTCTCCTACATTCCCTTGTCTCCTGCTTTCACTTGTCTCCTGCTTTCCCTTGTCTCCTACCGTCCCTTGTCTTCTATCTTCCCTTGTCTCCTACATTTGCTTGTCTCCTACATTCCTTTGTCTCATACCTTCCCTTGTCCCCTATCTTCCCTTGTCTCCTACCTTCCTTTGTCTCCTACCTTCCCTTGGCTTCTACATTCCCTTGTCTCCTACATTCTCTTGTCTCCTATATTCCCTTGTCTCCTACTTTCTTCTTCTCCTACATTCCCTTGTCTCCTGCTTTCACTTGTCTCCTGTTTTCCCTTGTCTCCTACCTTCCCGTGTCTTCTATCTTCCCTTGTCTTCTACCTTTGCTTGTCTCCTACATTCCTTTGTCTCCTACCTTCTCTTGTCTCCTATCTTCCCTTGTCTCCTTGTCTCCTACCTTCCCTTGTCTCCTATCTTCCCTTGTCTCCTTGTCTCCTGCCTTCCCTTGTCTCCTACCTTCCCTTGTCTCCTACCTTCCCTTGTCTCCTTGTCTCTTACATTCCCTTGTCTCCTACCTTTGCTTGTCTGCTACCTTCACTTGTCTCCTACCTTCCCTTGTCTCCTACCTTCCCATGTCTCCTACCTTGGCTCACAATTTTGGTGTGGTATACACAATAAAAAAGCCCATTGCACTGTCAAAAAAATGCAGGAGAAGCTGTATCACCTCCTAAATTCCTAACAACAGCCCCCTTAGCCTCTCTGTGAAAATGTATTGATCGCTTTTCACAGTCAAACACAAATGTAAATGAGCCCACAATGCCCGCATGCACATCTAGAACCACTGGTGTATAGTGCAGACGCAAAGAAATACAAGGTCGTTATCAGTGTGACTTGGTGATCAGCTGCTTAGTTGATAAACAAATCCGTCACACTATCACTGGGTACCTTCTTTTTTTTTTTTTTATCTAGTTTTGCATAGCACCACAGTGTGGAAAAATTACAGGTGAATCTTGATAGACTTTTAGTAAGCCAACTGGCCTGCTACTGATAATAAAGAAAAAAAGCTAAAATAATGATTTGTAAAAAAAATAGGCTTCTTTCAATAATGAAATGACTGTTTCATGCTGGAAAAATACACCAAAGCGGTGGTTCTGTTTGTGAACTGAACATATTTAAGAGAATATTATTATGAGATCAATTAAGAAGTTAACATACAGTAGCTTATCTCCAGTGAACCGAGTCTGTGTTCTGTATAAATTTGTGAAATAAATATATAGAAACTGTGATTGTAACATTGTGCTTTGCAGAGGTTGTCGTGCACTCCCTCTAGTGGCTAATGATTGAAACGACGTGAAATTGCTACATTTTTGCATGCTGGCTGAAACAAAGACAGTTTTTAGTAGCAAACGTTTTTTTATACAAGGCAGGCCATTTTTATTATTCCCAAGTGTGTAACGCATATGTGCGGCAGCAGGAAAAGTGGTCTTTAATGCCCAGCTGCCACACATATGCGTCTACAGCCATCTGAGGTTGTGTGCTGAGGCCGCACTCACTGTACGCTCCCAGCTGTCTCCTACAGATCTCAGGCATGGCTTCTTATTGTGAGCTAGCAAGACTGGCTACCGATCATAAGGCCTCTGTGAGAGCCAATCGCATGGGTCACATGATCAGGGAGCTACTCTTTAAAGGGCATTTAAGGGTTAAAAAGGTTAGGATAATAATGCCATGTTTACCCATTACTTTCCCATTTATGTTTGCTGTACCATATTTTCCTTATATACAGGGCACGCATTTGGGTTGATTTACTAAAGGCAAATATTACCAAAATATTACCAAATAATTATAATTTTTTATGCTTATATATTTTTTTTTTTATTATTTTTTTATACTATTTATAATATTTGCCTTTATAATTGTAGCAATACCCCCAGTTAAGAGGGCTGCTGGTATATATTTTGGGCCTGTACACACTGCTGTCAACCCCCGAAACTGGCTCTAACCTCCATTTGGCACAGATAGCAATAAAGATGGGATTGTGAAACCCGTTAGCTATGGGGATCACAATGCTGCAATAAACATGTAACCACACAGTAGATTGACTTAACCACAAGTACTTTTTACTGAATATAAAGCATTAAGTTAAACAGCAATACATGTGTATATGCAGAGCCCTGCAATGTTACTTATTCAGCATATAACAAGCACTATATTCAATAGTAATTACACAAGCTAATTGTCATTTAACTCTGCTCGCGGGCTTCCCCCTCGTGGGCAAGATGGCGCCCAAACAATTTCTAACAGTTCTACGGTCAGGCCTGACTATTGCAGATATGGTGCTTCCGTTGGGAAGGATCTTCGCTAGCAATGGTGGTGCACTTTGTAGGTTATTTGTAATCCACAGGGAACAAAACAGTTAACTTCTTGGCATGTACTAAAGAGTTCAACTAACGCTGCACAACACACTGTCCCTCTGGTATGCAATAACACTCTGGTAACGGTGGTCCCTGAACAAAGGACACTGGGCCTAAGATTAGTCAGTTAATCTCTGAGCAGGTGCTCTCTCACCCGACCGGACCAGTCCGTACAACTGACTTCCGTAGCTGGGGCTCCAGCACACAGTCTCACGACACCCGTAGTCTCTGATCCTCCCGACAGTCCTTGGAAGGATGATGGACGAATTGACTCATGGGTTCTCCCGAGAAGATCGGAGGGCTCTCTGGATCTCAAGGCCCAAACTCCTAGGCCCAGTCTAGTGGCAGACTCAGCGTTGGTTCCACTTGCTAGGGGGGGCGGCGTCCAAAGAGACCCGCGTGTCACTCCGCTCCTCCTTAAATAGACCTTCCCCAGCAGACCTTGCGTCGGGCAATGTACTCTGGGTGTCCCGCTGCACACTGGGTATGGTAGTCTTTTGAGCCCTTTAAAGTGACACCCCGCTACATAATATAAAGGCAAAGATTACCAAAAGTATTGGGACGCCTGCCTTTACACACATATGAACTTCAATGGCATCCCAGTCTTAGTCCGTAGGGTTCAATATTGAGTTGGCCCGCCCTTTGCAGCTATAACAGCTTCAACTGTTCTGGGAAGGCTGTCCACAAGGTTTAGGAGTGTGTCTATGGGAATGTTTGACCATTCTTCAAGAAGCACATTTGTGAGGTCAGGCACTGATGTTGGATGAGAAGGCCTGGCTCACAGTCTCTGCTCTAATCCATCCCAAAGGTGTTCTATCGGGTTGGAATCAGGACTCACTCATCCATGTCTTCATGGACCTTGCTTTGTGCACTGGTGCGCAGTCATGTTGGAACAGGAAGGGGCCGTCCCCAAACTGTTCCCACAAAGTTGGGAACATCAAATTGTCCAAAATTTCTTGGTATGCTGATGCCTTAGGAGTTCCCTTCACTGGAACTAAGGGTCAAGAAGGAAGGGGTGGGGTGAGGAAAGGGGAGGAAAAGGAAGGAAGGGAAAAGGAAGGGAGGGAGAGGGAAGGGGGGAGGGGAAGAGGGGGGGAGAAAGAGAAAAGGCAGGGGAGGTAAAGAAGGGGGGAGAGAGGAATGGATTGATATCTTCCTAGTGCCTGAGCCCAGGAGAGCTCAATATATCTTACACATATCCTCCTTGGGCCTGAACCCAAGTGAGTTCAGGAAAGCTTACACACACACATCGTTCCTTGACCTGAGCCCAGCAGAGCTCAAGATAACTTAAACACTTCCTCCTAGGGCAAGGGTCTTGAATTAAAATTCACGGGGGTCCAGTTTGTAAAATTTTCTTTTGGCAGAGGTCCGCATCTTATGTTTGCACTATAACACATCTTAGCCGCCTTTTACATCACAGTCCCAACTGTATATCACTGTCCTCGGCCCCTCCTTCACATCACAACCCCTCCTTAACATCACAGCCCCCCCTTTACATCACAGACCCCTCCACATCACAGTCCCCCCTTTAAAGCAATCCAATAGTGTCTTCAGTTACCCTTCTCATCACAGTGCCCCCTTTAATACAGTCCAACAGTGTTCTCAGTTCTCCTTCACATCACAGTGCCCCCTTTACACATCACAATGCCCTTTTAAACATCACAGTACTTCCTTTATTGAAATCCAGCAGTGTCCTTAGTTTCCCTTTACACATCACAGTGCCCCCTTTACAAAGTGCCCCCTTTTACACGCTAGAGTGCCCCTTTTGTCACGTACCTGGTGGAGATCGAGCTGTAGAGAGGGCTTCTCTTGCACCTCCTGTCCAACACCCCTGATAGGGAGGACAGGGAGTGTAGGACACAGAGTGGCACAAGGGCTGGTATAGAAGGTGGCACCAGCTTGACAGGAACCCGATGGCCATAGATCACCAGACAGGCACTGGGAACTGGAACTCCGTGTCACTGGATCACTAGGCAGGAGTAGGGATGAGCTTCGAGTCGAACTCATGATCGACTCGAACATTGCCTGTTCGCCCGTTCGCCGAACAACGAACAATTTGGGGTGTTCGCGGCAAATTTGGAAAGTCTATGGGAGAAATCTAAAGTGCTAATTATAAAGTCTTATATGCAAGTTATTGTCCTAAAAAGTGTTTGGGGACCTGGGTCCTGCCCCAGGGGACATGTATCAATGCAAAAAAAAGTTTTAAAAACGGACGTTTTTTTTAGGAGCAGTGATTTTAATAATGCTTAAAGTGAAACAATAAAAGTGAAATATTCCTTTAAATTTCGTACCTGGGGGGTGTGTATGATATGCCTGTAAAGTGGCGCATGTTTCCCGTGCTTAGAACTGTCCCTGCACAAAGTGTCATTTTTGAAGGAAAAAAAGTCATTTAAAACTCACTCGCGGCTATTAATGAATTGTCGGCTTTTATCAATACATAGAAAAGTCATTGATAAAAAAAAAAAAAAAAGCGTGGGGGTTCCCCCAAATTCAATTACCAGGCCCTTTAGGTCTGGAATGGATATTAAGGGGAACCCCGCCGCAAATTAAAAAAAAATGGCGTGGGGTTCCCCCTAAATATCCATACCAGGCCCTTGAGATCTGGCATGGATTTTAAGGGGAACTCCACCCCAAATTTAAAAAAAAAATGGCGTGGAGTCCCCCCAAAAATCCATACCAGACCCTTATCCGAGCACGCAACCTGGCCGGCCGCAGGGGAAGAGGGGGGGACGAGAGAGTGGCCCCCACTCCCTCCTGAAACGTACCAGGCCACATGCCCTCAACATGGGGAGGATGTCCCCATGTTGATGGGGACAAGGGCCTCATCCCCACAACCCTTGCCCGGTGGTTGTGGGGGTCTGTGGGCCGGGGGCTTATCGGAATCTGGAATCTGTAAATTTAAATTACACAGTGAAGGAAGTTCCCCGCTCAGGCCAATGACGTAGGCGGGGTCGGACATACCGAGGGGGCGGACCTGATGGGGAACTTCGTTCGCTGTGTAATACATGTATAGACCCGCCCCTTCTCATGTTCGGCATCTGGTCCGCTGAGCGGACCTGATGGGGAACTTTAGAAGGGGCGGGTCTATACATTTAAAACACAGCGGAGGAAGTTCCCCATCAGGTCCGCACAGGCACAACCAATGACGGACAGCGCTGGACATCGGGATCGCCGCGGGACACTGGATTTCATCGCTGGAATGTTTTGTTTTGTTTTTGTTGTTTTTTTTTAATAAAGGACTTTTTCAAGGTGTGTGTGTTTTTATTTTCATTTTTTGACACTTTCTTCGTGAAATGTTAGGGGTACAATGTACCTCTTACCAATTCACATAAGGGGGGGGCCGGGATCTGGGGGTCCCCTTTGTTAAAGGGGTCTTCCAGATTCCGATAAGCCCCCCGCCCGCAGACCCCCACAACCACCGGGCAAGGGTTGTGGGGATGAGGCCCTTGTCCCCATCAACATGGGGACATCCTCCCCATGTTGAGGGCATGTGGCCTGGTATGGTTCAGGAGGGAGGGGGGGCCGCTCTCTCGTCCCCCCCTCTTCCCCTGCGGCCGGCCAGGTTGTGTGCTCGGATAAGGGTCTGGTATGGATTTTTGGGGGGACTCCACGCCATTTTTTTTTAAATTTGGGGTGGAGTTCCCCTTAAAATCCATGCCAGATCTCAAGGGCCTGGTATGGATATTTAGGGGGAACCCCACGCCATTTTTTTATTTATTTGTGGCGGGGTTCCCCTTAATATCCATTCCAGACCTAAAGGGCCTGGTAATTGAATTTGGGGGAACCCCCACGCTTTTTTTTTTAATCAATGACTTTTCTATGTATTGATAAAAGCCGACAATTCATTAATAGCCGCGAGTGAGTTTTAAATGACTTTTTTTCCTTCAAAAATGACACTTTGTGCAGGGACAGTTCTAAGCAAGGGAAACATGCGCCACTTTACATGCATATCATACACACCCCCCAGGTACGAAATTTAAAGGAATATTTCACTTTTATTTTTTCATTTTAAGCATTATTAAAATCACTGCTCCCATAAAAACGTCTATTTTTTAAACCTTTTTTTGCATTGATGCATGTCCCCTGGGGCAGGACCCGGGTCCCCAAACACTTTTTAGGACAATAACTTGCATATTAGCCTTTATAATTAGCACTTTAGATTTCCAACGTTCGAGTCAATTGTATTTAATAGGGTTCTAAAGTTTGCGCGAACATTCTGTCTGTTCGCAGGTTCTGGTGCGAACCGAACAGGGGGGTGTTCGGCTCATCCCTGGGCAGGAGCGTAGCCGGAGCATAAGCCAGGGGTTCATCAACAGCCGAGCAGAGCAGGTACAGGAACGTGAGACTGGAGCAAGAACAAGATACAAGCCGGGTTCGGCACACAATCGAGCAGCAAGGTACAGGAGCATGAGACAGGAGCAGAGTCAAACACAAGCCAAGGTCACAGGTAGGCAGGCGGAAGTCCAGAGGAGGGTTCAGGTGAAGCCGGGTCAAACACAGGTAGACTGGAAATGGATCAGGGCACATTTAAACAGAAACAAGCTGAAAGACCACTCAGCAATGTGTTCATGTCATTGCTTGGTTAAAATAGACATCTGGCGCCAGCACGTGTGTGTGCGCACGCGCGCTCACGCATGCACCAATACATGTTTCTTTTTGTGCACACACTGGTGTGCCCACGCCGGCGTGCCAATGCGCGTTTGTTTCCCCTATTTCTCTTACACCCTTGCAGTCATAGCCCTTCTCTCCTCCTTTACAGTCCCCCTTTCATCATTCAGTCTCCCCTGCACAGTCCTACCAGGGCAGAGGCACATAGCAGCTGAGTGTTCTCTCCCTCTGCTTTCCCACCCAGCCACCGCTATCATCCTCAGGTGAGAGGTGCCGTGTATTGGGACAGAGGGCCAGAGCTGTCAAACTTATTACATTACCAAGTGGGTGATTACCGAATCTCATCCTCTGTCCTGATATGCAGCACCTCCCTCCCCCTCCCTCTGTGAGGATGCCGTGGCCGGGAGACCATAGAGAGAGAGAACGAATGGACTGATAAGGGCCAAAGCCGCAGTCTGGGCAAGACTGTCACTTGTTCCAGGTCCGGGCCGCAGTCTGCTATTTAGTGAACCCTGTCCTATGGCTGGAGCCCAGCAGAGCTCAAGATAGCTTTTGCATACATCTTCTTAGAGTCTGCATTCAGAAAGCTCAAGATAGCTTACACCCATATGCTCCTAGGGCCTGAGCATAGGAGAGCTCAAGTAGCCGACACCAATATCCTCCTAGGGCCTCTGCATAAGAAAGCACAAGATAGCTTACACCTATATCCTCCTAGGGCCTGAGCATAGGAGAGCTCCAGATAGCTTACACCCATATCCTCCCATTGCTTGAGCATAGGAAAGCTCAAGATAGCTTTCACCCATATCCTCAGAGGGCTTCAGCATAGGAGAGCTCAAGATAGCTGAAATAAATATTCTCTTAGGGCCTGAACATAGGAGAGCTTAAGAAAGCTTTCACCCATATCCACCTAGGGCCTGAGCATAGAAGAGCTCAAGCTAGCTTACACCTATATCCTCCTAGGGCCTGAACATAGGACAGCTCAAGATAGCTTACACCCATATCCTCCTAGGGCCTCAGCATAGGAAAGCTCATGATAGCTTAAACCAATATCCTCTTAGGGCCTGAACATTGGGTAGCTCAAGATAGCATCAACAATATCCTCCTTTGGCCTGAGCATAGGATAGCTCAAGATAGCTTACACCTATATCCTCCTAGGGCCTGAGCATAGGAGAGCTCAAGATAGCTTGAATCAATATCCTCTTAGGGGCCTGAACATAGGAGAGCTCAAGATAGCTTACACCCACATCCTCCGAGGGCCTCAGCATAGGAGAGCTCAAGATAGCTTAAACCGATATCCTCTTCAGGCCTGAGCCTAGGAGAGCTCAAGATAGCTTACACCCATATCCTGTTAGGGCCTGAGCATAGGAAAGCTCAAGATAGCTTACACCCATATCCTCCTTGAGTCTGAACATAGGAGAACTCCAGATAGCTTACACCCATATCCTCCGAGGGCCTGAGCAAAAGAAAGCTCAAGATAGCTTACACAATATCCTCCTAGGGTCTGAGCATAAGATAGCTTACACCCATATACTCAGAGGGCCTGAGCATAGTAGAGCTCAAGATATCTTACAACAATATCCTCCTTGGGCCTAAGCACAGGACAGCTCAAGATAGCTTACACCCAAATCCTCAGAAGTCCTGAGCATAGGAAAGATCAAGTCAGCTTACATCTATATCCTCCTTGGGCCTGAGCATAGGAGAGCTCAAGACATCTTAACACACATATCCTTGGGCCAGAGCCCAAAAGGGAAGACCATGTGCCAAGTACTCAACACCTCCCCAGCGCACATCACCAGGCCACCAAATTTGGATAATTGGCTGGATTGTTAAATATTGATAACAAAAACTGTTATGCTCCGTACACACGAGCGGAATTCCCGTCGGAAAAACCATCCAATTTTTTTCCGACGGGAATTTCGCTCGTGTGTACGGAGCATAACAGTTTTTGTTAAACAATTGGATGGTTTTTCCGACGGAATTCCGCTCAAGCCTGCCTTGCTTACACACGGTCACACAAAAGTTCGGTGAACTTTTGACTGCCGAAGAACGCAGTGACGTAAAAAACTACAACGAGCCGAGAAAATTAAGTTCTATGCTTCCGAGCATGCGTCGATTTGTTTCTGAGCATGCACCGATTTGTTTCCGAGCATGCGTCAGAATTTAGCGCGTCGGGATTTGTACATACGATCGGAAGTTACGATCGGATTTTTTCCCGACTGAAAAATTTAGAACCTGCTCTCTATCTTTTTCCGCCAGTTTTTTCTGTTGGAAAAAGTACGATGGAGCATACACACGGTCGGGATTCCCGACCAAAAGCTCTCATCTGACTTTTTCCAACGGGAAAACCGATCGTGTGTATGGAGCATAGCTCCTTTAGCACAGCCTGCTAGATCATGTTAGCCAGCATTCGGCGGAGGAGACACACTTAGGGTTGACTCTTGCTACTTACAGATCATACAACAATGTAAAAAGAGAATTTGGAAATATACTAAATCTCTACACAAGTATAAGGTAGGGGTAAGCGGCTTTCTGTTTCCCAGCTTATACTGGTAGAAAAACAATTATCTGTTTGAGTACATTTTTTTATTTTTTATTTTTTTACTGTTCTGTGTATAATGAAAACCTTTAGCATGGAAAAGGTTCAATTCACAAAGCTGTTTTTCTCTGAGCAGTTTGTTTTTAACATAACCCGTATCTCTAAAAGGCTCAATTCACAAAGCTGTTTTTCTCTGAGCAGTCGTTTTCTTGATACCGCACCTTACAGAGCTCATATCTCGAGGCTCACAAAGGTGCAGAACACACTTTATTAAGCCGGCTCTGTAGTGTGGGTTTGCCTCTGTTTGCGCTAATATAACATCGTTATCACTATTTTAATGGGATAAAAAATTTAATGTAAAAGGCAATTCAGAAAGAATACAAAACAGGTCATTTATCAATGTTTATCTCAGATTTGAAAGAATAATAAAAAATAAATAAAAAAAAATGAAAATGTTGCACATTGCAAAGAAAAAGTCTAAATATAAACCAAAATTCAAATCTAAAAGCAAGTCTTCAGCCTAAAATTGAAAGTGCCTCCTGCAATAAATAAATAAGCTGTATTTTGTATCTAACATTTCAAGATATCGCCATACTAATTACGTGCAAGGTTCTCTTCCTCTTTGGATGACGTGCAAGGTTCTCTTCCTCTTTGGATGACGTGCAAGGTTCTCTTCCTCTTTGAATAACGTGCAAGGTTCTCTTCCTCTTTGGATGACGTGCAAGGTTCTCTTCCTCTTTGAATGATGTGCAAGGTTCTCTTCCTCTTTTGATGACATGCAAGGTTCTATTCCTCTTTGGATGACGTGCAAGGTTCTCTTCCTCTTAGGATGACATGCAAGGTTCTCTTCCTCTTTGGATGACGTGCAAGGTTCTCTTCCTCTTTGGATGACGTGCAAGGTTCTCTTCCTCTTTGGATGACGTGCAAGGTTCTCTTCCTCTTTGGATGACGTGCAAGGTTCTCTTCCTCTTTGGATGACGTGCAAGGTTCTCTTCCTCTTTGGATGACGTGCAAGGTTCTCTTCCTCTTTGGATGACGTGCAAGGTTCTCTTCCTCTTTGGATGACGTGCAAGGTTCTCTTCCTCTTTGGATGGCGTGCAAGGTTCTCTTCCTCTTTGGATGACATGCAAGGTTCTCTTCCTCTTTGGATGACGTGCAAGGTTATCTTCCTCTTTGGATGACGTGCAAGGTTCTCTTCCTCTTTGGATGACATGCAAGGTTCTCTTCCTCTTTGGATGACATGCAAGGTTCTCTTCCTCTTTGGATGACGTGCAAGGTTCTCTTCCTCTTTGGATGACGTGCAAGGTTCTCCCCCTCTTTGGATGACGTGCAAGGTTCTCTTCCTCTTTGGATGACGTGCAAGGTTCTCTACCTCTTTGGATGACGTGCAAGGTTCTCTTCCTCTTTGGATGACGTGCAAGGTTCTCTTCCTCTTTGGATAACGTGCAAGGTTCACTTCCTCTTTAGATGACGTGCAAGGTTCTCTTCCTCTTTGGATGACGTGCATGGTTCACTTCCTCTTTGGATGATGTGCAAGGTTCTCTTCCTCTTTGGATGACGTGCAAGGTTCACTTCCTCTTTGGATGACGTGCAAGGTTCACTTCCTCTTTGGATGACGTGCAAGGTTCACTTCCTCTTTGGATGACGTGCAAGGTTCTCTTCCTCTTTGGATGACGTGCAAGGTTCACTTCCTCTTTGGATGACGTGCAAGGTTCACTTCCTCTTTGGATGACGTGCAAGGTTCTCTTCCTCTTTGGATGACGTGCAAGATTCACTTCCTCTTTGGATGACGTGCAAGGTTCACTTCCTCTTTGGATGAGTGCAGGGCACCGTGGTGAGGGGGAGGGTCCATGACACCATGCGCTCACAGGAGGTCCTGAGCCTTCCAGGTGAATAACATCATCCAGCCTGGAAGTGTGAGAGCCTCTAGTGGCAGAAAGGAGTTACTTCAGGGAACAGCTCCATAGAGGTGGTGAGTATCGCAGGCCTTTTCTTTCTTTAAACTGCTGGGGCACCATTTTTTTTTATTTCATCCAAAGTTGAGCTCATCGTTTTTACATAAGGGTTGGAATGGGAAGGGCTCAAGAAAATGTATACCCGGCATTAGAGGTACTTAAAGACCTAAATTAGGGATAAGCTTGGTGTTCTTTTTAAGAGATCACCAGTTGACTTTTAACAATGTACACTATATTGTCAAAATATAGTAATGGACACCTTCCTTTACACGCACATGAACTTTAATGGCTTCCCAGTCTTAGTTCCCCCACCCCAAACTCGCTCATCCATGTCTTTATGGACCGTCTTTAGTGCACTGGTCCAAATCATTTGGTGGAGGAGGGATTATGGTGTGGGGTTGTTTTTCAGGGGTTGGGCTTGGCCTCTTAGTTCCAGTGAGGGGAACTCTTAAGGCATCAGCATACCAAGACATTTTGAAAAATTTCATGCTCTCAACTTTGTGGGAACAGTTTGGGGATGGCCACTTCCTGTTCCAACATGACTGCGCACCAGTGCACAAAGGAAGATCCATAAAGACATGGATGAGTGCGCTTGGGGTGGAGGAAAGACTGGCCTGCACAGAGTCCTGACCTCAACCCCGATAGAACACCTTTGGGATGAATTAGAACGGAGACTGTGAGCCAGGCCTTCTTGTCCAACATCAGTGCCTGACCTCACAAATGTGCTTCTGGAAGAATGTCCCATAGACACACTTTTAAACCTTGTGGGTAGCATTGCCAGAAGAGTTGAAGCTGTTATAGCTGCAAAGGGTGGGCCAACCTAATATTGAACCCTATGGACTAAGACCGGGATGCCATTAAAGTTCATGTGCATGTAAAGGCAGGTGTCCCAATACTTTTGACAATACAGTGATTATTGCATAGCGACAGATATGGATGTACACCAGATATCTCCAGAGTAAAGAAAAGATTATGTAAGCCATTGAAACAACTGCAAGTGTTGTATTGGCTTGTATTTTTTCCTGTACAATAGAAGACAAGGCGGGAGATGGAATTGGCTCTATAACTTACAGTCCGATGACTGGTCATTGATCATTGATAATTACATTCCTATATGAGTGAACAAGGAAAGTGAGATGAATAGTTTCTTAACATCTGTCCTGGTAAATAATGTATGTGTCATGGACTTTTTAGGTCCCATAGTTCCTTGGTTAAGTTACTCTGATTGAGTCTGTTCTCTCCTGCTAGGCCTGGAACATGAAAACATCATAAATTAATATACAGTGGAACCTTGTATTATGAGCATTATCCGTTCCAGGAGAATGCTTGTAATCCAAAGCACTCGCATATCAAAGCGAGATTCCCCATAGTAGTCAATGGAAACAAAGATAATTTGTTCTGCATTGACTTCTATGGCATGCAATACCGCATGTGGTCAAAGGTGGGGGGGTGCCAGAGAGCCTCGGAAATACTCAGGGGCAGCTCGACTGATCTCGGAAACCCCCGGAAAGGCTCGGAAACACTCTGGAACTGAGAATTTCCGCGTGATTCCGAGTATTTCTGAACGGCTCCGAACCATTCTAAGTGTCACCAGCGCCCCCGCACCTCTGGCCAAATGCGGTACTGCACACCCTATTATCTTGAATTCTGCTAGTTTTGCGAGACAACACTCGCAAACCGAGTCAGAATTAAAAAAAAAAAGTTGCTCGTCTTTCAAAACGCTCGTAAACCGCGTTACTCGTAAACCGAGGTTCCACTGTATACAAAACACAATCAATGTATTGCTCAATGGAATATTAGACTCAGTCAATAAAGAACACTGAGGGAACCCTCAGGAGGTCTCTTAAAAAACTATCACCACACAAATTACCCTTCCAGTCTGCTTTCTGTAGACCTCCTCGTCTTCTCTGATGATATGTAGAAACCAGTGCAAGTTCCAATTCATTCTGGAGGTAGGAACAGGGGGAAGGAAGGAAGGAAGGAGGGAAGGAAGGAAGGAAGGAAGGAATCCTATACTGTAAGCATAGAGAAATGGAATAAAACAAAAAAGGGAAGGAAGGAAGGATGAAATGAAGAAAGAAATCCTATAAGCATAGAGAAATGGAATGAAAATAAATTGTCAAGGAAGGAAAGAATGAATCATGTAAGCATAGAGAAATGGAATAAAAATAAATTGGAAAGGAATGAAGGAAGGAATCATATAAGCATTGAGGAATGGAATAAAAAGAAAGAGGGAAGAAAGGAAGGAAGGATGGAAGGAAGGGTGGAAGGGAGGAATGGAATAAAAAGAAAGAGGGAAGGAAGGAAGGAATCATGTAAGCATAGAGACAACGTAATTTTATGACGAAACGCACGTTGGGAGGAGTTGACATGCTGACGTCATCGCGTTGAAGTCAGAGCGGATGGGCGTTCGCTAGCCGGCCGGCTAATTGTATCCTATCTGCTGTTTTTACCTACGATTCTTTGTAAGTGTTTTAACATTATTAAACCATTCGTGTTATTTGGATTTACGCTATGGTGAGCCTTCTTTATTTTCGGTAACCACGTAATTACCCTGCACGATATCTGGCTTAATTCAAGCACCCAGTCCTCCATCACAGTTCCTGTGAGGCTGCCATCAAGGAGTCTTCCTGTAAAGGCCCTGGCTGGGGTTTGCAGCCGCAAGCCTATCTTGCTTGCCCTTCGGTAAGCGTGCAATTTCTATGGTGTGAGCACTTTTTTGGTGGTGGAATTTGTTGCTGATGTCACTCAAATTATGCAAGATTTTCATTGTATGACCTTCACTCAATCTGTTATTTGATCTCCGCTCACGATTGGACATCCATACAATTTTATTGGATTATTTTGCATATTACGGCTTTAATTCACTCTTTTTCAGTTAATTGGCACATTACACCTTTACTTGGTGCCAATTCATTGTGCACCAATCACGATTATCTGTTGGGGGGGTTATTTTGTCCTTTGTTCACTTATAAGGTTGGGTCAGCGCAGCTACATTCTTTGATATCTGTATTTGTGTGTATTCTCCTTTTTAGCTGCTGCTTAGGCCTCATGCCCACGGATGTTTTGACAGCCATGTTTTTTACAGCTTAAAAACGCCTGTCCATGTTATTGTATACATTTTTTGACCTTTTTTTTTTTCGAAAAAAAACAAAACGTCAGAGCTCAAAAAAGCAATTGCAGCGTTTTTTGCACGTTTTTTAGCTTTTTTTAACGCTTCGCGTTTTTTTATGCCTAACGCCGACGCCAAGGAACGCACTGGTCTTGTTTTTTTTTTACAGCTTAAAAACGTCTATGCTATTTGCAGCTCAAAAACGTCTAGGTGGGCATGAAGCTATAGACTAACATGGACAGGCGTTTTTAAGCTGTAAAAAAAACTCAAAAACGCGGCTGTAAAAACGTCCGTGGGCATGAGGCCTAAAGCCCCGTACACACGGTAGGACTTTTGGCCAACAAACTTCATTTTGAGCAAGTTGGACCAACAATCCGACCGTGTGTACGCTCCATCGGACAAACTTTTTTGTTTTTTTTTGTGTTTTCATCGGACAAAAGTTGGGTCTGCAAACGGACAAACTTTTGCCCAACAAAAGTCCGATGTACAAAAAACCATCGGACTTTTGTCCGATGGACAAAACAACTAATGTTAAAATCAACCAACAATAGCAGAAGTTGACCAAAGGGTGGCGGTAAAGAGCAGAAAAGAGCAGAAAAACCACGTGATGTTGGAAAAAGTTTTGGGAAAGTTGTCAGAAAAGTCCTGTGGTGTGTATGCTATGGGTGTTCCCGACCAACTTGTGGTAAAGAGCAGAAAAGAGCAGAAAAACCACGTGATGTTGGGAATGTTTTAGGAAAGTTTGCAGAAAAGTCCTGTGGTGTGTATGCTATGGGTGTGCCCGGCCAACTCCGTTCGGACAAAAATCCAGGGAAAAGTCCGATGGAAGTCCGACCGTGTGTATGGGGCTTTATTCTTTTTGTTTTGTCTTAGCTAGCGCGGTATTTTTCTTTGTTTACATAAGCATAGAGAAATGGCATGAAAATAAATTGTCAAGGAAGGAAGGAAGGATGGAATCCTATAAGCATAGAGTATCAGAAGAAAGGAAAGAGGGAAGGACATTAAGAATCAAGTGAGCCTAGAAGAAGAAGAAGGAAGGAAGGAAGGAAGGAAGGAAGGAAGGAAGGAAGGAAGAAAGGAAGAAAGGAAGGAAGGAAGGAAGGAAGAAAGGAAGAAAGAAAGGAAGGAAGGAAGGAAGGAAGGAAGGAAGGAAGAAAGGAAGGAAGGAAGGAAGAAAGGAAGGAAGAAAGGAAGGAAGGAAGGAAGGAAGGAAGGAAGGAAGGAAGGAAGGAAGGAAGGCGGAAGTCACACAGTTTTGTAAGGCATCAAATGAAAGTATCTGTAAAAACATAAAATCTTACAATATATTGGTTTGGAAACATGAAATGTGGAATTTTTTAACCACCTTCTGACCGCTCACAGTAAATCCTGCGAGCGGGTGTCAGGTACAGGCACAATCACGCACATGTATGTGATGGCTTTCTTTTGGGTTTGGGGAGCGCATACCTGCACCCTCTTCAGTGACGGTATGTCCATAGAGGGTGCCGGAGCGCCGCCCCCTCTCGCTCCTGCACCGCCACTGAAAAACAATACATAGGTTCATGCATTGCATTGCACCTATGTATTGTCGCCGCTGCCGCGCCGCCCACTATTCAGATAGCCGGCCCCCTGGCGAGCGCCGGCCATCTGAATAACGGCAGCTGGTTGGCTGTGAAAGTGTCTATCAGAGCCAGCGGGCTCTAATCGGCTTCCGAATAGCTAATTAAGTGGCGCACGGGGGGTGCGGTCCTTTGTTTGGACTGACACGCATCTCAGCCAATCAGGTTCACCAGATCTGATTACCGGTAACCTGATTGGCTGAAGCGACATCGAGGGCGGGAAAAGACATGAGGGAGCGTGGAGAAGGACGGCGCTGACCTGAGGAAGGTAAATGCAGGGCTGGGGACAAACTGGCTGCATTTGGGGACAAACTGCCTGTATTTGGGGGGAAACTGGCTGTATTTGGGGGAAACTGGCTGTATTTGAGGGAAACTGCCTGTATTTGGGCGTTTAATGGGCACAGTTTGGCAATTGATGTTTTTTTTTATTTTTCAGTTTGTTTGCGCCCCCCCAAAAATTTTGAGCACCAGCCACCACTGACCCCCTGCCATCACAGCACGAGTTTGGCAGCAGATTTCAGCCAATGATTTTGGCTGAAACCTGCCTATCGGCTGTATCCAATCACAGACGGAGTTCTGTGTTTACAAAAACAGGGAACAGTGATCTGGCTGTTTCCTCTCCCTGAAAAGCAGAAGCTGAAGAGTACCTCCAAAGGCTCTGTACTATCAGGAGATGGATTGGGGACTGTGGAGGAAGGGGAGGATCAGAGAAGACAGCTTTTTTGAAAAAACAATGTAGAGCAGGGGGTGTCAAACTCAATTTAGTCGTGGGCCGTATTAGCATTATGGTTGCCCTCAAAGGGCCGGTTGTATCTGTAAGACTAGATATCCAGATAACCCCCACTCCCCCTTACATCAGATGTCAAGAGCTCCACCACCGTTAGAAGTTAAAGCGGAGGTCCACCCGAAAAATTTTTTTTTAAAGCCAGCAGCTACAAATACAGGAGCTACTGACTTTTAAAAAAGGACACTTACCTGCCCATGGGGCCCACGATGTCGCCAGCCAAGGCCGAGCAATCGCTCGTCTCTCGGCTACCCCCGCCAGCCATCCTCGGTGAGGGATTCAGGAAGTGAAGCGTTGCGGCTTCACTGCCCGGTTCCGTACTGCGCATGCGCGAGTAGTGCGGCGCGCCCTCACTGGTCCCCGTTCTCTCCTGGGACCTGTGTGTTTCCCAGGAGACAGCAGGGGGGGGGGAGTGGCTTGACTCAAATGAGAGTCTCTCCCCAGAAGTGGGTGCTAATACCTGTAAACCTGTACCCGAAAAACGGGGGTTCCATTTTTGGGTGGTACTCCGCTTTAAGAATCCCCCACCCTCTCTTACATCACAATGCAACCCCTTACCTTCTGCTACTGCTCGGAAGAAGCTGGGGGCAGAGCTGGGAGGCAGAATGTTCAGGGTCTGGAGGAGGATCAGAAGAGAGGCCTGGAGTCAGCTGATTGCCGAGACCAGGGGAGGCGGAGGTGAGGGGGTGCTGAGGTTGCACAGAGAGGCAGAGAATCTGTAGAAGGAGTTCAACTCTTTGCTGCTGACTGTTGGTATGGGGAAAGGGGGGGGGGCAGAGATGAGACTCTCTGCGGTTGCAAAGAGAAGTGCAGGATCTGGCGGAGGAGTTAAGTCCTCCTATCTGCTGCTGACTGCTGAGACCAGGGGAGGTGGAGATGAGGGGGTGCTGAGGTTGCACAGAGAGGCAGAGAATCTGTAGAAGAAGTTCAACTCTTTGCTGCTGACTGTTGGGATGGGGAAAGAAGGGGGGCAGAGATGAGACTCTCTGCAGTTGCAAAGAGAAGTGCAGGATCTGGCAGAGGAGTTATGTCCTCCTATCTGCTGCTGACTGCTGAGACCAGGGGAGGCAGAGATGAGGGGGTGCTGAGGTTGCACAGAGAGGCAGAGAATCTGTAGAAGAAGTTCAACTCTTTGCTGCTGACTGTTGGGATGGGGAAAGAAGGGGGGCAGAGATGAGACTCTCTGTGGTTGCAAAGAGAAGTGCAGGATCTGGCAGAGGAGTTATGTCCTCCTATCTGCTGCTGACTGCTGAGACAAGATGGGGGCAGAGACGAGGGGGTTGCTGCAGCTGCAGCAGAGAAGCGTGAGGGCCGCATAAAATGGCACGGAGGGCCGGACTCGGCCCGGAGGGCCGGATTTGGCCCGTAGGCCTTGTGTTTGGTTTGAAACCTGTGATGTTGAGGATTGACCCCTTAGGTTCCACAGTGAGTATAACAAGCATGCTTTGCTGCATATACAGACTGATTTTACTGGTGTGGGTTTAGTAACATTTTAAAATAGAGATAAACATCTAAATGTTCCATTAGGCTGTAATATCTAGGACAATGCCGGCAGAATGTGGATCCCTCCAGAGCCAACTGGGATTCCTTCTAATATTATCACAATCCACAATTTGCATGAAATCAAAGGCCCCACGGCTCACAAACATACGTTTTTCTTCTTGACGTAATACCTAAAAGGCATAGAATGGGAAAATGCCGCACAGACGGTGGTGGTGGCTTCAAAGCCCTTCCATAATATATCTGACCCCCCCCCGGAATAGGCCATGGAAAGCGTTAGATAACATATCGAGGGCACAGACAACTAGCTAACTCTGCCCCATGTGAGACATTTGTACCGCGCGAATCACCAGGGATGGGCCAAAAGCGGGAGATTTATAACCAAAAGGCACGTTCTTCCCTGGAATAAAATTTGCTTTGATGAACACAAGGCCTTTGATTGGGAGCTTGGGAATGCCGGAGCACGAGATCCAAGGCGACGAAGACTCCAGAATAAGCTATAGCTTGGGCCTCCGTGGCATTTACCAGGGCAATTATTCTTTGTGTCTGCCTGTGATGGATCGCTTTCTGCTTTAAGGTGGCAAATAGAAAGGCATTGGTAATTACTCAGAGGTGTTTTGATGTAATGTTCCATTTCCTGCAGGGCTTCATGAACTATGATAAAAGGAAGGGACGTGACCCTGTTACTGGCAATCTTTAATCAAACATGCATGTTACGAGCAGCCAACCGGAGGGTGGGTGGCACATCCCAGTAAATCATTTGTGCCATTAATCATATTACTAACTTGCATAGAAAAATCGAAAATATCTGCTTTAATATACTCTTCATACTAATTTTACTGAAAATATTTAGAAAGCTCCATTAATTAGTGTTTAGGTTGAGCTCTTGTCGTCCTCTTTGAAGGCTTCAGAAGTCCAATAAACAAAAAAAAAATGATGTAAACATGTTGCCACCTGCTTGTAAAAAGCCAGCACTGCAGCTCAGATCTATGCTGTTCACACCTACCCTAATCAAGAAAGCTTAACTAGACTTCTGGACATACAATCTGTGGCTGATCAGCAGGTTTGTCTATTTGCTTATGCCCTGGATTGAGGTCTGTCTAAAGCCCCGTACACACGGTCGGACTTCCATCGGACTTTTCCGTGGATTTTTGTCCGAACGGAGTTGGCCGGGCACACCCATAGCATACACACCACAGGACTTTTCTGCAAACTTTCCCAAAACATTCTCAACATCACGTGGTTTTTCTGCTCTTTACCGCGAGTTGGCCAGGAACACCCATAGCATACACACCACAGGACTTTTCTGCCAACTTTCCCAAAACTTTTTCCAATATCACGTGGTTTTTCTGCTCTTTTCTGCTCTTTACTGCCACCCTTTGGTCAACTTCTGCTATTGTTGGTTGATTTTAATATTATTTGTTTTGTCCATCGGACAAAAGTCCGATGGTTTTCTGTACATACGGTCGGACTTTGCTCCATCCGACTTTTGTTGGCCAAAAGTTTGTCCGTTTGCAGACCCAACTTTTGTCCGATGAAAACAAAAAACAAAAAAAAAAAAAGTTTGTCCGATGGAGCGTACACACGGTCGGATTGTTGGTCCAACTTGCTCAAAATGAAGTTTGTTGGCCAAAAGTCCGACCGTGTGTGTGACGGGGCTTTACTTTGACAAAATGAAAAGTAAAGGAGGAGCACAAATGCCACCCCAAAACTGTTCCCACAAAGTCTTGGTATGCTGACACGCCTTAAGTGTTCCCTTCATTGTACGTCAGGACTCTGTGCAGGCCAGTCAAGTTCCTCCAGCCCAAACTCGCTCATCCATGTCTTTATGGATCTTGCTTTGTACACTGGTGCGCAGTCATGTTGGAACAGGAACGGGCCATCCCCAAACTGTTCCCACAAAGTCTTGGTATGCTGACGCCTTAAAGCGGAAGTAAACCCATCGATTTAACAGTTTCAAAAAGCAGTTACATTCCCGGCATGCCTGGAATGCCAACTGTCACATTGGTTGTGCTCTCAACCAAACTGTCAAACCATCCAATGGCTGGTGTCATAACTGATCACATGTGCAGCATCATGGCAGTTGAAGATTAAACAGAGGCGAAGATGGCAGCTTCCTTGCCTGAAAATGATAGGAGGGTTTACTTCCACTTTAAGAGTTCCCTTCACTGGAACTAAGGGGCCCAACCCCTGAAAAACAACCCCACGCCATAATCACCCCTCCACCAAATGATTTGGACCAGTGCAAAAAGCAAGGTCCATAAAGACATGGATGAGCGAGTTTGGGGTGGAGGAACTTGACTGGCCTGCACAGAGTCCTGACCTCAACCCAATAGAACACTTTGGGATGAATTAGAGTGGAGACTGTGAGCCAGGCCTTCTCATCCAACATCAGTGCCTGACCTCACAAATGTGCTTCTGGAAGAATAGTCAAACATTCCCATAGACACCCTCCTAAACCTTGTGGACGGCCTTCCCAGAAGAGTTGAAGCTGTTATAGCTGCAAAGGGTGGGCCAACTCAAAATTGAACCCTACGGACTAAGACTGGGATGCCATTAACCTCCCTGGCGGTATAATTATGTCAGATTTTTGATGCTGAAAGCGGTACAATGTTTCACATGGAAATTTGCCGTTTTATATTGTAGGCCTGTAATTCTTATGCCTTGAACACACAGTCGGATTTTCCGTCGGAATAAACTCCGACGGGTTTTTCCGACGGAATTCCGTTCAAGCTGTCTTGCATACACACTGTCACACTAAATTCCGACTGTCGAGAACGTGGTGACGTACAACACTATGACGAGCCGAGAAAAATTAAGATCAATGCTTCCGAGCATGCGTCGACTTGATTCTGAGCCATACAGACGAACTGAATTTCTGATGTCAGAAAAAAAGAGAACATGTTCTCTTTCTAAGTCTGTCGGAATTTCCGATGGAAAAAGTCCGATGGGGCACACACACGTTCGGAATATCCGATGAAAAAATTCCGTCTGACTTTTTTCCTCGGAAATTCTGACCGTGTGTACAAGGCATTAGAAATAACTCACTTAAATCTGTCCAAACCAGAGTCTAGTAGACATCCCGGGTATGATAAAGTTTGGAACACGAAATCATGAATTATAATATAATAAATAACTATAAAATAATTCTAACAAATAATAACATAATAAAATGATTCAATAATGTAATCAAATCAAAAAATACAGAAATTTGCAGAATTTTCGCTGTCATTAGATTTAGTGTTTGATGATGAATTTCCCCACAAATCGCTATCGCTCAATTCTGCGAGTGATTCTAATTTATTATCGCTGTTTTCTAGCTGGTCTAAAACCACTTTTGACATAAAGGGACACTTTTTGGTTGCTACCCGTGTTTCCCCGAAAATAAGCCCGGGTCTTATATTAATTTTCGCAAAAAAAGACACAGTAGGGCTTATGTTCGGGGTAGGTCTTACCATGTAATGTGATGTCTTTTCTCCCCCTCCCTCTCCCTGCCTGTCAGGAATCCCCAGTGTGAACCGAGTTAAAATGCTTGTAAAATCCTATAATCCACTCTATTACAGTAATATATAATGTACAATGTGTTTGTTTCTGTAATATAATTGTGCCAAAAACCTTCTTTATAGCGCCGCTCTGCGCTTCTGTGACCTGCCGGAGCTCTCTTCCCCGCATTTATATTGCAGAAACACACACATTGTACATTATATACTACTGTGATAGAGTGGATTATAGGATTTAACAAGCATTTTAAACTAGGGCTTATTTTCGGGGTAGGGCTTATATTGCAGCTCTCCTGGAAAATAGCGCGAGGTCTTATTTTCGGGGAAACACGGTATGGACAATCTCCAGTTTCCAGGCAGAAAGTACAGTATATATCAGTGTTTCTCAAGTCCAGTCCTCAAGGCGCCCCAACAGGTCATGTTTTCAGGATTTCCCTCAGCTGTGGCAATTACTAAGGCAGTGAAACTGATCAAATTACCTGTGCAAAATGATGGAAATCCAGAAAACATGACCTGTTGGGGCGCCTTGAGGACTGGAGTTGAGAAACACTGGTATATATAATATAAAACTGCATGCAGGACACTGGACAGACCACTAGGGACAAAGGGGATGTGACATTATTTGATACAGTACTGCATACCTCCCAACTTTGTAAAGTCCCTTCGCGGGACATTCTGATGTCCCCTCTCCCCTGCCAACCAGAGTTGTTGAGCGGGGGGGGGGGGGGGGTGATGGTTGCCGCCGGAACATTTAAGAAAAAAAAAAAAGGACTTGCAATAAAAAAATAAAAAAAGAATTTTAAGCAGGGGGGGGGGGGGGTTTGGGGCGCGGCGTACTAGTGCGCCGATCGCGGGGGGGGGGCTCTTACCTGCTGCTGCTGCTCCTCTTCTTCTCTTCATGTTTCCTGCTGTCCGGGAAACATGATAGTCTCGCGGGAGTGCGGGAAGGAGGTGCCAATCCGTGCCAGTTGGGAGGTATGGTACTGTAATCTGTAAAAGTACAGTATACTGTATGTATTGTGAGTTTTTCACTTTTTGAATTTGGCGCCGAGCTCCGTCCCCGTGCGTCGCAACGCTCGCAGAGAACGGAGCTCGGCACTGTGTGGATCGAGCGGAGGAGACACGGCTCGCACACACAGCGGGGAGACATCGTAGGATTCTGGGGACAAGGTGAGTTAGCTGTACATGGATCCTGCGATGCAATCCCGAGTGTGGCTTGGGGGTTACCGCTTTTGGTACTGAAAATCCCCCCCCCCCCCCGGGCCACACTCGAGAATACCGCTAGGAAGGTTAAAGTTCATGTGGTTGTAAAGGCAGGTGTCCCAATACTTTTGACAATATAGTTTAGGTGTGAAGAGCAGGTGTTCAAAAACTTTGATTTTGAGCAGCTACGTTTGCTCATTACATATGCATACACTAATTCCTGCTCCTCTAAGCTTGAGACCATGTATCCTAGTCATAGACAATAGCTAATATGTTTTGTAGGCTATAGCTAATTATAGGATGTTTAGAAGCCACCAATTTGGGTGGCACAGTGGTGTAGTGGGTAGAACTCCCACCTAGCAGTAAAAGGGTCGCTGCTTCAAATCCCAACCATGACACCACCTGCCTGGAGTTTGCATGTTCTCCCTGTGCTTGCGTGGGTTTCCTCCGGGTACTCCGGTTTCCTCCCACACTCCAAAGACATGCTGGTAGGTTAATTGGCTTCGGTCCAAATATTGGCCCTAGTATATGAATGAATGAGTTAGGGACCTTGGATTGTGGGCTCCTTAAGGGTAGTGACCGATGTATGAGTGGAGCGCTGCGTAAATTGACGGCGCTATATGGGTACTTTTTCCGAATGGGTACCGAAATTTTTATTTTTTTTAAGTCAGCAGCTACAAATACTGCAGCTGCTGACTTTAAAAAAATGGACACTTACCTGTCCTGGAGTCCAGCGATGTCGGCAATCGCTCGTCTCGCGGCTACCCCAGCCGCCATCCTCGGTGAGGGAATCGGGAAGTGAAGCGTTGCGGCTTCACTGCCCGGTTCCCTACTGCGCATGTGCGAGCCGCGCTACGCTATCCTACTGGTCCCCGCTCACAGCAGGGGGGGGGGGGGTGGCGTGACTCCCACGGGGGTCACTGCCCGGAAGTGGGTGCAAATACCTGTATTATTATTATGTATTTCGGGTTCCGAAAAGCGGAAGTTCCATTTTTGGGTGGAACTCCGCTTTAAAAAAAAAACAATAATATAATAGATGAGTATCTTAAATAAGACACAATGTATAGGGATAGGGAGAATTGTAGACACGCCCCCACACTCACTCAGGTCCAACTGGATGGACTGGTGTCTTTATTCAGTCTTAATAACTATGTAACTTTTATTCACTGCAACAAAGCTACTCTAAAAAAAATAATGTAACTTGGTAACGTTAACATGTGCCCTATTGTACTTAATGTGTGAATTGTAATTATAGGTCTACTTGAAGGCTTATTTCCACCTATTCTTATTTGTCCTTTTGTTTTTTGGGCCACCAAAGAGCTTCTGAGCATGTGCCAAATTCTTCCATCTGTCACTCAAGAATAAACCCTGGAGCTACGTCCAAAAAAAAAAAAAAAAAGACCCCACGTCATCTACGTCTTGCCCAAATCTTCTTGACCTTTCTCAACCCCCAAGCAACCAGTAGTCAAATCGAGCCTCCAATATAAATTTCATGCACCCGCTGCCATTCTCAAGCCACGCCAAGCCGCAATGGCGGTGCGTCCATAGTGGGCGCAGGTGCGCCGCCCCCTCTCTACCCTGCACCGTCAACGATACATACATTCATGCATTGCATGAATGTATGTGTTGTCGCCGCCGCCGCTGCCGCCCACTATTCAGATGGCCGGCCCCCTGGCGAGCGCCGGCCATCTGAATGACAGCTGTTGGATTGGTGTTTGGAAGTGCCTATCAGAGCCAGCGGCCTGTGGGCTGTAATCGGCTTCCAAATAGTTAACCAGGGGAAGCATGGGCTGTGCGTTCCTTGGTTAACACTGACACGCGTCTCAGCCAATCAGGTTTGCCGGGTCTGGTTACTGGTAACCTGATTGGCTGAAGCAACATTGAGGGCGGGAGAAGACATGAGGGAGCGTGGAGTAGGACGGCGCTGACCCGAGGAAGGTAAGTTCAGGGCTGGGGGGAAACTGGCTGTATTTGGGGACAAACTGATTGCATTTGGGGGGAAACTGTCTGCATTTGGAGGGAAACTGGCTGCATTTGGGGACAAACTGGCTGCATTTGGGGGGAAACTGGCTGCATTTGGGGAAAAGCTGACTGCATTTGGAGGGAAACTGGCTGCATTTGGGGACAAACTGGCTGCATTTGGGGGGAAACTGGCTGCATTTGGGGAAAAGCTGACTGCATTTGGGGGGAAACTGGCTGCATTTGGGGGGAAACTGGCTGCATTTGGGGGGAAACTGGCTGCATTTGGGGACAAACGAATGGCTGCATTTGGGGGGAAACTGTCTGCATTTGGGGGGAAACTGGCTGTATTTGGGGGAAACTGGCTGCATTTGGGGACAAACTGGCTGTATTTGGGGGAAACTGGCTGCATTTGGGGAAAAACTGGCTGTATTTGGGGACAGACTGGCTGCATTTGAGGGGGCACAGTGGCTGTGTTTAATGGGGACAGTGGCGGCAATTGATGATTTTTTTTTTTCAGTTTGTTTGCGCCCCCCCCCCCAAAAAAAATGTTGAGCACCAGGCGCCACTGCGCCAAGGGAATGCGCGCTGGTAACTAGCGGTGTGTTGTATCAGCTGGCAGCCCATTTAGCCGAGGGAAGATATCTCAACAAGAAATGACACCTGCTACAGATCTGAAATTATCGACTGCAAGCCGTTTCCTCGCCGTCTTCTCTGTTATCAATTTTTTTGTGAGATCTTTTTTATTTTTTTTAAAGCTTAGAGAGGCGGCTTTTTTCTTTTTTTTCCCTAGGCGGCTTGAAAACACCGCCCCGGCTTGATTCCTGTTATTAGCCGAAATGCCCATTCTAATTTTTTCATTTGCTTCCAGCAGTGGGGTGGCTTGAGCAAAAAAAAAAAAATCACTTTAAGTGTTTCAATAGAAAAGTTAATACGTTAAAACGTTCGCTAAGTGGAAAAGGCTTTACCGCCCCTCTGCAAATCACCACTTTGTTGGTTTGTTTCTTCTTTTTTATTTATTTTTAGTGTTTCATTAAAAAAAAACACATGCACACGTAAGATCCGTGAATGCTGAATAGAGATGGAAAAAATTATTTATTTACTTGTATGCATGTTTGGGCTTTTTTGCAGCTTGTTTTAAAATGAATGGATTGGCAGCGGGCAATGAGCTACAGAGCTGCAGAGCACGGCGTGGTGGGCACAGATCTTTAAGTGGATCTGAAGCCTAACTGGATGGCATTTTGTTTGGCAAAGCGATGTATACCCTGGACAATTGCCCTACCTTTTTCCATTAAAGCGGAGGTCCGCCTAAAAAAAAAAAATATTAACAGCCAGCAGCTACAAATACTGCAGCTGCTGACTTTTAATATATGGACACTTACCTGTACAGGGTGCCCGCAATGTCGGCAGCCAAAGCCGATCAATCGTTCGGCTCTCGGCTGCCCCCGCCGCCATCCTTGGTGAGGGAATCAGGAAGTGAAGCATTGCGGCTTCACTGCCCGGTTCCCTACTGCGCATGCGCGAGTCGCGCTGCGCGTCCTAACTGGCCCCCGCTGTCTTCTGGGACCAGTGTGTTTCCCAGAAGACAGGGGGGGGGAAGAGGCGTAGCGGGAGTCTATGCCCGGAAGTGGGTGCAAATACCTGTATTATACAGGTATCTGCACCCCCCTGAAAGGTGCCAAATGTGACACCGGAGGGGGGGAGGGTTCCGAAAAGTGGAGGTTCACTTTTTGTGTGGATCTCCGCTTTAAGTCAGTTTTTTGTTTTTTTGTTTTTGTTTTTTTGTTCCAACCTTCATTGCATCTAAGTGCTGCTGATCTCTTCCAGCCTCTTTTAGGCACTTCCTGTCTACATAGTTACAAAGTTAGGATAGTCAGGTTGAAAAAAAGACAGAAGTCCATCCAGTTCAACCATAAAAAAAGAAATAAAATAAAAAATACCATACAATTCCATATACAGGGCCGCCATCAGGAATTTTGGGGCCCCTTACACAGCTTCAGGCATGGGCCCCCTGGAGCAGAGGAGAACCGGGGGGGTGCTGCCGCCGCAAATTGAGAAGCGAGGGGGGGGCTGCCGTGTATTTACAAGCGGGGGGCGCCACGAACAAAAAAAAACAACAAAAAAGGGGGGTTACCATACCGGGCCCTGGGGACCTCCGGGCCTCCGGGCCCCTGTGGACCTCTGGGCCCCTTACAAAAAAATAAATAAATAAAGAAAAGAAAAGGGGGTTGCCATCCGGGCCACTGGGGACCTCCGGGCCCCTTACTGGTGTACTGCTTGTACCCCCCTGATGGCGGCCCTGCCCATATACCCAATTCTATACCCACAGTTGATCCAGAGGAAGGTGAAAAAAACCAGCAGAGCATGATCCAATTTACTACAGCAGGGGAAAAAATTCCTTCCTGATCCCCCGAGAGGCAATCAGATTTTTTCCTGGTTCAACTTTCCCTATAAATGTTACAGTAGTACTCAGTTATATTATGTACATTTAGGAAAGAATCCAGGCCTTTCTTAAAGCAATCTACTGAGCTGGCCAGAACCAACTCTGCAGGGATTCTATTCTACATTTTCACAGCTCTTATGCCGCGTACATATGATCGTGATTCACGGCGGTGAAAACACCGCCGTGAATCACGACAGTAAAAACGAGGGAACGGCTTGTTCCCCCACACACAACCGTTTTTCCCGTCATTTTTTCTCTTGGCGAGAAAAACGACCGTGTGTAGGCTCCGCGGCAGTGTTTCCCTATGGGAAAAAAATGACAGGAATCACGACAAGAAAAATTAGAGCATGTTCTAATTTTTCTCGTCGTGATTAATGCCGTTTTTCCCGTCGGGGAAAAATGACAAAAAGCCCACAGACGATCGTTTTTCTCGTCCAAAGGAAAAAAATTAATTTTTCCCGACGGGAAAAATGATCGCGTGTACGCGGCATTACTGTGAAAAAACCTTTCCGTATTTGGAGATGAAATCTCTTTTCCTCTAGACGTAAAGAGTGCCCCCTTGTTCTCTGTGTTGACCGTAAAGTGAATAATTCAACACCAAGTTCACTATATGGACCCCTTACATATTTGTACATGTTGATCATATCCCCCCTTATTCTCCTCTTCTCAAGAGTGAATAAATTCAGTTCCTCTAATCTTTCCTCAGAGCTGAGCTCCTCCATGCCTCTTATCAGTTTGGTTGCCCTTCTCTGCACTTTCTCCAGTTCCCCGATATCCTTTTTGAGAACTGGGGCCCAAAACTGAACTGCATATTCCAGATGAGGTCTTACTAATGATTTGTACAGGGGGCAAAATGATATCTCTCTCTCTGGAGACCATACCTCTCCTAATACAAGAAAGGACTTTGCTCGCTTTGGAAACCGCAGCTTGGCATTGCATGTTATTATTTAGCTAATGATCTACCAAAAACCCCCAGATCCTTCTCCACTACGGACCCCCCCCCCCAGTTGTACTCCCCTTAGTATGTATGATGCATGCAAATTCTTAGCCCCCAAGTGCATACCCCAGCGTTGGCTGTTTATTTGTACTGGCTTCATGACAATGGTCCACCTTGCCTGTGCTACACTATATTACCAAAAGTATTGGGACACCTGTCTTTACACGCACATGAACTTTAACCACTTGCAGACCGGTAGATTTTCACCCTTAATGACCAGGCCATTTTTTTGCGATTCGCCACTGCGTCGCTTTAACTGACAATTGCGCGGTCGTGCGACGTTGTACCCAAACAAAATTAAAGTCCTCTTTTCCCCACAAATAGAGCTTTCTTTTTTTGGTGGTATTTGATCACCTCTGCGGTTTTTATTTTTGCGATATAAACAAAAAAAGAGCGACAATTTTGAAAAAAAAAAATATTTAACTTTTTGCTATAAAAAAATCCCCCCCCCCCCCAAAAAAAAAATTAATAAAAAATTCTTCATTGCTTTAGGCCAATATGCATTCTTCTACATATTTTTGGTAACAAAATCGCAATAAGTGTATATTGATTGGTTTGCGCAAACATTATAGCATCTACATAATAGGGGATAGATTTATGGCATTTTTTTTCTTTACTAGTAATGGCGGTAATGTGCGATTTTTTTTAGCAGGACTGTGACATTTCTGGCGGACAGATCGGACACTATTGACACTTTTTTGGGACATTGACATTTATACAGCGATCGGAGCTAAAAATAGCCACTGATTACTGTATAAATGTCACTGGCAGAGAAGGGGTTAACACCGGGGCGATCAAGGGGTTAAATGTGTTCCCTGGGAGTGTTTCTAACTGTGGGGGGATGGGACTGATTGGAGGAAGAGAAAGATCATTGTTCCTAATCACTAGGAACAGCAGATCTCTCTCTAACTCCCCTGTCAGAACGGGGATCTGTCTGTTTACATTGACAGATCCCCATTCTGGCTCTTGTTCCCGCGATTGCGGGTGGCCGGCAGACATCGCGGCCACGCGCATCAGGTCCCCCACCGTACAGTGGGCGCGCCTGCTACGGCTCCTTAAAGGAGCCGACGTACACCTACGGCGATTTGCGGGAATATGCCGGCCTGCCGCCGTATAAAAATAGCGACTGGTGGGCAAGTGGTTAATGCAGGGACGTGCGGTGAGGTCAGTGGCTGGTAGACTTGTGCACAACGAAAAATGTTGTTTTGTTTCGTTTTCATTCGTAAAATACATAATTTCGTTCTGTTAGATACGTTATGTTATGTAGCGGACAGGGTCGCCCGACCTCCACCACACTCCCAATCCCCTCTATTAAAGTTCTCGCTCGCAATGTCTCTGGTCTAGGGGTGTGATAGGAAAGCGAGTGCGGCCGCTACGCCAGGCCTCCACCACAGATGTATAAGTGGTATTAGCAGAAGTTTTTTTACCTTCGGGCCTGTATTGTGTATCGGGTCCTCCCTCCAGGAGTCATCTGCCAGGAAACGAGCCTCACACCGTTGCAAGTCCAACACTCCTTTACTTGAACATAGCATGGACTTATTTGCTTTACAAAACAGAACAGGAGGTGTGAATGTGTATATAGGCCCAGACACAAGTTCTTTCCTCCACTCTCCTCCAAAGAGTGGGCAATGGTCTCCACACAAGGGAATTCACCTTCTGGATGGTCTCCGACAAGAGGCTCACCCGTCACCGGCAGTATGCTGCACCGGGTCTTCAGATGAGGAGCTCTTCCCGGTCCATTACGTCCACCTTAGATTCAGGCGTCCATCTCCAGAGCACCCTAGGATCCTTCCCTCGCGGAACTCAGTGTTGGGCACTGAGCTCCGGACCACCAACCGAGTACCTCACCCCAGGCTAAAGGTGCCTGAGGTGGAACACGACCTCCGGTGGTCCTCTAGGCCCAGTCCGCCTAGAGGACAAAGACGAACTCCGTCCGCAGGCTGAAGGTGCCAGGGACAACGAACCCCGTGACAAAATGGCCGGCCCCCTTTATACCTTCCCCCGGCATGCGCAGCGGGTTCCCCGCCCCACCACACGGCTGCCGAGGAAAGACAAAAAAGGATTCGACCCAGCAATGATTCGTCCGTCGGCCCAAAGTGACAGCGCCACCCGGTGACAGCGCCACCCGGTGGACCGCCGGAGATACACCACTGGTGTCACCGCAAAAATTTAAAATTACTGGCGGGAAAGTAAACACCCGCTACAGTTACGTAATTTTTTTTTAGGATAATTCGTTATTTCTGTAGAGTGTCGATATTCGTTATACCGAATCGATTCATTTTGTATGTATATTGATTTGATTAGATATTTATGTATGTGTAGCGGGTGGTTACATTTAGGGGGAAGCATCTGAGTGGTAGCCAGGCTCAGATGTACCAATTGTTAGGTCTCATGGACCATTTCTATCCCTGGGAGATAGTACTGGTGGTTAAGTTCACTGGAGCCTAAAGGTGGCGCTGTTGCCGGGTTGAACTGCAGTACGAGGTTGTGTCATTTTTGTCCCCTCTCGGCAGTAGTACGGCGGGGCGGGGAACCTGCTGTGCCTGTCGGGAGAGGATATAAAATGGGGCGGCCATCTTCCAGAGGGGTCGTCGGTTCCGCGCTCAGTCACCTTAAGCCTGGGTGCGGGTGTGTCGCCTCCGGGTGCCCTAGGCCCGGAGGCCTGTCGGGTGGTCTCTGGGTGCTCTAGGCCCAGAGACGGAGCTGCTGTTCCATCTCAGACACCTTCAGTCTGGGGTGAGGTACTTCGAGAGAGAGGCCCGGGGCCCAGTACCTTCGACTGGGTCCCACAAGGGATCGAGGGATCCTAGAGTGCCCCCCGGAAGTGGGTTCCCGAATCTAGGACGAGGAGGCCAGGGAGGTGACCCTTCCCGAAGACCCAGTACAGTATCATTGGTGAAGGTGGGGCCTCTGTTAACTCTCCGGATGGATGTCCTTTCCCTGACAGGGGTCATTACTTCTAGAAGGAAATTCATCGTGAATCTGGTGGGTGGCAGAGACCCAACAACCGGGCCTGTGGCAGAGGCCCTATTTACCTGGTCTGTGGCAGGGACCGCCTCATGGTCGGTGGTAGCAACTGTGCGCCAAGCCTGTTAGTGCTATTCAGGACAGGAGAAACCCAAATTTAAGTTTGTGCCTGGACCTTCTCCCACCTTATCTGACCTGTGTTTGTCTCAACCCGTCTGCTCTAAAAGAGACTGTTTATTGTGCTAAAAGGAATAAACAAGTGTTGGACTTTTCAGCTGGTGTGGACAGTTGCTTACTGGGGAAAGTTAAAGACTTGTTCTGATTACTGCAGAAACGAGGTCAGCACTGGAGGCCTTTTTACACCGGTCACAGGCAGGCCCGAGAAACTAACACCGCTCAACCTCCCTATTCAGGAGGGTAGGGGCTTGTGGTGCGGTGTGCCTCAATCTTTTCCTGCGGAGGAGCCAAGCAGAAGAAAAGCAGGTAAAGTCTGGGGTTGGTGCGCTACATATGTATATACAGTATATTCATGATAACAATTAGTAGTTTGGAAAGCCGTTTGTTTATTGAATCCATTAACACACACCAGTGGCGGCCGTCCCTTAGGGGCGCCCGAGCACTGCCCCCCTATCCTCCCCATCGGTTATATCAGCCTTTCTCAAGCTTTTCAACACAGAGGAACCCTTGAAATAGTTCTCCGGTCTCGGGGAACCCCTGCTAAAAATTAGAAATCTACAATTCATGATACCTTTGTGTGATGGTCAGTGGGAAGGATGGTCCTTACACTTGTGGTCATTGGGAAGAATTACCTCCTTACAGATGGCTAAAAAGATCAATGGTGTCAGTAGGAAATTATCTGAGAGGCAGAAATTGCCCAATGCTGAAGGAACCCCTAGCAACTTCTGGAGGAACCCTAGGGTTCCACGGAACCCTGGTTGAGAATCTCTGGGTTATATGAATAATGGATAGATTCATGCCTAGCATAGTGGCACCTAGTGGCAACAGTAGGTGCTGCAGCAATTCCAAACATAATGGAGAGACCCAATGAGCAGCTAACAATTGTCCCAGGTTACTTACATACAGGAAGTATACATTTAGACACTCCAAAATTAAAGTCTGGCTATACTTAAAGTGTTACTAAACCCAGGACCCTGCATTCACTATATCTGGTCTCCCACAGTACACAGAGCATGGAAATGCAATTATTTTAGTAAATAGAAACTGCTAAATACCTTTTCTCATCAGCAGTATATAGCAGTCTTGTGACTTCTATCAGTGTCTGGTTAAAGCGTGTAGGGGGAGTTTTCATTCTCCTCTGACTGTCCTATGAGGATGCAGGGCCCCTGACCCACTGTCTGGACAGTTCTGATCACATGCACCCTCCAAAGAAAAAAACTCCTTAGCAATACACACCAAACAGAGCATGTGCAGAGTGACTCCAAAGGCTCTACCTTATCAGGAGATAGATTGATGACAGTGGAAGAAGGAGTGAATCAGAGAAGACAGGATCAAACAGCCGTTTTACACAATGCAGGTGATTAACCCCTTAGGTTCCACAGTGAGTATAACGAGCATGATTTACTGCATATACAGACTGATTCAACTGTTGTGGGTTTAGTAACACTTAAAGTTTCAGGGTGGCTCTTTTCTCTTGCAACATCCCATGGAGCCACCCTTACATGCAGGTACTAGAGTTGTGTCTTCCTATCAGTGGCAGCTGGTGGTTTTTTGTTTGCGGCACTTACCCAATCTAGGCGGCGGGCATCAACAGGCATCCAAGGAGCAGCGGAGGTAATCGAGCATCGGCCAGCGGCTCTTCTCCTCCTCGGTTCCGCTGTGCATCTCCTCCCCTCCTCCTAGGCATCCAATAGGATCGCCTGTCCTTTCAGCCAATTGGGTAATTGGTATCAGACCCGCTTCACGATTGGCCGGGAGGAGGATCAGTGTTGTGTAGCGCCCTGCTCCCAATGACTGGGCACTATGTCAAATTTAATGGGTATCTGAGCCAATAGTTAGGCTCAGATTTAAGTGAATATGCTAAATCAGCCTCTGTTCCGGCTATGGCTGTGTCAGGAAGACTTCTCACTGTTTGCCTGTAGGTGGCGTTACCACCTCAGGCCAATGTGGAAGACTGATAGGCCAAAGTGTATTGGGTATCTTTCCTCTGGAACAGTTCAGTGGGCATGGTCTACCCACTGAGCATGCCAGAAAAGGGTACTTAAGGGGCAGACGCCATATTTTGGGGGCCTTCGTCCCCTCGCGGCCCTCCTGGCGCGGGGAGTATGTTGTGTGATTTTGGCCTCGGGACCATGTTTGTCCGAGGCCGCAACTCTACCAAGTAGGCCCAGTTATGCTGACTGGGCCTACACCTTGAAGGTGATCCTGTGCTGTCCGTCCTGCGGGAGGAAGCTACTCAATGGAGGAAACCAGGGGAGGACCTGTCCTGGAAAAGACCGAGCGGAAGGCTGGTGTCTTGAGGAGGGCCTGGTGATTCTATTGGAGGATGCACCGTAGCTAAAGTTCACCTCACAGTCTGCTGGGTCGGCTTAAAGGCTCTTGACTGTTTGGCTGGAAGTTCGGGTGTTAAGTCCTGTGGCAGAGGATCCCAGGCTATCTAATTCTGTGCATCACCAGTCTTTGGCAGAGACTGGTCCTGATCATTGTCCGAGTATCATACCGGCTGCTAGGTCAGGTGAGAAGGGCCTGTCCGGGTGAGCAGTACCCACTCCAGGGAGAGTGGTGAATGACTGTATAGTTGAGAGGTTTTTCCCAGTGATCTGTACCGTGTACCTAAACCTACCCCTTCCCTTCACCCTTCTACTGTTCTTCATATGTTTTATGCAAAGGAAAATAAAACCTAACAGCTTAAGGTTTTACATCTTGTGTGGACATTGGAGTTTCTACAGACTTTCTTTCCCTAGACAACGAATACTGAGGTAACGTGCAGGGCCCAAATCAAAACCAGCAGCTCCTACAGGGGTGTGCTACAGTTGCAACAGCGAGCATTCATTCACTTTTGCAACACAGCTGGGTGGGCTCCGGACACATCCACTGCTCCCCGAGCCCACCCTATTTTGAAGCCTATTAGAGCCTCTGGCTCTAATCAGGTGCTTAAAAAAAACCTGGCCGCTGAAATTCATGCACCCGGTGCCCTGAAAGGGACCGGACGCATGAATAGGGTGTGGCCGCGGCGGCCCTGGATAGATTCATGAATCTATCCATTGCATATAGGGGGTGGCCTGGAGAGAGGGGGCAGTGCCCGGGTGCCCCTAATGGACGGGCCGCCCCTGCTTCCTATACTGTGTGCATCAATAGACACACACAGCCCTGTAGCCTAGGATGGCAAGGCACTGTGCTGCTCCTCCCTCCCTTCTCCAAGCTAATAGACTGGCTGGAGACTGCACTGCCCACTGTTAATGATTTCCTGTGAAGACCAGAAGTTCAGAGAAGCAGCACTAAGTGAGCAGAAGCAAGTAGCGTTGAAAGTTGTAAGCTGCAAGTCGTGTGGTAAGAATTTTTACAAATAGTGTACTGGGAAATGTTTTTCTTCTTTTTTTTTTTTTTTTTTTTTTTATGTGATCAATGTGTTAATCTAAAAACACTGGGGGTTTGATACTATTGATTAGTGAATAGATGATGGGGGAGGTGTGATCACGGCCGGGAGGGGACAGTACACTATTTGCAGCAAAACTGTCATACAATCTAAAGTGCGTCCCTTCCTCCTCAATACAGTAAAATCTCGAAAATAACCTGCACAGCCAAGGTGCAGCATTAAAAAGGGATCTCTCTCTAGTACGAGCTTCACAGACGGAGGCCGAAACCTTTAAGAATTGCTGGCTGTGGAATTCTCAGCTCAAAATTCAATATCAGCCACCCGGCAGAATGCTGACAACGACCTTCACGAGCTGCCTACACACACCCCGGCCGCCATAGTCTCCTAAGGGGGCAGCCGCGTGATGGATGGGGCTATTACAAGGCATGGCATGTGCCTTGTGCTAGACTGATAGAGCGCAAGTGCACTCGGATGTTAGGTACACTTCAATAGGAACTCTGCTGAAAACCATTTGCATCTAAACTGGACGCGTAACATTATCCCTGTGACACTTTTTTTTTTTTTTTTTTAACAATTATAAATGCTTACTGTACAAAAAAAGCAGAAATATATACAGTATCTCACAAAAGTTAGTACACCCCTCACATTTTTGTTAATATTTTATTCTATCTTTTCATGTGACACTGAAGAAATGACACTTTGCTACAATGTAAAGTAGTGAGTGTACATCTTGTATATCAGTGTAAATTTGTTGTCCCCTCAAAATAACTCAACACACAGCCATTAATGTCTAAACCACTGGCAACTAAAAGTGAGTACACCCCTAAGGGAAAACGTCCAAATTGGGCCCAAAAGTGTCACTATTTTGTGTGGCCACCATTTTTTTACAGCACTGCCTTAACCCTCTTGGGCATGGAGGTCACCAGAGCTTCACAGGTGGCCAGTGGAGTCCTCTTCCCCTCCTCCATGATGACATCACGGAGCTGGTGGATGTTAGAGACCTTGCGCTCCTCCACCTTCCGTTTGAGGATGCCCCACATGCTCAATAGGGTTTAGGTCTGTAGACATGCTAGGCCAGTCCATCACTATTCCCCTCAGCTTCTTTAGCAAGGCAGTGGTCGTCTTGGAGGTGTGTTTGGGGTCGTTATCATGTTAGAATACTGCCCTGCGGCCCAGTCTCTGAAGGGAGGGGATCATGTTCTGCTTCAGTATGTCACAGTACATGTTGGCATTCATGGTTCCCTTAATGATCTGTAGCTCCCCGGTGCCGGCAGCACTCATGCAGCCCCAGACCATGACACTCCCACCACCATGCTTGACTGTAGACAGCACACACTTGTCTTTGTACTCCTCACCTGGTTGCCGCCACACACGCTTGACACCATCTGAACCAAATAAGTTTATCTTGGTCTCATCAGACCACAGGACATGGTTCCAGTAATCTATGTCCTTAGTCTGCTTATCTTCAGCAAACTGTTTGCAGGCTTTCTTGCTTTCTTGTGCATCATCCTTAGAAGAGGTTCCTTCTGGGACGACAGCTATTTAGACCAATGTGTTGCAGTGTGCGGCGTATGGTCTGAACACTGACAGGCTGACCCCCCACCCCTTCAACCTCTGCAACAATGCAACAATGCTGGCAGCATTCATACGTCTATTTCCCAAAGACAACCTCTGGATATGACGCTGAGCATGTGCACCTAACTTCTTTGGTCAACCATGGCGAGGTCTGTTCTGAGTGGAACCTGTCCTGTTAAACCCGCTGTGTGGTCTTGGCCACCGTGCTGCGAGCTCAGTTTCAGGGTCTTGGCAATCTTCTTATAGCCTAGGCCATCTTTATGTAGAGCAACAATTATTTTTTTCAGATCCTCAGAGGGTTCTTTGCCATGAGGTGCCATATTGAACTTCAAGTGACCAGTATGAGAGAGTGAGAGCGATTACACCAAATTTAACACCCCTGCTCCCTATTCACACCTGAGACCTTGTAACACTAACGAGTCACATGATACTGAGAAGAGAAATGGCTAATTGGGCCCAATTTGGACATTTTCACTTAGGGGTGTACTCACTTACTGTGCACCTCAAAGGACAACTGTGCATCTCAAAGGGCAACAGTGTGTTCCCGGGACATTGCCCAAGACACAGCATCATTGGGACTGTGGTCCATAATTGAGGCTGTCCCGGAAAATCCGGGACTGTTGACAGCTATGTAGTAATCTTGGCACTATCAGCTATTCAATAATGTAATTTTAATATGTTTTCATATTCCTCACAAGCTGTAGCTGCCAGTTGGGTAGATCAATCATTTTGGTACAGTTAATTTAGCACATCTTTTCCTGCCACCAACATTTTTATGGTTGGTATATACTAAATGGCCAAAGTATGTGCACACCTGACCATCACTCTTATGTGGGGGCTTGTTGGACATCCCATTCCAAAACCATGGCCATTAATATAGAGTTGCCCCTTACCTCCACTCCTATGCAGTTTTAACAGCCCTCATTTTTCTGGGCAGTGGGCAGGCTCTCAGATTTTGGAGTGCGTCTGTGGGAATTTGGGACCATTCAACCAAAAGAGCAATTTTGAGGTCAGGTACTGATGTTGAGTGAGAAGACCTGGCTCACAACCAATGTTCCAATTTATTCCAAAGGTGTTCAGTAAGGTTGAGACCAGGGCACTGTGGAGGACACTCAAGCTCCTCCACACCAGACTTATCAAACATTGCCTTTAAGGAGAAGGCTTTATATAAAGGGAAACAGTCATGCTATAACAGAAAAGTACCTTCACCAAACCTCCCCCTCCCCGCCTATGCAGTTGTGACTAGACATGTGCATTTGTTTTCGTTCAAATTCATTTTCGTCCGAATTGCGGGTATTTTGGTTATCGTTTTAACAAACGATAATGAACGCGCAGAATCCGAAAAACCGAAAGATCCGACATAAACAAATGCTTTATTTTAGTTTTCGTTGCAACAACAGTTCGATATAGATAGGAGATTCGACATGACGGTGACAATAACAATCTGTGTCTATCGAACCTGTGGTCGAATGTGCCTAACCTAACTCTATTAGTCCAAGATTATTCTACATAGAGAGAAAAGATTCAACTTTATAGAGATAATAGCAAAAAAGGTCGAATGTGCCTAACCTAACTTTATTAGTCCAAGATTAGTCGACATAGAGAGAAAAGATTCATCATTAAGATTAGACGAAGCAGTCGCTGCGAGCGGACATTTATGGTCAAATGCTCCACCCCTAGGCTATAGAAGAATTCCAATGTTGGTTGACTAGTAATAATAATTATTAAATATAATTATTACTAGTCATACAACATTAGAATTCTTCTATAGCTTGTAGGCAGAACATTCGACTGAAAATTACGATTGCGGCGTCGTACAGTTTAGCTGCTCCGTTGAATCTTCTTAGAACATTCAACAGACACCATAAGCCTTCAATGACAGATTCAACCTTAATTATTTCGGATTTTTGGACTAATGCTTTTTTTAACGAAACAAACTAAATAAAAATGAATTTCGGGAGTAACTAAACTAATACATTTTTCAAACAAAATTCGGAAACAAAATATTTCATTTGTGCACATGTCTAGTTGTGACAGTCCCCATTCTTCTGGCAAGGCTTTCCCACAAGATTTTGGAGGGGGTCTTTGGGAATTTGGGCCTTTTCAACCAAAGGAGCATTTGTGAGTTCATGTACTAATAATGGGTGAGAAGACCTGGCTCACAATCAACATTCCAATTCATCCCGAAGATGTTCAGTAGGGTTGAGGTCAGGGCACTATAGAGGACACTCAAGTTCCTCCACACCAAACTGCATGTCTTTGTGCACAGAGGTGCAGTCATGCTGGAACAGAAAAGGACCTTCACCAAACGGTTACCACAAGGTTGAAGGGGTACAATAGCCTAAAATAGTGCAAAAAAGGGAGAAAGGCTGGTGCCAAGAAAATAAGCTAAACATTGTCTTATTAATGCAAGTTAACAACAGGGATTGCACATGGAGGTTTGCAGAGACTTTCCAGGCTGAGTTCCGTGTTCTTGAGGCTGATCAGGCAGTACACAAGAGGTAGTAGCTTGAATGCACTTGTTCTAGACTAAAATAGTAGTGGTCAACCTGGTAAATACAGAGGGCCTCAAATGTGTCCCCCCTTCCAAGATATCCAACGGGCTACAATTTGTACTAAAATTACAGATAGACAGAAGGTATATTGGTGCGTTGTGGTGCACTGACTTTGATGCAACACAATGGTGTGCATGAGCCCTATCATTCACTTTTTTATTTTTAACAAATTCACATTCTACAGAACAGACTTTTGCCCAGGAAGTGGATTGGGAATACATTTGTTTTGCTGTATTGCATTTATGCTATAATGATATTCTAGGTTCTAGTGTTTCTGCAGCGATATCATTTCATTTTTCATTAGCATTACTGTGATAATAGCATTTTTGTTGTAATACCATTACTAATGCTGGGATAATGGTTAAGCTCAAGATTTAGGGGTGTGTCTGGATTTGACCGCCCTCCCTTCCTTCTGCTGGCATTCCCAAGAGCTTTAAATGGGAGTTGTAACATTAGGTGAGCCCGGCGCAGAGAGGAGATGCTGGCTTATGCAAATTAAGGATTTTATAGCAGTTCAAGTTTGAGCACAATTAATGTGTTTTGTAGCATGTCAGGACATACCGTAGCAAGAATGAATGGACAACTGTCCATTGAGTTGAAGCAAAAAAAAAAAACGAAAACTGCGGCTGATCCAGAAGAAGGCAAAAAAAAAAACTATATTGCATTGCAAGAGAAATTTCTCCCTGATCCATAAAGGCAATTGGAAACTCTCAGGATCAGCATACTACAGTGATTATATTATATATACATTATATACTTGTAGCACACGGACCCTTTTCTCCTGCTTACCTCCACCTTGCAGGGATAAAGGCACACCGTGCCACATGCCCGGATCCTCCTGGTCTAGAAGGTTGAGCTGTGTTCTTTAACCTTAGGTCCTGCAGCGAGTCACCTCCATCCGTTGGCTCTCGTCCCTAGAGTATAGGGAACAGTCAATGTTCCTTCCCCAATAAAAGTCATTGTCCACACAACTTCAACTCTAACCAAGAGATTATTTTTCTTTGCCTCAGTTAACAGGGAAATTGAAGAGAGAAAGAAGCTAGCGAAGTTAGGAGGTAGATTCAGGCACGTACCACTCGGCTTACTCGTCGCCACTCGATCCCGAGTGGGTTTAGCTCACCCGGCTAGATCCCTCTCACAGTTCTAGCAGCCGGAGTGTAGCTCCAACAATACTGAAACTTTGTCCCACGCCTGGGACGGGTTCAGGAGATCCTTTAATAGAGCAAGCAGAATCCTGTTATTCCTGAATCCAGAACTTTACTTGAACCTCTGTAAAACTAAAAGAACCGATTATGCCAATGGGCACTTTACAGGGTTATCTTGCGGAGTAAGGAATCCTTTCCTCTGACAGGTCACCAGGCCTCTCCCGAGACAGCGACCTATTATCACTCATCTCTTCCGTGGGACCGATCCTCCCCTGGCTTCCTCTCGGTCAGAGCGGGTTACCCTCACCTGGGTACCCGGGGACTCCAGTGTTCTAATTGTAGGCCCAGTTGAAGGTACTGAGCCTACCCGGAACGTTGTAGCCTCGGGCCAAAGATGCCCGAGACTCCTCGACCAGGCCACGCATCCCCATGGGGCACGCACCCTTTGGGGCTCACTCCCCGGCACTCCCCTTGAACATGGCGTCTGCCCCTTATGTATCCCCTTCCGGTATGCACAGCAGGCAAAACCCTGCCCCCGCACGGTAGCCGAGAGAGGACACCCAATCATGCCACTGTGTCACCTGAGGTTCAACCCTAGGCATGGGCAACAGTGCCACCCACAGGCCAAAGGGGAACCGTACGCCAGACAAGACTTACAGCAGAGCAGAGTCCAGTATAACAAATTAGAGAACCTGAGCCAACTATGGCTCATACTACCTCCTAAATTTAGTACATAGCGACCCCCATATTGGGGTACCCGCTACATACTTTTTTTCATTATTTTATATATTCATAATATATTAATACAGAGCAAAAATAATGTAAGTGTATTTTGTATCTCCCCGGATTTCATCCTTAAAGTAGGACGGCCACATACTAAACAATTTTCTGGCCGTCAGGTTTGGGAGATCAGCTAATTTACACCCCTCCTAGATTCACTGACAGATATACATTGGTTTTAATCCCCATTCTAAACAGCTTGTAAAAAACAACATGTCTCTTACTAGATTGTCTCATGACCCACTTATACCTACTGGATCCATGGTTACACTGTTCCTCTAGGAGTCAAACCCCATGTAAGCTCTGTGTTGGGTGGTGTCAGGACTTATGCAGTTTTGATAATGTAATCCTCATGTTTAGGTGCCAATGTTGCGGCCTAGTAATTGGCCCTTCAGGCCTGAGCACTATGGGGTGGAAGAAGGTCACTTGCTCCCCATACATGGAAGCATGGGGTTTTTGGGACAACTTCAATGGATCAGCAAATGAATGGTATGAATGGATCAGGGGTGGACTACAAAAAGTCTTTCTCACTTAGGCATGGGCAAAGAGTTAGAATTGTGAGGTTACTTTGAGGTTATGTTATGTCCTTCGCCCCTGGCAGGTGATGAGGGCTCACTCTAGGAATTGAGTCAGTGGCAAGTTGGTCTCCACCAGACCACCCTGGAAGGGGAAAGTTAGGCCGTGATCCTAGTAGCCCTCAGATTACTTTTCTGCAAGATGACACCAAGTCACAGCCCTAAAGATCATCCCTCCAGGGGATAGCAGGAACAAGTTGGCTATGAGGAGATGACAGGATAACAGCACTAAGACTGCTCAGGGTTCAGGCTGGGGTCGAGACGGGCAGCAAGTAAGAATAGAATAGTGTCCAGACGATAAGCAGGCAAGAGTAGTCTGAAACAAGCAGAGTCGGCAAAGAGGAAAGGGGACACAGACAGAAACAAGCAATTCGTGTCAGTAACAGGCAAGGTAGAAATTGTCAATCTCATGAACAAGGTAGCTGGCATGAAGTCACAACGTTGGCCACCATAACAATAAACAAAATACCCTCCTTGACTGTGTGTGAGTGGCCAAACACAATATTCCCAATGCACACATTCCTGAAAATGGCTGTAAAAGACATTCTAAACAAGGAATCTGTCTCCAGCACACCAAAGATCTACAGAATGGGTCCAAAGCTTTTTTTCAGCGATCACATCATAGTTACAAAAACGTTTCAGAGACTCACATGACCCCTTGAAGGACAGCTACATACGACAAATTATTCTGCCCGTCTGATTTGGGAGACCAGCTAATTTGCATAGCAGGCCCCTCCTAGATTCACCAACAGATATACATTGGTTATTATATTTATTTCCCATGGTAAACAGCTTGTAAAAAACAGCATGTACCCTGGAACCTCTTACTAGACTGTCCCATGACCCACTTATACCTACTGGATCCATGGTTACACTGTTCCTCCAGGAGTCAAACCCCATGTAAGCTCTGTGTTGGGTGGTGTCTGGGCTTATGCAAGTTTGATAATGTCATCCTCATGTTTAGGTGCCAATGTTGCAGCTTAGTGATTGACCATTCAGGCCTGAGCAATATGGTCTGGAATGAAGTCACTTGCTCCTCATACCTGGAAGTAGACATGTGCAATTCGTTTAGTTACGAATTCTTTATTCGTCAAAATTAGTTATATTCGTTAATTCGTAAACATACGAATGAATGAACGAACGGTTTACTAAAATTACCAACGAAAAACGAATTATCGAAAAGAACGAATATGGAAAACAACGAAAATACAAAATTATTGAATTAGAAACAACGAAAAACGAAAACATAGAAACAACGAAAATACCGAACAAAGATTCAAAATAACGAGAATCAAAATGAACGGAAAAAAAACTAAAAAACTAAATTACGAATATTCGGAAAACGTAAATCAAAACAACGAATTTGTTAGTTCTAAAATATTTCTGGACGTTGGCCAATAAGCTTGTCCCTTCCCCTGAAGAGGTTGTCCCTTCCCCCAATGAGCTTGTTTCTTATTCCCTTGTGTGTTTTTCTGTGTTAGACTGCAGTTCATTCCATCCACAGTCCAGATAGGGTGTGGTTGGGTAGGTTGCACTGTTTTGGTGGATTTGTGAGTTAAGTTGTGACTTGTGAGAGAGAAATTCTTTGTTTCTTAAGCATACTCTGTCTAGATTCTAGTTTCTATATTACGAATTATGCCCCGATTACGAATCTACGAAAACAATGATATGAAAGTACGAATAAATGAGCTGGTCAATCTCACAAAAGTACGAATTACAAAATTACGACGAGTAGTGTTTTGAATAAACGGAAAATGTATTCTAACGAAAGTACGAATGTAATTAACTCTACAAAAGTACAATTTTCCAATCAACGGAAATTAGACACGGAAATACGAATCATTGCAAATCAACGAAAATATCGTTTTTACGAAAATACGAATGCGGCCGAATATAAAATATAGCGAAAAATACGAATTTCGAATCAAAGAAAATTAAACTAATGGAGAAACGAATCAACGGGAAAAATAACCCTTACGGAAATGCGAAAGAGTCCGAATATGATAACCCGCGTCTTACAAAATTACGAATCGTTACGAATCAACGGAAACTAACAGAAACGAAACCAAACTAAACAAATTTTTATGTTGTGCACATGTCTACCTGGAAGCATGGGGAATTTTTGACCGCTTCAATGGATCAGCAAAGATGAGTATAAGTGAGTCAGGGGTGGACTACGAAGAGTCTCTCTTACTTAGGCATGGGCAAAGAATTATAATTATAAGGTTCGTTTGAGGTTATGTTATGGCCTTTGTCCCTGGCAGGTGATGAGGGCTCACTATAGGAATTGAGTTAGTGGCAAGTTGGTTTACACCAGACCATCCTGGAAGGGGAAAATTAGGCCATGATCCTAGTAGCCCTGATTACTTTTCTGAAAGATGTCACCAAGTCGCAGCCCTAAAGATCACCCCTCCAGGGGATAGCAGGAACAAGGTGGCTATGATGAGATGACAGGATTACACCACTAAAACTGCTCAGGGTTTAGGCTGAGGTCGAGGTGGGCAGCAAGCAAGAATAGTCGGTGTCCAGACAGGAATCAGGCAAGAGTAGTCCAAAACAAGCAGAGTCGGCAAAGGGGAAACAGACAGAAACAGGCAATTTGGGTCGGTAACAGGCAAGGTAGAAATCGGCAATCTCAGGAACAAGGTAGCTGGCATGAAGTCACATCATTGGCCACCATAACAATAAACAAAATAACCTCCTTGTGTGAGTGCCCAGCACAGGGCCAAACACAATATTCCCAATGCACACATTCCTGAAAATGTCTGTAAAAGACATTCCAAAACGAGAAATATATCACCAGCACACCAAGGATCTCCAGAATGGGTCCAGAACTTTATTCAGCGATCACATCATAGTTACAAAAAGCAACATTTCAGAGACATGTAAGGCCGACTGGAAGGACATACGACAAATGATTCTGGCTGTCTGGTTTGGGAGACCAGCTAATTTGCATAGCAGACCCCTCCTAGATTCACAGACAGATATACATTGGTTTTTATCTCCCATTGTAAGCAGCTCATTCTATTAGGAAAAAAAGCACAGCGAATAAACTCGCCTACGTGACATCACTCATAATAAATAAAATAGAGTAGCTAGATGGAAAAAATTATTATCGGCTAACAAACGACGTGTGATTATTATGCAGATATGCCGTTGTTTACTCTTAAATAAGTCTGACACATCGACATATCTTTATGTCACAATAATTCTGCCCGTTCGTGGAAATGATGGCATTATCACAGTGTGTAGCTCTTTATAATGTGTTTTAAATGTCTAAACGTGGAGTGATAAGGATAGATCAGGCCCGTCAAGTGTCCGACTCGGCGCCGAACATCCGCTGTGAAATTCATTAACTTTTTTTCTGTTTTTCTCTTCAGACGCTCATTACAGTTTTTTCTTTTCTTTATTTTTTTTTGTCGCCCATGGATGTGTTGAAGGGTAACCTATGTCAGGCTCAAGGCTTCTGCAAAATGGTTATTAGTGTTTGGACTGAAAACATGGGAAAGATTTGATTTTTGTTTTTGGTCTTTTTTTTTGTGAGGGTAGGGTAGATGTGAGGTAGGTATGAGGACAGGTTGAGTGAAATTGAGAGTCTTCTATGAAAATTTGTGAAAAATCTGGAGATTTCATAAAAATAAAATAAAAATGATCTTGGTGAAATGCACTGAAGTCAATAGGGAAGGCTAATTAAGATGGTTTTTTTTAAGGCTACAATGGGCTTTGCATAGCGTTTGAAGGTAATGGTGGCTTCTTCCAAATATAATGGACCTGTTTTGCCAGCCAGTGAAAAAAAATATTGGAAAATGTAAGAACAAAAAAATAAAACATAAAACTAAAACATAAATAGTACCAAGAACATAAGGTAAAATAGGTATGAGGACATGTTAAGTGAAATTGTGAGTTTTTTTAATTGCCTAAAATTTTTTGGTAAGATCTGGAGATTAAAGCCTCGTCCGGTTTTCTCGGCAAGAAAACTGCTGGGAGAGCTTTTTGCCAAGAAAACCGTTCGTGTGTATGGTTTCTCGACAGGAAAACTGCCGGGAATCTCGACAAGAAAAATAGAGAACCTGCTGTTTCCTGCCGAGAAACATGGTCATCTGTATGCTTAACCACTTCCCTACCCAGCCATAGACAAATGACGTCCACAGATGGGATCTCCCATCCTGGGTGGACGTCATATGACGTCCTCGGCTTTGTAGGGGGATATCTGAATGATGCCTGCAGCTAGAGGCATCATTCAGATATCCTTTTGAAGTGCCAGCGATTCTGTGCACCATAAGAATGATCATAGCGGCGGTTCCGCCGCTTGATCGTTCTTATAGGCGGCGGGAGGGGACACCCCCCCTCCCGCCGCCATCCGGTGCTTCTCCGGGCTCCCCGTGCGATCGGGGACCCGGAGCGAATCTTCCGGCATCGTTGGTGGAGTCACGTGATGAGCATAGAGATGACTGGTGACCAGATGACCCAGTCATCTCTATGATCGTCGGAGGCCCGGGCGCGATGTGATGACGTCACGCCCGGGTCTCAAAAATGTAAACAAAGCCGCCGTTGCGGCTGTAAGTATGAAATCAGTGAAAACATTTTCACTGATCTCATGCTTTCCAGCCTGGAGGAGAGATGTGGAGTCTTATTGACCCCGCATCTCTCAATAAAGAGAACCTGTCACACACATTCCTATTACAAGGGATGTTTACATTCCTTGTAATAGGAATAAAAGTGATCAAAAAAAAAAAAAAAAGTAAAATCATTGTAAAAAAATAAATAAATAAGTAAAATAAATAAATAAATAATAAAAAAAAAATTAAAACGCCCCTGTCCCCGGTAGCTCGCGATCAGAAGCGAATGCACACGTAAGTCGCCCACATATGTAAACGCCGTTCAAACCACGCATGTGAGGTATCGCCGCGTGCGTTAGAGCGCGTGCAACAATTCTAGCACTAGACCTCCTCTGTAATTCTAACCTGGTAACCTGTAAAAAAAATTTAAGCGTCGCCTATGGAGATTTTTAAGTACCGAAGTTTGGCGCCATTCCATGAGTGTGCGCAATTTTAAAGCATGACATGTTAGGTATCTATTTACTCGGCGTAACATTATCTTTCATATGTTCCCAAAAAATTGGGCTAACTTTACTGTTTTGTTATTTTTTAATTCATGAAACCATTTTTTTTTTTTAAAAAGGCGTTTGAAAAATTATTGCGCAAATATTGTGCAAGAAAAAATGTTGCAATGGCCGTCATTTTATTCCCTAGGGTGTCTGCTAAAAAAACATATATAATGTTTGGGGGTTCTGAGTAATTTTCTAGCAAAAGAATGATGATTGGTACATGTAGGAGAGAAGTGCCAAAATAGGCCCGGTATTGAATAGGTACAAAAAGCCCTGTATTGAAGTGGTTAACTGTCCAGGGAAACCCGCGCATGCTCGATGAGACTTCGACGCATGCGCGGTAGCATGCAAGGGTAGTGTAGGGTGTAGCAAGATGGCGGCGACGGCATCGAATGTGACGAGCACCGGCTCGTCGTAGTCGATGATGTCACCGCCTTCTTGCCATTCAAAAGAACAGCGGTTCTTTTTGAATGGCCGTGTGTACACAGGGCTTGGCAAGACAAGCTTGCCGGAAATCCCGTCGGGAAAACCAACATTTTTTTTCCCGTCGGGATTCCCGCCCGTGTGTAATTTTTTTCATCTTGTTGAAATGCACTGGAGTCAATAGGGAAGGCTAATGAAGAATGTTTTTTTTTAAGGCTACAATGGGCTTTGCATAGCTTTTGAGGGTAATGGTGGCTTCTTCCAACTATACTGGACCTGTTTTTCTACAAAATGGCCCTTCATAATTGGCATCATTATTTTCTTCTTCTTTTTTTCTTCCTTTTCACAGTGCATTATGGGGCGTTCCACAGCGCTCAAATTTCCCACGAACGCCCCATATGTTCGGTTCATTTTAGAACAAACAAACTTTCGACTCAAACCGCGGGCTCATCCCTAATCAGGATTTAATTTCACATCACTTGTGGACTGCTCTAATCATCTCATTTTTACATTTGTATATACATGATTGAATAGCGCAACCTTTATGTATTTTATCTTTCTTAAATTTTAAAACACAAAACCAAAGGCATGCCTGCAAATAAAAGGGCTGATACTTGACCCCCCTGTCACCCCCTGCTGATCACTGTCCTCATAAGCTTCAGGCTGGCTAAAGTGTCTTCAACATCTAGCACATCTCTTGGGCCCTCGCAGCTCTCACAGGTTTTTCTCGCTGACCTCCACCTCACCACTTTCTCCAGTAATGGGTATAGGTAAGAAGGATGAACCGGTGAGAGCTGTGGAAGACTCGGGAGGGCAACACTTCCGGAAGCGTCAGTTTTCCAGCAGACTTCAGCAGTAGATTCTTAAGCATTGGAGTTTGGTAGCACCGGGAGTCGAAAAGTTGTACACTACTGATTTGTTTTACATGTATACCTTCATCAAAATGCTGTACTATAATGACAAAGTTGATTTAAAGTCAAATTCCAGCTTGTAGGTGGGGTGCAGCACCGTGCGGCAATAATACACTCAGTCCCAGTGCAATGAAAAAAAACCTGTATTGAAATAATGCAGAAACAGTTCACAAATAACCCGGTGAGAAGGCAGCCCAGTCGGGAACACTCACAGTTCCAACAGTGTGCAGACAGCAGGATTCAGCTAAACTGACAGCGCCTGTAAAGAGAGGTAGAAAGCGGCCTGGCCGTCTTGTGCCCAAGCATCACTACGCTTACCCTTCTCGTCAGGAACCTTTTCCTACCGCTAGTCCTGTCCCTTCCAGGTGGGGGTACCTGTCCCTTCTCTACCAACTCAAAAAATGCACACCAAACCTGGGAGCCAGGACCTTAAAAAAAGCCTCTGGTCACTAGGGATGAGCCGAACACCCCCCGGTTCGGTTCGCACCAGAACATGCGAACAGGCTAAAAATTTGTTCGAACATCCGAACACCGTTAAAGTCTATAGGACACGAACATGAAAAATCAAAAGTGCTCATTTTAAAGGTTAATATGCAAGTTATTGTTATAAAAAGTGTTTGGGGACCCGGTTCCTGCCCCAGGGGACATGTATCAATGCAAAAAAAAGTTTTTTTCGGGAGCAGTGATTTTAATAATGTTTAAAGTGAAACAATAAAAGTGAAATATTCCTTTAAATTTCATACCTGGGGGGTGTCTATAGTATGCCTGTAAAGTAGCGAATGTTTCCCGTATTTATAACAGTCTCTGCACAAAATGTAATTTCTAAAGGAAAAAAAGTAATTTAAAAGCACTCGGTCCCGGCAATACAGATCAAAGTCATTGAAAAAAAACGGCAAGGGCCTCATCCCCACAACCCTTGCCCAGTGGTTGTGGGGGTCTGCGGGCGGGGGGCTTATCGGAATCTGGAAGCCCCCTTTAACAAAGGGGACCCCCAGATTTCGGCCCCCCTATGTGAATTGGTAACCGGGTACATTGTACCCCTACCATTTCCCAAAGAAAGTGTAAAAAATTGTAAAAAAACACACAGACACAGTTGGCATAAGTCCTTTATTAAAAAAAAAAAAAAAAAAACATTCCACCAATGTAATACAGTCTGTCCAGCGTTGTTCTCTATATCCCGCGGTGATCCGATTTCCAGCGATGCTGCAGTCTCCACTCCACACGAAACCCCCATAACGTAAGAGGGGGCGGGGTCACCCATCCACATCATAGGGTAAGCCCCGGCTTTCCCCGGCAAGCGGGGAATACCCAAAGATGTCGGTGGGTGACCCCACCCCGTGACGTCATTAGATATTCCCCTCTTGCCGGGGAAAGCCGGGGCTTACCCTATGATGTGGATGGGTTGACCCCGCCCCCTCTTAAGTCATGTTTGACTCGAACATAATGCTCGTCCCTACTGGTCACAAACACACAAATCCTCCAGAAATATTCATAAGCTATACTTTCATCCTGATTTGCATGGATAAGTCTCGTCTTGCTGCCCTTATAATACTGGGGTAGTCTGGATCTAGTAAACCACAATACAAAAGAAAAGAGGGCACACCAATCTAGTGCATTATCCTAAAACCACTGTTTTATTAATAAAAATGGTAAGTATTATACTCACAAAATGACAGTTGCATCATAGTTCATCACATAGCACAGCATCGTCTTGGCAGTTGGCTCTGAGGAAGAGGCAAGCCCTTGAAACACATTAGCCTACTGTTTAGCACTTTCTCCTGTCACATATTTGAATGCACTGTGCACTGGACAATGCTGTGTTATGTGCTGAACTATGATGCAACTATCATTTTGTGAGTATAATACGTACCACTTTGTATTTATAAAGCTGTGGTTTTAGAATAATGCACTAGGTCGGTGCGCCCTCTTTTCTTTTGGGTTCCTTAAAAAAAGCCTCTGCCTGACCCAAGATGGCTGCTAGAGTCACATTGGGACAGCAGCATCCAATGGGATAGCTTTTCCAGTGACCCAGGAAACCATAGAGAAACCCTGTTCCTCTTGACTTCCTCTCTATATGCAGTGCCGCTGCGGAAGAGCACCACCTGCTGTTGAGAAAGTAAACTGCACCTGCCTACAAGCTAACTCTTTTTAACCACTTAAAGACCAGCCGCCGCAGTTGTACTGTGGCAGGTTGGGTCTCCTGGACGAATCACCATCATTGTTTGTCGACCGCTTTAAGACCACTAGGGAGCGCGCGCCGCCGAAGTCGATGAGCATGGCTATGATGTCTGCCGGCCACCCACGATCGCTCCTGAGAGAGACAGAACGGGGATCTGTCAATGTAAACAGACAGATCCCTGTTCTGTCAGGGGAGATTAGACAGATCTGCTGTTCCTAGTGATCAGGAACAGCGATCTGTCTCCTTCTCCAGTCACTACACTCCCCCCACAGTTAGAAAGTTAGAAACACCTCCCAGGGAACGCTTAACCCCTTGATCGCCCCCTAGTGTTAACTCCTTCCCTGCCAGTGACATTTATACAGTGATCAGTGGCTATTTTTAGCACTGATCGCTGTATTAATGTCACTGGTCCCAAAAAAGTGTCAAAAGTGTCCGATCTGTCCACCACAATGTCGCAGTCCCACTAAAAATCACTGATCACCACCATTACTAGTAAAAAAATAATAATAATAATAAAAATGCCATAATTCTATCCCCTATTTTGTAGACACTACAACTTTTGCACAAACCAATCAATATACGCTTATTGCGTTTTTTTTTTAACCAAAACTATGTAGAAGAATACATATCGGCCTAAACTGAGGAAGAAATTAGTTTAAAAAAATAAATAAAAAATTGGGATATTTATTATAGCAAATAGTAAAATATTTTTTTACTTCAAAATTGACGGTCTTTTTTTGTTTATAGCGCAAAAAAAAAAACGCAGAGGTGATCAAATACCACCAAAAGAAAGCTCTATTTGTGGGGAAAAAAAGACATTAATTTTGTTTGGGTACAACGTCGCAAGACCACGCAATTGTCAGTTAAAACAACGCAGTGCCATATCGCAAAAAAAAAAAAAAGATTTAAACCATATAAATAAAATCTGACCTGTATATTGTATAGATGGTCCCAAACCCGTCACTGTCACTTTTGCTGGATTGCTTAGTCTGGATTGTAAATGTGGAGAAAAATATTAAAGCGGTAGTAAACCCTCTCTGACATGTTTTACCTATAGGTAAGCCTAGATTAAGGCTTACCTGTAGGTGTTTGCAATATCTCCTCAACCTACATGGTTTAGGAGATATTTGCCACAAAGAATGCACAAATGTCTATGGTGCATGCGCGCCGTAAACAACGGCGCAGGCGCACTGAGAATAGCCATTCATAACACCGGCAATGCCGGCTTTGACGGCTCCCGCGCACATGCGCAGAGTGACGTCTTCGCCACTCCGGCCAATCACAGCGCCGGAGCGGCGATACCCGGAAGTAACCTTCCAGAGAGACATCTGCGGCCGGAGGGGGAGACGAGTACAGCTTGGGGGGCTTCGATCTAAGGTAAGTAATTCATAATGAGCTAGTATGCTAGTCATACTAGCTCATTATGCCTTTGTCTTGCAGGTTTTTTTTTTTAAATGTTTTGGGTATACAACCGTTTTAATAAAGGATAAAAAGTGGATTTCCTATACTGAATACTGCGGTATCCCAAACTAAGTTGCAAAGTTACAATTCATATATGTGGAGCATAAAGCTTTACTTCCATCGGTTGATCTGATATGAAAAGTTGCGTAAGCCATCTAAAAGTTCAAGTTTTTCAATATCTTTGCCTGACGTCCCCGTTACCTGCCCTTCTTCATCATTCTTTCCAAGCCATTTGGCCGGGGTCAGAGCCTCCCAGATCTGACATTTCATCACTTGCACTTCATGGCACGATGCGTTCAATCAGCCGACTCCTTGTTTGGGGTCACTGAGAAGTCTGCAGACTGTTACCAATTGGCTTCAGTACAATGAACTGGGAAGACATTTTGTCATGTCTCAGCTCCGGCTATGTGCAATGAGCCAGGGCTAGTGGAAAAGTTGCAGCCAAAGGTTTGCTGGTTCAGCATTGTCTTTAACTCTCTGTGCGACAGAATAGTAGCATGTCAGTTCAAATAGAGTACATACAAAGGAACAGAAGGGTGTTGACTTGTTTTCATCAGGGTATATCTAAAGTCAAAACTTTTTTTTTCTTTCTTTCTTTTTTTTTTAAACTTTGGATTAAATATGGAATGGTTAAAAAGCCCAATATTTTTTTTCTGTGTCCCTTTGGGGAAATTATCCCTTCACTTCCTGTTCTGTTGACCCAAGTGGGAGAAATCTCTTAAAGGAGAAGTATGGGATGGGTTAAATAACTAGTACATATCACATTAGTCACATATCAGCTAATCTTTTTTTCCTACCTCTTTTAGTTTTTACAGCATGTGCACACGAACTTTCCTTCTGCTGGCAAAAATGATCCACTTTCAGTTTGAAAAGTTCTCAGGGGGTGTGAACATCTCCACCAACACACCAACACACCCCCTGCCTCTGTCCCCCCTCCCCTAAGAGACGTGGCTGTGCTGATAGATAGGGAGGGGGAGGAGGGAGGAGGGAGAAGGGAGGGGGAGCAGCTACGCTCTGTGAAGTCTCAGAAACAAGCAGAGGGGGGAGAGCCGACATCAGTCAAGCAAAATGACAGGAAAGGGGGTGGATCCAGACTCTATATTCACACCATTGTCTGGATGATGCTGTATGAAAGACTGTAGAACCTCCCACAGGTATTTATCTTGATTTTAACAGAATGGGGGCACTTCTGAGAGGGCTGGGAGGGTTTATAGATATCAGCAGCTCACATAGAATAGATGTAAGCAAAAAAAAGGAAACCCATACTTCTCTTTTAATAGTGAGGGAAACCCCTCTTAGACAGCTGTCACTGGAACAGGTATCCCCATTGGAAGATTTCCCTCATTAATCCCTCTCTGGTGACAACTGATTTTTATTTTTTATTTTGCTCAGATCGATCACCAGAACAAATACAGTGGGTGAATCTCCCCAGCGGGCATATGCAGTAGACATCAATAAAAATAAACCAGAATTTCTCAAATTTGTTACATTGTTAAAAATAAAACACTAATACATTTTGGCTTTAGACACACTTTGAGGGAATACAACATCAGAGGATTGAGTAAATATTTGGGCATAGGATCATGAAGGTTCAAAAGCTTTACCCTATATGACAGAGTTTCTTAACCAGGGTTCCTCTAGTGGTTGCTAGGGGTTCCTTGACCAATCAATAGTTTCTACTTCTCAGGTAAGTGTAACTGAACGTCCCACACCTTGCTTGAGTGCTTCCGTCATATACTGCTTCCTCCAGTCTGAAGATAGATATCAGATATTATAGCCGCATATTGCAACCAAGAACTAGACAGGACTCGTCTGGATGCAAAGCTGGCTATAGTTACCCCAAAAACTAGGCAACATCAGTTTTAGCGTAAACCAGAACAAGAAAAGTTTATTTGAACAAGAATACAGGTTTTTATACACTTGAGAAGGAGGTGACTCACCACAATACCAACGACCCAATTATTTATCCAAAACATTACACAATGACACATTACACATTCAGGTCAGACTTGCCATCAGCGAGCTCACACATTACAATAAACATTATCATAAGTATAAACACAACACACCTTCACACAATAGCAGGAGACGACCCCAGTAGCAGACTGTCTCCTACTTACAATAGTCTGAGGCAAAGCTCATACAATGTTCTATCTATCTGATACAGTGGAATTAATGTATCATAGATTTCTTGAGGGATATTGTTGATAAAAAATACTGTCCCATTTGCAGTAATCCAAACCGCATTTTCAGTGTCCATTAAGTAGTTGTCCATTATTTGCTTGGTCAACCTGTGCCCTTAATAGACACAGGGTGACTTACACATAAGAGGGACACAGGGGGCTGAAACAAAGGTTTCCCAGTTCTCTCCTAAAGCCCCTGTCCCAACTAGGTCTGTCACAATATGTTCCCACTGACACCATCGATCTTTTTAGCTATCTGTGAGGGGAAGATTCTCCTCAATGACCACACGTTTAAGGGGCATTCTTTCTACTGACCATCACACTACTGTATCATGAGTTATAGATATAGTAATTTTAGCGGGGGTTCCCTGAGACCGCAACGTTATTTCAAAGGTTCATCTGTGTTGAAAAGGTTGGGGAAGGCTGCTATACAAGCCTTCACTTCTCCAGTAAGACATTTCACTAGATTTTCCACTAGATTTTAGAGTGTGTCTGTGGGAAATGGTGCCCATCAAGCCAAAAGAACATTTTTGAGGTCAGGTACTGATATTGGATGGTAAGACTTTGCTCACAATCAAAGTTTCAAATCCGTGACTGGTAGGGTTGAGGTCAGGGCTCTGTGTAGGCCACTCAAGTTCCTCCACACCTAACTCATCAAACCATGTCTTTAAGGACCTTTGTGCATCTGAACTCTATATTTTGAACCCACCAATAAAACCTGGAAGCTGGTCGGTTTCTATGTAGAGTTGCACCAGATTTTGCACGCTACAGTTTTATTAAATCTCCCCTATAGTGTATATCACCCCATCCATTATTTTTTAATTGGCAGGCACATCCATATTGCTCACTGGCTGAACACTTTCATGACTTCTATCTTTGACTTTCCAGTGGCCTCCTTGTGAAAAGTTTGACCTTTGCGATGAAGGAGACTAAGGGCAGTGGCTGTTAGGACAGTTCTGGGAATCCAAGGGTAAATTCACATACTCAGTATGTAATACAGTATCTGTAGACACCCATCCATATTACTGAGTTCAGTTGTACAAACTCCAGGTTCGTAACAACATGGTTTGATGAGTTTTGTGTGGATAAACTTGAGTGGCCTGTGCAGAGCCTTGACCGCAACCCTACTGAACACCATGCATAAAGATTTGGTTTGATGAGTTTGGTGTTGGTGTTTTGGCGTGAAAATTTTGGCTTTTGTGATGACAAAGACTAAGGCATTGGCTGAAATATCTGTTCTGTGAATCCAAGGGTAAATTCACATACTCAATATGTAATATATGTAGACACCCATCCATATTAATGAGTTCAGCTGTACAAATACTAGGTTTATAACAACAGGGTATGACAAATTTTGGTAGGGGGGAATTTGAGTGGCCTGCAAAGAGCCCTTAGCTCAACCCTACTGATCACCATCCTTGAAGACAATTTTTTAATGAGTTTGGTGTGTAGGCGCTTGAGTGAGCACATAGCATTGACCCTAACCCTACTGAATTGGAACGCTGACTTCAAGACAGTTAAGGGTACCGGTAATGCTACAACATACAAAAACATGTATACAGGTTCGCTCTTACAAAACTGTGCCAAGTGCACAAAGTCAGTTCCATAAACACATGGTTTGACCAGTCTGACGTGGAAGAATCAAGTGTTCTGCACAGAGCCCAGACCTTATACCTTTGGTATAAATTGGAGCCAGGTCTTCTCATCTCACCTTACTATCTGACCTCACAAATGTTCTACTGTCTAACTGGACAAAATTCTCACAGACACACATCAATATCTTGTGGAGAGCACACCTTGAAAAGTGAAGGCTGTTGGGGAAGGAAGTGGGGAGGGGTGATTCTATATGAATGAAAATGGATTGGGAATGGGATGAGCAACTAGCTTTTATATGTGTGATGGTCGCATCCGCAGAAACTTTTAGCCAAATTGTATATTTCAAATTTTCAGAGAGCACCATATAAATACAGACTAAAATTAATAACAAAACATTTAATTACCGGTATGTTAAAAGAATCCTGATAATTCACAACAGAAACAGAAGACAGATATTTTTTTCGGCCCAATGCCAAGGCTTGTCCTTGATCGTAGGTTTGGACCTAAACTGGATGCTTTGTGGTATGAATTGGAATTCACTGTTGAGATGTACTTGGTGAATTTAATATTCTGTGATCATTATTTACAAACCCCAGGCCTGACGACAATATCCAGGTTCTGGCTTTCATTGTAAGTTCTCCCTGCCAGGACCCGATCGGCCATCTGGGACTTTCCTATGTTCCTGCAAGAGCTGTTGGGAAACAAATGGCCCTTGTTTCTGCCAAGATTTATTGTGAAAAGTTGAGGAACTTGAGTGGCCTGCAAAGGGCCCTTAACTCAACCCTACTGATCACCATCCTTAAAAACAATTTTTTGATGAATTTGGTGTTAAGGAGCTTGAGTAACCTGCACAGAGCCTTGACCTTAACCCTACTGAATTGGAACGCTGACTTCAAGACAGTGAAGGGTTCCAGTAATGCTACAACATACAAAAACATGTATACAATTTTGCTTTTCCAAAACTGTGACCCAACGCACAAAGTCAGCTCCATAAACACATGGTTTGATCAGTCTGGTGTGGAGGAATTAGGTGTTATGCACAGAGCCCTGACCTCAACCCCACTGAACACCTTTGGTATAAATTGGAGCCAGGTCTTCTCATCTCACCTTACTATCTGACCTCACATATGTTCTTCTGGCTGACTGGCTAAAATTCCCAAAGAAACACATCAATATCTTGTGGAAAGCACGACTAGAAAAGTGAAGACTGTTGGGGAAGGAAGTGGGGAGGGGTGACTCTATATTAATGGAAATGGGTTTTAAATGGGATGTCCAATAAGCTCTAATAGGTGTGATGGTCGCATTTGCAGAAACATTTGGCCAAATTGTATATTTTCTCATTTTCAGAGAGCACCATATGAATACGGACTACAATTAATAACAAAACATTTAATTATGTTAAAAGAATCCTGATAATTCACAACAGAAAGAGAAAACAGCTATTTTGTTTGGCCCAATGCCAAGGCTTGTCCTTGATCGTAAGTCTGGGTCTAAACTGGATGCTTTGTTGTATGAATTGGAATTCACTGTTAAGATGTACTTGGTGAATTTAATATTCTGTGATCATTATTTACAAACCCCAGGCCTGACGACAATATCCAGGTTCTGGCCTCCATCGTCAGTTCTCGCTGCCAGGACCCGATCGGCCATCTGGGGCTTTCCTATGTTCCTGCAAGAGCTGTTGGGAAACAAATGGCCCTTGTTTTTGCCAAGATTTATTGTAAAAAGTTGCTTGAGGGAAAAGTAGACCAAACGCAAAGAGAAGTTTGAAGCTGTTTAATCCTTTTAGGTCACCCACAGTCAGTTGTCAAAGCATTGAAGAAAAACTCTGGACAGTTAGTAAAAATAAAACACCCGTAAGTTTATTTGTGCATTAATTCAGAAGCCATGATTTTTTTTTTTTTTTTACATTTTAGCTGATGTAATTACATAGTAATATGGCCTAACTTGTGACTACGCATGTCCCCCCTCTGACGATCTTGCTCTCTTATCTTATATGTCCTCTGTCTGTATTGGTTGGAAGGATTTCTGGGGATGTTTTTCCTTATCTCCCTAGTGGATAATTCAAGATTCTTTATGGATTGCTAAACTCCCACATTATATGATTTATGACATGCTGGTCAAGATTGTTGATGATATTTGATGCTGGAGACCTCATTGTTTGATGATTGATAGTGGAACCTGTGGCTCCATGTGTATTCCCTTCCTGTGATGGAGCTCCGTGATTAGATGACAATTTCAATGGTAGACTACTCATCGGTATATGTTTGAAAACAAGTAGTCAAGGGCTGCAGCATCTGCTGATTTGACTCACACCTAAAGAAGAACGTTTGAAACGCGTCAAGTTTGCATGTAGAGCTTCTTCTTTGTACTGTATATCTTCTCCAATATAAACCATGAATGGATATGTGACAGACCTAGCTGGGACATGGGTTTTTGGAGAGGACTGGGAGCATGCATCTTACCCACTGACTATGGGCCCTGACATTTAAGGGAACACTACTCTTTCTGAGGTGTATGCTTGGGGACCCTTGGAGTAATGTTACTTTGGATTCAAGTCCATGTCTCCTCAAGACACACAGACTCTGGGACTCTAGGCCGGGGTCCCTGAATAGGGCCTAGCTGCCTCATTGCCGATAGTGACTGCTTCACACTGTGAGACTTAAATCAGATGTTGATGTCATCAACTCACCACCTGTCTGTGGTCGCCTGCTATAATGTGTTTATTGAAATTACAGTAGGTCTAGTGTGTCACCTAAGGGTCTTTCACCCATTGCTAATTTTACAAATTAACCACTTGCCGCCCGCCCACCGTCAAATGACGCATGGGCGGTGCGGCTCTTGTCCTGGGTGGATGTCGTATGACGGTTTCCCAGAACGACCGCTCTTGCGCGCCAACGGGGGCGCGCAGCGATCGCGGCTGGGCTGTGTTGCTAGGACACAGCGCGACCCCAATGTCTGTAAACAGCTGTGACTCTTTAACCATTTAATCACAACCAGTTATATGTAAACACGGAGATGCCGGTAATCAGCGTTCCTCGCCTCACACTGACAGAGTGTGAGGAGAGGAGAGCAGATCAGCGGCATCTCCCCACAGGGGGACATCTAGGTATGTAATCAGGGCACTGATCATCAGTGCTCTGATTACAATTAAGTGCCACCAGTGCCAGCAATCAGTGCCCACAATTGCCAGCAATCAGTGGCCATTAGTGATGCCAGTTAGTGCTGGCTATCATTGCTGCCCATCAATGCCCATCACTGCTGCCCATCAATGCACATCACTGCTACCTATTAATGCCCATTAGTGCCGCCCATCAGTGCCCATCAGTTCCGCCTATCTGTGCCCACCAGTGCCACCTATCTGTGCCCACCAGTGCCGCCTATCAGTGCCCATCAGTGCCCACCAGTGCCACCCATCAGTGCCGCCTATCAGTGCTCATTAGTGGCACATATTAGTGCCGCATCATCAGTGCCCATAAGTGCCACCTCATCAGTGCCCATCAGTGCATCCTATCAGTGCCCATGAGTGCCGCCTCATCAGTGCCCATCAGTGGAGGAGAAAAAATACTTATTTATAAAATTTTACTGACAGAAACTAAGAAAAACTTTTTTTTTCAAAAAACATTTTTGGGAAAAAAAAACAAAAAACAGAAGTGATTAAATATCACCAAAAGAAAGCTATATTTGTGTGAAGAAAATGATAGAAAATTTCACGTGGTTACACCGCACAATTGTCAATCAAAGCTATGACTAAACACTAGATAGAGTGTGAAACGCGTCAGTGGTCCAAGGTTTTTTGCTTGCTGTGACTTTTAGTGCTGTTCTTATTTTAATAAAGGCTATAATTTTTCAAGAGTGCGGCTGTCCAGAAATAAATCCTTGCTATTCCGTCATTCAAAGCGTGACAGCGCTGACAGCTGAACAATAGCCTGGGCAGGAAGGGGGTGTAAGTGCCCGGTATTGAGGTGGTTAACTCACCTATTGTCTGCAAGAAAATTACTGTGGGGATGTGTTAATATTTGTAATAATGTGTAGTGTACTTTGTGAGCTCGATGCCGGCAAATCTGACCTGGAATGAGACCTCTGAGTCACCCAGGTGGCTAATTGTTTAATTAACTTAATGTTTATAGTCTATGTTGGGTGTTCCTTAGTTATGTAAATTATATTCCTGTGTACAGTTTGTATTGTTAGGGTAATATGATCAAGAGGGGGGGGGTGTCCTCCTGTGGAGTATATATTCTGTGTAAGTTTGTTCAATAAACAGTTCTTATTCTGGTTTGCTCCAAAACTGGTATCGCCTAGTTATTGGGCTAACTATAGCCAGATTCACTGGTCTCGTGTTCCAGAGCTTGGGAAGCAGCTTTTTGGCGGAGATACCCAGGTCAGGGTGTTCGGAGTCCGTCACAAGACATATTTTATATTTCGCAGTGTTTTTGTTTATGCGGGGCTTTTTTTCAGCTGGAACTCGGTGGAACACAGTTCCACCACCTCTGGCTCAGGCCCTCTGCTCCCTGCTCACCACTATCACTTGTAAACACAGAAGTCCGGCTTCTGTGTTTACAAGTGACAGCTTGACTCTCAATGGCTCCCGTAGATCTGATCTCCTGAATGGCTCCTAATGAGTACAGGATGGGGACAAGGGAGATGCAGGTGCCCAGGGTGCAATGGGTAGGCCAACACCACCAATGGATGATCTCCCTGCAAGCAAAAGAGGTGGAGCCACCTACAGTGTGTGGGGAGGTACTATAGCCGACTGGGTGCTTCAACTTAATAGAGCAACAAAATTAAGGTGGAAAATGTTAGAGCTTTTAGGGAAGGGGGGAGAATATGGGGGCAGTAGAGGGGGTTGCATGCAGAGGTCAGAGCTGAAGAAGGGTGAAAGTGAGATGTGGACGGGGAATGCAGAGGTTAGCAGCTGTGGAAGAAGGCTGAATTATGTGTGTAGAGCACCTTTGAACTCTGCACTCTGTATGCAGCGCAACTTTGAACTCTGCACTCTGTTACCCCCCAACTATGCACGTAATGCACTCCTGGTATTTGATGCCCATTTAGGACCTTCTCACTGTTAATGAAATTTGACCACACCCACTATTTGATGCAATTTGGAGGGTGTGTGTGTGGGGGGGGGGGGGCTCGTGGTTGAGTTCCTGCACCAGTTTTCTGAGAAAAAAAGCCCTGTGTTTATGTAATTTTTAATCAGTATCACAATAGATCTTTGTGATTTAGTATCAGTGTTGTTAAATTCTCTATGTGTCTTCACCCCATCCACGGCTACGGCTTCAAGTAAGGTATGTGTTGTACTAAATTAAAAAAGGGCGCAGTTGATTATTTATTTATTCTAGACAAAGTGGGGGGGGGGGGGTTGGAACCCCTGTCAGGTTTTTCTATTAGAAATATTTTCCCTCACTTCCTGTCCTGCTAATAGTAGTTTCACCGGACAGGAAGTAAGGAAAAACCTACAACAGGGCCCCCGAAAGAGAAAAATGCTGGCATTGGTTTTAGCCTTAAGCCTCGTACACACGACCGGTTTTCTCAGCAAGAAAACTGCTGGGAGAGCTTTTTGCCGAGAAAAATGGTCGTGTGTATGGTTTCTCATCGGGAAAACTGCCTGGGAATCTCAACGAGAAAAATAGAGAACCTGCTCTCTGTTTTCTCGTCGGGATTCTTGACGGCCTGTTTCCCGACGAAAAACCGACGAGAAAACCGTGAGTGTGTATGCTTACCTGTCCCAGGTAAGCCCGCGCATGCTCGATGAGACTTCGACGCATGCGCGGTAGCTTACAAGGGTAGTGTAGGGTGTAGCAAGATGGCGGCGACGGCATCGAATGTGATGAGCGCATGCTCATCGTAGTTGATGATGTCACTGTGTTCTTGCCATTCAAAAGAACGGCGGTTCTTTTGAATGGCCGTGTGTACACTCGGCAAGCAAGGAAAGCTTGCCAGGAATCTCGTCGGGAAAACCAACGTTTTTTTTCCCGACGAGATTCCCGCCCGTGTGTACGAGGCTTTACTCTACTCTATTATAGACAAGCATTTTTATTTCTGTACGGGATCATGTTGCTCACTAATCCTTCTTCGTTCTAAACACAGTTGGTTTTGATCAGAACCCGAAACATGCGCATAAATATCCGTCACCGCCATACAAACTTCTTTTCTAATCAAGCAAAATATCTGAGGCAGAGAAAATATTTCTGTTTTTGTAACATTGCCAGAAATGTATTTTTTTATTTTGTTTTTATTCTTTCAGTACTGTCACATTTCGGAGTCTGTGTTTTGTACAGTTAAGTGGCACACTGTTTTTTTCGAATATAGTTTTTATTTTGTTTTGCAGATTTCTGGAAACGCACCTAATGGGGCTCCTATATATTTAGCTCCTTGTGTTCTCTTGCAATATGCTCATCTTCTCGCAGTTCCAGCTGACTTCACATTCAGCGTTCTACATCTGTTTCTTGATAGCTGAGAGAGCTGCCAATTTATCCTTAGCTATTGTTAAATGGAGATCACAGGTAAACATGCACTGTTTGCGCCTCAGCTGCACACTGCTTAAATAAAAACACGCAACCCATTGCCAAATCTTTTCATTTGAATCTTATTTAGAAAATAGATTTCCAAGTGCATTTTGTCTTCTTTTCATTATGGCAATTATTACAATTATACTTGAAGCATTCCTCACTAGCCTGCATTTTGATTGAAAGTACAAGGGACACGTGTGAACTCATGAATGTCATGATGATGTCACCGGTCTCTAGTGAATGGATAGGCGGCATTCTCAGTGATGTCACCAGTCTCTAGTGAATGGATAGGCTGCATTCTCAGTAATGTCACCGGTCTCTAGTGAATGGATAGGCTGCATTCCCAGTGATGTCATTGGTCTCTAGTGAATGAATAGGCTGCATTCTCAGTGATGTCACTGATCTCTAGTGAATGGATAGGCTATATACTCAGTGATGTCACTGATCTCTAGTGAATGGATAGGCTGCATTCTCAGTGATGTCACTGGTCTCTAGTGAATGGATAGGCTGCCTTCTCTGTGATGTCACTGGTCTCTAGTGAATGGATAGGCTGCATTCTCAGTGATGTCACCCGTCTCTAGTGAATGGATAGGCTGCATTCTCAGTGATGTCACCGGTCTTTAGTGAATGGATAGGCTACATGCTCAGTGATGTCATCGGTCTCTAGTGAATGGATAGGCTGCCTTCTCAGTGATGTCACCCACCGGTCTCTAGTGAATGGATAGGCTACATGCTCAGTGATGTCACTGGTCTCTAGTGAATGGATAGGCTGCATTCTCAGTGATGTCACCGGTCTCTAGTGAATGGATAGGCTGTATTCTCAGTGATGTCACTGGTCTCTAGTGAATGGATAGGCTATATTCTCAGTGATGTCACTGATCTCTAGTGAATGGATAGGCTGCATTCTCAGTGATGTCACTGGTCTCTAGTGAATGGATAGGCTGCCTTCTCTGTGATGTCACTGGTCTCTAGTGAATGGATAGGCTGTATTCTCAGTGATGTCACCGGTCTCTAGTGAATGGATAGGCTACATGCTCAGTGATGTCATTGGTCTCTAGTGAATGGATAGGCTGCCTTCTCAGTGATGTCACCCACCGGTCTCTAGTGAATGGATAGGCTTTATGCTCAGTGATGTCACTGGTCTCTAGTGAATGGATAGGCTGCATTCTCAGTGATGTCACCGGTCTCTAGTGAATGGATAGGCTGCATTCTCAGTGATGTCACTGGTCTCTAGTGAATGGATAGGCTGCCTTCTCTGTGATGTCACTGGTCACTAGTGAATGAATAGGCTGTATTCTCAGTGATGTCACTGGTCTCTAGTGAATGGATAGGCTGCATTCTCAGTGATGTCACCGGTCTCTAGTGAATGGATAGGCTACATGCTCAGTGATGTAATCGGTCTCTAGTGAATGGATAGGCTGCCTTCTCAGTGATGTCACCCACCGGTCTCTAGTGAATGGATAGGCTACATGCTCAGTGATGTCACTGGACTCTAGTGAATGGATAGGCTGCATTCTCAGTGATGTCACCGGTCTCTAGTGAATGGATAGGCTGCATTCTCAGGGATGTCATCGGTCTCTAGTGAATGGATAGGCTGCATTCTCAGTGATGTCACTGGTCTCTAGTGAATGGATAGGCTGCATTCTCAGTGATGTCACCGGTCTCTAGTGAATGGATAGGCTGCATTCTCAGTGATGTCATCGGTCTCTAGTGAATGGATAGGCTACATTCTCAGTGATGTCACCGGTCTCTAGTGAATGGATAGGCTACATTCTCAGTGATGTCACTGGTCTCTAGTGAATGAATAGGCTGCCTTCTCAGTGATGTCACTGGTCTCTAGTGAATGGATAGGCTGCCTTCTCAGTGATGTCACTGGTCTCTAGTGAATGGATAGGCTGCCTTCTCAGTGATGTCACTGGTCTCTAGTGAAAGGATAGGCTGCCTTCTCAGTGATGTCACTGGTCTCTAGTGAATGGATAGGCTGCCTTCTCGGTGATGTCACTGGTCTCTAGTGAATGGATAGGCTGCCTTCTCAGTGATGTCACTGCTCTCTAGTGAAGAAATAGGCCTTACTCACAGTGATGTACAAATCATTGCAGCTCCCAGAGAATAATTATACAGTTGTCACCACTATTACTCCTGAGCCATTACTCTTTTTTTTTTAGGATGTCACACAGTGAGGCTGAAAGCGCTCCTGGAGAAGACGTTACATGGCTCAGTGTTTTAAATAATGTCAGAATAAAATAAATCCAGTAAAATCTATTTCAAGCTTCAGATCACAATGTTCTCATTTATTTGAAGACTAATTAATAATACATATGCTAAGCCTGTAGTTTAAGAAGAAGAAAACATCGATCAGTGGAAATTACCCTGTTAAAGACAGCGCTGCGTGTGGGGTAGGTGGTGCGGCTGATTCGTTAGGCTTGTAGGATAATTCCAGCTTGTTAAAGAGGACCTTGTGTAAAATAATTACGTTCTCATACTGTCATTTACCTATTCCTTTGTAAAATAATTGGAATGTGTAAAACATTAACAGAAAGAGAATCTCTCTTACATCCCATGCTTCATATTCAATATGGCATTCAGAGATTGCCAAAAGGTCCACTTCCAGTAGGGACCCGGGTCTACTGCCCAAAATATGTTAATCACTGCTTTTTAGTACTTTGATGTCTTTCTAAAGTCTTCTAAAATTGACCAGAAAATCAGGAAATTATGTTCAGAAGGTAGAAACGCCACACTGTGGAACTCAGACACTATATAGGGAGGTAAAGATATGACTTCAGTCTGATCTCCCCCTGGCTATGCTCCTCTGACATGTTTTGCCCCGGCTACGGCTCTCTGTGATCTCTATGATTAAGCCCCGTAGGCAGGACAAAACATATCAGAGGAGCATAGCATATATTTTTGAGCTGCTTTTTATTTTTTTGCTCTTTACTTTTGTACATTTCTTCTTTTTAAATAGCTTGCCAGCACTGATTTTTTAGTGTCCTTAAATTTGTATATTTTTGAATGCTTTGGCATCTTTTTGGACACTTTTTTGAATGGCTGAGTGCCAGTTTTAATGTCTTATTCTTCCTGTGTGGGCAAACATTCATCTGACACCTATTCTTTTTAATTCAGTGGCAACCGATGATGCATTAATCACCCCACCCCTGTTCATGGAATCCTGATCTCCATGATCTCCATGATAAAGCCCTTCTGGCAGGGCGAAACATGTTGGAGTGTGCAGCTTGGACGGAACTCGGGCTGAGGCAGTTTCCACTTTCTACACAGAGGGTTTTGTTGTGATGTGCAGCTTTTGGGACTTTTCTTTCTTCGCATCGATATTCACGATATTCAGTCCCTGCCTGTACTCCTAGTGTCTGACAGGTTGATGAGGATCTGTAGGAGCCTTGAGCGGCTCCCTTAGTTTTGGCATAGGTTGTTAATTTCACCAGCGAAAAAAGATAAAATAAAATTGTCATAGTTTTCGCCAGCTGCATGTTTTCAGTTACGAAAACTAAAAGAAAATTCAAATTGAATCAATTGATGAAAAGTATGACGTAAATCAATTCCAGTTTTTTTGTCAACGAACGAAAATGGAAAGAAAATGTTAGGGGGGAACATTTACCCACCTGAATTTCTGTTTTCCTCAGAGCTCCGTCTAGCTATTAAAGCTCCTGATTCAGGCTCCCATCAATCCTTTCCCTTTCCTATGCAGTTCCACACATTACACTTATTCACGCTATCTCTTTGGCGCCCTCTGCTGCCCTTTACTAAATCGGCAACACAATTCCATCCCCAGCCTATAATAATAGCACAATGAAGTGTAAACATGTATTGCACTACCACATAAGAATAAATAGTGGACATCTACTAAGCTGCTGAAAGAAAAATAAATAAGATAAAGTATTTTCTTATTTTTTACTTAATATTTAATGTTAGTAATATATTCAGGTAATACAGTATGTGCAATGGCATTACAGCCAATAGATATTAGTTTTTTTTTAAATATTTTAAAGCAATCTTTATGTTTGTTTATGAAACGTAGTTTTATTTATAAAGACGATATATATTACAAGTATTACAACAGCTAATTGCTTACCGGCCCATAGTAAAAAATACGTCATTAATTTGACGATTAATACCAGAGTACTCCAGTGTAATTTTTTTCTATGGGCGATTCTGTGTGGGATAAAAGTGGTCCCACGGGTGCATTCGTCGCAGGATCACTTTTAGAGGTGGCGGGAGAGGTTGCAGCTCCCCCACCCCCGACTTCCTGTTGGGCAGGAAGTCAGGTGACAGCAAGATGGCCCCCACTATGCTCTATGCCCTTAGAGGACCAGAGCGACCTCTGATGTCACTTCCTGTTCCCGGGCATAATCAAATGTTTTTTGTTTTTTTTAAAGTCAAAAATTCAAAATGTCATAATGTTTATCTTTAAAGTTAAATGATAGATCTGGGGTCAAAAAGACCCCAGATCTCTCAATAAAGAGGACCTGTCATGTTTATTTCTATTACAAGGGATGTTTACATTTCTAATGCCGCGTACACACGATCGTGATTCACGGCGGTGAAAACACCGCCGTGAATCACGACATGAAATAAAATGAAAAACGAGGGGAACGGCATTTTCCCCCCACACACGACCGTTTTTCCCGTCATTTTTTTCTTTGTCAAGAAAAACGACCGTCTGTGGGCTCCGCGGCAGTGTCTCCCTATGGGAAAACTGCCGCGGAAAAAAATGATGGAAAAAACGATGAGAAAATTTAGAACATGTTCTAATTTTTCTCGTCGTTTTTTCTGCCGTTTTTCTCAACGAGAAAAATGACATAAAGCCCACAGACGATCGTTTTTCTCGGCGAAAAAAAAAAATTTCATTTTTCCCGACGGGAAAAATGATCGTGTGTATGCGGCATCATAATAGAAATAAACATGAAAATAAAGGGACAGTGTAAAAATAAAAAGTAAATTAAATAAGAAATTTTAGTTTTTAAAGCGCCCCATCCCTCCCTGCTCGCGCGCAGAAGCAAACGCATACTTAAAGCGGAGGTCCGCCTTTTTTTTTTTTTTTTAAGTCAGCAGCTACAAATACTTCAGCTGCTGACTTTTAAAATAAGGACACTTACCTGACCACGGCGCCCGCGATGTCGGCACCCAAAGCCAATCTATCCCTCGGCTCTCGATTGCTGCCACCGTCATCTTCAGTAAGGGAATCAGGAAGTGAAGCCACAGCGCCATTGGCTGCTGCTGCTGTCAATCAAAGTCAGTTAGCCAATCAGGAGAGAGAGTGGCAACATAATATTGCAACAATCACCATTTTATTCTCTAGGGTCTCTGCTAAAAAAAATATATAATGTTTTCTAGCAAAAAATACTTATTTAACCACTTAATTTTCACCCCCTTCCTGCCCAGTCCAATTTTCAGCTTTCAGCGCTGTCGCATTTTGAATGACAATTGCGTGGTCATGCAACACTTTACCTAAACACAATTTTTATATTTTTTTCCCTACAAATAGAGCTTTCTTTTGGTGGTATTATAACCACTGGGGTTTTTATTTTTTACGCTCCAAAAAAAAAAAAAAAATTGAAAATGTTGAAAAAAAAAAAGTTTTTCTTTTTTTCTGTTACAAAACTTTGTAAATAAGTAAGTTTTCTCCTTCACTGATAGGCACTGATGATGAGGCACTTATATGCAGCACTGATAGGTGGCACTGATAGGCAGCACTGATCAGGAGGCACTGACAGGCAATCACTAATGGGCACTGATTGGCACCCCTGGTGGGCTCACCTGGTGGTCTGCAGTGGGCATCCCTGGTGGTCTCCAGTGGGCATCCTCGATGGGTCTGCACTGATAATCAATGTGCTAATTATCAGCGCAGATCCCCCCTGTCAGGAGAGCAGCCTATCGGCTCTCCTCTACTCGCGTATGTCAGTGTGGAGGAAAATCCGATAAATGGCACTTCCTGTTTACACCAGTGGCAGCTGGTGGAATTTTTTTGGGGGGGCGGCAAACAATATGCCACGACACCCCCCCTCATCGATCGGTTGGTCGATGGGATGGTCAGTCGCATATACCCTATAGTGGCTCCCCATGCTCGTCGACTGCCTCCCATTCCCCTGCTCTCCACTGGTCTCCACAGTGGCGGCCGCTTCCGTTTCCTCCCTCCTTCTCAGCTGCCAATTGGGAGTCTTCTCTTTTCGGCCAATCAGAAAACGGGTATCATACATGCTTCTGATTGGCCGAGAATCAGTGTTACGCCAATGCTCTGCGCCATGAGCCACCCTAATTTGAAGCCTATTAGAGCCTATGGCTCTAATCAGGTGCTTAAAAAAAACCACTGCCGCTGCTGTAATTCAGGTGCCCGGCGTCCTCTAACGGGCCGGACGCATAAATAGGGGGTGGCCGCAGCGGCTGTGGATAGATTCATGCTATGCTATGCATGAATCAATCTATCCATTATTCATATAGGGGAGGGGGGGTGGCGAGGATAGAGGGGGCTACACTGTGATCAGCTGTGATTGGACACAGCTCATCACGTGGTAAAGAGCCTACGTCATAGGCTCTTTACCTAGATCGGAGATGCGGTGTGTCAGAATGACACACCACACCACCGATCGCCGCGCTGTGCGGCCCCATACGACGCCCAGTCAGCATAATACAACCACTTTCCGGGCCGTCATTTTGCTATATGGCGGGCGGGAAGTGGTTAAACTTGTAAACAACAAATTCCAGAAAAGGCCTGGTCAGCAACCATAACCATAAATAAATAATTTTTATTATTACATTTTTATTCCAGCAGTATATAATAAGTTTGGAAATTCTACAGAAATGCTTTAATAATGCATTACAATTTAACTAAATTAAACCCATTTGATTCGATGTACTGGAGATTTTAGTGGACTAAAATACGACTAAAACTAAAAACAATTCAGATGACTAAAACTAAAATGGCATTTTAGTCTAAATTTGACGTAAAAAATTAACACTGGTTGACAGTGCACCGCGTATTTCTGAAAAAGGCGGGCAGAAACATGTAGCATATCTGCATATTCAATTTATACGATTCTGAAGCATGTCTCAGCCTCTTGCCATCCATCAGCCAAGGGCTTCCTGTAGCCATAACTCAAGGAGCCATTTATAACATGGAACAGAAAAATAAGAAGTTCCATCATCCTTAAATAAAGTAAGTCATTATGTAAATGATTACGTCAGTGATAAAGAGCGATACCGAAACTTCAGAATGGCACCATCCGGACCTCTGATCCTTGTGTCCTTCAACTGGCTAAAACTTCAATTCTCGATACATTTTTTCTGATTGCATGGAGAGTATAAACGGTCCTCTACATATGTTTTATCGAGTAATTATGCATCGCGGAATAGCCACAGTAAATTACTCTTGTAAGCTATTGTTATTGCATTAAAATAGATGGATTGCCTACTTCCAGGGAGTGGAAGAAAAAAAAGGAGAGAGAAAAGGAAAAGGTTTGGTAACTCAATGACTGTGTCATAAATCACTTACGTGTTTTTAAAAAGTCATTTTTCACTGTTAGGCTGTTTGGCTTCTCTCTCTTTTTCTAATATATATATCAATATGTCAAACTATAGACTTCTACCTCCACTCTTCAAGATTTAAACGTCGTGGATTCATACCTCAAACCATTAGGGCAATGTCAGACTGGTCTTGGTACATGGTGCACTTTTCTTGGCAGAAATCTACGTTAGTCCAGCACAGAAATGAACGAAGATTGATTTTCCCTTTTGGGGTGGGTATAGCGGAGAGGTATAAATTTGCATTCCAAGTTTGGAATCAACTAGTACCTGCAACTAGACTTAAGCCTCGTACACACGGCCGGTTTTCTCGGCAAGAAAACAGCTGGGAGAGCTTTTTGCCGAGAAAACCGGTCGTGTGTATGGTTTCTCGTCGGGAAAACTGCCGGGAATCTCGACGAGAAAAATAGAGAACCTGATCTCTATTTTCTCGTCGGGATTCTCGTCGGCCTGTTTCCCGACGAGAAAACCGTGAGTGTGTGTGAGGCTACATGCTTACCTGTCCCCAGGTAAGCCCGCACATGCTCGATGAGACTTCGATGCATGCTCGGTAGCTTACAAGAGTAGTGTAGGGTGAAGCAAGATGGCGGCAACGGCATTGAATGTGACGAGTGCAGGCTCGTCGTAGTCGATGACGTCACTGCATTCTTGCCATTCAAAAGAACACCAGTTCTTTTGAATGGCCGTCTGTATGCACGGCTTTGCAAGAAAAGCTTGCCAGGAATCTCGTCAGGAAAACCAACGTTTTTTTTCCTGACGGGATTCCCAGCCGTGTGTACAGGGCTTCACTCTACGGATTTGGTTATCTCAACCCTACCCAATCCTATCTGCTATTACTGCTGCCAACCAGAGAGAACTGCCACGTGGCAAGACACTGCTGCGTGGTACGATTTTTCAAGAGCAATGCATGTCACGGGGGACTGTTAGAGAATGAGCCATGTGAGGCCATTTACAAGGAAGTGTTAAAGCAGACCTACACTATACTACCAAAAGTAATGGGATGTTTTTGTGGTTTCCTCCTCCTATCAACCTCAGGCCTAAATGGAGGATTTAGGAGTGTCCATACTGAATGAGGATACTTTCTTCTGCCTGTTGAGAACCCACAAGAACTTCTACAACCTCAGTGATGTCCAATACAAGAGGAAATACAAGAGGAAATACAAGAGGAAATGTCCAATACAAGAGGAAATGTCCAATACAAGAGGAAATGTCCAATGCAAGAGGAAATGTCCATACTGGATGAGGATACTTTCTTCTGCCTTTTGAGAACCCACAAGAACTTCTACAACCTCAGTGATGTCCAATACAAGAGGAAATACAAGAGGAAATGTCCAATACAAGAGGAAATGTCCAATACTGAATGAGGATACTTTCTTCTGCCTGTTGAGCATGCACAAGAACTTCTACAACTTCTGTGATTTCCAATACAAGAGGAAATTAGCATTGAGGACATACACTATATTGCCAAAAGTATTGGGACACACACATGAACCTTTAATGGCATCACAGTCTTAGTCGGTACAGTTCAATATTGAGTTGGCCCACCCTTAACAGCTATAACAGCTTCAACTCTTCTGGGAAGGCTGTCCACAAGGTTTAGGATTGTGTCTATGGGAAATAATGTTTGACCATTCTTCCAGAAGCGCATTTGTGAGGTCAGGCACTGATGTTGAACGAGAAGGCATGGCTCATAGTCTTCACTCTAATTTATCCCAAAAAGGTGTTCTGTCGGGTTGAGGTCAGGTCTCTGTGCAGGCCAGTCAAGTTCCTCCACCCCACACTCCCTCATCCATGCCTTCTCCAGGTGGCCATCTTGGAGAAGCCAGTGCCTTTTATAGGTGCTGAAATCAAGATTTGGGTAGCCGATTTTGGCATGGGCGAGATATATTTATTTATTACAGGTACTGTAATTACAGTATATAGCTCTGTCAATTTACACAGAACTTTAACTATATATTGTGTATTCACATCAGTCCCTGCCCTCAAGAAGCTTACAATCTAAAGTCCCTAACTCACATTTATACATACACATAATAGGGCCAATTTAGACAGGAGCCAATTAATCTACCAGCATGTATTTGGAGTGTGGGAGGAAACCAGAGTACCCGGAAGAAGCCCACAGAGGCACAAGGAGAACATGAAAACTTCATGCAGGTAGTGTGGGAAAGGGAGAGCCCTCTGAAAAAGAGAGTACCTACCCTTGAGACACATCAGTCATTCAAAGTCAAACAGAATATTGGCATGCATTAAAAGGGGATTAACTCCAGAGATAAAACGATAATTCTTCCACTCTACAAGACTCTGGTCCAGCCGCACCTGGAGTATGCTGTCCAGTTCTGGGCACCAGTCCTCAGGAAGGATGTACTGGGAATGGAGAGAGTACAAAGAAGGGCAACAAAGCTAAAAAAGGGTCTGAAGGATATTAGTTATGAAGAAAGGTTGCGAGCACTGAACTTATTCTCTCTGGAGAAGAGACACTTGAGAGGGGATATGATTTCAATTTACAAATACCATACTGGTGACGCCACAAAAGGGATAAAACTTTTTTGCGGAAGGGGGTTTAACAAGACACGTGGCCACTCATTAAAATTAGAAGAATAGAGGTTTAACCTTAAACTATGTAGAGGGTTCTTTACTTTAAGAGCGGCAAGGATGGGAAATTCCCTTCCACAGGCGGTGGTCTCAGCGAGCTAGCAAAATGTTAGCCGTGCGGGACTTTTGTCTTTCTGGGTGGACGTCATATGACGTCATCCAGGAACGCACCTCATGCGTCAGAACTGCAAGCGAGATCTGTCACCAGCGGTGTCCACCTGGCACCGCTGGTGACAGATCACTGTACCGGCCTGCTGCTGGTACCATGTGATCGCTGTGACCAATCACAGCAGATCACACAACAGTTGTAAACAATAGATGGCTTCCTTTCATGCCATTTTATTGTATACTATTGTGTTGCTAGCTGTGATTGGTAAAAGTGATCACATGGTACAGACAGGGCCAATCACAACCCATCTGTACCATGTGATTAGATGTGGCCATTCACAGCTAATTACAACAATACTCACTGAATTAATCAGTTTCATTTTATTTCATTTCATTGGTATAAGCAATCATAATGTGCAAAAAAAAAAAATCTACTTTCCAAAAAGGGGTCATTTGGGGGGTATTTGTACTGTCCTGGCATTTTCGGGTCTCAAGAAATTAGATAGGCCATCAGTACATCAGGGTTGAGTCATTTTCAGATATATATACCATAGTTTGTGGACTCTATAACTTTCCTACAGACTAAATATTAATAAACACTGATTTGGGTTATTTTCACCAAAGAAATGTAGCAGAATACATTTTGGTTTTAATGTGAGAAGAAAGATTATTTATTTGCAATATTTTATAACAGAAATAAAGAAAACCTTTTTTTTTTTTTTTCGCTCAAAAGCAAAAAATATATAAATAAATTAAAAACCCAGTGGTGATTAAATACTTATACTATTATTCATGTATTTATTATTTAAATACTATTATTTATTTGCAATATTTTATAAAACAGAGTCAAAGAAAAACTTTTTTTTTTTTTGAATTTTTCGGTCCAAAGCAAAAAATATAAAAATAAATTAAAAAAAACAGTGGTGATTAAACACTTATACTATTATTTATTTATTATTTAAATACTATTAATTATTTGCAATATTTTATAAAACAGAAACAAAGAAAAAATAAATTGTTTTATTTTTTGGTCAAAAGTGAAAAATATGAAAATAAATAAAAAAAAAACAGTGGTGATGAATACCACCAAAAAAAGAAAAGAAAAAAAAATGATAACAAAATGTCATATGGGTGCAGTGTTGCATGACCGCGCAATTGTCATTCAAAGTGCGACAGCGCTAAAAGCTAAAAATTGGCCTGGGCAGGATGGGGGTGAAAGTGCCCGGTTTTGAAGTGGCTAAGGTAATGCGCAAGGCTGGTGCGCCCGCTGTTTTTGTTTTCCTAGTGTTTTCTTTTTAAACCAGAGTTTACTGTAAAGCCCTGTACACACGGGCGAGAATCCCTTCGAAAAAAAACCCGTTGGTTTTCACGACAGGATTCCTGGCAAGCTTTTCTTGCCAAGCCCTGTGTACACACGCAACCATTCAAAAGAACCGCTGTTCTTTTGAATGGCAAGAACGTGGTGACGTCTTCGACTACGACGAGCCAGCGCTCGTCACATTCGATGCCGTCGCTGCCATCTTGCTTCACCCTACACTATACTTGTAAGCTACAGCGCATGCGTCAAAGTCTCATCGAGCATGTGTGGGCTTACCTGGGGACAGGTAAGCATGTAGCCTCGTACACACGCACGGTTTTATTGTCGGGAAACAGGCCGACGAGAATCCTGGCGAGAAAATAGAGAGCAGGTTCTCTATTTTTCCCGGTAGTTTTCCCGATGAGAAAGCATACACATGAACGGTTTACTCGGCAAAAGCTCTGCCAGCAGTTTTCTTGCCGAGAAAAACGGTTGTGTGTACGAGGCTTAAGTTTAGGAGACTTGTCCTGGCTCTAGAGAGGACAAGCCTTCAAAGATCCTGGGGGAAACTCTTTATGAGCACCCTAGGGTTCCTGCACCACACATCGCTCCTGCACCATACCTTTCCATCTGTCCACTGTCACCAGTTGCACCTCACCAGCCCTCTACACGTACTTCCTACTCCAAGTAATTTTCTGCCTACTGTAAACATGCAAATTGATCTCCCCAGATCCTACAGAACTCAGAGCTGGTTTTGTGTGCGGCGATTCATTACATTTTTATTGCATTCTCTCATCAATTGTTTAGTACACAATGGTCTGGGCTCATAAACCACAAAGATAATACAGTAATTTATAAGTACAATAGACACGGGGTGGGTTTTTATCTCCATCCGGCAGCGGTGACATGCGCTGTAACTAACTTGCAATCTTCATATTTATATATAATTTTTTCTCTCTCTCGCTCTCTCGGAGACGAAAATTAAGACAAGGCGACAAATTCCTTCTCTTTCCCCTCACTTCTTTTTCTTGTCTCCCTTCTGCTAAGTGCCAGCTGTCATACCCCGTGGATAATTACCATTTTATACTCAGTGTTTAGGGAAATGCCATCATTTTTTCTGACTCCGGTGCTGTCAGCGCTCATTTTCCTTTGGCTCCCGTTATTAACGTTCATATACCATTTCAGTTCTTCACCTGAGGAGAGGGGTGGGAGCGAAGACCACCCTTCCCACTTATTACCGTCTTGTAGAGATGGTGTTCTCTTTGTCATCCTGACAGCGCTAATGTCTTCTACTCCTCCCACGCAGAAATTCTCTCTTTTGTTGGGAGGTTATATAAAAAGTATGTTTGTTGTGTCGCCATTTTCTGTGATGGGGAGATAGATTAGCTCCAACATTTTCAGGACCAAAATTGTTAACGCTAAATATGTAATTATTAGGCCAGTAATACACTTATTAAAGAAGACAGACCAAAAGAGCTCTGTGCTCTATAATCTTTCATGCACTTAAGTTGCAGCTCATGGTTTTTGTTTTCTTAATAGGGCAGAGTGAAGTTAAGCCGGCCATGCTCAAATTTTAGCTTTGGGTGGTCTTATTGGCACCACCTAATGTCAACAGCTAAGAATTTTGGCTGCTGAAATTTGGACCTTAGGTGTCCTTGTTGGCATTACCCACATCCAACAGGGCACGGATTTTGGCTGCTTAAATTTTGGCCTTGGGTGGCCCTGTTGGCACCATCCAGTGCCAACAGGGCACACGTTTTGGCTGCTGGAATTTTGACCTTGGGTGGCCCTGTTGGCACCATCCAGTGCCAACAGAGCACACATTTCAGCTTCTCGAATTTTGACCTTCGGTGGTCTCATTGGCACCATCCACAGCCAACATTAAACAAATTTTGGCTGCTCAAATTGTGGCCGTGGGTAGCCCTGTTGATGCCACCCGGTGGCAACAGGGCACGAATGTTGGCTGCTCCAATTTTGAACTTAGTTGTCCTTGTTTTCACCACCCAGTGCCAACAGGACACACATTTTGGCTGCTGAAATTTTGACCGTGGGTGGCCCCATTGGCACCACTCACAGCCAACAGGGCACACATCTTGGCTGCTCATTTTGGCCTTGGGTGGCCCGGTTTGCACCACCCAGTTCCAACAGAGCACACATTCAGGCTTCTCTAAGTTTGACTAAGGATGGCCTCATTGCCACCACCCACAGCCAACAGAGAACAAATTTTGGCTGCTCCAATCTTGGCCTTGGGTAACCCTGTTGACGCCACCCAGTGGCAACAGGGCACACATTTTCGCTGCTCAAATATTAACCTTGGGTGGCCTCATTGACTCCACCCACAGCCAACAAATCTTGGCTGCTCATTTTAACCTTGGCTGGCCCTATTGGCACCACCCAGTTCCAACAGAGCACATGTTTCAGCTTCTCAAATTTTGACCTTGGGTGGTCTCATTGGCACCACCCACAGCCAACAGGGAACAACTTTTGGCTGCTCATATTTTAGCCTTGGTAGCCCTTTGGCGCCACCCACAGCCAACAGGGCACACATTGTGGCTGTTCAAATTTTTAACTTGGGTGGCCTTGTTGGCACCAGCCTGTGCTAACAGGGCATGAATTGTGGCTGCCCGTATTTTGACATTGGGTGACCCTGTTGGAACAACCCACCTCAACAAAAGCCAATTTTTCAATCCACCTTTGCCAGAGGAGCCAGGTGAACATTTGTCAGGCATGCAAGGAATACAGTCAATCAGATGCAGTCACTACTTGGGTATTCTGACAGCTGTGAATGTTGGCTATCAGAATACAATATTCCTCAATCCATGCTGTTTGGCTAGGGTCGAATAATCTAGTATATACCTATGGCTAGCTTTTGAAACTCATTTTTTTTGTTGCTGGGATCTCCTGGCAGAGACAGTCTTTTTATTTGAAATATATAACTAACATTTTAAAGAATTCTTTGTTTACCTGCTTGATTTCTAATTGTGTTATTTCACAACATTCTGAACCCCAATGAAAAACGTACAGCCTAGCCTCCTGAAATGCTGGAATTAATGTTTTTTGGATTAAAAACTCTTTGGACTCTGTCCAAATGAAATTCACTGCGGTGCTGCGGCTAAGGCTCCTGTATGCCCTTCAAGTATACTGTGCAAGAAATCTGTCACTCATCCACGGCTGAGAAATTCTGGCTGGCCACCCTAAGAGCAGTCTAGTCAGAACCATTACATTCCCCAAAATTAAAGACTTCACTTTATGGAATCCATTACCAAGCAACCCTAGATCAAGCACCTCTCATCCTAATTAGGGTTTCATTGTTGCCTGTGACCCAACTTGTAGGTGGGTGCAGTCTATATTCTCCACAGCAGGTAGTGCTCGTTTGCAGCAGTAATGCAGATGTTAGAGGAAATTAAGAGAAACTGTGTTTCTCTATGATTTCCTCAGTCACTTGGGCAGTGATCCAGTTGGATGCACATGGTCCGCATGACCCTGGTGGCCATCTTAGGTCAGGCAGAGTCTATTTAATACTGGGTTTGATTTTATGCGAAAGGAACAGGTTAGGGACAGGTTCCCCATCTGGCATAAATAGTGGCAGCGATAGGGGAAGGTTTCAGTGGAGTAGGGAGAGGTGAGGGACTACAACTATCTCTTCACGAAGCTTCCCATTTGGGTTTGACCGGCCAGGCTGCACTTTGCGCTTAGTGACAGATGCCGTCGGCATCCCTAAGTCTTCTTACTGTTGCCAATTGGCTGCTTGGTTGTAAATGGCATTGGACGGGTGAGCCTTCTGCCGGGCCTGTTTGAGAAGATAATCCTGAGAAGATAATCCTTCACTTCCTCTGCGGTCACATGGATGGGAAGTGAGGGTATACTTAGGTGCTTGCCTAGAGTTTATCTTAAAGGTTCATAAGGGCTTCCACAGGTGGTTCAGTTTGCCATCAACTTAACAAAAGTGAACAGACTGAAAAAATAAACAAAAAACAAATACAATTTACCTGTTTTGGAGGAAATTGGCCTTTATGCATGCTTTTAACACAGCTTAGCTTCTACATCCAGCCAAATAAAGCAATTTCGCAAATATAACCCATTTAACCTTGTTATCCCTGGAGTTCTACTGAGAACCACAGTGCATCAGTTAGCTATTCCCATGTATTAGGCAAGAAATTCAATCTATAGATTGTTTGAGACAAGATATAAAGTACTGAACCATGCATCTAGTCTACTGCAAGAAAGAGGATGGAGAAACCAAATTTTTGTGGATGCTCACCTTTAACCTCTAGTAGAACTGTAGTCATGTCTGCCTCTCTTATTCCCCCAACACCACCCACATTTAATATATTTTTCCATCAATGTAATTATCGCCGAAACGCGTCTGCCACTGTCTGTGTACTCACTGGTATGGCAAAATAAAATACTTGAGGACTATGGAGTTGCCAGCTATCTTTTCTCAATGACTGTCTTGTCGTTTGGTGAATGGGAGGACACCACAGCTTAGGCCCCCAGATTGCAACTTCAATTTTTCACCTAAACTCCACTGCTCTAAGCGATGCATCATTTTGTTTGATGACCCCCCCCCCCCCACACACACACACACATCCCCCGGTCCTATTGTGTTCCAAGTACCAGACAATGAAAGTTTCAAAGAATCTTTCTACTATAGAAATGATGATTGGAAGGTCTGCAAGCTGCTGGGCATGCATCAACAGTTACGTGGAGCAATATATCAGTCACCTTTATTCTTTAAATAATTCTAATAGTGTTTTTTGTAAAGTTTCAGAAAGTAACATTCCCAGGGGACCTCTTTATTAAAAAAAAAAAAAAAAATATGACAGACACAAATGCTATGCCATGCTGTTTTCCGTGCCACCTTAATTACCTTGTAAACTCAAAGATAACTACAGACTATCAAGGTGCCATGCTGTTTCCTGTGCCACCTTAATTACCTCGTAAACATAAAGATAACTACAGACGATCAAGATGGCCGCAGACAGGAACAAATGCGGCTCTTGGCTAAGAGCACCTCTCCTGCTGCGTGTGACAATGCCATCGTTATCTCGCTCCGAGCACAGACCGCCTAGCCCCTGCTCAGGCACAACAGACATGCAAATAACATTTACCGCTCCAAATTCAGATGCATTTACATGGTCTGTCAATGAGGATTTCTGTTTGACATGGAGATTTGTTGTGCGCGGTGTGTAACATCTGCTCTCTGGGAGGGTATTAGAAGGAGTGGGGGCTCACCTGGGGCGCCAAAACTGGGAGACAGCCAAAAGATGCGGAGCTGTAAATTCATTAGGTAAAAACCGGGACAGGAACAAGGCAGAAAATCATTATCTAAGTGTCATAAAAGAATCCTCTGAAGTCTTTTTTGTTTGTTAAAAATCTCCAAAGGGTAAACAAAGTTTGCAATTTTCCGCTGTATAGTTTTGTTTTCCATTCATCGATCAAGTGAGCAAGAATAACAAAATTTCAAAACATATGGTCATTCTACAACGGCTGTGTAAAAGCACCCAGACTCACACTGACTGGGTTGTTTTGAGACATAGTTGGGTCCAAGACAAGAGTTACCTACCTATTGTGGCCACCCACTAAGTCTAAAGCCTCGTCCACACGACCGAGAATCTCGTCAGGAAAAAACCCGTAGTTATTCTCTGACGAGATTCTTGACAAGAATGTTGTCCCAGCCGAGTGTACACACGCTCGATTCAAAAGAACCGCCGTTCTTTTGAATGGAACGAACTACGATGAGCGTGCGCTCGTCACATTCGATGCCGTCGCCGCCACCTTGCTACACCCTACCTATGCCTAGGAAGCTACGGTGCATGCGTCAAAGTAATTTTGAGCATGCGCGGGTTTCCACGGCGACAGGTAAGCGTACACACTCTCGGGTTTCTCGTCGGGAAACAGGCCGACAAGAATCCCGACGAGAAAATAGAGAGCAGGTTCTCTATTTTTCTCATCAAGATTCTGGCCAGTTTTCTCGACGAGAAACCTGAAAGCCTCGTACACACGCACGGTTTACTCGGCAAGAAAGCTCTGCCAGCAATTTTCTTTAGAAGGATTCCAAACTTATACCATGTTGTTTTAAAACTACAATCTCAACTTTTCTGGATTGGAGTGTGTCTTTTAGGAATTAGTGCCCATTCAGCCAAAGGAAAACTTGTGAGGTTGGGTCCTAATGTTGGACGAGAAGCCTTGATGCTCAATAGGTGTTCCGATTTCTCCCAGAGGTGTTGAGTAGGATTGAGGTACGGACTCTGTTCAGGCTTCCTGAGTTCCTCCACACCAAGTCTTTTAAAGAGAATTCCAAACATATAACATGTTGTTTTAAAACTACAATCTCTACTCTTCTGGGAAGGCTTTCCACACGAGTTTGAAGTGTCTTCTTTTAAAATTTGTGCCCATTCAGCCAAAAGAAAATTTGTGAGGTTGGGTACTAATGTTGGACGAGAAGCCTTGGTGCGCAAAAGGTGTTCTGATTCATCCCAGAGGTGTTGAGTAGGATTGAGGTACAGGCCGCGTACACACGACCGGTTTTCTCGGGAAAAAACGACAAGAAAACTGGCGGGAGAGCTTTATTGCCGAGAAAACCGGCTGTGTGTACGCGGGTTTCAGTTTTCTCGTCAAGAAAACTGCCCAGATTCTCAACGAGAAAAAAGAAGACATTTTTTCTAGTCCAGAATCTCGTCGACCTGTTTCTCGACGAGAAACCCGAGCATGTGTACACTTACCTGTCGCAGTGGAAACCCGCGCATGCTCGAAATTACTTTGACGCATGCACGGTAGCTTCCTAGGCATAGACTGTAGCAAGATGGCAGCGACGGCATCGAATGTGACGAGCGCACTCTCGTCGTAGTCGATGACGTCATTGCGTTTGTGCCATTCAAAAGAATGGCGGTTCTTTTGAATCGTACGTGTGTACACTCGGCCGGGACAAGTTTCTTGTCAAGATTCTCGTCAGGAAAAACAATTTTTTTTTCCTGACAAGAATCTCGGCCGTGTGTACAAGGCTACAGACTGTTCAGGCCTCCTGAGTTCCTCCACACCAAGTCTGGTAAAGAGAATTCCAAACTTACACCATGTTGTTTAAAAATTACAATCTCAACTCTTCTGGAAAGGATTTCCCCAATATTTTGTAGTGTATTTTTGGATTATTTTGTGCCCATTCAGCCAAAAGAAAATTTGTGAGGTTGGGTACTAATGTTGGACAAGAAGCCTTGGTGTCCCTAGGTGTTCCGATTTATCAGATAGGTGTTCAGTAGGGTTGAGGAACGAACTCTGTGCAGGACTCCTGAGTTCCTCCACACCAAGTCTGTTAAATAGAATTCCAAACATATACCATGTGGTTTTAAAACTACAATCTTCACTCTTCTGGGAAATCTTTCCTCAAGATTTTGGAGTGTGTCTTTTTTGGAACGCCCATTCAGCCAAAAGAAAATTTGTGCGGTTGGGCACTAATGTTAGACGAGAAGCCTTGGTTCTTAGTAGGTGTTCCAATTTATCCTAGACGTGTTCAGTAAGGTTGAGGTACAGATTCTATGCAGGCCTCCTGAGTTCCTCCACACCAAGTCTGTTAAAGAAAATTCCAAACGCATATCGTGTAGTTTTAAAACTACAATCTCCACTCTTCTGGGAAGGCTTTCCTCAAGATTTTGGAGTGTGTCTTTTAGGAATTAGTGCCCATTTAGCCCCAAAAAAAATTGTGAGGTTGGGTACTAATGTGGGACGAGAAGCCATGGTGCCCAATTGGTGTTCCGATTTATCCCAGAGTTGTTCAGTAGGGTTGAGATACTGACTCTGTGCGGGCCTTCTGAGTTCCTCCACACCAAACTGGTCAAACCATTGTAGTACCCTTCTAGATTAGGTTGCTAGAGTGGTTAAAGTGGTTGTAAACCTCACACATGAAATAGGAACAAAGCATCTATAGTGTGTGCTTGCCTCAATTAAGAACACTAAGTGCCATTTCTGTCTGCCGCTTCGTTCCTCTGCTATCAGCATGAATCACTTCTGACAAGTTTTCCTGACACCAAGAGAAAAATGGTGACAGGGGACGGATCTCCAACAGATTGACAGCCTCAGCTCTGTTCCTGTGTGCTGTGTGGAGGTGTGGGGGGGGGGGTGTCCCTTGCCTCCAATCAGCTCGCAGAGCTCTCCTCACTGAGCTCTGCAGAGTGTAACTTCACCTCTCTGCTTTTCAGAGCTGAGAAATGCTGTGTAAATTCTGTGGTGCCAATCAAAATGGCTGGTATAATTGCTAAAGGTCCTCTCTGGAAGAGCTGTTCCAGTAACTTACAATTTAGAGTAATTCTCTGGGCCTACTCAGAATATACTGGTGGGATCAGTTGGCTTACCTGGAGGCACCTTGGAATTTTTTGGTAGGAAGACCCCTCCCCAAAGCGCCCTTAAAATATAGGTTACATTATATATATATATATATATATATATATATATATATATAAATGCTCAAGCAGGCCTCATTAGTGTTATTATTTGTCTTTAGTACTGTCACTTACTATTCCTGGACAGCTTGGTATGCATGTAAATGTGGTGGTAAATGTAAATAAAAGCTTGGGCAATAAAAAAAAAAATGAATTCATCTACTGAATACTGCTATTAGATGTAACCACATACAGTTGCCAGAATACAATATTTTTCTCACAGCAGCGGTCCTTTAGGGGTTAAAGCCTTTCCCAGCAGCCGTCTGTGTCTGGTGTGGACAATCTACTCTATGGTGTCACTAACAAGGGCAATTCAAGGTGTGAAATCACATTTCATGCTGATAATGAATCCATTTTTCTAATTTTCAGTGATTGCGGGGGAATGACAGGACGCCAATTTCACTATCAGAGCCTAATGAAGTTCTTATGGAGTGTAATGTTTCCAAAGCCAGTGCCCGATATCACCATTTTTAAACATTTCAGCTGTTTTTTGGGGTTTTTTTTTTTTTTATCCCACGACTAAATTAATAACAATACCAGATCTTAGAAAACAGTACAGGCCAAAGCAACTGATATACATTGCCCAAATGTCATTAACCGCTACATAGCGGAACCAGCAATTAGGTTTATTATCATTCTCCCGGTTCCTTGGTCCGTCATATTGGCTGGTGATATTAACAGGTTTCACAAGGAAGAGGAAAGAGGATGGCTGCAAGAAGAGTGGGGATTTGAGGGAGAGGAGAGAGTAATGAGAAGAGATGGAGAGCAGAGGAGAGGAAAAGAGAGGGAGAGGGGAGGAGAGGAGAGGAAAAGAGATGGAGAGGGGAGGAGAGGAAAAGAGAGGGAGAGGGGAGGAGAGGAGAGGAAAAGAGAGGGAGAGGGGAGGAGAGGAGAGGAAGAGAGAGGGGGAGGGGAGGAGAGGAGAGGAAAAGAGAGGGAGAGGGAGAGGGGAGGAGAGGAGAGGAAGAGAGAGGGGGAGGGGAGGAGAGGAGAGGAAAAGAGAGAGGGAAAAGAGATAGAGAGGGGAGGAGAGGAGAGGAAAAGAGAGGGAGAGGGGAGGAGAGGAGAGGAAAAGAGAGGGAGAAGATAGGAGAGGAAAAGAGAGGGAGAGGAGAGGACAGGAGAGGAGGGAATGGAAGAGGAAGGAGAGGGAATGAAAATGGAAGAGGAAGAAGAGGGAATGAAAATGGAAGGGAGAGAAGAGTGAATTGGAGAGATAGGGGAGATGAGAGGGGAAGGGAGAGGAAAGGTGAGAGAAAGGGAGAGGAGAGGAGAGGGGCAGGAAGAGGAGAGGTGAGAGGAAATGAGAGGAGAGGATGGGAAGTGAAGGAGAGATGGTGAAAATGAAAGAGAGAGGAAAGAAGAGGAGAGTGGATTGTAGGGGAAGGGGGAGAGAACAGGACGGTAGATGAGAGCAGATGGTAGGGGAAGGGGGAAAGGAAAGCAGAGTGGAAGATAGGAGAGGGAGGGAAAGGGAGAGGAGAAGAAAGGCCAAGGAAGAGGAGAAGAGAGAAGAAGGGAGAGGAGAGAAGATGGGAGGGGAAGGGGGAGAGGAGAGGAGAAGGGAGAGGGGAGGGAGGGGCAAGGGAAAGGATTGGAGAAGAGGGGGGAAGGGAGAGGAGAGGTAAGAGGAGAAGGAAGGGGAGGGGAAAAGATGGGATGTAAAAGAGGAGAGAGGAAGAAATCATAGGGATGAGGGGAGAAGAGTGGAGATGGAGGGGAAAGTAAAGAAGATTGAAGGGGGAGAAAAGAGGAATGGGGGAGCGGTAGAAACAAGAAGAGAGGAGATGGGGGTAAGAAAAGAGGGAAAGGGGGGATGGAAGGAAGAGAAATGTAAGGAACAGAGAGTGGATGAGAGAGGGACGAGGGTAGGGAGAGAAATGGTGATCGGAGGAAAGAAGAGGAGAGAGTGAGAAAGGAAATGAGGGGAGAGGAGTAAAGGAGAAGGGAGGGGGTGCTGGGGTGGAGAGAAAAGAGGGCAAGAGGATGGGACTAGCAAAGGTAGGGGATAGGAGGAAGAAGAGAGATGATGGAAGGGTGGGGAACAGTCCTTTCCACAACTGCTTCTGTACATAATGTGGGGAGAAGAAAGGGTATGGGAAAGTGAAGAGATTATTAATAGAGCAACAGAACTTTGTTTTATATTTATTTATTGTTGCTGTTGTTTCAAGCATTTATTGTCATTATTATTATTATTATTATTATTATTACTACTATTACTACTATCATAATTATTATTATTATTATTAGAACAGGATAAACAGGACAGGATAAAAGCCTGTCACCCTCCCATCGCACAATATCACTGAAGTTGGTGTTTAGCTGTCAGAAACACTTCTATGAAGAGAAGATAAAATGATCTTGAATAAATGTCAGAACGCAAAATCCCCCAAATGTGACTCCCAACACTTACTCTCCTGCAAATCAAAGGGGGATGCCATGATTAAGTGGTGCCAAATGTCACAACCGTTACTCATGATTAGAGTGTCAGATCTGTGCTCCATACAGTACATCCGCATGCAGACCGCGTGGAAGATTTCATACATCAAGATTTTTCTTCCTTTCTGTTACTTTGATTTAAAGTGGAAGTAAACCCATCGATTTAACAGTTTCAAAAAGCAGTTACATTCCCGGCATGCCGGGAATGCCAACTGTCACATTGGTTGTGCTCTCAACCAAACTGTCAAACCATCCAATGGCTGGTGTCATAACTGATCACATGTGCAGCATCATGGCAGTTGAAAATTAAACAGAGGCCAAGATGGCAGCTTCCTTGCCTGAAAATGATAGGAGGGTTTACTTCCACTTTAAGCAAAGTTTTACATCCAAAATCAATTTGATAAGGAAAAAAGGTATAACAAACTGATGTCTTTACCCAACAACAAGGCAATGCAAACAGATGTCTGATGCCGCGTACACACGACAGTTTTTAATGTCATTGAAAAAAACAACGTTTTTCTCGACGTGATTCTTCTCAAGCCTGCCTTGCCTACACACTATTATGAAAAAAAATGTTCGAGTAAAGTGCGGTGACGTACGAAATGTACGACGGCACTATAAAGGGAAAGTTCCATTCGGATGGCGCCACCCTTTGGGCTGCGTTTGCTGATCCTCGTGTTAGTAAAGTTTGGTGAGAGACGATTCACGCTTTTCAGCCTCGTGCTCTTCAGTCCGTTACAGCGTGACAAATGTGCTATCAACATTATGAACGCTAGTTTTACCAGAACGAGTGCACCCGTCTCATCACTTACTTCTGAGCATGCACGTTTTTTTTCACGTCGTTAAAGTCTACACACCGCCGTTTTTCATGACGAGAAAAACGACGACGTGAAAAACGACGAGAAAAATTAGAGCATGTTCCAAAGTTTTTCATGGCCATTTTTCACGTCCTGAAAAATTCTCTGAAGCCCACACACGATCGTTTTTAATGACCATTTTAAAAAATAGCATTTTTCTCGTCATGAAAAACGGTCGTGTGTACGCGGCATTAGACACTGGTGGGACTCCACCACTGACCATGGTGACCAGGAATTCTGCCATATTTTCTCATTGCTTACAGGCTTTTCTAAAGAATAAAAGGTGCACCTAAAAGTTTGGTGATAGCCAGTAGACTACCTAGGGACCTCAATGCTTCTTTATCATTACTAGGAGGAGAAATGCCATTGAGGTACAGTAGCTATCGCCTGAATAGTTTTGCTGTGGGGGCCCATCAGACAGTTAAGGCTCTAGTGATTATTTATTGCTGAGCTAGGACATTGCAGGGACATTTAACTATCTGTAACATTAGCCCTGTCCCACAGCCAGGCACAGGGTAGGTTCACTTAGCCAGGTGCACACACACTTCCACTCGTAGTCCTCAAAGACCAGTCTAGGGGTTTTGTTTTTGTTGTTGTGAGAGACCCAACCAGGACAGGGGTCTTTGGAGAGGACTACATGGTAGCCTCTTGCCTACTGACTATGGGCCCTGGCATTTGAGGGAGCTACAAGCATTCAGGAAGATGTCCTGTTATATAATGCAGGAGGACATTATTACATGTAACATTCAAGGAAGCCATGATGGTCCCTGACAATTTGAAACTCAGTGAGAAGATGTATGTGAAAATAAAGCTGATTAATGAGATTTGGACAGCCCAGGGTCTTCTTGAATATTGGTGCCGAACTGTCTGGATGGCCACTAACTTGGGTCACCTAGGCTTGTCTAGGTGACTAGTTGTTAATTGGCTTACTGTTTAATTAGATTACAGTTTAGAGCCGGTTCACACAGGGGTAACACGACTCTGGCCGCGACTTTGCGAGGCGACCTGGACACGACCTGAGCGCGCACCACAGTGCGACTTGGGGCGACTTACAAGGCGACTTCAAGACGCCTCCAGGACAGGCGACTTTCCAGTGACCAATCAAACAACAATCAGCTCTGTGGGAGGGAGGGGGGGGGGGTTTGCCTGAGAACTATTTTCTCTTCCTGTATTGTTGCTTCAGTTAAGACACGATCCGACTTTGGAGGCGACTTCCATTGAAATCAATGGGTACAAGTCGCCTAGAAGTCGGATTGAAGTAGTACAGGAACCTTTTCTGAAGTCGGAGCGACTGCAGTAGTGTGCATTAAGACGGCTCTTATTGACTAACATGGAATTTGACATGTTGCGCGACTTGGGGCGACTTCAAGACGGATCCCAAGTCGCCCCTGTGTGAACCGGCTGTTATGTTTGGCTGTTTACAGTTTGCATTGTTTAGAATAATGTGATCAAGCTCTTATGTGATTTTGTGTGGTATATATTTGGTGTGAGTTTACAATAAAGTAAGTTCCAGTTTGAACCTACAGTAAGCTAATTCCTATGATACTTGGCACCATCTAGTGACCAGATATGGTATTTCCTATTTTAAATAGATTCAACCAGCACCGAAAATTTAGCCTAACAACATTTGTGTTTTTGTTTTTGCTCCTTCACACAGAGCAAATATACATGTAGTATCACTGCTTGATCCGCTATGCAACATTTTTAATTTAAAGTGGTTATAAACCTATATTTTGTTTCTTTAAAAGAACAAACATGTTGTACTTACCTGCTCTGTGCAATGGTTTTGCACAGAGCAGCCCCAATCCTCCTCTTTTCAGGTCCCCTGCTGGCGCTCCTGGCTCCTCCCCCCTGCCGATTGCACCCATAGCAAGCCTCTTGCATTGGGGCACTTGTGCAGGATCACTCCCGAGCCACGCTCTTTGTGTCCCTTCAAACCTCAAATATCTTTTTATAAATATATATATATATATATATATATATATATATATATATATATAATATTTTAGCAAAGACCCTAGAGAATAAAATGGCGATTGATGCAATTTTCTATGTCACACGGTATTTAATGAATTTTAATGCAAAACAAAAAAAAAAAAACACCATATATAACCCATTTTTTTGGTATAAATATAAAAGACAATGTTACGCTGAGTAAATAGATACCAAACATGTCACGCTATAGAATTGTGTGCATTTGTGGAATGAGGCAAAACTACAGTACTTAAAAATTTCCATAGGCAACACTTTAATAATGTTTACAGGTTACCAGTTTAGAGTTACAGAAAAGGACTTGTGCTAGAATTATTGCTCTTACTCCAACATTTGCGGCGATACCTCACATGTGTGGTCCGCACATTGTTTACATATGCGGGCACCACATGTATGCATTTGCTTCTGTGTACCAGCACTAGGGGACAGGGACACTTTAAAAATATATATATATTATTAATATTTATTTAATTATTTTTTCATTTTTACACCATCTCTTTATTTATTTTTTTAGATCAATTTTATTCCTATTTCAAGAAATGTAAACATCACTTGTATTAGGAATAAGGCATGACAGGTCCTCTTTATGGAGACACCTGGGGTCAATAAGACCCCAGATATCTTCTCACGTACCTGGTGGGTAGAGCCAGGTTTATGCAGAGGAAGGCCTCTCTTGCACCTCTGACTCTGGGCCCCTGGTAAAGTATACAGATGGCACAGGAGTTCAAAGTCGCACGAGTGCCGGTAGACGTGCTTGCTGTTGGGTTGCTGATCCAGTAGTCCGCCAGGTGGCAGTTGATCTCCGTGGGCAGGAACAGGCTGCTACTTAGCCAAAGAGCAGGTCCTAAAAGTAGCTGGACAGGTGCTGGCAACTTGGTAGCTCTGGATGGGGCTGGAAGGTAAGCAGAGTCAGACAAGCCGGGTCATACACAGAATGATCATATCAAATACAGATACGAAGGCAGGAGAATGGTCAAAGAACAAGCCGGGGTAGATTCAGGTGGAAAACAGGAATAGTCAGGAACAAGCCGGGTCAATAATTCAAGAGCAGATGCAGATAACAGAAAATAGGACAACCACAGAACGCTGTAGACGAGACAGTACTGATCCTGGGTACTGATCCAGCTTAAATAGCCCATTTGCCACTCTTATCTGGCACGGAATGTGCCGCGCACATTCGCATTTTCCGCGCATGCATTTGCACGTTAGTTACATAGTTAGTCAGGTTGAAAAAAGACAAAGTCCATCCAGTTCAACCATAAAATATATATATATATATATCGTACAATCCCATATACCCAATTCTATACCCACAGTTGATCCAGAGGAAGGTGAAATACCCCAGCAGAGCATGATCCAATTTGCTCCAGCAGGTGAAAAAATTCCTTCCTGATCCCCCGAGAGGCAATCGGATTTTCCCTTGATCAACTTTACCTATAAATGTCAGTACCCAGTTATATTATGTACATTTAGGAAAGAATCCAGGAATTTATTAAAGCAATCTACTGAGCTGGCCAGAACCACCTCTGGAGGGAGTCTATTCCACATTTTCACAGCTCTTACTGTGAAGAAACCTTTCCGTATTTGGAGATGAAATCTTTTTTCCTCTAGACGTAAAGAGTGCCCACTTGTCTTTTGTGTTGACCGTAAAGTGAATAACTTAACACCAAGTTCACTATATGGACCCCTTATATATTTGTACATGTTGATCATATCCCCCCTTATTCTCCTCTTCTCAAGAGAGAATAAATTCAGTTCCTCTAATCTTTCCTCATAGCTGAGCTCCTCCAAGCCTCTTATCAGTTTGGTTGCCCTTCTCTGCACTTTCTCCAGTTCCCTGATATCCTTTTTGGGAACTGGGGCCCAAAACTGAACTGCATATTCCAGATAAAGTCTTACTAATGATTTGTACAGGGGGGCAAAATGATATCTCTCTCTCTGGAGTCCATACCTCTCTTAATACAAGAAAGGACTTTGCTCGCTTTGGAAACCGCAGCTTGGCATTGCATGCCATTATTGAGCTTATGATCTACCAAAACCCCCAGATCCTTCTCCACTACGGATCCCCCCAGTTGTACTCCCCTTAGTATGTATGATGCATTCATATTCTTAGCCCCCAAGTTAGCACGCGCTAACGCTCCTCTTCTTCCAGGCATTTGGGGAACACGGATTATTCTGTGGCTATCATTCTGCCTTCTGACAAAGCCTTCCTGACATATCTCCTCTACCTTCGAAAGCATGAGATAAAAAAAAAAACCCATCAATCTCTGCTTTCCAGGGTAAAGGAGATATCTGGGTTCTTATTGAGTGTTTACATCTGCCAGCACCAGAAGTGACGTCATGGTGTCACTTCCGTCCTCCCAGGAACATAGAGATGGCTGGGGGGCCATCCGGTCCACGGCAGCTCTATAGTAATCCAGCGCCGGGAAGAGCCCGGAGAGGCACCGGAGGGTGACGGGAGGGGGGGGATGTCCGTTCCCGCTGCCTGTAAAAGTCATCCAGTGGCTCATGAGCCGCTAGGGTGGCTTTTACAAGATAGGGAATTGCTGACTGAAGAAAAAAAAAAAAACGGAATGATGCCTTTAGAAGGAACCATCGTCCCTACATCACTGCTCCAAGTCCAGGACGTCATACGACGGCCTTCTGGTGGTTAAGGTTAGCTAGCATTGGTGGAACCAGTGAGGCCTGGTCAGGAGAGCTTTCACTGCCTGCCCATTTCTCCAGCAGGAACTGCTCAATTTTTTTCCCCTCTTAGCCCTTTAAACCTGCAGGGGGGGGCGGTATCAGAGAAGCATCTGGAACAAATGCCTTTCTGACCGTTCTGTTTACCTGGCGAAACCTAATCAGATCTGGTCTGATGTACCCCTACTTGTTGGGATTCCATGTGTAAACACTTAGCTACTTTCTTTATGTAGAGCGGGACACTGGTCAGAAGGAGATTATTGCATTAAAAAAAAACGAAAAAAAAAAACTCTCCTTGTTCTCTCATGCCTCATATCTTGTATTCTTCAAGCAGATCGGCGCCAGTTGCCATAGCAGCGCTGTGCGAGAAAACTCTCACTCAAAGCACCCTGCTTATGTCTGCCACGGAGAAGCAGGCAGATTTCCTGAGCAGCGTGGACGCCTCATTGTTCTCAAGTGTGATTTCTGAGTTTGCTGGCTGTAGAAAGAACCAGGCTCACCGGCTAGGCCAAGCAAGGACTACGCAGGGGCCAAGCGAATCCCAAGTGGACATAAATGAAACTTTGAAAACGCTTTTGGTTATTTATGATGGTGATTCATCACACATGGTTTTTATAACATTATTATGTTTGGCTGAAAGGCTCATCATAGATCGACAAAAAAGCAGGGCTAAGCCCCCTCTTAAACATTCCATTTAGTGTATAGCTTATCTTGGAGGCCTTCATGCTACATATCTGTGGGTAAATCTTTAACCACTTGTTGACTGCCTCACGTAGGAGCACGGTGGCAGAGCGGCTCTCCTGTGCCGGATCACATATCTAGTATGTGATCCGGCACTTCCGGGTAGGGGGCGCGCATGCGTGCCCGCTGTGCTGTAATTAGTCACAGCACAAGCCAAACAGCGTGTGCTAGCCAATATTTGCCCGCCGGCATCCCAGTCTTAGTCCGTAGGGTTCAATATTGAGTTGACCCACCCTTTGCGCAGCTATAACAGCTTCAACTTTCAACCTTCACACAGTTTGGACTTGATGAACTATGCAACTATGTAACTCTTCTGGGAAGGCTGCCCACAAGGTTTGGGAATGTTTGACCATTATTCCAGAAGCGCATTCGTGAGGTCAGGCACTGATGTTAGACAAGAAGGCCTAGCTCGCAGTCTCCGCTCTAAATCAGCCCCAAAGGTGTTCTATCGGGTTGAGGTCAGGACTCTATGCAGGCCAGTCAAGTTCCTCCACCCCAAACTCGCTCATCCATATCTTTATGGATTAGGGGTATGCCTCAATCTGAGTATTCTAAAAATAGGGGCCGGTACCATCATCCTCAATAGTTGCAAATTAGAGGAAATACCTGGGGCTGCCCCAAAACATGCCCCTGGTAGAACAGGAGAGGATTGGACTAAAATATAACATATCTTTATGGACCTTGCTATGTGCACTGGTGCACAATCATGTTGGAACCGGACGTTGCCATCCCCAAACTGTTCCCACAAAGTTGTGAAGCGCCCATCCCAAATGGTTGGGACGATATGTAAATTTAAAGGGATGTCTGAGCCAGTAGTTGGGCTCGGACGTTTGAATTGCAATTTGTTTTGCCTCTGCTTTAGCTGTGGTTTGCCCGATTGTAGTTTTCCCTTATTGCCTGTAGGTGGCGTTACCACCTCAGGCACCTGTTGGAACACGGGCAAGCCATGGTGCATTGAGTGGCCCTTCTTGGCAACGGTACAGAGGGAGTGGTGAACCCGCTGTGCCTGCTGGGAAGGGATACTTAAGGGGCAGACGCCATTTATTGGGGTCTTTTCTTCGCCTCATGGCCCTCAGGGCTCGAGGTATGTGTGTGGTTTTGGTCTCGGGGCCACTCTGGCCTGAGGCTGCATCGCTGTCTAGTAGGCCCAGCTAACCTGGCTGGGGCCTACATCCAGAAAAAGGGATCCCAAGCTGTTCATCCAAATGGGAAGGAATCATCTTAGTGAAGGAGACCATGGGAGTATCTACCCCGAGGAGACCGGCAACTTACCGATGTCTCGGGAGAGGCCTGGAAACTTTATTAAGGAGGGATTCACTATATTACAAGCCCTGCAGTTTGCCAATATGGCTTAAAGGCTCATTGACTGTACGGCTGGAAGTCTGGGGCGGGGAAATCCTGTGGCAGAGGGTTGCTGGACTATCCTTTCATTTAATCCTTCATCTAATTCTAAAGGTCTGAGGCGGAGGTTGCCCCGCCGTTGATTCGTGTGTCATCTTGGCTGCTAGGCCCTGTGAGTTGGGTGACCACATTTCCAAACTGCCATTCAGGGACACACCCCTTCTCTCACCTTCCCCCAAAAAAGATGAGGGGGGGTAATGTAGTCTCGGGGTTGATGGGGAATTTGGCGTCTGGTTATTTGTCAGGTGAATGTGCCACTTGCCACCAGATGCAGTGCCACTTGCCACCCATAGCGTGCCACCAGATGCAGTGCTGCTGTCACTCCCTCTGCATGAGCCACGTGCGTAGAAGGAAAGGAGTGGCGTCACTATCTGGAGAGTGAAGATCACACCAGTCCCTGCTGCTTGCCGCTGGGTGCAAGAAAAGGAGGAGGTGCTGAGGTGGGTGGGGACAGCAGTGCTGTACTAGGCGCAGGCCTCGCTCCCGGTCTCACTGTCTGAGAGTAAATTGTCACTGGTTGGAAGATGCCAGGCAGCGCTGGCCCTAGCAACCAGTTCTGTAAATTTAGTTTTCTTGTTCATACATCACGGGACACAGAGCAGCATAGTCATTACTATGTGGGTTATATAGAATTACCTTCAGGTGCTGGCACTGGCAACTTCCAAAACAGGAAGTACCCTCCCCTATATAAGCCCCTCCCATCCGGGAGTACCTCAGTTTTTTGCCAGTGTCTAAGGTGTTGGCCAAGGTTAACATGTATTCATCTGGGCTTGTGTACAGGTTCTCTGGGCCTTAGCAAGCTATTCCGGATCCGACCAAAAAAAGCATCATAGCTAAACGGTCGGTACCCGGGCCTTGCAGAGAAGAGCAGGGTTTTGCCTGTAATGCCTCTCTTAGGAGGGCTGGACCCTGGGATCCAGAGCTCTGGTCATACCCAAAACCAAGAGGCTATCTGTGCAGGGTGCTATACAGGTCCAGGGGAGTGGAATCCTTGGGAACCCGGTCCCTGAAGGTCTAGTACAATGCCTGCCGTGAGAGGTGAAGTTTGGGCTTCTGTGGACCAAACAAAGTCCTGCGGCGGGGAAAAGGTAAGTGGGGGCCCCTCAGGAACTTGGTTCTATTGAGGGGACCCCCAAGCCTAATATGTCTTTCTGCCTGTTACCTAAAGGGTATTCCCGCTAATAGCTGTATATGCCTAAGAAATCCTAGAAATGTTTTTTCATAAGGGAAATTTTAAAAAAACTGTAAACCTGGAAATGTTTTTTCATAAAGGAGGTTTTTAAAAAAAAAAAAAAAAAGACAAAGGTGCGGTACCTGTGTTTGTCCACTAGAGGCCGCTGTGGAACGTCTTTTTTCTTGGGACTATTCCTTCCATGGTGAAAGTCCAGGCAGATGAGTGAGCTCTCTATCAGGGAAGCTGCATTCCTCTGTCATGCTGCCAAGTAGTTTCCTTCTATCCCTGAGTCCTGGTGAAACAGGGACCCTGGCTCCTCTCCCTACATGGCGCCAAGAGCGCACACGTGCACGCGCGCGCGCACACATGCTTTCCTTTTATAAGGTTTAGCTTCAAAAAAGGGGGCGGGGCCTGGCGGATGACGCGCTCTGTGCGCCCAGCGCTTCTGCGCATGTGCGGGCGTCCCAGCAAGATAAAAGGACTCAGTCCACGCTGCTTGCTATGGACACAGAGCATGAAAAGGAGCTGGTAGCATGGTATAGGGGCTTACAGCGGGCGGTTGATACAGGCATCCCCAGAAAGACGCATTAGTAGACACCCACTGATGTACATAGCAGCAAATTGCATTAGACTATTTCAGTAAGGGGTGTATTGCGGCTGGAATACCTCAGCTTTGAACTAAGGAATATGCCGCCTAAAAAACTCCGAGATATACCTCTCAGGAAGTGTAGGGGGTCTCCATCGGGCTCTGAGGATCTGGAGCAGTCATCTGCACCCTCCTCCCCTGAGAAATCAGAGGTTAATACCCATAAGGAACCCCCGGGAGTGCCAGGTACTGCGGCTGTCCTCAGTCCACCTGCTCCTGCATATATAACAGAGGAGGTTTTTTCCTCAACTCTGGAGGGATTGGAGCAGAGATTGGCTGCATTGATCGCTTCTTCTCTACAGGAAAAAAAGCGCGCCAGATCTCCATCACCTCCATTAGAGTGCCTGTTGGCAGAGCAACAGTCCCAGGAAGGGACCGACCTACCTGAAGGGGATCAGGAGGAGGTTAGCTCTGTTTTTGAGGAATCGACAGTAGATGAACCATTTTCAGCATCACAGACTGAAAGATTGTGGGTCCAGACCCTAACTGACATGGTTCGATCTGCATTTAAAATGCCTCTTGTTGAACCATCAACTACTGCTGTCTCCTCATTGGGGTCGCTAAAAGCTCCCCAGGTTAATTGCTCCTTTCCAATACATCCATTATTGGAAGGACTTATATACCAGGACTGGGAACATCCTGATAAACTATTTGTTCCGCCTAAAAGGTTTCCGGTGATCTATCCCATGGAGGGAAAGTTCACCCAGAGATGGAATGTTCCTACGGTGGATGCAGCCATCTCTTCTGTGAACAAATCACTGACATGTCCAGTAGATAATGTTCAAATGTTCAAAGATCCAGTGGATAAAAAATTGGAATCTTTATTAAAATCTGCTTTTTCCACAGCAGGGGCTGTTACACAGCCAGCAGTGGCAGCTATTGGGGTCTGCCAAGCTTTAAAGGATCAAATGAAAATGGTCCTGAGGGATTTGCCAGACCAGCAGGCCCAGGCTCTGGCTGATCTGCCTAGAGCATTATGCTTTGCGGTTGACGCCATCAAGGATTCTATCCATCAGGCCTCCCGCCTCACGCTGTCTTTGGTACATATGCGTAGGCTTCTGTGGCTCAAAAACTGGTCTGCTGAAGCTCCCTGTAAGAAGCTCTTAGTTAGCTTCCCATTTCATGGGGAACGCCTTTTTGGCGAAGACCTGGATAAGTATATCCAGAAGATTTCCAGTGGTAAAAGTACTCTCTTACCGAGTAAAAAGAGGTCTAGGGGTCCATCTTTTAAGAGGACTACCTCTCCTATCCCTGCGACGTCTGCTACTAAGCAGTTCCGACGGCCTCCTCGGTCAAACTCAGGAGGTAAAAATCAGGGACAGCCACAGGGTAATAAAAAGCCCTGGATCCGAAGAGGTACTAAACCAGCCTCCAAGTCAAGCCTATGAAGGGCTGCCCCCACTCAAACGGGTGGGGGGAAGACTTCAGTTGTTCGCAGAGACCTGGCGGGAGATGATCAAAGACAGATGGGTGCTCTCCGCAGTAACTCTGGGATACAAGTTGGAGTTAAAAGAGTCTCCTCCGTCCCATTTTATGTGGTCAGGCATGCCAAGAGACCCTCTGAAAAAAGGGTCTCTCCTATTGGCGTTAGAACAACTATTGCTCCAAGGAGTAATTATGGAGGTTCCTATGGAAGAGTGGGGGTTGGGTTTCTACTCAAACCTTTTCACAGTCCCGAAGCCAAACGGGGACATAAGACCCATATTGGACCTAAAGAGTCTAAACAAATTTCTAAACGTCCGGTCTTTCCGGATGGAGTCGATCCGATCGGTCACCGCTGCCCTACAAGGGGAGGAATGGTTAGCCTCGATCGACATCAAAGATGCTTACTTGCATGTTCCCATCTTTCCAGGTCATCAAAAATTCCTACGCTTTGCAGTAGAAGGGCGCCATTTTCAGTTCAGAGCCTTACCATTCGGTCTGGCCACAGCACCACGAGTGTTCACAAAAATTCTGGCCCCACTGTTGGCCGATCTAAGAACACGGGGTGTAACGATAATGGCATACCTAGACGACCTGTTGTTGATGGACCACTCAGTTGCCAAGCTAGAAGTGGTAATTGTCGATACAATCAAGTATCTAGAATCTCACGGTTGGGTCATCAACCTGGACAAGTCAGCCCTACAGCCAGTGAAAAACCTGGTATATCTAGGGCTACGGCTGGATTCAGACCAGAGGAAGATTTTCTTACCTCTAGACAAGGTATCCTCTTTGAGGGCCTTGGTCCGTCTGCTTTGTGCAAAAAGACAGCCGTCCATACGCCTGTGCATGAGGCTGCTAGGAAAGATGGTAGCATCATTCGAAGCTGTGCCATACGCCCAATTCCACTCAAGGAATTTACAAAGGGCCATATTGTCAGCCTGGAACGGAAAAGTTCAGGCTCTAGACTTCCCGATGGCTTTGTCCCCTTCCGTTCGGAAGAGTCTCTGCTGGTGGTTGATCCCCCAGAATCTCCAGAAGGGAAAACCCTTCAGCCCGATATCTTGGAAGGTGGTCACTACAGATGCCAGCCTTATAGGCTGGGGGGCAGTACTGGGGCAATGGTCTCTCCAGGGCAGATGGTCAAATGTAGTAAAAACCCTGCCCATCAATCTCTTAGAGATACGAGCAGCCCGGTACGCTCTAGTAGCCTGGACATCCAGACTCCAAGGGTCCCCTGTCAGAATTCAATCAGACAATGCCACAGCAGTGGCATATATCAATCATCAGGGAGGCACCAGGAGTCGTGCAGCTCAGAGGGAAGTAAGTCACATCCTGGAATGGGCAGAAAAGCATGTCCCATGTATATCAGCTGTCTTCATTCCAGGGGTGGAGAATTGGAAGGCGGACTTTCTGAGTCTCCAACAGTTATGCCCAGGGGAATGGTCCCTTCATCCCGAGGTCTTCCGAGCAATATGTCAGCGGTGGGGAACACCGGATGTAGATCTGCTAGCATCCAGATTCAACGCAAAGGTGGACAGATTTGTCTCCCGGACAAGGGATCCCCTCGCTTGCGGCTCGGATGCTCTGGTGTTCCCTTGGGATCAGTTCAGACTGATATATGCATTCCCTCCGCTACAATTGTTGCCTCGACTCCTTCGCAGAGTCAGGTTGGAGAAGAAGCCGGTGATCCTGGTGGCTCCAGCGTGGCCCCGAAGGGCTTGGTACGCGGAGATCATCAAAATGTCTGTGGGGAGTCCTTGGACCCTTCCACGTCGTCCGGACCTGCTTTCGCAAGGACCGATATACCACCCTTCCTTACTAACTCTAAGTTTAACGGCCTGGCTATTGAATCCCACATCCTAAAGAAGAGAGGTCTCTCTAACTCTGTGGTATCAACTATAATCAATGCCAGGAAGCCTGTATCCAGGCAGATCTACTATAGAGTTTGGAAGGCGTACATCACTTGGTGCGAGGCCAGAAAATGGCATCCACGTAAGTACGTTATAGGCAGAATTCTGGACTTCCTGCAGTGGGCTGTAGACAGGAAGTTTGCCTTAAGTACTATCAAGGGCCAGGTTTCGGCCTTGTCAATACTATTTCAAAGGCCCCTGGCTATGCATTCACTTGTCAAATCCTTTATGCAAGGTGTGACTCGTATTATTCCACCGATTAAGGCTCCCATATGCCCATGGGATCTAAATTTGGTTCTGTCGGTTCTGCAGAAGCAGCCATTTGAACCTTTGCGGCACATTTCCTTGGTTCTACTCACCAGGAAATTGATATTTTTAGTAGCCATATGCTCGGCTAGAAGAGTGTCGGAATTAGCCGCCATGTCCTGTAAAGAGCCATATCTGGTTATCCATAAGGACAGAGTAGTATTACGTCCTCACCCAGCCTTTCTTCCTAAGGTGGTATCGAGGTTTCACTTGAACCAGGATGTGGTTCTTCCTTCTTTTTTCCCCAAACCAAGCTCGGTAGAGGAAAAGTTATTGCATTCTTTGGATGTAGTAAGAGCAGTTAAAGCTTATCTAAAAGCCACTGCTCAGATTCGTAGAACGGATTCTTTGTTTGTTCTGCCGGAAGGCCCCAGAAAGGGTCAGGCAGCATCAAAATCTACTTTAGCCAAGTGGATTCGACAGGTCATAATACAAGCCTATGGCTTGAGAAGTAGACCGCCTCCGTTCAAAGTTAGGGCGCACTCCACGAGAGCAGTTGGAACTTCATGGGCAGTGCATCACCAGGCCTCCCTGGTGCAAATTTGTAAGGCCGCAACATGGTCTTCAGTACACACGTTTACTAGGTTCTACCAGGTGGACGTTAGAAGTCAGGAGGATGTCGCCTTTGGGCGCAGTGTGTTGCAGGCCGCAAAAGATCCTCATGCCTGATGGCGCCCAGCTTATGTATGGTGTATCCCCCCCCTCATGTGGCATTGCTTTGGGACGTCCCACATAGTAATGACTATGCTGCTCTGTGTCCCGTGATGTATGAACAAGAAAGTAGGATTTTTAAAACAGCTTACCTGTAAAATCCTTTTCTTGGAGTACATCACGGGACACAGAGCTCCCACCCCTCTTTTGGGGACACGTATTGCTTTGCTACAAAACTGAGGTACTCCCGGATGGGAGGGGCTTATATAGGGGAGGGTACTTCCTGTTTTGGAAGTTGCCAGTGCCAGCACCTGAAGGTAATTCTATATAACCCACATAGTAATGACTATGCTGCTCTGTGTCCCGTGATGTACTCCAAGAAAAGGATTTTACAGGTAAGCTGTTTTAAAAATCCTACTATTAGTTAGTAGGGGGTGGCTGGGTCTTCTATTTCATTCTGGGACATTGTATTGTCCCGGAATGAAGGTGCCCGGGACCCAGGACAGACATGTCAATTGCGGGACAGTCCCGGGCAATCTGGGACACGTGGGCACCCTACCTGTGAGAGAGGACTATCCGGGTGATTAATGCCCGCTCTGACATTGAGAGTGGTGAGTGATTTTGCACTGACACTGTGACATTTAGTGGCGAGTGCCTGAACCTTCCCCTGCTCTTCTATACCTTCAGCTTTCTCAACGTTAATTGCAAAAGAAAATAAAGCCTGACTGTTGGAGGTTTTACATCTGTGTGGACATTGCCATTACTACAGACTTTCCTATCTGGACAACGCAGCTGAAAGAGGTAACGTGCAAAACCCAAAACTAATCAGCGGCCCTCTAGGGGGTATTGCTACAGTTGGGAGCATGAAATTGTCCCTTCACTGGAACTAAGGGGCCAAGCCCAACCCCTGAAAAACAACCCCACACCATAATCCCCCCTCCACCAAATGATTTGGACGGGTGGCCCAATACTTTTGGCAAAATAGTGTGGATGAGCGAGTTTTTGTACAATCAGACTGTAATTTGTTGGAAGCTTAAAGGTCATCAGTGAAGCTAAAACTGATAACGAGGAAACACGTTACCTTCTCCATACTATATAAAGTGCTTTTTTTTCCAAGTTAGAATTTCCCAGTGAATGTACCCAATGTAAGGTTCTGGGCTGATGCATCATTTCCCAGCACATATTAACCTTTCTGTTTGGATGAGAGAAGAGGCATTATGTGAAATTGCTAGTTGGTGAGCAGAAACCTCAGATGAACAAAAAAAAGAAAAAGAAAAAAAGATGCATCCATTTAAAGAAAGATAATGTCTTATTTAGAAATAAATGCATTTTAATATATTTATTTAGTATCCGGAGTTGCCCAGAGTTCTCCCTTAACACTGGCTGGCACCCATAACAGTCCCATTATTATGCAGTCAAGATCCATTTTTCATTGGTGCCACGAAACACAGTTGTTTGATCAATAATGCAGAATCATTGAGATTTATTATCTTGGTGATGCAATTATTGTAAAACAGCCAGGTCAGGCGAGGCTTGTTAATGTGTCGAACTTGTAAAATAAATTGTTTGGGATGCATCTTAAGGGTCAGCTTTTGCCTATTTGCCACATGTTTTTTATGGATATTAATACTTGTTTTTTTGGGTTCACATTTTTTGCACTATGGGGGGGGGGGGGGCTGTAAAATAAAAACCAGGAATTATTATTGGAAAGAAATGCAGGAGGGAAGTATAATGTGTTACTTTTATTTGTGTCGCCCTTTCTCATTTTTGCCGCACCAAAAAACTGTGCCTGGTATTGGGGGGTCTTGTTGGCTCTTTGCATCTGATCCATGTACTTTCCACTTATGGTCCCTGCTATTTTCTGAACTAAATTAGCTTCTGAAAAGGGCAACCCCTTAAGCCCTGTACACACGGCCGGGAATCCCGTCTATTTGAAAACCGTTGGTTTTCCTGATGGGATTGCTGGCAAGCTTGCCTTGCAAAACTGTGCATACACACGTCCACTCAAAAAACCCGCCGTTCTTTTGAATGGCAAGAACGCGGTGACGTCAAAGACTATGACGAGCCGGCTAAATTAAGTTGTATGCTGCCGCGCATGCGTCAAAGTGTTATCGAGCATGCACGGTTTCTGTCCCCTGCAGGTAAGCATATACTCTGCCGGGAATCCCGACGGGAAAATAGAGAGCAGGTTCTCTATTTTTCCCAAGCAGTTTTCCTGTCCGGAAAACTGCTAGGGAGCATACACACGGCCGGGATTCCCGGCCAAAAGCTCTCCTGGCAGTTTTCCTGCCGGGAAAACCGGTCATGTGTATGAGGCTATAGACTTCTGTTTTGTTCAATTAATGTAATAGCAGCTAGTCGTTCTTCATGGCCAAAGGGACGATGTCTGTTTAACATTGGCCTTGTATTGCTATCGGTGTTAATTTTGGCATAAAATTTTGATTTTGTTTTGGTTATAGTCTTTTGACTAAAATGCCATTTTAGTTTTAGTCCCATTTTAGTGTAGCGGATGGTTGCTACTAGTTACTAACATCCACCATGTTCACCCTGCTGCCAGACTTCCATACATCACTCTTTCATGGACAATGAATAGTCATTTGCTTTTGTTTTGTTTTTGTTTATTTGAGGGATATCACTTGGTTGGGGAAAGGGGGTATGGGATGCCCATAGAACAGATCACTTTGCCATCATTATTGAATATTTGTTGAAACAATTGCACTTTGAGCCAACTGTTTCTCCAGCTCCTCTGTTCCAGGACACCTCCCCCATGACCTTGTAGGGAGAGAGGCTCCCTCCCAGCTCCCGAGCTTCTCCACCGAGGCGTGCACTCCCCCATGGGATGGGGATGGGCCTCCTGCTGCAGTCTAACACTCCATTCTTCACTTCACCCAGCCGACAACTCCCCTCCAGTGAGTGGGCTGGACCTGAGCTTATGTAGGAGCCCTGCCCCCTGCCAATTCCAGTTGGGGATTGGTCAGGGCTCCTCACATGAGCTCCCTGTCACTCTAATACCCAGCCCTGCCCCTCTTCCAGAACATTCTCCCTGGAAGCAGTGGAGGAGCCCAAGAACTGAAGGACAGGTGGTCACACCCACTGTTACACTAACCACTCCCTGCCCCCAGATCAAAAGCAAACAGGCCTAGCATGCAGCATAGGCCTGCCTAAATTGACCTGACTGGCAGCTACCACAATAATCCTCACCTCTAACACCTACCTATGGTAGAGGGTGCTACATCAGTCATCTGCAATTGTTTTAGTTTTAGTTGTATTTTAGTCTAATAAAATCATTTTAGTCAACTAAAATCGAATGTGTTTAGTTAAATGGTAATGCATTATTTAAGCATTTCTATAGAATTTCAAAAACTCATTATATACTCCTGGAGTAAGAAAATCAAATATCATGTTGGCATTTATGATATTAAGGTTTGAACAAAGAGTTCAAACCTTAACCAGATAAAGAGTTAGCCTCTCTGGACGGTCTGAGGTGGCCTGTAATGCTGCACAGTGCTCTGGACAGAATGTCTGTCTGAGGAAGCCTGTAATGCTGCACGGTGCTCTGGACGGTGGCTGTAATGCTACACAGTGCTCTGGATGGTGGACTGAGGAGGCCTGTAATGCTGCACGGTGCTCTGGATGGTGGTCTGAGAGAGGCCTGTTTACATGGGCAGACCGCCATTCTGGCTCTCTGCCTAATGATCGGCGGGTGCCGGCGGACATCGAGTCTGCGGTACCCGCAGTTCAGCTCCCGCTGTGTATAATCACAGCGAGAGCACCTTCTACCCAGAAGTGTTGGATTACGTACTAGGTACGTGATCCGGTGCAGCAGAGCCATCGTGCCGCCGTATATGTAAGTTATACAGTCGGGAAGTGGTTAAACCTAAAATGCAGCAATTTAGAATTTGGATGAAATGTTTAGCACTGGGAAACACTTTTTGAAAAATTTAAAAAGGGCATTTTATATACAACTATATAGATTAGACCAAAATGAGGGACAAATGAGGAGGACAGAGGGACTTTGTTCCATATCATGGACAGTCCCTCAAAATCAGGGACAGTTGGGAGCTATGATATACTACAGCTAAAACTTGTAAGAGTGAGTCACGTCTCAGAGCTGCTATTACCCACACGTCCGATTTGGTCATCTGTGCCACGCCGCAAAAACAGGGGACTCCGTGGTAAAAAGGCATCCATAGACAGGTATTCTTCTTATATTTTCTAATTTAATTGCATTTGTTATCTGGACCTGTCATTAGTTATAAGTGTTTGTCTGATCTCTCTTTGCACATCTAGTATAAAACCCCAAAAACTTAAACTATCACGTAACTGTGATAAAACCCTGCAACCTGTTCTTTGGATCTCTATTATCTTGCAGAACTATGGTCTCCAGCGGTATCATCATATCTAACACTTACTGATGTTTTAGATGTCTGCGTCCCCAAAAAGCATTCTGTTGCTCCATTCACTGACCACTTCATAGGTTTTGTGCCTTCTGGTGATCTACATGGAACCACATGAATCAGCGAGGGACTTTGCATTGGACACTTGAATGTAAAGATTCTGCTGGAGGCTGTAGATCTGCAAGCAGGTGATGGTTCTAGGACAGGCAACAGGATCGGTATAGAGTATTAATGCTTTTCTTTTCAGTATTCTTTTTAAGCCCTGTTTTTTCAAGGAATAAGTTGGCTTTAAGACTAGAATTCTACTTTAAAGGAACACTTCAATCAAACATGAAAATGCTCAGGATAGAATCCACGGGGGCACAGCCTGTCTGCCTATCCTGTAATCTTAAATCTCATATAGCCATATCGTTTCTGAATTTGCCTTTTTTACATTTTCCTATAGCTTGCATTTGAAATCCCTCCTCCAAAAACTTCCCGCTGAGCCTTGTTCTAACAATCAACTTCCTTTGAAAAGACTGATTTGCTGAACTTTGTACAGATTCACTTTGAGTGCAAATGATAAAGGGCCTTCCAAACTTTCCTGACACTTTAGAAGGTAGACACCTGCGGCTGAAGAGTGATAGTCTCCTTTATTGTGTGTTCAGCTTCCAGAACCAGGTCTTCCAGACGCCATAGTCTTCAACCAGACGGGAAAATACAAGACATGGAAATAAATAAGCTCCAAGGAGGGCCACCCTCAGCATTTTTATTGGGTGCACTGTCCAAGGTGCGGCTGAAGAGTGATAGTCTCTTCTATTGTGTGTTAAGCTTCAAGAACCAGACCCTGTCTAGGTCTAGGTCTTACAGACGCCATAGTCTTCAACCGAATGGGAAAATACAAGACACTGAAATAAATAAACCCCAGGGACAGCAACCCTCAGCATCTTTTGGGGTTGCACTGTCCAAGGTGCGGCTGAAGAATGATAGTCTCTTTTGTGTTCAGCTTCCAGAACCAGGTCTTCCAGACACCATAGTCTTCAACTGAATGGGAAAATACATGAAATGGAAATAAATAAACTCCAAGGAGAGCAACCCTCAGCATTTTTTTTTTTTTGGGTGCACTGTCCAAGGTGTGGCTGAAGAGTCATAGTCTATTTTATTGTGTGTTAAGCTTCCAGAACCAGGCCCTGTCTAGGTCTAAGTCTTCCAGACGACATAGTTTTCATCCGGACGGGAAAATACAAGACATTGAAATAAGTAAACTCCAAGGAGAGCAACCCTCAGCATTTTTTTGGGTGCAATGTCCAAAGTGCGGCTGAAGAGTGATAGTCTCTTGTTGTGTGTTACGCTCCCAGAACCAGGCCCTGTCTAGGTCTAGGTCTTCCAGACTTCATAGTCTTCAACAGGCTCAGCATTTTCATTACGTGCTTTGTCCAAGAAGCCAATGATTCCTGTCAGGTTTGGCTTACCGTAACACCAATGGTCTACCAGTGACACAGTACCGGATTTACCACTTGTCACAGTGGGCCTGCATCTATAGGCTGCAAGAATAAGCAGATTTTCCCTGCATCATTATTGGATACTATATACTTTGGATCATCAGCAGAATTACAAATAGATCATACAGGCTTATTACGAAGGCCATGCCAGGGAAGTGGGTAAGGATGCCACCTGAGACCTGCATCAAAGCAACAGATGACGTGGTGTGGCCAGCCCCAGGGGCTGAACATACACAGAGCTAAAAATGCACTGAGGACAGACTGTCCAGTGTGATCCATTGGCATCTTATGCCTCGTTTCCACTGAGCGGATCGCTTCGGGTTTGTTCGGTACGGTACGCTATTTTGAGTGTTTCCATTATGAAAGCGGGCAATACAACCGAACCATACCGCACCATTCTGGGTCCTGCTTCAGATGATCTTTATCCAGGGATGGAGGCACACCACATATGTGCCTCATTCAAAGTCCCAAACCTTCCTGTTGCTCCTGCTTCAGATGTGGGGCCATAGAAAATGGTACGGTTCGGTTAGGGCGGAGCTACAATACATTCCACTGATTGGCGGACACGCTAGGCATTTTTTCTAAACTCTGTATGGCCCCTGGCGGTCCGACTTGCAGTGGAAACGCTCACCTGAATAGGCCAGACCAACCTAACCCTTCCAGACTGTACCGATCCGAACCGTTCCGCTCAGTGGAAACGAGGCATTAGAGTCAGTCCTCGTACACACGACTGGTTTTCTCGGCAAGAAACGGCAAAAAAACTGTTGGGAGAGCTTTCTTGCCGAGAAAAACGTTTGTGTGTATGGTTTCTCGTCGAGAAAACTACCGGAAATCTCAACGAGAGAAATAGAGAACCTGCTCTCTATTTTCTCATCAGGATTCTCGTTTTTCTCGTCCGGATTCTCGTCTGCCTATTTTCCGACGAGAAAACCGGTCGTGTGTATGCTTTTCCGAGTCTTAAAAAATTGCGCATGCTCAGAATCAAGTATGAGACGGGAGTGCTCCTTCTGGTAAAACTAGCGTTCGTAATGGAGATAGCACATTCGTCACGCTGTAACGGACTGAAAAGCACGAGGCTGAAAAGCGCGAATCGTCTCTCCCCAAATTTTTACTAACACGCGGTAACACGAGATCAGCAAAAGCAGCCCAAGGGGTGGTGCCATTGGAATAAAACTTCCCCTTTATACTGCCGTCGTACGTGTTGTACGTCACCGCGCTTTACAACGACGAGATTTGGAATTGACAGTGTGTATGCAAGGAAAGCTTGACAAGAATCTCGTCGAGAAAAACAACGGGTTTTTTTACGACAAAATTCTCAGCTGTGTGTACTAGTCTTAAAGGATGTAACTTGAAATCATGGGGACCCATAAAAAAATATTGATGGTGCTCCACCCAGTGGCAGTTGGCCTATATTGCACCTCCTAGGCCACTGGTAGTCAGATGCAGGCAGCATATAATTCACCTGTGGTGGATTCCTATTCTGGTTTCCCTCTGATCAATATATAGCCACCAGGAATATTGAACAGGCCACCAAAGAACAGCAGCTCCACTTTTTATGGTGAGCCAAGCTGGGTGGATATTCATGGAAAATTAGCATGTGCTTCTCAATAACGGAGCCATAAATCATGGAGAGGATAAACTGATGGATATACAGTATTTAAGGGATTAAATGTATTTATTTTTCAAAACGTTTTTCTAATGTAAATGGGACCCCTCCTGCCCCCGGAACTTATAGCAGCTGCTTGGGCTTCTTTATGTGTATTCACACGCTAGTCTAACTTTTTTTCTGCTGTAAAGCTTCCTTAGCCCTTTTTATTGTTACTCCCCTTTTAGATTGTAAGCTCTAATGAGCAGGGTCATCTGATTCCTCCTGTATTTAAAGTGCACCTTCAGTAATTTTTTCTTCTTTCCATCTGTTAAATCTTCAGCCTTTGTTGTTTTAACTTTGGATAGTAAAACATGTTTTTTCTGCCAGTAAATCCCTTATACAGCCCACTTCCTGTTTCTTCTCTGGTCATTAGCCTAGGCTTATGACATCATGCACAGCTCTCTTTCTCACTCTCCTGAGATGTTGCCAGGAAGGGAGGGGGATGAGTCATAAGAGGGCCAACGAGAGCCGCAGAGCTGGAGGCGTGCCTCTGTGTGTCTGTGTAAATCCAGGAAGTGAACAGGCAGCAGCTTCAGCTGCCCACAGTTAAAATGGCTGCAGCCTGACTCAGTGAAGGGAGAATTCTGCAGCATATTTAGCAAGTACAGAATCACAGTATATATAAAATAATATGCAAAGTGGTTGGAGGGAAGCTTCAGAATGGCAAAAATGTTTTTATTACAAATTATGTGAGCAGAGTGCAGTTCTTCTTTAACTATATTGTAATTGTACTGTCTGCCCTCATGTTGTAAAGTGCTGCATAAACTGTTGGTGCTATATAAATCCTGTATAATAACAGTAATAATAATATTGTGTGTATGGAGTCTGTGACCTCTGTGTGGATCTTCTGTCCTGTGGCACAATAAGCCATTTTTTTTCTAAAATTGCTTCACTCCTGTAAGCTAGTTTTGCAATAAACTTCTCCTGTTTGAGCCATTATTCTGTAAAACAGTCAGAAGAAGGTAAAAAACTGCCAGGCATACTAAATAGACACTTTAAATGCCTAAATTGTTTAACTGTATCGCCTGAAAAAAGGATTATGTCTAGTCCAGACAGCAGATCTGGGGCACCCAAGGAAGAATGCTCCTTACATCAGTAATGAGTGGGAAGAATGCTCCTTACATCAGTAATGATGGGAAGAATGTTCCTTACATCAGTAATGAGTGGGAAGAATGCTCCTTACATCAGTAATGATGGGAAGAATGTTCCTTACATTGGTGATCAGTGGGAAGAATGCTCCTTACATTGGTGATCAGTGGGAAGAATGCTCCTTACATTGGTGATCAGTGGGAAGAATGCTCCTTACATTGGTGATCAGTGGGAAGAATGTTCCTTACATTGGTGATCAGTGGGAAGAATGCTCCTTACATTGGTGATCAGTGGGAAGAATGCTCCTTACATTGGTGATCAGTGGGAAGAATGTTCCTTACATTGGTGATCAGTGGGAAGAATGTTCCTTACATTGGTGATCAGTGGGAAGAATGTTCCTTACATTGGTGATCAGTGGGAAGAATGCTCCTTACATTGCTGATCAGTGAGAAGAATGTTCCTTACATTGGGGGTCAGTGGGAAGAATGCTCCTTACATTGCTGATCAGTGAGAAGAATGTTCCTTACATTGCTGATCAGTGAGAAGAATGTTCCTTACATTGGTAATCAGTGGGAAGAATGCTCCTTACATTGGTGATCAGTGAGAAGAATGTTCCTTACATTGGGGGTCAGTGGGAAGAATGCTCCTTACATTGCTGATCAGTGAGAAGAATGTTCCTTACATTGGTGGTCAGTGGGAAGAATGCTCCTTACATTGCTGATCAGTGAGAAGAATGTTCCTTACATTGGTGATCAGTGGGAAGAATGTTCCTTACATTGGTGGTCAGTGGGAAGAATGTTCCTTACATTGGTGATCAGTGGGAAGAATGTTCCTTACATTGGTGGTCAGTGGGAAGAATGTTCCTTACATTGGTGATCAGTGGGAAGAATGTTCCTTACATTGGTGATCAGTGGGAAGAATGTTCCTTACATTGGTGATCAGTGGGAAGAATGTTCTTACATTGGTGATCAGTGGGAAGAATGTTCCTTACATTGGTGATCAGTGGGAAGAATGTTCCTTACATCGGTGATCAGTGGGAAGAATGTTCTTACATTGGTGATCAGTGGGAAGAATGTCCCTTACATTGGTGGTCAGTGGGAAGAATGTTCCTTACATTGGTTGTCAGGAAAGGCTTCACCCGCTGGTGGTGCTGTTGGTCCTTTGGACTGCAGTACTAGTGTGCGCCAGCAGGTGTCCTCTTGCAGCCAATATCCTTGTTGGAGGATCTCACCTGCTGGTGGTAATGCATGATACATGGACTGCAGTACCGGCATCCACCAGCGGGTGTATTCTGGCAGCATGGGACAGGCAGCACTTCCTGTGGTCAGCTGTGACCTGAATCTTAATTACTAGACTTCCTTAAATACCCGGCAAGTGCATACACTCCTTGCCCTGGTATCGCTCTCTCTCCGACCTAGGACCTGTGACCCTGACTTGAGCCTGCATCCTATCCCTATCCCTACCCCTACCCCTACCTGTATCCTGCTTTACCCGATCCGACCTGATCCCTACCTTTAGCTCTTCCTGCATCTGTCCCTCGGTTACCTTGATCCCTGCTCTGCAGCCAACCCATCCATCCCCTCCCTGTTCCTGTTTTATTCCCTTCCTACCCACCTGCTGGATCCCCTTGTGTATGACCTCGGCCTGGCCTTTACTACGATTCCGGTATTCCTCCTTTACTGTATATATCTCCTTTTGTCACTGTGATTTGGTTTGGTTATTTGCACTGTGTTCCGTTTGAGGTGTTTATTTGTCTGTTTACTTCACTTAATAAATTATTACCCTTTTACCTACACCTGTTTGGTCTCCTCTGTGCTGTCACACAGTCTGGTTTGCTAACACTCTCTGACAGTATACCAGGGCCATCCTTAAACCAGACGTGACGGCATTGAGGGACCATCCTGGTTTGTTAGACCCGGTCAAGATGGATAATAATGAGGCCATTTATTATTCTCTGCTGGCAGCAGAGGAGAATGAATATTATCGTCTGATTCTAAAGGATTGGACCAGTGACCAGCTGATAGAAACCATCCGATTAGCTTATTCCCTAGTGGGGCAGGGTTATATGTATTTTGAGGACATCCAGCCGTTAGTTCAGTTATGTGAAAAGCCAGCCCTGTCATCTATTCCCGCTGGGAAGGACGATTTTTCACCCCCTTTCAGTTTTGACCAGGTTGAATCCCTAGTGTAGTTGTTAGAGGATGATCCAGCCTATTTTTGGGAACATTATTCCTCTTGTTCCCAGCAGGTGTTGTCTGATTGCATCCATCCAGTGCAATCCCTGGTCAGACAGTCTGTGAGTGAGACAGTTTTTTCTCAACCTGTGCTGCAGGCATGGTCAGATCTCCTGCGCTTAGCCAAGCCGCAGCGTTCCAGCCCTGCCATTGATCACCTGCCTTTCCAGGAATGTATCCGCCCATCGCCTATGGCAACCCCAGCTACCGTCCAGTGTGTTCAGCCCCTCAAATACTACTACCCCGTCTCTACCTGTTGCACCTACCCTGCCTTCAATCCACCTGCTTCTTCCCTCCTACCCGTAGCCAATTCACAAGAACCTCTGCCATTTTCTTCCATTTGCTCAATCCCAACCTTTTCATATATTCCCCCCGTTACTTGCAAACCTGCAGTGACTAAATCCAAGAAGAAGAAGAAGTACTTCCCAACCCACACAATCCAACCAGTAACCCAACCTACCTTCACACCCACCAACCTGCTCCAGCCTGCGGTTCCCGAGCCAGCCTTCCAGCCTGTGGTTCCCGAGCCAGCCTGCGGTTCCCGAGCCAGTCTTCCAGCCTGCGGTTCCCGAGCCAGCCTTCCAGCCTGCGGTTCCCGAGCCAGCCTTCCAGCCTGCGGTTCCCGAGCCAGTCTTCCAGCCTGCAGTTCCCGAGCCAGTCTTCCAGTCTGAGGTCCCTATGCCGGTCTAACAGCCTAAGGTCCCTATGCCGGTCTGCCAGCCTGAGGTCCTTGTGCCCGTCTGCCAGCCTGAAGTTCCCGTACCAGCCTGCCAGCCTGAAGTTCCCGTACCAGCCTGCCAGCCTGAAGTTCCCGTACCAGCCTGCCAGCCTGAAGTTCCCGTACCAGCCTGCCAGCCTGAAGTTCCCATACCAGCCTGCCAGCCTGAAGTTCCCGTACCAGCCTGCCATCCTGAAGTCCCCGTACCAGCCTGCCAGAGGTTGTGGTGCCCGTTTCCCGGCCTGAGGTTGTGGTGCCCGTTTCCCGGCCTGAGGTTGTGGTGCCCGTTTCCCGGCCTGAGGTTGTGGTGCCCATTTCCCGGCTTGAGGTTGTGGTGCCCGTTTCCCGGCTTGAGGTTGTGGTGCCCGTTTCCCGGCTTGAGGTTGTGGTGCCCGTTTCCCGGCTTGAGGTTGTGGTGCCCACTTCCCGGCTTGAGGTTGTGGTGCCCGCTTCCCGGCTTGAGGTTGTGGTGCCCGCTTCCCGGCTTGAGGTTGTGGTGCCCGTGTCCCGGCCTGAAGTTATGGTGCCCATTTCCTGGCCTGAGGAGCCTGTTGCCCAGCTCGATGACCCGGAGCCTGCTGCCCAGCTCGATGACCCGGAGCCTGCTGCCCAGCTCGATGACCCGGAGCCTGCTGCCCAGCCCGATGTGTTCCTGTCTGCTGCCCAGCCTGATGTGCCACAGTCTGCTGCCCTGCCTGGTGTGCCCCTGTCTGCTGCCCAGCTTGATGTGACTGTCTCCTGCCCGGATGTGCCTACTGTTTGCCTGGGTGTGCCCGTTGTCTGCCCGGATGTGACCTTGCTTGTTGCCATGAACTCCCCCCAGCAACAGTTCATTGGAGCGTCCGGAGGCCGCTCCTTTGAGGTGGGGTACTGTCAGGAAAGGCTTCACCCGCTGGCGGTGCTGTTGGTCCTTTGGACTGCAGTACTAGTGTCCGCCAGCAGGTGTCATCTTGCAGCCAATATCCTTGTTGGAGGATCTCACCTGCTGGTGGTAATGCATGATACATGGACTGCAGTACCGGCATCCACCAGCGGGTGTATTCTGGCAGTATGGGACAGGCAGCACTTTCTGTGGTCAGCTGTGACCTGAAGCTTAATTACTAGACTTCCTTAAATACCCGGCAAGTGCATACACTCCTTGCCCTGGTATCGCTCTCTTCCCGACCTAGGACCTGTGACCCTGACTCGAGCCTGCATCCTATCCCGATCCCGATCCCTACCTGTATCCTGCCTTACCCGATCCGACCTGATCCCTACCTTTAGCCCTTCCTGCATCTGTCCCTCGGTTACCTTGGTCCCTGCTCTGCAGCCAACCCATCCATCCCCTCCCTGTTCCTGTTTTATTCCCTTCCTACCCACCTGCTGGATCCCCTTGTGTATGACCTCGGCCTGGCTTTTACTATGATTCCGGTATTTCCCCTTTACTGTATATATCTCCTTTTGTCACTGTGATTTGGTTTGGTTATTTGCACTGTGTTCCATTTGAGGTGTTTATTTGTCTGTTTACTTCACTTAATAAATGATTACCCTTTTACCTACACCTGTTTGGTCTCCTCTGTGCTGTCACACAGTCTGATTTGCTAACACTCTCTGACATTGGTGATCAGTGGGAAGAATGTCCCTTACATTGGTGATCAGTGGGAAGAATGTCCCTTACATTGGTGATAAGTGAGAAGAATGTTCCTTACATTGGTGATAAGTGAGAAGAATGTTCCTTACATTGGTGATCAGTGAGAAGAATGTTCCTTACATTGGTGATCAGTGAGAAGAATGCTCCTTACATTGGTGGTCAGTGAGAAGAATGCTCCTTACATTGGTGATCAGTGGGAAGAATGTTCCTTACATTGGTGATCAGTGAGAAGAATGTTCCTTACATTGGTGGTCAGTGAGAAGAATGTCCCTTACATTGGTGATCAGTGAGAAGAATGTTCCTTACATTGGTGGTCAGTGAGAAGAATGCTCTTTACATTGGTGATCAGTGGGAAGAATGCTCTTTACATTGGTGATCAGTGGGAAGAATGCTCTTTACATTGGTGATCAGTGGGAAGAATGTTCCTTACATTGGTGATCAGTGGGAAGAATGCTCCTTACATTGGTGATCAGTGAGAAGAATGTTCCTTACATTGGTGATCAGTGGGAAGAATGTCCCTTACATTGGTGATCAGTGAGAAGAATGTTCCTTACATTGGTGATCAGTGGGAAGAATGTCCCTTACATTGGTGGTCAGTGGGAAGAATGCTCCTTACATTGGTGATCAGTGGGAAGAATGCTCCTTACATAGCTGGTCAGTGGAAAAAATGCCTCCCTTACAGTGCTTGCCAGTGTGCCCACCTTACATTTAGCTAAAAATATAAATGGTATCCTGCATATGGCCCTGCCAAATGACACTGGTACTATGTAGACATCATCAAATGTCAATCCCCCTACAGTCAAGGAACCCCTAGCAAGCTTTGGAGGAACCCTGGTGAAGAATGGCTAATCTAGGCAGCCTTGTGATCCACACACCACTGCTACATTGTGCAGGCAGGTCATTGACTTCCCTTGTTTCCAATGCAGTTAAGCAATTCAACTTGGTCACCAACCTGCCCCCAGCCTATGGATTGGACAAAAAGATGTTAACTTTGCATAGACTGACTATTTCATATCTTTGCAAACAATATAATTCCTCTGTTACAGCTAGGGTGACCACATTTCCAAACTACCATTCAGGGACACCCTCCTTTCCCAAAAATCAGCTTGTGCTGTAACCAATCACAGCACAGTGATTGGACACAAGAGGCGGTATTTATGATTCCTCCAATCACAAGCAGGGGGCGGGGATTGTGCTCCTCCAGGCATTCCCGGCTAGGACAAGTACTGTCAGTGAGTAAAGCGGTGATGTGGCGGCCTTTTTTGGGAGCATCAGATTGGCCCGGTGGTGGCTGTGTCCATTTCATTCCGGGACACTGTATTGTCCTGGAATGAATGTGCCCGGGACAGACCTGCAAAATGCGGGACTGTCCCGGGCAATCTGGGACACGTGGTCACCCTAGTTACAGCGCGGCCAAGCTGGCTCACAACCGTGCTCCTTCCTGCTTTGTAAGAGTTACAGAAAGTGAATAGGTGAGACTTTGATGTACTTACGTTAGGTGTCAAAAAAATTGATAATTTTTTTTAAACAAATAGGTAACAGAACAAAATGGCGGCCATTTAAATCTTTGTAGCAGAGAATATGGCCATCGCAAGTATGCTGACAATTTTGGTCCTGACCGGCGTGCCTGTCAAAAAATAAGCACAAAACACAATCCTCATCTTTTTTGCTTTAGTCCTTTGGAGATGAGCTCGCTTGGAGAGTGGATAGCATGAAGGGGCTCCGGATCGCTCTGAGAATTTGTTTTCCACAGAGAGATTCATCTTCTTGTTTGTCACTGAGCCACTTCTGCCGCTAAAATAATTCTCTTTCAGCTCTGGCGGCATCTGGTGCCTTTATTTTTTATTTCTTTTTTCCTCTTCTCCTTTTCTCTCAATGCACAAATCTCAGGAAATATTGTGCTCAGTGCTACAAAGCAGCAATTAAAGTTATGAACCCACAAGCAGCAATCAAGCTGCTCTTGCTCTTTCTTTCCTGGTGAGCGTTTTCCTGATTGTCTGCCATTGTCCTGCGAGGGATCTTTATCTCTCCATTATCCACTCAAGCCACCCCATCCTCCCCGCTGCCATCTTATTTCATCCATCGGCCTCATTTTCCCTTCCAGATGGAACTAAAAGTGAACTGAAAACTTTGTGTTTTTGTAGTCCTCTCTGTCACCGCAGTTTTGTTTTTCTTTGAGGACTGCTTTTAGTATTGTGCTAGAGTGCTCAGGTAAGAGTTGTGATTAAAAGTTTGCATACCCTTGGAGAATTGGTAATATACAGTATGTTCCATTTATAACCGCTTGCCAACCACCTCACATAGGAGCACAGCAGTAGAGTGCAGTGGCAGCTGGTGTTTTTTTGTTTGGGGGGGCAGAAAACAACCAAACCCCCCCACGCGGCAGCTCAAACCCCCCGTTTCCCCCTGCTGTCTGCCAGTTGGACCACCGGCACTTACCCCATCTAGGCGGTGGGCATCCGAGGAGCAGCGGCAGGGATCAGGCATCTGAGTAACAGCGGAGATCGGGCATACGAGGAGCGGCAGGGGATCGGGCATCCAGGCATCGGTCAGCGCCTCTTCTCCTCCTTGCTTCCCTCCTCCTTGCTCCCCTTCTCCTAGGCATCCAATAGGATCGCCTGTCCTTTCAGCCAATCGGGTGATGGGTATCAGACCCGCTTCCCGATTGGCCGGGATGAGGATCAGTGTTGGAACAGCGAATATTCATTCACTGTTGCAACACAACTGGGTGGGCTCCGAGCGCAATGCTCTGCACCCCAAGCCCATCCTATTTTGAAGCCTATTAGAGCCTCTGGCTGTAATTCATGCGCCCGGCATCCTGAAAGGGGCTGGGCGCATGGATAGGGAGGGTGGCGGGGCATGGAAAGGCGTGTGGCGCCCGTGCGCCCACAATGGACGAGCCGCCCCAGGTAGAGTCCAGTGCAGTGGGGTCGTGTTACGTCGGCGTCAAGCGGTTAAGATCCTACCTCTGTTCACAGTGCAATTTAGCCACATCCATCATTCTATGCAGTTTGACGGGAGGGTGTGGTTGTGTTTGTGCACCTATTCTCTGAGAAAAAAGCCCTGGATAAATGTGTAAAGTCTTCCAGATACAACTGGCCCTTTGAGGACAACCATAATACTGATACAGCCTGCAATGAAATTGAGTCTGATACCCCTAAACTAAAGAGTGCCGGTGATGCCTTCTTTGATAACACATTGCACTCTCCTCTTTTTTTCCTTGTTCACATGCTTCTGGACAATCAACCAAAGGCAAGAGCTTTATAGAACCCCCTAATATAAGGTCTGCTGCTATCGATGGCATTAACTCAACCAAGAATGAGGAGCTACAGTACATAATAGTTAATCTCTATTTATATCACAACAGAACACTCATTCTTAGTTTCGCCTAGTGGTGGAAATTTTCTTTAAATAGAGATCTGACCATTACCACCAATCTGGAATCAGATTTTATGACTGTTCTGTTATGTTCCTAGCTAATTAGTTGAAGCCACCTGCTTGGTTTATCTGGGATACAAAAGATATTTCCTGTAAAGTTAATGGTGGTAAAAAATGTAATCACGGAAAAGTATACAAAGACTTATAAGAGGACCCGCTGAGTCGCAAGTCTGTAGAGGAGGGATGGAGAGGCTGTAGCTCTAGAGAAGAGCTGATTGGGCACAGCTGAGCTGGAACGAGAGGCTTTAAATAAAACGGATATGTATTAGCATATGTGAGCATCTTCAGAACACTCATGGCATCCTGACCGGGCATTGAGCTCAAGTACTAACAAGTACTGGCACCTGGGTACTCAAGGCATTGCTGTTACCAGGACACTAATGGCAAGAACTGGGATTGGTTGGCATCGAAAAATGGCAATTTGGTCACGTTACATAAGTGAGGGGAAGAGGTTTAGAGGCAGGGACCACGGCCTAGAAGAGGAGCTAGATGAATGGCTTTAATAAGCTGTATTTCGGCACAATTATAGACATGAGAGCTGATAAATAGAAATCAAACATTGTGTATGGGTGGGATATCGTGTGTGGCCAGTTCCCATCTGTAAGCATAAAGTGACGCGTTTATAATACGTATTTAAATTTTATATGTGCTTCCATGTGCTGCCCTACACTTTTTGTGCTCATTGATGTTTCTTTTAAAGTGTATAAAAAAAGCCGAAGCCTTTTTTTTTTTTTTTTTTTGGTAGAGTAGGGAAAAGACTAGTGATGAGCTAAGGTTCTGGCTGAACCCAGTTTAGCTTAAACCCACATTTACATGTAAAAAGGCGCAATGCTAAGATACCTCGATATTATATTAAGTTCCCAATAGTCCAAAGGGGCAAAGATGAAAGAGAATATATATGTGTGTGAGCATATATATTGATGAATCTGTCAGGGCTGCCACCAAAAGAGACCAGAAGCGGGCTCCAGTAGGCTAGAAGGAGAACAAGGAAAAATGGCGCCTCTGAGTATGTATCATGAAAAACATTTATTAAAAAGAATATCTGCTCACATGTAACTAAGTAGAGTTGTATTCAGGAATGTCTCAGGGCTGAAGAGGTGCGCTACAGGTCACAGGAGGTCCGTTTGTAGCTGGCTCCACATTTAATCCATAGAGGATAGACTGGGATGGCTGGATGCAGCAAGTCCTCCTTCAGCTGTCCGTGAGTTGCACATCAAGACCGGATGGGGTCGGAGTGGAGACCACCAAAGCAGGATGTGGGTTCCAGGAGTGGTGTGGGAAAAGTCTGGCATCAGGGAGCCTGTGTGTAGCCACGCTGTGAGCCTCCAACAAGCTCGTCTGGCATCCGCAATGATGAAAAACACGGCCATGTATTCAGAGCCAGAACGAGGCTTGGGCAGCAAAACACAGCGTGGCGCCGGGCTGTGACGTAACTGCTGTGCGACGCCTTTAGCCACATTGTCAGCCTTCCCTGTGAGCTTTTTCAATTGGTTGTTAGGCTTTCTATCTGATAGGCAACCCAACAACCAACTGAAGGGGTATGTCAGTGCTGACATGGTGATTGGTGGTTTTGTTTATAGAGCCGCGTTAGGGATAGAGTTAGGTTTAGGGTTAGAATTTGGGTTGATCTTAGAGTCAGGGTTAGCATTAGAGTAAGTGTTAAGGTTAGGTCCCACTTGTTCCTCAATACCTAACTTTATGGTCCTAGCTATTGAGGGGCTGTTTTTTGGTAAAAAAAGGCCCTTTCAGTCTGGTATGGATTTTAAAGCGGGATTCCACCCGCAATTTTTTATTTATTTTTTAAAGTCAGCAGCTACAAACACTGTAGCTGCTGACTTTTAATAAGGACACTTACCTGTCCTACTCGCCCCCGCGATGATGCCCCCCCCGATGCCAATCCCTCGATCACTGCAGATCCCGCGCCGCCATCCTTACGGCTTCACTGCCCGGTTCCTACTGCGCATGCGCGATTCTCACACAATTTGTGAATGCAGCATTTTTGTGGGTTTTTTTTTTCAGGGTGGAACTCCACTTTAAGGGGAACCCCACGGCCAAAAAAAAACTTGAATGGGGTCCCCCCAAAATGCATACTAGCCCCTTATCCAGGCATGCAGCCCAGAAGGCCAGGGAAGGAGGGACAGGCGAGCGCACCCCACCTCCTGAACCATACCAGGCTACATGCCCTCAACATGGGGGGTGCTTTTGGCCTCTGCCCCCCATCCCATAGCACCCTGTCCCCATGTTGATGGGGACAAGAGAGCCTCTTCCCCACAACCCTGGGAGGTGGTTGTTGGGGGCATAATGGAATCTGGAAGCCCCAAGATCCCAAGAACCCCACGCCAAAATTTGTTACTACTTAATTTGGAGATTTGGATGCAACCCGAGTCCTGAATAACCAAAAATTCATCCAAAACTATTTGCACATGTCTAGCCCTGACTTTAATACCTTTGTGTTCATGTGGAGCTGGCTTCAATTGTGTGTGTATTGGAGAGATATACGGAATATGTTTTTCTTTCTTTGCCCACACGTAAACTTTAAGCCTTATTACAATTTCCAGTGGCTAACGTTAGCAGTTTACTGAATGATCTCCTTGTTGCCTGAGGGAATAGCTCTCTCAAACTAGAGGTTTCCTTTAATTCATGCTGGAAGACTATACAGTAGCCATACAGCCGCGGCGGATCGTAAAAACACATCAATCACATTTTGCTTTCGAGCGGAACAAAAGGTTTCGGAAATAACCTGAGAATTTATTTCTCTAATTAAGTGAATAGAGTAAATCTTAAAGGTTAGCGGGTTACAGAAGCGTGTCCACCTGGGAGTCTGTATGGTAACGATGGTGAAGAATAGATAATAGCGCTCAGTGTTAATAATCCAGCTGTTTTCAGCTTTAAATCAAAACGCTCAATATATTTCCAGCCTTCTGACACATCTTGATTCAAACAAAAGATATTTCTTCTAATGAGAGGACGAAGTCCTAATAAAGTATAGCTTTGTGACTCGTTGAAGAAATTAAACTTGCTTGGCAAAGTTACGCAACGCACAAGATGGCATGTTAGGCCCCTGTTCACACCTGAGAGATTTTCTGCTTGAAGCTTGTAGCTCCAAAACGCTCAACAAGCCAAATCCCATTCATTTCAATGTCCCCTGTTCACATAAGAGCGTTCCGTCGCCTGAAGCAAAACGCTTGTCGCTCAAAAAAGACCACAAGCTTCTTTTTGGCAGAATAAAAACGTTTTTGGCCCCATAGACTTTCATAGAAACAACTAAAAAAAGAAAGCCTTAAAAAATTAAAAAATGTAGTATAAAAAAATGTGTTTGTCCCAATTTTGTATGTGGGTTGGGGTAGGAAGGCAAGTATGCCTACTGAAGTTCTTCTTTAATCCCTCACCTGGTCACAGGTTCACTTCAAGTTCCCAACACAGATCAATAATTATTATACAGGATCAGGGCCGCTGATAGAAATCATGGGGCCCCGTACAGCCTACCTGATGGGGCCCCCTTTAGCTCCACCCCTGGTCCCTCCTTCAGCCCCATCCCTGGCCCCACCCCGGGCCCCTCCCCAGTCCCCGCCTTGAAACAAAGTGCAGGTTTGTCTACAAGTGATATCTATTTTTCTCACCCATGCCGCCAATGCCATAATGTGCTGCCTGCAGAGACAGTGCCACCCATGCCGCCAATACCATAATGTATAGATGCTGGCTGCTGCAGTAGTAGTAGATCTTGAATCCCCCCCCCCCCAAGCAAGCACACACGACACACCTGAGTAGCCGGCCGGGCCCCAGGAGTCACTTCCTTCCTGATCCTGCTGCTGCCTGGACTGGGGTATCCACACAAACTATTCCAGTCAGATGCCAGCTGCTTCTTCTTCTGCCGCCGCCGCTCGTCTCACTGCTTCTCTCACGCGTAGGGAGAGGAATCACTCCGCGGCACCAGGGAAGGCAATATAGAGGATACGCTGGCTGGGACTTGAGCCAGCATGAGGAGCGGGCACGGAAGAGGCATTCTTCCACGCCCGAAATAGAAGAAATAGTCCCTCCCCCTGCAGCCACCTACAAGCACATTGCAGATACAGAGCTATCAGAAATGACTATGCTCGGTCATGGCTGAAGTATTTTTTATTTTTTATTTTTTACATTAATTAGCTATCTGTTCAGGTTGCCTGGGCCCCCCTGCTGGCCGGGCCTGGTACAACAGGGCCAGTTGTACTGGCTTATCAGCGACCCTGTACAGGATAATGGTGCCAAAAGCCATAAGGTATCATAGTGAACAGATTTTTAGGAGGCATGGATCATTCATCTAAACTCTCAACACATTTTATTGTATATGGGGGTAGGGGTATGCGTGAGAGAATTATAACTCCACGGAGTCACCGTCCCTGCAGAATATAAACATTCAAAAAGTACACAGAGTACGGTGGGACATTAAATGTGACTCAGTGGGGTTGAAGAAAAATGAATGAGCTTTACTATAGTTTTAAAACAATGTAGAAAATGTGACAACTACAAATATCCTACATTGATTTCATTCTTTTTATGGTGTAATATTAAGAACTTCTTTGATGCTATATACAGGGCTTTTTTTTCAGGGGGAACTTGGTGGAACTCAGTTCCACCACCTCTGGCTCAGACCCTGCCTGATCACCACAATCACTTGTGTAGCAAGGTCTTCAAATCTAGGGGAATGTTTGAGTGGTAGTTGTACTCAAACACCTTATTTGATAGGGCTTTGCTAAACCATTTTATACCACAGGTGGGATACTGGTGTATAGTTCCCTGTGGCCTGTGGATGGTGCTGCCATCAGGGGCTAGGGTTCAACCGCTGGTATAGTGCTGTGCCTTGGATGTCCCCTCTCAACGGTGGTATGGTGGGCGTGTCGGCGTGCTGTGCATGCCGGGAGAGGATATAAAAGGGGCAGACACTGCCTGTGGGGTGTGCTTCCCGGGGGTCCTACCCCGGGGAGTGTGTTGTTCTGTTCGTTGGCCACCCCGGGCACCTTTAGCCCGAGGGTGGGGTTCCAGGTTCGAGAGTACCGGGTCTTCCTGGCCCGGTACACTGGCGGATCAGTCCCAGGCACCTTTAGCCTTGGGGTGGGGTTTCTGGCCGTTACACTGGCAGATCAGTCCCAGGCACCTTTAGCCCTGGGGCTGCAACTTAAGGCCTTAGGTCCAGCACCTTTGGCTGGGGTCCACGGAGGGAAGAGGAATCCCAGGGTTCACCAGGTCTGTGGCGGAGACCCAAAGTTCACCAGGTCTGTGGCGGAGACCCAAAGTTCACCAGGTCTGTGGCGGAGACCCAAAGTTCACCAGGTCTGTGGCAGAGACCCAAAGTTCACCAGGTCTGTGGCAGAGACCCAAAGTTCACCAGGTCTGTGGCAGAGACCCAAAGTTCACCAGGTCTGTGGCGGAGACCCAAAGTTCACCAGGTCTGTGGCGGAGACCCAAAGTTCACCAGGTCTGTGGCGGAGACCCAAAGTTCACCAGGTCTGTGGCAGAGACCCAAAGTTCACCAGGTCTGTGGCAGAGACCCAAAGTTCACCAGGTCTGTGGCAGAGACCCAAAGTTCACCAGGTCTGTGGCAGAGACCCAAAGTTCACCAGGTCTGTGGCAGAGACCCAAAGTTCACCAGGTCTGTGGCGGAGACCCAAAGTTCACCAGGTCTGTGGCGGAGACCCAAAGTTCACCAGGTCTGTGGCGGAGACCCAAAGTTCACCAGGTCTGTGGCGGAGACCCAAAGTTCACCAGGTCTGTGGCGGAGACCCAAAGTTCACCAGGTCTGTGGCAGAGACCCAAAGTTCACCAGGTCTGTGGCGGAGACCCAAAGTTCACCAGGTCTGTGGCGGAGACCCAAAGTTCACCAGGTCTGTGGCAGAGACCCAAAGTTCACCAGGTCTGTGGCAGAGACCCAAAGTTCACCAGGTCTGTGGCAGAGACCCAAAGTTCACCAGGTCTGTGGCAGAGACCTAAATTCACCCATAACAGTTTGAGCAGAGACTGTGTGTAATCTAATTTGAGCATCACTCCGGCTGCTAGGATCCACTCTAATGGGAGACTATCCGAGTGAGCTGAGCCTACTTGAGGAGACAGGTAGTGAATCGTATATTCGTTTGTGCCTGGACCTACTCCAACACTTTTTGCTGTCCTGTTCTCCATCCACCCTTTTCCTATCTAGTGACTGTGCATATGAGAAAATAAACTCTACGTTGGAGTTGCAACTGGTGTGGATCTTGGAGTTATTGGGGGGGAAATGGAGACTTGTCTTTATTGCAGTGAAGACGGGAACCATTCTCTGGAGAACCTAGCCATGGAGACCCAGGTACATTACACCGCTCAACCTCCTCACACAGGAGGGTACGGACATGTGGCATCGTGTGCTCCTTTTCCTACAAGTGAGCCAAAGGTAGGGAAAAGGGGCCCGGTTGCTACACTTGTGAACACAGAAGTCTGGTTTCTGTGTTTACAAGTGACAGCTCTGCACTCTGTATGTAAGGCAATCCTGGTATTTAATGCCCCTTTAAGACCCTCCTACTGTTCGTGAAATTTGACTGACCACACCCACTATTTGATGTGATTTGGAGGGTGTGTGTAGGGGGAGGGGCTTTGTGGGGTCGTGGTTAAGTTCCAGCACCTATTGTTTGAGAAAAAAAGCCCTGGCTATATATACGAGACATACTGTATACTTTCATTCATTACTATTCTACAAATAACGCCGGTACTGTATTTTCAAAACTTGGTTCTAAAGCCTCGTACACACGATCGGACTTCCATCGGACAAATCCGTGGATTTTTGTCCTAAGGGCGTTGTCCGTGAACTTGGTCTGCATACACACGGCAGAACATTTTCAGCCAACATACACCAAACCACGTGTTTTTTCAGCTCTTTACCGCCACCCTTTGGGCAACTTCTGCTATTGTTGTCTGATGTTTAGCATTGGTTCGGAGAATGCGTGTTTGTACTTTGGATAATAGCCCGACGGATTTGTGTACACACGATCGGATAATCCGACGGAACACATTTGTTGTGGGACAATTTGAGAGCAAGCACAGCCAACATTTGTTGTTGGAAACTCCGACAACAATTGTCCGATGGAGCATACAGACGGTCGGATTGCCCGACAAAACACGTCCGTCGGACAATTGTTGTCGGAATATCCGATCGTGTGTACGAGCCTTTACACTATCTTTTGTGCTGTTCTTTTTGTGTGCTACTTTAACCACCTAAGGACAAACGCACGCCTATTTACGTTGACAGAATGGCACGGACAGGCATATGGGCGTACAGGTACATCCCCTTTAAGATGCCGCCGTGTGGTCGCGCATGTGCCACCGCTGGCACGCTTGCGACCCTGCCGCGAGCTCTGTGAGCCCGACCGTGGCTCCTGCGGACTCGATAGCCACGGGGATACCCGCGATCGTCTCACGGAGAGATAGAGCGGGGAGATGCTGATGTAAACAAGCATCTCTCCGCTCTGCCTAGTGACAATGACACTGATCTCCACTCCTATACTCGGGAGTGGAGATCAGTGTTGTGTAACACACAGCCCATCCCCCCTACAGTAAGAATTACTCACCAGGTCACACTTAACCCCTACAGCGCCACCTAGTGGTTAACCCCTTCACTGCCAGTGTCATTTTCACAGAAATCAGCGCATTTTTATAGCACTGTTCACTGTAAAAATGACAATGGTCCCAAAATGGTGTCAAAAGTGTCCGATGTGTCCGCCATAATGTCGCAGTCATGATAAAAAAACGCTGATCGCCGCCATTACTAGTATAAAAAAAAATATTAAAAAAACTATCCCCTATATTGTAGACGCTATAACTTTTGTGCAAACCAATCAATAAACGCTTATTGCAATTTTTTTTACCAAAAATCTGTAGAAGAATTCATATCGACCTAAACTGAGGGAAAAAAAAAATTATATATATTTTTGGGGATATTTATTATAGTAAAAAGTAAAAAATATTGCATTTTTTTCAAAATTGTCCTTCTATTTTTGTTTATAGCGCAAAAAATTAAAACCGCAGAGTTGATCAAATACCACCAAAAGAAAGCTCTATTTGTGGGAAAAAAAAATACGTCAATTCTGTTTTGGAGCCACGTCGCACGACCGCGCAATTGTCAGTTAAAGCGACGCAGTGCCGAATCGCAAAAAGTGGCCTGGTCTTTGACCAGCGAAATGGTCCGGGGCTGAAGTGGTTAAAGTGGTTGTACACCCATAAATATATTTTTTTTAAAACTAACCACCTGCAAGACAAAGCCATAATGAGCCTAGTATGACTAGCATACTAGCTCATTATGCAGTACTTACCTTAAATCGAAGCCCCCAAAGCCATCCACGTCTTCCCCTCCCGCCGCAGTCATCTTGCCGGAAGGTTACTACCGGGGTATCGCTGCTCCAGTGCTGTGATTGGCCAGAGCGGCGAAGACGTCACTCCGTCAAATCCAGCATTGACGGTTTTATGAATGGGCTTTTCACTCACTGCATTTGCCCTGTTGTCAACGGCGCTCATGCGCCGTAGACAACGGTGTATACCTTTCAGCAAATATCTCCTAAACCGTGTAGGTTTAGGAGATATTGCAAACACCTACAGGTAAGCCTTAATCTAGGCTTACCTGTAGGTGTAAATTCTGGGGGAGGGTTTACAACCACTTTAAAGGCCCTGATGAAGTGAGGTCACCCGCGAAACGTGTAGGCCATATTCTTGATACATCTGACCAGGATCTACACACCCTGGACTAAAGAAATTGTAATACTGTAACTTGTTTCGAATTGTGATTTGCTTTTTAAAAAAAGGTTTCCATCCAAGGATGGTAAATAAAGTTTTTTTCTACATTGTTTTAAAACTATGGTAAAGCTCATTCATTTTTCTTCAACTCCACTGAGTCACATTTAAAGTCCCACCCTTCTCAACACATTTTAGTTGATCCAACCTTATTTGCCGGTCTTTGCCGTTGTTTGTTGGTGCCTTTAGCGCTCGTGTCCGTGGACTTTTAGTTTTGCTTCTGAAACGCATTGGTGGGGCATTTTTAAAGAACCGTGAATGCAGCTTTTAATTTTTGAAAAATACATAAGAAAATATAGGTCTGGCAGTCAACAAACCCACTTAGTGGAGAACAGAGGGGTTTGCTTACTAGTCTATCCGCATAAATCCTGTAATCTTCACCGCATTCTGTGCTCAACGTCTTTTCGCCAGTAGGAGACAGTTTATTTTTTACAACGAGATGGGCTTTAGTTCTGCACATTTATTCCATCAACAGTTCTATAGGCAACTCAATAAAAGCGATGTGCTAGTGCTCTTTTTAAAAGCAATGGCCCCATAAAGGGCTTTATTTCCAGCCTGATGACCATTTCACAGTCCTGTGCTCCTTGTCCTGAGCAGGAGCATTAGATGGCCATTAGGCTGAGTTCTGCCTGTTTTTTTTTTTTTTTCACCCTGGAAAACACTATTTCCATAAAACCTTGGTTTGAGAGCATTTTGCAAGACGAGCAAAATTTTTAAATACATTTTGGCTTGATATATAAGCGATGTCTTGATACACAAGTAGCGTCATGTCACAACTGAGTATAAAAGAGAAGAGAGGCGCCTCTAAAGTGGTTGTAAACCCTTACAGCACACTTTTTGCTACAGGTAAACCTATAATAAGGCTTACCTGTAGCTACCCTGGATATCTCCTAAACCTGCACTGTTTAGGAGATACCCCCTGTATTTGCATGTGCCGACGTAATCGGCACATGCGCACTGAGGCAACGGCACGAATCTGAGTGTGCCCTTACCGGCGGCTCCCGCGTGCATGCACGGGAGTGACGTCATCGCGGCTCTGGCCAATCACAGCGCCGGAGCCGCGATACCCGGAAGTAACCCCCGGGAGTGATGTCGCCGGCCGGTGCTGTGTACGGGCACCGCTGCGGGGGCTTCGATCTCAGGTGAGTATTACATAATGAGCTTGTATGCTATGCATACAAGGTCATTATGCCTTTGTCTTGCAGGTGTTAGTTTTTTTTTTTTGTTTTTTTTTCAAAGTGGGTTTACAACTACTTAATGGGGGATTCCACCCGCGATTTAAAAAAAAAAAAAAGTCAGCAGCTACAGACACTGTAGCTCCTGACTTTTAAGAATGACACTTACCTGTCCTACTCGCCTGCGATGTCGCTCCCCCCCCCCCCCAGGCCGATCCCTCCATCCTGCAGCTCCTGGCACCGCCATCCTCACTAAGGGAAACAGGCAGTAAAGCCTTGCGGCTTCACTGCCCGTTTCCTACTGCACATGCGCGAGTCTCGCAGTGTTTTCTAAATGGGCGGCTGCTTTCTGGGATGCACACCGTTCCCAGAAGGCAGCGCGCCCCATTCACCAGAAGACACCGCGAGTAGGACGGAGGAAGAAGACCTGCCGAGGATAAGGAAGAGGCAGATTAGGAACTTCCGCATAGCAACAGCTATTTCTGGTGAGTAATTTTTCATGGCCTACGGCGCACTCACGACCATGACCATGCCCGTGGGAACCGCGGACTCAATGTCACCGGTGGAGTCAATGTTCGCCGGTGTCCGGCGGTTGGGTCACAGAGCTGAAGAACAGGGAGAGATAAGTGTAAACACAACATCTCCCCGTTCTTCCTAGTGACATGTCACTGATCATCTGTTTCCTTTCATCGGGAACAGCGATCAGTGACATGTCACTCGTAGCCACGCCCCCTAACAGTTAGAATCACTCCCTAGGACACACTTAACCCCTTCAGCGCCCCCTACAGCACCCCCTTCACTGCCAGTGTCATTTTTACAGTAATCAGTGCATTTTTATAGCACTGATCACTGTAAAAATGACAATGGTCCCAAAATGGTGTCAAAAGTGTCCGATGTGTCCGCCATAATGTCACAGTCACGATAAAAATCGCTGATGGCCGCCATTACTAGTAAAAAAAAAAATTATTAGTAAAAATGCTACAAAACTATCCCCTATTTTGTAGACGTTATAACTTTTGCGCAAATCAATCAATGAACGCTAATTGCGATTTTTTTTTTTTTACCAAAAATATGTAGAAGAATACATATCGGCCTAAACTGAGCAAAAAATTAGTTTTTTTAGATATTTTTGGGGGATATTTATTATAGCAAAAAGTAAAAAATATTGCATTTGTTTCAAAATTGTCGCTCTATTTTTGTTTATAGCGCAAAAAATAAAAACCACAGAGGTGATCAAATACCACCAAAAGAAAGCTCTATTTGTGGGAAAAAAGGACATCAATTTTTTTCGGGAGCCACGTTGCACGACCGCGCAATTGTCAGTTAAAGCGATGCAGTGCCGAATCGCAAAAAGTGGCCTGGTCTTTGGCCAGCCAAATTATCCGGGGCTAAAGTGGTTAAAGCCCTTTGGATTGGCTGGATAAAATGAGACATTTTTTGCAGACAAAACAACTCATATATATGTACTGTATTTCAGCTGTGTACTTAGCTGTTTGCCTGGAGTTCAAATTCAAAAAATACATTTTTGACAAGCAGTAGATATGTTTTAAAACAAAACTGGACTGACCCCTGTAGCTGCATGCACTGTAGTGTAATTTATACTCAAAGTTTAGCAGTGAGGTTATTTGAGTTGAGTCTCAGCACTCTGCTACCCGTACCAGCCAGGTCATTTCAAGGAGAGGGTTCAGGGGGTTAGAAGGTGCAAACTGAATTTGTAAAGAAAGAAGTTAGTGGTAGGAATGGTATCCAAGATTTGTTTTAATTTTCCACAACAGGGTTTCTTCATCTCCCCACACCTCCTTCTCACTCTAGCTGGTCAGAACTTTTGGCAGGCTGCATGGAAATGTGGTCAGATTTATTAGGCATAACTCTTTTGCTGCGTACACACGATCGGAATTTCCGACAACAAATGTCCGATGTGAGCTTTTTGTCGGTGTGTAGGCTCCATCGGAAATTTGCTGTCAAAATTTTCGACCACAAAAATTTGAGAGCTGGTTCTCAAATTTTCCGACAAGAAAAGTTCTTGCCGGAAATTCCGATCGTCTGTATGCAATTCCGATGCACAAAAAAAAACATGCATGCTCATAATCAAGCAGAAGAGCCAAACTGCCTATTGAACTTCATTGAGCTCGTCGTACGTCTTGTACGTCACCGCGTTCTTGACGTTCGGAATTTCCGACAAGATTTGTGTGACCGTGTGTATGCAACACAAGTTTAAACCAACATTCCGCCCGGAAAAAAAATCCACGGTTTTGTTGTCGGAATTTCCGATCGTGTGTTCGCGGCCTTAAGCCTCGTACACACGGTCTGACTTCAAACAAACTTTTCCGTGGATTTTTGTCCGAAGGGAGTCAGCCGGTCACACCCATAGCATACACACGGCAGGACTTTTCTGCAAACTTTCCCAAAACTTTCCCAACATCACATGGTTTTTCTGCTCTTTTCTGCTCTTTACCGCCACCCTTTGGTCAACTTCTGCTATTGTTGGTTGATTTTAAAATTGGATCTGGGCATGCGTATTTGTACTTCGGACAAAAGTCCGATGGATTTCTGTACACACGGTCGGACTTTGCACCATCGGACTTTTGTTGTCGAAAAGTTTGTCCGTTTGCAGAGCGAACTTTTGTCCGATGAAAACCGAAAAAGTTTGTCCGATGGAGCGCACACACGGTCGATTTTTTGGAAAACTTGCTTATTTTGAAGTTTGTTGGCAAAAAGTCAGACCGTGTGTACGGGCCTTAAGAGAAGTCTCTAGTGATGGTTTCTCGCATTAGGCCTGGATCCACTCATAGTCATGTATGGGAAACCTCTTGGTTATCCAATGATCCCACTGCCAGGCTCCTTTACCGAGGGATGGAAACTTTTTTTATAAGGAGCCACAAGCTTGGATAGCAATCCTGCCTTTGAGTCCGCAGATGTATGTATGAGCTGAATTGCAGTGAAATTACTTGAGGCTGGAGGATCTGGGACTAGAGGATTGTGAGTTCGCAGTGTGAATTGCATTCAGTGCCAGGGCGAGGTCATCCAGCGCCCAGGGCAAAAATGCTAAACCTCATCCCACTTTCGCTGTGGGAAGTAAGGTGGGTAAGAGAGAGGTGGTTGAGAGGAAGATGGAGATTGAGTTGGAAAGTAGGTGCTGTAACATGGGGAGGTGTGGTGCATGGCACAGGGGCATTGTAATAAAATGTGGGTGAATAGGAGGGAAGTTCCCTGACCAGAGGGGTTGTTGATTGGAGGAGGGCGAGTTTCAGTCTGGAGGTGCTGTGACTCGGGGAGAGAACATGAGATGGTATTGGGAAAGACTTAAGGTGGCAGGAAGTGTGATAAGCAAGGCACAGCTCACCACGCTATGTTCCCCCTCCCACCAGTAGTGTATTTGGGTTTTGTGCTGCCCTAGGCCTGACTAAATTTGTGCACCCCCTAATTTAAATATGACCCACCCCTTCCTGTCAAGGCCACACCCCTTTCTGTTTAAGACCCACCCTGACATTTTCAAGTGGGGACACCAGTTCTTAGAGCCTGGGGGTGGGCAATGGATTCCCTTAATTTGCATAGATTTCCTCTCACTTCCTGTTTGGCTATGGGGCAGGAAGTGAAGGTAAATCTCTGCAATGGGACAGGGATGGTAAAACATAAACTGACAGGGGCTATAACCCTCCCTTACTCTATCCAAAATTTTGCCTATAGTTCTACTTCAAGCACAAATTTCTGATAATTTTATGGAGAGGACTAAGAAGATATAACCATGCCAATGGTGCAGCAGAAAACATATAGCACAGTGAGGAAGGTTTGTGGACCAGGCTGATAGGACAGTCAAAATTAGAAGCAGCTTGCGTTACACTAACAGTGTAGCACAAGCCGGTGTGGATCCTTTCTGTGCTGCCCCCCTGCAAAGTGCTGCCCTAGGCCTGGGCTTTGTTGGCCTAGGCCAGGATACAGTGTTGCCTCCCACATAAAAACATTGTGCCCAGGGCAACTGCCCTTCCTGCCCCCCCCCCCCATTGTCCCAACCATGACTGCATTTTTAACAGTACTGGACCGTCAGTAGCAGATTCTTTAAGTCCTGTAAGTTTTGGGAAGAGGCCTGCATGAATCAGACTTATTCTTTCTGCACATCCCATTGATGCTCAATTGGATTGAGATCTGAAGAATTTAGGGGGCCGAGTCAAACTCATTGTTGTGTTCCTCAAATCATTCTTGAATTCATCAAGCCAGGCCACTTTCTTCCATTGCTCTGTGGTCCAGTTCTGATGCTCACAGGCCTATTGTATTCACATTTGACTGTGGACACGGGTCAGTATGGGCATCTTCACTGGTCTGCGTCTATGCAACCCCATTATCCCTGATCATCTATATGGTCTAAGACAGTGGTTCTCAACCCTGTCCTCAAGTACCCCCAACAGGCCATGTTTTCCTTTTATCTTGCACAGGTGCTTTAAAGCGGAGTCAATGGCTTGGTATTTTGGACAGCTATTTTATCTAAAAGAAATTCCCAAATCAAGGCCTGTTGGGGGTACGTGAGGACAGGGTTGAGAACCACTGGTCTAAGACAGTGGTCTTCACTGCGGCCCGGAGGCCGGGTGCGATCCTTTGCTTGCTTTTTTATCCAGCCCATGGGACATTATTCCCTCCACTCTCTACAATAGTGAGGCATAGTTCCTTCCACTGACACCAACAATGAGGCATTATTCCTCCCATTGATACCAAGAATGGCGCACCATTACTCCTCCTATACCAATCATTGGGCATTGTTTACTTCCTCTAACTCTGGACGTTTTCTATTTCCACTGGCCACATTGTGACCTCCCCGAAAGTTCAAAGGACACTAAACTGGCCCTTTGTTTAGAAAGTTTGGAGACCCCTGGTCTCTCAACCAGGGTTCCATTGAACCCTAGGATTCCTCCAGAGGTTGCTAAGGGTTCCTTGAGCAATGAGAAATTTCTGCCACTCATATAAGTTCCCACGGATCTTTTGTATCTATCTGTAAGGGGGGGAATTCTTCCCAATGACCACAAGTGTAAGGAGCATTCTTCTCACCGACCATCACACTAATGTATGATGAGTTGTAGATATAGTAATTTTTATCAGGGGTTCCCTGAGGCTCGAAAGTTATTTTAAGGGTTCCTCTGTGTTGAAAAGATTGAGAAAGGCAGGGTTAAACAGTCCAATTTTAAGCCTTGTACACACGGGCGGGAATCCCGTCGGGAAAAAAAACACGTTGGTTTTCCAGACGGGATTCCCGGCAAGCTTGCCTTGCACGCCGAGTGTACACACGGCCATTCAAAAGAACCGCTGTTCTTTTGAATGGCAAGAACATAGTGACGTCATCGACTACGACGAGCCTGAGCTCGTCACATTCGATGCCGTCGCCGCCATATTGCTACACCTTACACTACCCTTGTATGCTACCGCGCATGCGTCAAAGTCTTTTCGAGCATGCGCGGGTTTACATGGGGACAGGTAAGCATACACACTCACGGTTTTCTCGGCAAGAAACACTCTGCCGAGAATCCCGACGAGAAAATAGAGAGCAGGTTCTCTATTTTTCTCGTTGTGATTCCCGGCAGTTTTCTCGCCGAGAAAGCATACACACGCACGGTTTTCACGCCAAAAAGCTCTCCCAGCAGTTTTCTTGCCGAGAAAACCGTGCGTGTGTACGAGGCATAAGTCATTTACATGGCAAGAACGTTGGAGACTTTATAGAAGATTGTTACCTGTTTGAAAAAGCCAATAAACATAAAATAAAATGGCAGTTACAGTATATAAAATTGCTACAAAATATACTCCTAGCTAGGTATTAACCTTAAGACTTTTTAACGCCTAAAACTGTTATTACGATTGTACAAAAGAAAGAAAATTGTAAACTGTGTTTGTTTTTCTTTCCCCCCCCCCCCCCCCCCCCAGTGGGAAACACGGAAAGATAAAAGTAACACATTTGTAGAAACAACTATTTTGTGACACGTACGTATTTTATACCTGACTTCGCTTTTTTTTTTTTTTTTGAGAAGGCGGTTTTAACATCACTTTGGTTAAAGTTTATATTATTTAATAGGCACTTAAAATCCAAGTGCATCCTATTTGTGCCTCATTTCCATACGGAAATCGGTTTTATTTATCTCTGGACGCTTTGTTGCTCGCAATCCTTAGATGTCGCATTACTCTCTGCGGGATGATGTATGGCGGCGGGACCGAACGGGGATATTTGATCAATGCAATTAAAGCATAATCTCTAATGGACAGAACATTAAGTGGCTGTTACACGCTGATTAATTGAAGGTAGGAGGTGAAGCTAAAGGTTTGTTCCCTGGAGAAGAGTAGAGTACTAAGGACTGATAGCGGCCGCTGTGAAGTGGTAAAAAGTAAAAGCTTCACACAGAGTCGCTTGAAAGTAGAACACAACTTCTCCTCGGATGTGATGGAAACGTAGCGCACAATGTGACGGCAGAGGACGCATCCAGTTTTTTAGCGCAAGCTATGGGCACTTTATAGGGCACACCTTCTCATTAACCACTTAAGGACCGCCCCACGTACATGTACTGTGGCATAATCACTAGACTTTTGTGTCGTTCCAAATTAGTTTTTTACTGAATTTCGACAAATTTGTTCATTCGGAAATATCTGAATTAACGAAAACCCTTTTAACAAATTTTTCCGAATAAATTTTAATATTTGAAAATTTGTAAATTAAAAAATTCGTAAATTTGTAAATTCGAAAATTCGGAAATTTGGAAATTTAAAAATGAGAAAATCCGAAAATTTGAAAATCCAAAATAATAACTAACTAACTAATAATAACAACGAACTATTAAATTATAGGTATTGGAATTTCCTTTCAAATTTGGCTGTTTATGAATGCAACGAATACAAATTTATCCGAAGTTACCAAATTATCCGAATTAACGAATGTCACATCTATATGAATGGAACGTAACAGATTAATAGTAATAAATAATAACAAGTTTTTATTTTTGATATTTTTATTATTTATTAGTATTACTTTGCTACATTCCATTCGTTTAAATGCGGCATTCGTTATTTGGTGTAATTCGTAACTTCGGATAAATTCGTATTCGTTACGTTCACTAACAGCCAAATTTGAAAGGAAATTCTAATACCTATAATGTTATAGTTAGTAATAATTATTATTAGTTAGTTAGTTATTATTTCGGATTTTCAAATTTTCGTTCTTTTGAATCTTCGAATTTTCATTCTTATTTTCAGTTTTTCATTCTTTTGAATTTTCAGATTTTCATTCTTATTTTCGGATTTTCAAATTTTCATGTTTTCAGATTTTCGAATTTTCAAATTTTCAGATTTACGAAATTACGAATTTACGAAGTTACGAATTTGCAAATTTTCGAATGTACACATTTTCGGAAAAATTTGTCCGAATTAACAGGTTTGTCAAATTTAGTCAAAAAACGAATTCAGAACTAAACTAATTGCACGTGTCTAACCTGCACAAGCACTAGGCTGAGAGATCCAGGGATTGTTTGATATGTAGTTTTTTCACAGGAAGTGTCAGGTCTCATGCTACAGACATTGGTCATGCATTAAATGGGTATTTCTTATTATTAACATTAATAATAGCAATAATAATAATTATTGTTATTTAAATTATATTTAAAGTGGTTGTAAAGTTAAAAAGTTTTTTTTTACCTTAATGCACTCTCTGCATCAAGTAAAAAAAAAATGTAAGTGTAGTGTTTTAAGCTACACTTAAAAAAAATGTAAATGTTGCATTCCCCTGCACTCCCCCCCCCCCCCCCCCACAAATACTCACCTGAGCCTAATCTTGTTCCAGTACTGTGCACATCTTCAGCAGCTCTTCTCCCCTCGCCCCACTTTCACAGGTTTGGCTGAAAGCAGCGGGAGCCATTGGCTCCTGCTCTTGTCAGTCAAAACCTGTGAGCAGAGAGCGGGGGGCAGGGCTGAGCCAGGGCCTTGTATCTAAATAGACATGAACAGCCTGGCTCAAGAGCGAACCCGCGCGAGTGCCCCTCACCCATGGGAAATGGCTTCCTATGGGGGCACTCGGCTGGGGGAGGAACCAGGAGTGCCGGCGGAGGACCCCAGAAGAGGGGGATTGGGGCTGCTCTGTGCAAAACCATTGCACAGAGCAGGAAATTATAACATGTTTTTTATTTCAATAAAAAAAAAAAAAAGCTTTACAAGCACTTTAATTATACAAGTACTATAAATGATTATGAAATTACTATTATATAAAATTCTATACAAATAATAATAATAATGATCATATTTATTATTATTATTAATATTATTATTATTATAATTAATATTATTAATAATAATAATAATATTTTATTAAGGTGATTAATATATACAAATAATAATAATAATAATCATGTTTATTATTATTATTATTATTATTGTTATTATTACTATTATTATTATTAATAATAATATGTTATTTATTTTGTAAAAAAATAATAATAATATGTTATTAAGGTGATTAATATATACAAATAATAATAATAATAATTATTATTATTATTATTATGTTATTAACAAATTAATACCTGTGCAGTGACGTGTGGCCTTATATTTGAACACAAACAGAAAAATTCTGACATCGGAATATGAAGATTTACTGTATTATAGGCTGTGTGTACGGGGCAACCAATGACACCATGAAACGACATCAATGCACATCCTATGCAGGTGAAAAATACCAGGTTGGAAGATTTCTAAGTCCTTTAAGCATCTAGACATGGTGTTGACTTGAGGTCCAGTTGTTGTCCAACCAAGCATTAATATGGGAAAGATGAGTAATCTCTGAAGCCTTGTACAAACGACCGAGAATCTCGTCGCAAATAAAACGTTGTTTTTCTCGACGAGATTCTTGTCAAGCTTTCCTTGCATACACACTGTGAATCCCAAATCTTGTCGGTCTAAAGCGCGGTGACGTACAACACGTACGACGGCAGTATAAAGGGGAAGTTCCATTCTCATGGCGCCACCCCTTGGGCTGCTTTTGCTGATCTCGTGTTACCGCGTGTTAGTAAAAGTTCAGTGAGAGACGATTCGCGCTTTTCAGTCTTCGTGCTTTCAGTCCGTTACAGCGTGATGAATGTGCTATCTCCATTACGAACGCTAGTTTTACCAGAAGGAACGCTCCCGTCTCATACTTGATTCTGACCATGCGCGGTTTTTGAAGACTCGGAAAAGCGTACACACGACCGGTTTTCTCGTCCAAATACAGTCTGACGAGAATCACGACGAGAAAAAATAAAGCAGGTCTTCTTTTTTTTTCGTCGAGTATCTGGGCAGTTTTCTTGACGAGAAACCTGAAAGCCTCGTACACACGAGAAAACCGGTCGTGTGTCAGAGGCTTGTTACTTTGATGGTGGAATGGTTATTGGTGGCAGACATGGTGGCTGGAGCATCTCAGAAACTGCTGAATTTTTAAATGAAGCAAATGCTAATGTTTCCAGACAAGAGTGCAAAAAAAAAAAAACAAAAAAAAAAAAAAACGTAATTTTGGCGTTCTGTACACTTTAAAAAAAAGTGAGTTCAGAGTAGAACTGCCAGCCTCAATAAAGATGACACAAAGCCAACTTAGTTGTTCCAATGACTGTTTTTCTTTCCTTGAGTGGAGGCAGAGCCGACAGACATCTGAGAAAGATGGACTACAGTGGCAGAGAAGACATTTCTACTTCTGTTAGCAAAACAACAGATTTGGACTTGGACGTGAAAGGGGGACTCTGATGGGAGGCTTCGGACGTGAACAGAGGGAACTCTGATGTGAAAGCGGGGACTCCAATGGGATGGGGGGCTTCTGATGTGAACAAAGGGATGTGATGTGAAGGAAACGGGGGGGGGGTATGCTTGAATGTGAAGGGAGGCTTCTGATGTGAAAGGGGGAACTCTGATGTGATGGGGGGACATGTGGTGTGAAGGATTGGGGGTTCTCTGATGTGATACGGGACTCTGATGTGGAGGGGAACTCTGATGTTATGGGGGGACATGTGGTGTGAAGGATTGGGGGGTTCTCTGATGTGATACGGGACTCTGATGTGGAGGGGAACTCTGATGTTATGGGGGGACATGTGGTGTGAAGGATTGGGGGGTTCTCTGATGTGATACTGGACTCTGATGTGGAGGGGAACTCTGATGTGATGGGGGGACATGTGGTGTGAAGGATTGGGGGGTTCTCTGATGTGATACGGGACTCTGATGTGGAGGGGAACTCTGATGTGATGGGGGGACATGTGGTGTGAAGGATTGGGGGGTTCTCTGATGTGATACGGGACTCTGATGTGGAGGGGAACTCTGATGTTATGGGGGGACATGTGGTGTGAAGGATTGGGGGGTTCTCTGATGTGATACGGGACTCTGATGTGGAGGGGAACTCTGATGTGATGGGGGGACATGTGGTGTGAAGGATTGGGGGGATTCTCTGATGTGATACGGGACTCTGATGTGGAGGTGAGCTTCTTATGTGAATAAAGTAGCCTTTCTCAACGATTTCAACACAGAGGAACCCTTGAAATAACTTTCTGGTCTCAAGGAACCCCTGCTACAATTACTATTTCCACAAGTCATGATATATTAGTATGTTGGTCAGTGGGAAGAATGCTCCTTACACTTGTGGTCATTGAGAAAGGATTACCCCATGACAGATAGCTAAAAAGATCAATGGTGTCAGCGGGAAGGTTTCTGAGAGGAAGAAATTGCTCATTGCTCAAGGAACCCATAAAAAACCTCCTGGAGGAACCCTAGTTGAGAAACCCTGGAATAAAGGGATGTGATGTAAAGGATAGGGGCTGGGGGTGATCTGATGTGAAGGGAGGCTTCTGATGTGAAAGGGGGAACTCTGATGTGATGGAGAGACAAGTGGTTTGAAGGATTGGGGGGGGTTCTTATGTAATTTGGGACTCTGATGTGGAAGGGGGCTCTGATGTGTTGGGGGGCTTCTGATGTGAATAGAGGGATGTGATGTAAAGTATGGGGGGGTATGCTCTGATGTGAAGGGAGGCTTCTGGTGTGAAAGGGGAACTCTGATGTGATGAAGTGATGGGGGGACATGTGGTGTGAACGATTGGGGGGATTCTCTGATGTGATACGGGACTCTGATGTGGAGGGGGCTTCTGATGTGAATAGAGGGATGTAATGTAAAGGATGGTAGGGGGGTGCTCTAATGTGAAAGGGGAACCCTGATGTTATGGGGGGACATGTGGTGTGAAGGATTGGGGGGATTCTCTGATGTTATATGGGACTCTGATGTGGAGGCGGGCTTCTTATGTGAATAGAGTAGCCTTTCTCAACCTTTTCAACACAGAGGAATCCTTGAAATAACTTTCTGGTCTCAGGGAACCCCTGCTACAATTACTATTTCCACAAGTCATGATATATTAGTATGTTGGTCAGTGGGAAGAATTTTCCTTACACTTGTGGTCATTGAGAAAGAATAACCCCATTACAGATAGCTAAAAAGATCAATGGTGTCAGTGGGAACGTATCTGAGAGGAAGAAATTGCTCATTGCTCAAGGAACCGATAGAAACCTGTGGAGGAACCCTAGGGTTCAGTGGAACCCTGGTTGAGAAATCCTGGAATAAAGGGATGTGATGTAAAGGATGGGGGGGGTGATCTGATGTGAAGGGAGGCTTCTGATGTGAAAGGGGAACTCTGATGTGATGGGGAGACAAGCGGTGTGAAGGATTGGGGGGAGGGGTGTTCTGATGTAATACAGGACTCTGATGTGGAGGGGGGGCTTCTGATGTGAATAGAGGGATGTTATGTAAAGTATGGGAGGGAGGGGAGGGTATGCTCTGATGTGAAGGGAGGCTTCTGTTGTGAAAGGGGACCTCTGATGTGATGGGGGGACATGTGGTGTGAAGGATTGGGGGGGTTTTCTGATGTGATATGGGACTCTGATGTGGAGGGGGGCTTCTGATGTGAATAGAGGGATGTGATGTAAAGGATTGTGTGAGTGATTGGGGGGTTCTCTGATGTGGAGGGGGGCTCTGATGTGATGGGGGCTTTGATGTGATGGGGGGCTTCTGATGTGAATAGAGAGATGTGATGTAAAGGATCGTGTGAAGGATTGGGGGTTTCTCTGATGTGGAGGGGGGCTCTGATGTGATGGGGGCTTTGATGTGATGGGGGGCTTCTGATGTGAATAGAGGGATGTGATGTAAAGGACCGTGTGAAGGATTGGCGGTTTCTCTGATGTGGAGGGGGGCTCTAAAGTGATGGGGGCTTTGATGTGATGGGGGGCTTCTGATGTGAATAGAGGGATGTGATGTAAAGGATCGTGTGAAGGATTGGGGGTTTCTCTGATGTGGAGGGGGGCTCTGATGTCATGGGGGCTTTGATGTGATGGGGGTTTTGATGTGAATAGAGGAATGTGATGTAAAAGATCGTGTGAAGGATTGGGGGTTTCTCTGATGTGGAGGGGGGCTCTAATGTGATGGGGGCTTTGATGTGATGGGGGGCTTCTGATGTGAATAGAGGGTGTTATGTAAAGTATGGGGGGAGGGTGCTCTGAGGTGAAGGGAAGCTTCTGATGTGAAATGGGAACTCTAAAGTGATGGGGAGACATGTGGTGTGAAGGATGGGGGGAGCTGCTCTGGTGTAATATGGGACTCTGATGTGGAGGGGGGCTCTGATGTGATGGGGGGCTTCTGATGTGAATAGAGGGATGTGATGTAAAGTATGGGGGGGTTCTCTGATGTGGAGGGGGCTCTGATGTATGGGTGGGCTTTTGATATGAAGGGGGAGGGGTTCTAATATGATTGGGAGGATTTTAATATGATGGGGGGCTTCTAATATCAAAGTCTGATAGGAAGGAGGACCTCTTCTGTTAATGGGGGATGTTGGGGACTTCTGATGTGGTTATTTCTTGGACCGCTTTTATTCATTCTCTAAATCGTATTTGTTCATTTATAATAATGATTTTTATTTTATTTTTCGGGCGGTAAATATTCGTAAAACATACAACGTGTCCCTCATAATGAAAAGTTTGGAGACCGCTGATCTATACTGCTAAAAAATACTTTAAAAAGACTATAATTTCCCTTTAAATATTTAGTGTAAAAAAAAAACATTTACCAGTCGGCGAGCGTTATGCTAGCGTGTGAAAAATAAATGAAACCATTTGCCGACGCAGCTGTTAAGAGTTCAGAGCTTCGGCGCCATCCACGAAGATAAAACAGCAGTCCGGCCGCAAACAACATTAAGGCTGTCATCCTATAAGAAATAGGAAACGTTTCACGAATTGTTTAGGTCAACACTACAGAAAAAGATCATTAATAAAAGCGAGGGGGGATTATATCATTCCGGGAGAGAGGAATTAATCCCTAACTGTGCGAGCTGCATTGATGTCTGCGTAACAAATCCCCACCAGCAAACCCTATCCATCACCCTAATGAGCAATAAAATTCAATCCTTAATTGATGAAAACATTTTTAATCAAAAGTATGAGGCATTTCGTACCCTTGAGTCAGAGTAGAAGCTTTTCATCTTTAGCCAATGTTTCCACGTGCAGCGAACAGTCAAGATTTTCCTGATATACGAGTTGGCAAGATAGCATAGTTAGATGTAGCTGCTTTATAGGCAAACTCTTGTGCCGAGGGATGGCAGAAGAATGGACCTGTAGCAATTTTGTTTTTTAAGGTAGTACACAACAATGAATGGTATATGTATTGCGGTGTACTTCAGAATCGGTCACAAGGCATCTACTTCATTTGTAAGTTGGGGTGCAATTCTAAGTGAATGGCACCACATAATGCCAATGTGCCATCATGTGCTGTAGCCATGAGTGGCACCCAATGCAGTAAATTAAAATAAACCTTCACGCTCCCCAACCCCTTTTTAATTAACTTTTTCGAGGTTCAGCGAAACATGTAGAGGCAGTAACGTGACCGCCATATCTGGACCTTATGGTGACGTCACTTCGCACTTTAGAACGCATGCCCACTCCTGCGAGCCGAGTGGTGGCCAGGACATATTAAACAGGCTGATTGTATTGGTGCCAGGGACTGGGAACCTTAAAATGTGAGTGTTCATTTTATATTTTTGGGGGACATTCTTAACCTTTTTCAATAAATACTACACTATGAGAATCTTCATTTTTTCCAGTGTGCATTATCTGTCCCATTGAGAGCTACAAATAACATCCCTGGAGATGGAGTGGAATGGTGGCTCTATCTTTATCTGGACAGCATATCTAATCCATTGGATTAAGCGCTTCTGACCTTACTTTTAACTAGGGGGTCATCATATTGTGGTGAGTGCATTTGAGTGGCACATGTGGTGGAAAACACTGTCAGATGAGAAGAAGTGGAGAAATATACCATATATACTCGAATATAAGCCGACCCAAATATAAGCAGAGGCACCTAATTTTACCACAAAAAATGGGAAAACGTATTGACTCGAGTATAAGCCTAGGGTGTCCATCTGCATGCCTCACTGTGCCTCACTTTGCCTCACTGTGTCCATGTGCATGCCTCATTGTGTCCATGCCTCACTGTGCCCATGCCTCACTGTGCCAATGCCTCACTGTGCCCATGCCTCACTGTGCCCATGCCTCACTGTGCCCATGCCTCACTGTGTCCATGCCTCACTGTGTCCATGCCTCACTGTGTCCATGTGCATGCCTCATTGTGTCCATGCCTCACTGTGCCTCACTGTGTCCATGCCTCACTGTGTCCATGCCTCACTGTGCCCATGCCTCACTGTGTCCATGACTAGATTGACGTTTAACATGGGAGTCAATGGAAGGGGTGCCCGAATTTAAAAAATCGGTGCTCTCCGGCCGTAGATTCCCCAGACAACAAACTTTGCACAGTTGTAGGGAGAAATGGGCCTACATGTGTGCCAAGTGCCGGGTCCAGGGGACCTACGACTGGCCGAGGCCGGGTCCCCAAAGTCACTGGAGAAATTACCGTTTAACATGGGAGTATATGGAAGGGGTGCCCGGCTTTGAAAAATCGGTGCTCCTCGGCCGTAGGTCCCTCGGACAAAAAACTTTGCACACTTGTAGAGGAAAAGTGGGGCTACATGTGTGCCAAGTTTTCCCCAAAGTCCGGGAGATCAGGCAAAAAAAGGTGATTCGAGTATAAGCCGAGGGGGGCATTTTCAGCACAAAAAAATGTGCTGGAAAAACTCGGCTTATACTCGAGTATATACGGTACATTTGCATTAAGAACACTTTTTCACACACTGGTGGATGGGACTTTATTGATTCATTTAGATAAAATTTTCTGGTTTTGTTGTTTGGTGTCAACAGAAGAAGTTTTAGATGTTATTTTTATATTCTTTAATGGTTTATTAGAAATTTTCTTTATGGTGATAGCGCCGAACCTTATTTTGTATTATTGTTGATACCTTTTTTGAGGAACATATCGCCAAAATGGTTGGATCCTTGCCTTGGCAAGAATGATTGTTCAACTGCCTCTTAGAATGCTTATGTCAGGAATTAACAGCTAGGGTGGCCAGATCTATGTGGCTACACTTAGAAACTGAGACCAGACTATATATAGTACAGTAAGTTTATTAACAAAAAAACAAGACATCCAGCGGGGAGCATCGATAATTTCAAAAAACTATTAGATAGACACCTAAACGACCACAACATACAGGGATATACAATGTAATATTAACATAAAAGCACAGACACATGTTGGACTTGATGGACTTGTGTCTTTTTTCAGCCTTACCAACTATGTATATCCACACACCAAACAGGAAATAAGCAAATGTGAAGATACAAGTGAACTACAACCAGGGCCGGTGCTACCACTAGGCAAACTAGGCAGCCGCCTAGGGCGCACTGCTGCCTAGGGGCGCCCGGACACTGGTTTCCCTCTGCATCTGCATGCTCTGCAGGCTGCAGCATGTAACTAACTCAGTCCCAGGCAGCTGTTCCGTCTGACCAGGGATGTAATTAGAGGCGCATCGCAGCACTAGAGCCAGCGCTAGAGGAAGCCGATGCTTCCTGCATATAGCACTGCTTCCTGTCACATGGGTAGGACAAAGGAGCCAATGGGTGTCAAAAATCCTTGCACCAGCCCTGACTACAACCATAAAACCAAAATATACCAATATACCTCCCAACTTTTTAAATGTCCACTGCGGGACATTCTTTCACATTTTTTCCCCCTCCCATTAGAGTCATTGAGCGGGGGGGGGGAGGGGGGGTGCCGCAGGACGGAGGTTTTTTTTTTTTTTTTACTGACATCTGTGATAGTTTTTGAGCGGGGGGGGGGTTTCCGCCTGCCCGACATTAGAGAGGTTTTGACTTACCGCTGCCGCCGCCTGCCCGACATTAGGATGTCTTCGGATCCTCCTTCGATTGCGGGAAATTCGATGCTCTCGCGGGTCTGCGGAAAATTCGTGTCAGTGCGGGAAGTTCCCACACAATCCGTGCGTGTTGGGAGGTATGGAAGCCTAACAAACTAATTATATGCAATATGTACAATATACAGTATATGCAAGATAAGGAACACGGGTGACAGGGAACACCAGGGATGCAAGGAAGGGGGGAATCAGGGCTGAGTTCAGGGACAAAGGGAGCCAAAGAATGGCAGCAGGGTGCAGAATATGTACAATATACAGTATATGCAAGATAAGGAACACGACTGACAGGAAACACCAGGGATGCAAGGAAGGGGGGAATCGGGGCTGAGTTCAGGGACAAAGGGAGCCAAAGAATGGCAGCAGGGTGCAGAGTACTGGATGCAGGCCTAGAGCAAGATCAAGATCTGGAGCAAGAGCAGGATAAATGGCAATCAACAAAAGAGGGACTTAAATACCCTCCCAACAGCCAGCATCAGGTGTAGACTGATAACTGGGATCTGCTGGCTGGAGGGGAGACACCCACTGGAGGGCACCAGATTTACAACCTTCTGCACTGAGAAGCACAGTGCCACCAGCAGAGGAATCAGGTCCTGGCAGCTTATGTAACTCATCTCAGGAGGCCTTGGTATACGCCACAGTATATGCACCATGGAGCATCATCAAGAGGAAATCTATCTCTTCCTCATTCTTGCACCTGGCCCCCTGATGACACACTACTGTGCATGTGCTTTACTAGGGAGCTATGTAAAGGAACCCAGGAGACACAGCTGGCTCCTGATAAAGCCAGAGAAGAAGATGGTGGTGCTAGGTGAGCAGTAGCAAAACTGTGGATCCCTACAGGTTAAGACATTCTTCGAAGACAGTGAGATTTTAGATAGAGAGAACAACTGATTCTCAAGAGGGTCAAAGGCACGCTAGTAAACAGTGAGCTCAGCTCAATAGTGTGTATAATAACATGGAGTCAGCGGTCTGATCCAATCTGTTGAGAAGGACTCAGAACTGCAGAATCCATGTTATTATACACACCATTGAGGTCACCTCTTACTGGCGCTCTTTTGATCCTTTTGTGTACTTTGCTCTTACTGCGGTCACCTCTGGTATTCCTTGGTCGAAACTGTGACTGTTTTTATGCTTTGCTTATGTGTAATTGTATCACTGTACTTAAAAAAGGTTTATCTCCAGCCCCATATGAAGATTTTTTGAAATGTGTTGGGCTCATCCTAAATGAGACTACTGCAACATAATGTGTATATATTTATTTATTACAGGTACTTATATAGCACCATCAGTTTACACAATGCTTTACATATACGGTATATTGTACATTCACATTAGTTTATGGAGCTTACAATCTAATTCCTTGTACACACAGTCGGAATTTCCGAAGAAAAAAGTCAGACGGAATTTTTTCATTGGATATTCCGACTGTGTATGTGCCCCATCGGACTTTTTCCTTTGGAAATTCCGACGGAGTTAGAAAGAGAACATGTTCTCTTTTTTTCAGACAAAAAAAATTTCTATCAGAAATTCCGTCCGTCTGTATGGAACTCCGAAAAAAAACACGCATGCTCAGAATCAAGTCAACGCATGCTCAGAAGCACTGAACTTAATTTTTCTCGGCTCGTCATAGTGTTGTACGTCACCGCGTTCTTGACGGTCGGAATTTGGTGTGACAGTGTGTATGCAAGACAGCTTGAACGGAATTCCGTCTGAAAAGTTTGTCGGAGTTTATCCCAACGGAAAATCCGATCGTGTGTACAAGGCATAAGATTCACTACTCATATTACTCATATTACATACACATACTAAGGCCAATTTAGATAGGAGCCATTTAACCTACCAGCATGTCTTTGGAATGTGGAAGGAAACTTGAGTATTTGGAGAAAACCCACGGAGCAACAGAGAGAGCATGCAAACTCTGTGTAGGGAGTGTTGTGGTTGGGATTTGAACCGACGACCCTAGTTTTGGATATGCTGATTTACTCATAACTGCCATGCGTGGGAATATGGAGAAGCAATATATATATATGTAGCGCTACCCCCAGTTAAGAGAGCCGCTGATATTGATTTGGGCCCTGCAGTGCACCGCTGTCAACCCCCGGCAATCGGCTCTAACCTCCCGTGGCACAGCTGGTGATAGAGAGATAGGACCGCGTGATCGCAACTGTTGGTGACGCAGTCCTATAACAAACATACACAGAATATACTTTAAAACTCCTATTAAAGTAAGCGGAACTGACCAAATGTACTTTACCCAGATATTTTACTGAGGCTAATGGGCAAGTAATAAACAACAGTATAACAAGTTGCAGATCCCTGCAATAAACAGTAATAAAGATAAACAGAGTAATCAGAATAATAAAGTATTGCTATGCAACTCTAGCGCTGCCCTTTTACAGCTACTTCCCCTCATGGGTAGACTAACACCCAGCAATGTCTACCTATGCAGTCAGGCCTGACTGATCTAAATGGAAGTTCAGTGAAACAATATTCGCTAGCAATCTCTCGGTGGTGCACTTGAAGAACAACTTTGTAATCCCAACGAATAGTAAAGATAAAGTATCTGTCTTTAAACAGCTCTCACCACCTGGACAAGTCCAAGTCCCTTTCCTCCATCGATTCGTCTAGGAACAGGAATCCACCGACATCCAAGTCTTCAATCCTTCTGGTGTACTGCAGCAAGGAGGATTAGATGTCTCTAAGGCTCTGCTAGGCTGGCAGAGAGCTCTTTGGAAAGGAGCACACGGCCCGGGCTTCAGGCCTTGTGCACACAGCAGTTCAGCACAGACATCCTCTTGCTAGGAGAGGGGGGTCCAAAGAGAGCGACCAAAACTCCGCCTCCCCTTTATAAAGTCTGCCCCAGCAGTCTCTGTTCTGGAGCAATGCATCCTGGGTGCTGCAAGATGTACTGGGAGATGTAGTCTCTTTCTCTCCTCTGCTTTCACTTCCAGTAATGTCTCTTTACTTCCTCCCGACTCACCTCTCACCTGGAACTTCTTGTCTCTCTGTCTTAAAGGGGAACACCCGCTACACACTCCCCCCACTTGAACTCTTTGGTCCCCAAAGATAAACTTCAACAAATACTGTTTACCATTTTGGACAATGTCGAGCATGATGTTGGCATAGGGAATTCCCACCAAAACTTTGGGATGGAACTCTCTTGCCCACAGGTCACACTACCATGAGTGGCCTGCCTAACTGTGCCAGAGAGTGAGCTGGGGTTGCCCTCCACCAAATGGACGGTGGAAGGATCAGGTTGTTCAACACTTCTCCTAGCCGTTACAACAGAGTCCTCTGAGCTCATCCCCATTTGGGGGTAAGTTAGTTTCTTGGGAGGCCTGATGACTCTGCGAGCCCTCTGCTCTCTTGGTGCTTCTGACTCTGGCACCACAGGCTCTTCTTCAGGAGTAAGTTCAGGTAACATTGCTGGTTCTGGAACCTCTGATTCAGAAGTCGACTGACGTATGGAATCTCTAGAGTCCTCCTCTGCGCAAGTGTCAGGAACATCTTCCCAGTAATCAGCTGAGGGACTGAAGGGTATGAATTCAGTAGCCTCCGGATTCAGCGTTGCATCTGGGGTATCCCCTCCATTTGGGAGATCTATGGCGGACGTTCCCAGAGTCGAGGGAGGCCACAGCCAGTCCAGTTCTCCACCTTCATCTGTACTCAATTGGGAGGCCTCCCCATCTTTGGCTCGAGAGGTCTGGGACCGAGTGTTCGGCCTAGGAATATCCAGGATAGAGGCCGGTTCAGGGGAGTCTCTCACGGGAGGTATTCTGACTGCCTCAGCAAGTGGGAGCAGGTGGTTCCGATGCCACATCTTCAGTGGACCCACCTTTCCTTCTGGCTTTAGTTTGTAGACAGGCAAACCGGGCAACTTCCTACAGACAACATAGGGCTCAGATCTCCACCTGTCGGCAAGCTTGTGTTTTCCAGGGACCCCCAGATTGCGTAGCAGTACTCGGTCCCCGGGCTGCAGATCTTGCACTCGAACCTTCAGATCAAAATTTCTCTTGTTGCGGGCCCCCCTTTGATCCGAAGACGCCTGGGCTTGTTCATAGGCCACCTGCAAGCTACGTCTAAGTCTGTCCATGTATCCCTTGTGGGATGTAGCTGAGGTATTGTCTATAGAAGTGCCAAAGGCCAGGTCCACAGGTAGCCTTGCTTCTCTCCCAAACATAAGTCGATAAGGGGAGTAGCCAGTGGCGTCACTTGTGGTACAGTTATAGGCATGTACTAGGGCTGATATGTGCTGACTCCAGTGTTGCTTCTTCTCTGTTTCTAAGGTTCCCAACATGTTGAGCAGGGTCCGGTTAAATCTCTCCGGCTGAGCATCTCCTTGTGGGTGGTAAGGCGTGGTTCTGGTCTTCTTTATTCCTAATGAATCCAAAAGTCTTCGGATCAACCGACTCTCAAAGTCCCTTCCTTGATCTGAGTGGAGTCTCTGTGGTAGTCCGTAATGGACAAAATACTTCTCCATAAGTATCTTGGCCACGGTGGATGCCTTCTGGTGTTTGGTTGGGAAAGCTTGAGCATACCGGGTGAAATGGTCGGTTATTATCAGAACATTCCCCAATCCACTCAGGTCGGGTTCGAGGCAGAGAAAGTCAATGCATACCAGATCCATTGGGCCTTGACTCTGTAAGTGGCCCATTGGGGCAGCTTGATGGGGTAGGGTCTTTCTCTGAATGCATCGTGCACAGGAATGGCAATACTCCTCTACTTCTGCCCTCATGCAGGGCCAATAGAACCAATTTCTGACAAGCTGGAAGGTCCTTTCTGCCCCTAGGTGACCATGATGGTCATGCAGGGCAATTAGTACAGTCTCTCGGTGCTTCTCTGGAAGAAATAACTGCCACTTATCTTCTGAGTCATCAGAGGGGCCCCTTCGGTAGACCACTCCCTGATGTACCTGTAGCCTGTCCAATTCCTTCCTCAACAGGCGAGCCTCCTTTGAGGGGTGATGTAGGAATTTGTTGGGATCCTGATTCTCCAGGGCTTCGAGGACCAATCTCCCCATGGGGTCTTCCAATTGGTCACACCTCAACTCCTTCTTGGACAGTCTCGGTAGGTTGTCTTCCTCCAGTTGAGTTACCCCACAATAGTGTTTGGGGACTCCTACCATGGTAACCCCTATTTCTTCTGCTCTGGAGCCTCCTCTGGCTTGGAATTCAGCCCCTTGACAAAGGGCCCGCACCCCGTCCGGTGCCACTTGGGTCCAATCTTCCCAGTCATTTGTTGTGGCATGAGACCTCTGGGACAGGGCATCTGCATCCCTATTTCCGGCTCCTGGTCTGTACTTCAGACTGAAGTTGAATCCAGACAATGCGGCCAACCACCTGTGTCTGGTGGCATCTAGTTTCGCGGTGGTGAAGAGGTAGGTCAGGGGGTTGTTGTCTGTCTTCACAGTAAACTCTGCCCCATACAAGTAGTCTTTTAGCTTGTCTACTACCGCCCATTTGAGGGCCAGGAATTCCAGCTTATGAGTGGGGTAATTATTTTCTGAGGGGGTCAGGCTCCTGCTCACATAGGCCACTGGTCGCAGTTGTCCTTCATGTTCTTGGTAGAGTACACCACCTAGACCCTCATGGCTGGCATCCACATGTAATTCATAAGGTCTGGTAGGGTCGGCGTAGGCCAGGACTGGGGCAGTGGTTAAGCTCCTCTTCAGAGCATGAAAGGCCTCTTCACACCTTGGGTTCCACTGATCTTGAACTGACTCACCAGGCCTCCTGGGCCCTGAGTCATCCTCTTCCCCTTCTGCCTTTAGCAATTCATTCAACGGGCGGGCAATCCGAGCAAACCCCTCCACAAACCTCCTATAATAGGAGCAGAACCCCAGGAAGGATCTGAGCTCTGTTACTGTGGTGGGTCGTGGCCAGGAAGTGACTGCTTCCAACTTCTCAGGATCTGTGGCCACCCCTTCTTCAGACACTATGTGCCCCAGATAGTTCACAGAAGACTGGTAGAACCGACACTTCTCGGGGGAAAGCTTAAGTCCCTCTTCGCTGAGTCTTCTCAATACTTTCTCCAACCTGGCTTCATGTTCTTTCAAGGTTCTTCCAAAGACAATGACATCGTCCAAGTACACAAGGACTTCTATAAGATTCATGTCTCCAACAGTCTTCTCCATAAGGCGTTGAAAGGTAGCAGGAGCTCCAGACAGACCCTGAGGCATCCTATTGAATTCGAAGAATCCCACCGGGGTTATGAAGGCTGTCTTCTCCCTGTCTTCTGGGTGCATAGGGATTTGATAGTACCCACTCTTGAGGTCCATCACACTGAACCATTTGGCTCCAGACAAACTTTGTAGGGCATCTTCTATCCTTGGCGTGGTGTATTGGTCAGGGATGGTTCTCCTGTTGAGAGTCCTGTAATCGATACAAAGCCTCAACGACCCATTCTTCTTTCTGACCACCACGATTGGGGAGGCATAGGGACTTCTAGACTCCCGGATCACACCAGTCTTCTTTAGTTCTACAAGTTGTTCCCTCAGATCCTCCAGATCTGCCAGGGGGACCCGCCTGACCCTCTCTCGGAAGGGCTTATCTTCTTGGAGGCGGATCCGATGGGTGGCACTTCTTGCACACCCCACATCGAATTCATCTTCGGAAAAGATCTTCTCCCACCTGGTCAGCTGGGCCTTGGCTCTTTCTTTCCAAGCCCTGGGTAGGTTCGGGTTTTCCACGGACAGTTTCTCCCAAACATCTCCTCCGTCACCCGTCCCCTTGACTTCGGACCAAGTGACCGGGGCAGCAGGGCTCACCTGACCAAGCAACACTCTGGCAGGGATCTCCATGGGTCCTCCCGTAGTGTTCCTAACACTCACCGGAACTCTGCCATGGGCCTTCTTCAGGGCCTTGAACGGAATCACTTCTGGTATCACTTCCAGGCCTGAGGACTCTTCCCTTGGGTCTGATTCCAGCATGACAAAGGGGCCAGTTTGTTCCCACGAAAGCTTCACAGTGGCCCTAAGACAGGTTACTTCTCCGGGCTGTAGCACTACTCCTTCTCTGCCAAGTCTCCACACCTTCCCTATCCCCTCTCCCGGGGTCTTCTGCTCTAAGACCAGTCGTTGGTAGGCCGTCTTTAGCATGGGATGGATTTTGGTGGCTGAATGGTTTCTCTCTTTCACTAGAGGGGTCAGGAGTCTCCTGACTAGATCCGTGTTTGTCCCAATGATCAGGGAAATCTTGCTGGCTCCAGGCGGCCGGGGACACACAACTGCCAGGGTGTCAAACACTTCAGCCTTCCCAGCCACGGATGGGTCGAAAGTCATCTTTATGGGCAGGTACCCATCATAAGGGAAACTCTGGGTTCCAAGTCCCCATATCTCCAGCTCTTCTATCTTCTGGATAGGCAGATGACTCAAGTGCCTATCATAGAAGTCCCGGTATAGTAAAGTCACCTGTGCTCCGGTGTCCAAAAGAGCTTTAGTATAGACTCCTTCCACTTGAATGGGCACAGTAGGAGACGGGCCCACCAGTTCCTTTGGGTATGGCCGGACTGGGGTCACCTCTTTTTTTTGGCTTTCGACCCTTCCCCTGCTCCTTTTGGACTTTAATTTTTCCTGAGCCTGGCATGCATTGACTTTCTCCCTCTCAATGGGGGCACAAACCCGCTGAGGGATGTTATTGTTCCTTTTAGGTGGATGTTCCTTCTTTGGGGTGCTGTACTTCCACTGAGGGGTCTTGCCCCCTCCCTCTGGGGTACATCTTGGTGGGGGTGTACTATACCTCCTCCTAGGAGTTTTGTCTCCTCCATTCTTGGCCTTTTTTTTTTAGTTTGGAGCGCACTGAAGATGATGGGCACCCGGTTGACTCCTTCACCGGGGCCCTTTGGAGTTTCCCGCCGGCTTGCAATTATCTGTTCTCTTCTTCTTTGGGCTGGAGCATACGTTAGCAAAGTGGCCACTCCCTCCGCAGTTATAGCAAATCACCTCTTCTCGGTCCTGTAGGGAGGCCGGTGCTGAGGTGTTCGGGAACAACTCCTTTCTTGGGCTTGGTTTCTCTCGTCTTCTCTGATCTTTCTCCATCAAAGAGGTCAGCATCTCCAACACTTGGGCCATTTGCGATTTCAGAGTGTCAACCTCCGCATCTCTTTCTGGGCTCTTGACCGAATGGACCAACACTGGTACAGGTGTGACATTCGCCTTGGCCACCTGCTGATCTTCCTGCAGCGCCTCTTCGTCCCTAATAATTTTTATTAGATCAGAGTAGGTTAGTGACATTCCTCCTCCTGAGGTTTTCAGGTGCAGCCAGACCGGGTCTGAGCGCCGCGCTCCCCTCATGATCTGCTTCATGCGTGCTTCATCTGCATCTTTGGGCAGCATTCCCTTCTTCAGTACAATCTTGCATAACTGCCTGTTCAGCCTTCTAACATATTCTGACAGTTTCTCATTCGGCTGCTGGAGAGTGTGTTCAATTTGATAAATCATCTCTGACACCTTCTCCAGCTGACCAAACTCTTCCTGCAGCATGGCCAGGCAATCTTGAGCTGTACAGTTTTCATTTCCAAACCGGAAGCTCTTCACCGCTTCTGCCGCAGCACCTTTCAGACTTTCTAAGACTCGCTGTCTCTTCTGTGCCTCAGGCACCTCCCATGCTTCTACTGCCTGCAATGCCTGTTCCACCCAAGTGTCAAAATCTTCCTCCCCGCAGGGACGGGGAGCTTCCCTGAGAAGGTGCTAAGCTTCCGGTAACCGGCCTCCACATGCACCGTACTGCTTTTCTGGCACTTAATTACAAGGTCTCCTAGAGCATTCAACAATTCAGGCCCTATAGCGGCCAGCGGTGATCCCGGGCTTAATAGTTCCTTAAGCTTTTCTGCTTTAGGGGATAGTGGTGGAGATAATTGTGGGAGTGATGGCTTTGGTGTCTGAAACCATTCTTCCTTCACTGGCAGCGTATGTATCAAGTGATAGATCTGATTATCTATGGCTTGTATACTCTGACTTTTAAAATGCTCTGGGATTTCGTTTTTCCATTCTACCAGTGCGTATGTAAACGAGATCACTGGATCTGGCCTAAAATCCATCACCCATGCTTTGTGGCTCGGAGACAGTAACAATACGAGCTGTTTTATCTCCTCTTCCTTCCATCTTTCCCCCGGGAGTACAATGACTACAGCCGCGGTTGGATCGGCGCCAATCGCTGCGCACCACTGTGACATTGCCAGCGGGTCCATGCTGGTACTTCTGACCGGCTTGATTGCAGCGTGCAACGTACAAGGATCCCGGACTCGAGCCCCCACGTGTAGCGTTACCCCCAGTTAAGAGAGCCGCTGATATTGATTTGGGCCCTGCAGTGCACCGCTGTCAACCCCCGGCAATCGGCTCTAACCTCCCGTGGCACAGCTGGTGATAGAGAGATAGGACCGCGTGATCGCAACTGTTGGTGACGCAGTCCTATAACAAACATACACAGAATATACTTTAAAACTCCTATTAAAGTAAGCGGAACTGACACCAAATGTACTTTACCCAGATATTTTACTGAGGCTAATGGGCAAGTAATAAACAACAGTATAACAAGTTGCAGATCCCTGCAATAAACAGTAATAAAGATAAACAGAGTAATCAGAATAATAAAGTATTGCTATGCAACTCTAGCGCTGCCCTTTTACAGCTACTTCCCCTCATGGGTAGACTAACACCCAGCAATGTCTACCTATGCAGTCAGGCCTAACTGATCTAAATGGAAGTTCAGTGAAACAATATTCGCTAGCAATCTCTCGGTGGTGCACTTGAAGAACAACTTTGTAATCCCAACGAATAGTAAAGATAAAGTATCTGTCTTTAAACAGCTCTCACCACCTGGACAAGTCCAAGTCCCTTTCCTCCATCGATTCGTCTAGGAACAGGAATCCACCGACATCCAAGTCTTCAATCCTTCTGGTGTACTGCAGCAAGGAGGATTAGATGTCTCTAAGGCTCTGCTAGGCTGGCAGAGAGCTCTTTGGAAAGGAGCACACGGCCCGGGCTTCAGGCCTTGTGCACACAGCAGTTCAGCACAGACATCCTCTTGCTAGGAGAGGGGGGTCCAAAGAGAGCGACCAAAACTCCGCCTCCCCTTTATAAAGTCTGCCCCAGCAGTCTCTGTTCTGGAGCAATGCATCCTGGGTGCTGCAAGATGTACTGGGAGATGTAGTCTCTTTCTCTCCTCTACTTTCACTTCCAGTAATGTCTCTTTACTTCCTCCCGACTCACCTCTCACCTGGAACTTCTTGTCTCTCTGTCTTAAAGGGGAACACCCCGCTACATATAGAATGGGTGATTTTCAAGATTGTAAAATGAGCAAACTGTGTGGCCATGCAGTGGGAAAAGAAAAAAGAAATCTAGGATTCATCACTAGAAGGAACACCAGAAGACAGGAGGTTCTGATTCCTCTATATCAGTGGTCTCCAAACTGTGGCCCACGGGCCGGATATGGCCATTTGCTTGCCTTTATTTGTACCTTTGGTCACTGATCCGCCTACTGATTGATATGAGGCATTATTCCTCCTACAAGGTTGAGGTACCATTCCTTCCACTAACACCAGTAGTGGGGCATTATTACTCCCACTAACACCAAGGATAGTGCGGTATTTCTTCCACTGACATCAATGATTGGACACTGTTCCTCCCACCAGTACCAGTGATGTGGCATTATCCTTCCTCCTACTAACCACACGCTCTTTGTAATTGTTGTACTCCTACTGGTCACCGAGCCTGAGGAATTGTTTACTCCCATTGAGGCCGGAGCATTTTTTACTTCCACCAGCCATAGTCCGGCCCCCCTAAAGTCTAAACTGGCTCTTTGCTTAGAAAGTTTGGAGACCCCTGCTCTATATTGATCTTAAGTGAGCAGGGCTGGACTGGGACAAAAATTTTTGCCCTGGACTTCATCCTGACCGGCCCACTTTAATTTTGCAAACACGCAGAAAAACAAGTGAAGCGGAGGGCTAACGACATGCAGGAACATTGCTACAGCCTCATTAGCTGGAATTTCAGAAACCAGCATTGCTGCACAGCAATTGGCTGCCTTTCAGCAATACAGCGGTGCTGAGGTTGAGCCAGGTTGCGCACTATGAAGTGAGGTGATGGGCAGTGCGGATGACATTTATTGGCCATTAGCCATTCTACTTTATTACTCTTATAGGCAGTACAGCGGTGCTCAAATTACTGGGCCGCACAGCCATTACTATGACAGGCTGTCACCGAAACCGGCCCGCTGAGCCATCGGCCCACCGGGAAACTCCCTGTAGTCCTGATGGCCAGTACATGCCTGTAAGTGAGACCTAATTTAGAATACTGTGTCCAGTCCTGAAGACCTCAGTTATAAAAATATATTGATAAGGTAGAACAAGTCCAGTGGTAGACATCAAAAATTGTGAAAGGTCTGAGGGAAACATATCAGGAGAGACTCCATAAACTTCTGTACAGTCTGGTGGAGAGAAAGGAAAGGAGTGACATGATTGAAACATTGAAATACATCAAGAGGGTGGATAAAGTTCAGATGGGAAATATGAAGCCAACAAGATCAAGAACACGGAGACTTGACCTCAAACTAGCAGAAGGAAAGTTCAAAACGAATCTTAGAATGTATTATTTTACTAAAAGAATAGTCTATTCTTGGAAGACTTTCGACAGAGGCAGTGAATCAGTCAACAGTAAGTGGATTCAAACATGCTTGGGACAAACATAGATCTATATTCAGACAAAAAAGTTAACAAAAAAAAAAACAGGAAAAAGTCATATACTGTACAACTCAAAAAAATGAGGCAGACTTAATGGACCTCTTGGTCTTTTTTGTGCCGTCACTTTTCTATGTTTCTAATAAATGTAACACTGTGTCAGCCATTGTTTTTATTGCAGCCTGTGACATTTTAACGATTGCGATTTATATAAAATGTACTTATTTTAAATTCTTCGCATGAGCGTAGTGCTTAAAAAGTCCCACTATAATTAGAATGGTGTATTGTGAAGAATTTTAGGGATGTTGGCACTCAAAACATTATGCTATTCACTTTCTATTTATATTAGATATGTAAACTTGTTGAACATCCCATTCAAAAACAGTGTTTATTAACCACTTCAGCTCCGGAAGGTTGTACCCCCTTCATGACCAGGCCATTTTTTTTCTATTTAGCACTGCGCTACTTTAACTGGTGATTGAGCGGTCATGCAACACTGTACCCAAATTAAATTTATTATATCCGTATATACTCGAGTATAAGCCGACCCGAATATAAGCCAAGGCACCTAATTTTACCACAAACAACTGGGAAAACGTATTGACTCGAGTATAAGCCTAGGGTGTACATCTGCATGCCTCACTGTGCCTTACTGTGTCCATGCCTCACTGTGCCTTATTGTGCCCATGCCTCACTGTGCCCATGCCTCACTGTCACTGTGCCCATGCCTCACTGTGTCCATGCCTCACTGTGCCCAATCTCCCTACCTGATCTCCGGCGCTGTGTGACTAGACTGACGTTTAACATGGGAGTCTATGGAAGGGGTGCCCGGCTTTGAAAAATTGTTGCTCCCCGGCCGTAGGTCCCCCGGACAACAAACTTTGCACACTTGTAGAGGAAGAGTGTGGCTACATGTGTGCCAAGTTTGGCCGGGATCAGGTGCACAAAGTTGAAGATGGACACAGACTTGAGTATAAGCCGAGGGGGGCATTTTCAGCACAAAAAAATGTGCTAAAAAACTCGACTTATACTCGAGAATATACGGTACTTTTTTCACATAAATCATTGGCCATGACTTGGCCATGACTTGTTGACAGGCTCTCACTGTGTTCAATCACAGCAGGTGCCGGGCAGGGGACACCCATAATCGTGCCATGAACCCAGAAGTGGGCAACGACGCAATGTACTGCGGACGGGCGGACGCTAAGTGGTTACTATGAAGCTGTGTCCTTCCTTTGTGTCCATAAAAGCCTCTGATCTTCAGGAAAGCCTTTACCAAAATTTTGGAGTGTGCCTGTAGGAATTTGTGTCCATTCAGCCAAAAAAAGAATTTGTACAGCTAGACGCAGGGCCGCTGTTAGGAATCATGGGGCCCCGTACAGCCTACCTGATCGGCCCTCCCCCTACACACACACACCTGATGGTATTTTATACAATATTTTCGCAAAAAAATACATGAAAATCGTTATTAAATGGACACAAATGCCACCCAAATTCCCCCTCCTAGTACAAATCTCCCCTGCCTGCACAATTCCCCCAATACCTCCTATTAGCCCTGAATTCGCCCACCGGCTCCTGGTACACAATCACCCCCATCTCCCCTCCCAGCTCAAATCTTCTTTCTTCAATCCCTCTCCTAGGACACATTCCCACAAATCCCTCCTCCTAGCACAACCCCCTCTAAGTTACTCATCCCAGCACAAATTATTCCTCCCTACTGAAATCCCCCCAGCACAAGCATCCCCTCTCCTGGTTCAACCCTCCTTGTCCCAGCTGTGAGTGCGAGCGGGGCAGGGGAAGGAGCTAAGCAGGGGCAGGCCAGGTTCATTATCCCTCCATGTCTCTCCCCCAGCAGCTAAAAGCTGGCGGGAGGGAGAGCGGGAGAAACCTGGGTGAGAGACACAGAGGACATTTTTCTCCACTGATCCTCCTGCTGTCCGGGACCCTTTGTGTGCCAGGGCCCCCTACAGAAGGGCTGGTGGTCCCCCCCCTATCAGCAGCCCTGGCTAGACGAGACAACCTGGCTTACGAATCACTCCAAAGGTGTTCAGTAGGGTTGATGTCAGGGCATTATGAAGGACACTCAAGTTCCTCCACACTGATCTCATCAAACTATGTCTTTATGGAGCTTGCTTTGTAAACAGGGGCACAGTCATGCTGGAACAGAAAAGGGTTTTCACCAAACTGTTCCCAGAAGGAAGTGCACATCTGACGAATATATCTTTGTATTTAGCATTAACATTGCCCTTCGCTAGAAACACCTGAACTTGATCATTTAAGGAGGGGAGTGTATGTCTAAATACAGTGTTTTTAGCCATATCTTAAAGCCGAGTTCCACCCAAAAGTGGAACTTCCACTGTAAGGCCTCCTTCCTGGCTCCTGTTTGTGAAACAGAGCTTTTGGGGAAGAGGGGGGGGGGCAGGTACCCGATTTTGACAGGTGCCCGCTCCCACTTCCATTCTGGTGACCTTAGGTGATTGAAAGCGGAAGTTCTCCTTCCCGAAGTCTTCTGGGACACATGACAGGTCCTAGAAGACTTTGGGACCAGTCACAGAGTGCAGCTCCGCTTGGGCATGCGCAGTAGGCACCCGGCTGTGAAACCGCAAGCTTTCACAGCCAGGTGCCTATAGTAGGGATGCCAGCATCGCTGAGGGAGGACAAGGGGAGACCACGGCTGGGGTGAGTGCACCACTGGATCCTGGCACAGGTGAGTGTGTGTTTTATTAAAAGTCAGCAGCTACAGTTTTTGTAGCTGCTGACTTTTATTAAACAAAAAAAATTACTGGAACTCCGCTTTAAGTCATATGAACATGTGCTGTCATGTTGGCACAGAGCCAAATTTAGAAATCTGGAGATGGCTCCTTTAGATCTCACTTAGAACGAGGCTTCCAGTTAGTAACAGATGGTAAGCTTAATGAAACTACCTGCTTACTCCCTGTTCAAACTTGCCATCTTAAGTTGGCCAAACACTAGTAAATTTGTGTACAAACACTTGTATGAACATTTATATGATAATTCTCAGTACATTAATTGACTTGGCAAATGTCGTTCAAAAGCACTATGAAAAACTCATTTGTTGACAGAAATTCATTCAAATTCTCAATTTTTCTAATTTTCCCGTTACTGCAGTCGAAAACAATCATCAACCTCACAAACAATTAGAATATGAAACAAATGTTTTTAAAACAAAAAAAATCAAACACAATTCTACGTGTGCATGGATAACTTTAGCCTTCCATCACCAACTACTTACTTTGCAGCTCTCTGCATTTATCACATAATGTTGGCGTTCCAAAGGAAGTCACTGTTAGAAGAGTTGGTGTGGCCAGGTGCTCATAGGTGTGAGCAGGTTGCATGTACAGTATATATCTACTGACTGCAGGTCAGTGGCAGAACTACCAGGGTTGAAAAGGTCCCACTTGCGACTGGGCCCTGGTGTTCTACCATCATGTGGGGGGGGGGGCACTGTGGAATCGTATGGCTCTGTTCATACTGTTGCAAATCCAAAGTCCACTTGCTTGCTGCTTGCAATTTCCTTGTGACGTGTTTGCAATTTCCTTGCGACTTGCTTGTTGTGACTTTTGTGATTTACCATTGTGTAGCACACCCCCGTAGGAGCTGCTGGTTTTAATTTGGGCCTTGAACGTTACCTCAGTATTCGTTGTCTAGGGGAAGAAAGCCTGTAGAAACTCCAATGTCCACACAAGATGTAAAACCTTAAGCTGTTAGGTTTTATTTTCCTTTTGAAAAAAACATACAAAGAATAGTAGAAGGGTGAAGGGAAGGGATAGGTTCAGGCACACAGTACAGATCACTGGGGAAAACTCCTCAAGTATCAAGTTAGTCACCACTCCTCCCCGAGTGGGTATTGATCACCCGGATAGGCCCCTCTCACCTGGCCTAGCAGCCGGAATGATGCACGAACAATGATCATGACCAGTCTCTGTCACAGACCGGTTGTGGACTAAATTGGATAATCCGGGGTCCTCTGCCACAGGACTTAAAGCCTGGATTTCCCTTCCATGCAGTCAAGAGCCTTTAAGCCGACCCGACAGACCGCAAGGTGAACTTTAGCTACGGTGCATCCTCCAATAGAATCAACAGGCCTTCCTCAAGACACCAGCCTTCCGCTCTTCTTTTCCAGGACAGGTCCTCCCCTGGTTCCCTCCATTGAGTGGCTTCAGGACGGACAGCACAGGATCACCTTCAAAGTGTAGGCTCAGTCAGCATAACTGGGCCTACTTGGTAGAGTTGCAGCCTCGAGCCAACCTGGTCCCGAGGCCAAGAACGCACACACACTCCTCACACCAGGAGGGCCGCGAGGGGAAAAGAGCCCCCTCAAAATGGTGTCTGCCCCTTAAGTACCCTTCCCCAGCATGCTCAGTGGGTAGACCACGCCCACTGAACTGTTCCTGGGGGAAGGTACCCAATACACTCTGGCCTGTCAGTCTTCCACATTGGCCTGGGGTGGTAACGCCACCTACAGGCAACAGTGGGAAGTCTGCCCAACATAGCCATAGCCAGAACAGAGGCTAATTTAACATAATTATATACAGAGTCTGAGCCAAACTACCAGCTCAGACACCCACTAGATTTAACATAGCGCCCAGTCATTGGGAGCAGGGCACTACAATTGCATTTTATGACAGTCAAATTGCACCAAAGTTGCAGAACAGTAGTGCAGGAACTTTTTTTTTGTCACTGCAACTTGAGTCACATTGATTAAGACGGCACCCATTGAAATGAATGTGTTTTGACTTGTCATGCCACTTTATGTGCCACAGTGTGAACCAGGGCATATAAAGGGATCAGTGGAAAGGGCCCTGGGCCTGGAGATAAGGGCCCCAGACTCAGAGGGAAGGGCCCCGTGACTGATGGAAAGGGTCCCAGCAGTCAGGGAGGCCCTTTATGGCTTCTTCTTTTCCTAAAGGTTCTAGTTATATCTCTGCTGCAGGTCTCACTCTAATCAATGTCTCTAAAGGATAACCATCTCTACTCAGGGTAGCAGCCTAACCTGTATTATTTGTACTGGCCTAGAATGAAAATTCCTCCCTGCTGCTTGACCCAGTCTTCCCCTGCAGTTTACTTTACAAAGGTTAAAACCTTACTACAGTGGCCAGCTCAGAAGACGTATTACCTGAACCTTACCTGGTCTAGGTAATATGGCTTCTTGGCAGTGTGAATTGTGACAGACCTCCTGGCAAACCCGACCAGGTGCCTCCGCCAAACGCTGCCTCCTGTCCTCCAAACCTTTCCAACAGACCGATAGCTAATACCAGCCCTTTACCCCAAGCATCATACACAGACAATATTTTGAGGTAAAACCAAAGGAATGACTTTATTAAACAGAAATACAAGATTTTATACACTTCAAGAATAGGGGCTGTCACCACCTGAAAAATAAAAACAAATATTGCACATTGGGGTAAACATCCCACAATGGTTAGGTAACAAGGTAAGGTTGACACAAGACTAATCACATCCTGTAGGAATCTCCAGGAGGATTAGCCAACAGACAGAAACAATAGGGGACTCAATTAACAATGGAAATTCACACCTAAGAGGCACAGAATGGGGAACTATGCAATGGGAGAAAGACACTTCACACCTAGACAGGCTAGGCAAACACAGATACACATTCTAACAATAAACACATAACACCTTCATAAACAGTGTGACTTGTGATAAAAGTTGGAGGGTCCCCGCTCAGGCTGTTAAGCTCTGGTGGGTTGGATGCCGCTGACCAGTGAGGGTGCAGGCTGGGGAAAGGTTTGATCAGACCCAAAGCTGCAAAAATAGAAAGAGGTGGACACCTCACTCTGCCCTAGTAGTAAGCAAGTAAAAGCAGCCTCAGCTCAATTCATCCAGACCATGTGTCCAACATGTTTTGCCCCACCCCTGTGGCTTAATCATGAAGACGAGGATTTGCTGATGGCTGGTCCTGTTGCCGCCATCAGACCCCCATCTCCATGATTAAGCCCTGGAGGTGGGGGGAAACAGGTTGGAGAAATTGTCTGGATGAATCGAGCTGAGGCTGCTTTTACTTGCTTACCACTAGGGCCAGCTGAAGTCCAATAGGGCCAGGTTAAGTGTGGGGGCTACCTCTTTCTATTTTTGCACCTTAATAAACAAATTACACATAACAGCAGGACACTCCAGTATCAGGTTGTTTTTAGCTGATTATAATGTTCTGCTTTGAGTTTCTGAGTCTAGGAGGGGGTTGAAGCAGTCAATGCAGGTTTGGCCTGTTGATTCTATATACCCCAACAAAACACAGAGGCCCCAAATATATATCTGGCTCCTCCATTTCTTAGAGTCTGTGTATTTCGGGGAGACATGCATTTGAATCCAAAGTTAAACTACTCCAAAGGTCCCCCAGGCACACACCTCCCACAGAATAGAGCCCCCCTCAAATGCCAAGGCCCGTAAGAGGCTAGCCTGCAGTCACTTCCAAAAAACCCTGTCCTGGTTGGGTCTGTCATATGAATAAAAAGAGAAAATGTATCAATGCATCCTTTATTTGCTCCATATTTCAGCTATTTCTTTGTTTTAACACAGTGTGCAACCCAATATAATATAGTTAAGCAACCGTGGGGTCTTCTTGTTGTTTTGCAACAGTCCCACATTGATATTGTGCTTTCATGTCAGATGGTAGTTTACCTTTAAAGACCACACCGAAATGTTTTTTCTTTAAACAAATCAAAGTCAAATGCTGAATTATTAGTCTAAGAGCGTAAGTCACCTTCCTTCTTTGAAATGATGTTTCTCAGTGGTAAGTGAGCATTCCCCTTAGCTCCTGGACACTTCCAAACAAAACCTGGGGTAGGAGAGAAGATCTGTCATGGTCCTTTGATCTCCTCCCGTAGAGTTTTTCCTCGCCGGTAAATCTAAGGCAGAGTCTGGGACACAGCGGGGACTGGCGGCTTATACATATCAAAGATGAAATCAGGGAGCCCACTGTGATAGCTCGGGGGCCCCAAGTGGAAGACAGAGCAAGTTAAAGGCGTTTACACACTTTGCAACCTTTGTAAAGTCTGCTTTTCCCTGTATCAGAGAAAGGAAACACAATACCTAAAACACGCATAGGCATGGATATACAGTATGGTGTAGACATTTCGAGGTAATATTTTTGGAGAAGGTTCTACTGTAACTTCTTACTAAATATTTCTCATCTGGTCCCCTGCCTGTTCACACTGAACCCCTGCTTGGCTATCACATTATGTATTGATAAACTGGGGAAAGCTATGTGTTGGGTATGAATGGTGTTGATGTAGATGCCTTATTTAGACTTTGGACGTAAGCTGCCTCCTCCGTAGGACCACTGTGCCTGTGATCCATGGGTAGTATATAATTCAAATAGATAGGCTGTCTTCTATGCACTTCAAGCAAAATAATTCCATTAAAATTAATTTTAAAAAGCCAGCAAGGAGTCCAGTAAATTTTGTGATGGTTTATTTGTAGGGCTAATGCACACTGGACGTTTGGCCATCTCTCCTAGACCCCTTTCCCTCTGGCAGCAGCATTTTGTCTGGAAAAAAATCTCAACGCGTTTAGGCGCATTAAGCTTGTGCAGAGAAGAACGTCCAGTGTGCATGAGGCCTTAAGGCTTTCAACTTTTGCTGACAGTAAAATAAATGTTGTGCTGCCCTATGAAATAGGGTCCACAGTATGTACTGTATATGTGTAAAAAGCGATTTGTCTGCCCCCATTGCATGCTGGGGGCAGACCCTCCCCCGTGTGCTGTTTCCCCATCCTATGACCTCTAGTAACAAAGGGGTCTGCTCTCTAAGCCGGGCCCACCCCCAATTGTGACTGCCAGAACCTCCGCCCAGAGATCAGGGTCTGCATGCAGAACAGACGGGGGCGGGTAGAATGTACCTGTATATGTATCAGTCTGATGCCAACCTGGGAAAATTTGAGCAAGGGGGACATCTTTTGCCCCTAGTAATCAACCTGCATTCTTCATTTACTATTACAGGTTAAACATTGAAACCTGATTGGTTGCTACTAGCAACTGCTCTACGTTAATTGGTTACCTGGAGCAACTGCTCCCTTCTTGCCTTTGTGATGACAGCTGCTCCATGCACAGCACCTTTATATCCAGGGAGCGCTCAGTGCAGGGCCATCTTTAATATTGATTGGGCCCTGGGCAAACATTTTCTTGGGCCCTTCCTAATCCACTTATCAACTATTTGTGGGCAGTGCTGGCTCAAGAGGAAAGCTGCCTTGGGCCCAGAAACAATGACTGGGCTCGGGGCAGCTGCCCTTTTGCCCTGTGTTAAAGACAGCCCTGGCTCAGTGACAGCAGCATCTTCCCAGCCAGACATGGGAAGTCTGGAGCAGGACTAATGCCGTGTACACAGGATCAATTTTCTCGACGGTGAAAACACAGTCGAGAAAATCGACGGGAAAAACGAGGAACGGCTTGGTCCCCTACACACGGCCGTTTTTCCCGTCATTTTTCCTCTTGGTCGAGAAAACCGACCGTGTGTGGGCTCCCTAGCAGTGTTTCCCTATGGGAAAACTGCCGCGGAAAAAAATGCTGTGAATCTTGACGAGAAAAATTAGAGCATGTTCTAATTTTTCTCGTCGTGATTCTTGCCGTTTTTCTCGTCGTGAAAAATGCTGGAAAGCCCACACACGGGCGTTTTTCTCATCAAAGAGAAAAAATTTCATTTTTCCCGACGAGAAAAATGGTCGTGTGTACGCGGCATTAGGCTTCTTGCACACTGTGGTTCTTCTAAATGCTTTTCTACGGGCCTAAGCCATGTTTATGCTCGTCAAACGCTTTGGCGTTTATTAATTTCATTAGCCACAATATGAATTTATTCTGGATATCGAAATGAAAAAATGCTCAAACGTTAAACGTGCCTAGCACTTGGGCGCATTTAGATGCGTTTATGTGCGTTTTTGACGCGTTTGACACGTATTTTGCCAAAAACACTCCTCTCCTGAGCGCACAAGTGATTTGTGTTTTTTTTTTTGCTGCCTCTAAACATCCCTGCCTGTTAACATTTTAATGCCTATAGTGTGCATGGACACATGGAGGGCCGTTTAGAGGCAGAGAAAAAAAGTCAAACGTCTGTAAAACAGGCGTTTAGGAGTTTGTGTGCATGAAGCCCAGTAGTCATTTCTGAGCAATTCAGAGGTGAACTTGCTGGTGTGTTTCGGATCATTGTCCCGCTGCATAACCCAAGTGCGCTTGAGCTTGAGGTCAGAAACTGATGGGCGGACATTCTCCTTCAGGATTTTCTGGTAGAGCTCAGAGTTCATGGTTCCATAAATGATGGTAAGTCGTCCAGGTCCTGAAAGTGGCAAAGCAGCCCCAGACCATCACACTACCACCACTATGTATGACTGTTAGAATGATGTTCTTTTGTTAACATGCAGTGTTCGTTTTACACCAGATTTAACGGGACGCACACCTTGCAAAATTTTCAACTTTTGTCTCATCAGTCCACAGAATATTTGCACAAAAGTCTTGGGGAAAATCAAGATTTTTTTGGTAAATGTGAGATGAGCCTTTGTGTCCTTTTTGGTCAGCAGTGGCTTTGGCCTTGGAACTCTCCCATGGACGGCATTTTTGCCCAAACTCTTTCTTATTGTTGAATCATGAACACTGATCTTACTTGAGGCAAGTGAGGCCTGCAGTTCTTTAGATGTTGTTCTGGCTTTTTTTATGACCTCCTGGATGAGTCGTCATCGTGCTCTTGGAGTAATCTTGGTAGGCCGGCCACTCCTGGAAAGGTTCACCATTGTTCCAAGTTCTCACCATTTGTGGATAATGGCACTCAGCATGGTTCGCTGGAGTCGCAAAGCCTTAGAAATGGCTTTGTAACCCTTTCCAGACTGATACCTGTCAATTACTTTGTTTATTTTTCAGATCTTTTAGTGTGCTTCACTTTGTCAGTCAGATTTCTTGATTCAACAGGTCTGGCAGTAATCAGGCCTGGGTGTGGCAAGTGAAATTTAACTCAGTTTTCCAAAAAATGCGGTTAATCACAGTTCATTCATGATTCAGCAAGGGGGGGGGGGTTACTTTTTCACATAGGGCCAGACAGGTTTGGACAGCTTTTTACCCTTATTAACTACTTCAATACCAGGCACTTACACCCCCTTCCTGCCCAAGCCAATTTTCAGCTTTCAGCGCTGTCACTTTTTAAATGGCAATTGCGTGGTCATGCTACACTGTACCCAAACTAAATTTCTATAATTTTGTTCTCATAAATAGAGATTTATTTTGGTGGTATTTGATCACCTCTGCGGTTTTTATTTTTTATTTAAACAAATAAAAAGACCGAAAATTTTGAAAAAAAAAACGTTGTTTTTTGTTTCTGTTATAAAATTTTGTAAATAAGTAAGTTTCCTCCTTCAGTGACGGGCACTGATAAGGCAGCACCAATGAGGTGGCACCAATGAGATGGTACTGATGAGGTGGCACTGATGATGGGCACTGATAGGTGGCACTGGTGGGTGACACTGATATGCAGCACTGTTGAGAATTGATAGGCGGCACTGATGGGCACTCATAGGTGGCATTGGTGGGGACTGATAGGCGACACTGATGGGCACTGATAGGCTGCACTGATGGGTACTTATAGGTGGCACTGATAGACAGCACTGCTGGTTACTGATAGGCAGCACTGATGGGCACTGATGGGCACTTATGGCTGGCACTGATAGACTGCACTGATAGGCACCACTGGTGGCACTGGCAGGCATTTTATTTGCCACTGATTGGCAGCTGCCTGGGCACTGATTGGCATATCCCTGGTGGTCTAGGGCGGTGGCCTTCCCTGGTGGTCCTGGGTGGGGCATCCGAAGGGGGGGCTGTGCTGATAAACAATCAGCACAGACCCCCCCTGTCAGGAGAGAAGCCGATCGGCTCTCCTCTACTCGCGTCTGTCGGACGCGAATGAGGAAAAGCCAATCAACGGGTCTTCCTGTTTACATCGTGATCAGCCGTGATTTGACACGGCTGATCACGTGGTAAAGAGCCTCCGTCAGAGGCTCTTTACCTAGATCAATGTAGCGGTGTGTCAGATTGAAACACCGCACCACCGATCACCATGATGCGCACCCCCATGGGCACGCAGTGGCTGTTATCCTGCTGGACGTCATATGACGCCCAGTCAGGATAACTGAACCACCACCCGGCTGTCATTTTGCTATAGGCCAGGCGGGAAGTGGTTAAATTAAATTATAATTTAAAAACTGCATTTTGTATTTACTCTGGTTATCTTTGTGTAATATTAAAATGTATTTGATGATTTGAATCAAGTGTGATAAATATGCAAAAAAAAAAAAAATCAGGAAGGGGGCAGATACTTTCTCACAGCACTGTATCTACAAAACATCTTCAACATTGTAGACCTAGTCCAGTTGAATGTGACCAACTACTACCAGCTATACCATGATCTGGATAAATGAGAACCTTCACAGACATAAGTATTACAGTACAGACTCTCCCGACTCTCTGGCGGCAATAGATTGTGAATAAATCCCTTCCATTAGCTTATCACGCCGTGGATGCATCTGCATTCTTACAGAGGATCCTCATATCTCAGGCTGTCTTGTACAATTCAGAAATTGGAATTATTCTGATTATGTAACAAACATGTAGCTGCATATTTTCAGCCTCTGTTTTAATAAATAACCACGGGCCAAAAAAGCAGTGTGCTTGAGATGGATAATTCAAACAGAGATGAACAATACATTAAAAAATAAATAAAAAAAAGCTCTGTCAAATGAAAATGACAGAAGGCAAAAAAATTGTCCCCTTGTTAGACAATAGACCGCTAAGTACTCAGCAACATTTTCGCTACGTGACATTTTCGATACAATTTTCGGTGAACGTATTAGAAAAAATGAGCTGTGTTGATCATTTTGTCTGGAGATAATATCATCTAATTTTACCAATTATCTGAAGTATCTGAATTGATATGTGTCCTAAAAATAGTGCATTAGGGGCACACATAGAACTATAGGTGGTGTAATGTGGACAGCACAATCTTCCAAAAGTGGAAACCATTTCTGTTGTCTAAAATATGGACAAAAGTGGTCAACTTAGATTGTTTTCGAAACCCAAAAGCAAAAATACTATCTACTGCAGTTTACCAGTCCTTAGATGTGATGATCTAAAGCCGTGTGTTTCTCAACCTTTATTTTGGTCAAGGCATCCTTTAAAATTATGGAAAAATCTCAAGGCACCCTCCAAAATTATGGACAGTCTCGAAGCACCCTCCAAAATGATCGATAGTCTTGTGGCACCTCATTATTAAATGTAAAAACGATGCTAATCATTTTAGATAATGCAGCAACATCCACACATGTAGGTCACTCAATGTTAGAGGTGATTTAATCCTCCAAAGCAAATACACGTTTGCAAACTGGTACTGACTAGTATCGCACACCATACTAGAAAAATATTATTATACATGTGACGGGAGTCACTTTTGGCGCAGGGTGACCAAGAAAATAATGAACCCTGAGAATATGATTGGATTACTTGAAATAGGACAGTAATATTCATTAACAATATCTCTCAAGAAATATGAAGATTTTATCCCCTGTACACTGTGAGGTCTATGACCAGGAAGTATAACTCCTAATATGGGCATTCCAGGAAGTTCAATGTAAGAGACCGACCGTCTATTGCTTAACAATGTTGCTTTTGTCTGGAAGTAAATCGTGTTAATCTTGTCTGAGGCAGCTTTCCCTTCACCTATTATTAAGTGTGCTAATGAACTCAGCTGTTGTCTGCTAAGGGAGGCATTGACACTCAGAATAATGTGTATTGGGGGCTCGTTATGTAAACATTGTGTGATGTTGTGGGTGGATCCGGGTCATTGTTCATGTGGTGCCTGCAGTATTCTCAAGTGTATAAAAAGAGCCTGTATTCCTCCCAATAAAGAGTCTGATTCCTGTTTGACCCTCAATACAGAGCCTCGTCTTGTACTTGGGGGGGGGGATTATTCGTATGGGTTTCTTGTTCGGCTGATTGGAGTGTTCAGTAGCTGCCTTTGTGTTCGGAAATGGAATGTCCTAAACGGCTTTAACCCCTTTCATACTCGGGGTGTCGTTACAATACATTATTATTGTCATTAGTGTTTAATATGTTGTATTTCTTATTTCCTTTTTAGAGCTATATTTACTGTATTGGTCACGTTTCGTTCCCCTGAGGAAGGCAATGCTTTGGAGAAACATGTAGGGATGAGTTGACCTCTAATCTTAGCAGGCCATCAATATTCTGGCCAGTTGTAAATACTATATGCTCTCCTTTTTCTATTGATTTTATGAATTTTTGATTGTATTGTATGTTTATAACATTAATGTAATAAAATATTATATTTTTTTCAATTGATCTTTGTATGGGTCGTCAGGCACCGCTATAATCCCTATCCCTTCCTTCCCCTTTTCTAGTATTCCATTGTTTCTCTTCTTCCTCGGTTTTTTCCCATCACTAATGGGACCCCAAAGCTGATGGAGAGGGGCAAGGGAGGGTCAAAGAAGGATGCTATGCAGGTGACTAACATCCTCCTTATCAACTGATGATGTAATTGGTCGTTAGGAGGTCGGCAGGTAGAAGGTTGTAATGGTGCACAATGGAAACCTGTGGCGTTGTGTAACTACAAAGAAGGCTTCATCCACCCGCCAGCTTGTATATAATTTTTTTCTTATAATTTTTTGAGGAGCACATACCTCAAGAGGGAAGGGGTCACATATTAAATGGGAACACCTGCTTACATGGGTATGGAGAAACATGTGACCTCCACCTATGTGACATTACTTGGGTGTAGTAGCAAATGGTCAGCCACAAGCACGGTCACATAACTGGTAATATGAGATTTCTCTTATGCCGCGTACACACGGTCGGTTTTTCTGATGAAAATAGACCGATGGACTTTTCTTCATCTGACAAACCGATTGTGTATGGGCCCCATCGGTCTTTTTTCCATCGGTATAAAAAATAGAACCTGTTTTAAATTTTACAGATGGAAAAAAAAAACAATAGCAAATTACGATCGTCTGTGTGGAACTCCATCGGAGAAAAAACCCACGCATGCTCAGAATCAAGTCGACGCATGCTCAGAAGCATTGAACTTAATTTTTCTCGGCTTGTCGGAGTGTTTTACGTCATGGCGTTTGGGACGGTCGGAATTTTGACTGATGGTGTGTAGGCAAGACTGATGAAAGTCAGCTTCATCGGATTTCCGATGGAAAAATCCATCAGATTTTATTCCATCGGAAATCCGATCGTGTGTACAGGGCATTAGTGTCCAACATCGGTCAACACCTTTGGGTGCCAGCTGCAGCGAAGTTCTGGTAAGGTGAGTAAAACCGGGGAAGGGGGTAGGGAATAAGTTGTACATGTCTATAAAGATTTGTAACCACCGTGACAAACTTTATTAAATAAAAGTCACTGTGACATTTCATTTTTAATGACTTTTAGTCAATAAAGCTTGTTCAACGGAACGCAGGTACTCTGAAGGCATACATTAACAATCATATAAACAGAACCCATCGTATTCTTGACAGAGCATCCTGACCTACGATGGTCTGGTGACCATATGATAGGTCGTCTGGACATTTTGGATTTCCTGGATCACAATTTATTTTTGGATCAGGACTTTTGAATAAGGACATTTTCTTGATCTAGCCGACAAACAAACAAAGCTTCTAGTGATTGATTGTACTGATTACAAAGTTATTAAGATTGCTTTCAGAGCCAAGGTCACGAGAACATTCAGTTACATCCTAATGCGGCTCTTCGCAGAAGATGAATTGATAGCGTTTGATTCATTAGTTTAATCATTTTATGATCAAAATCCGAAAGAAACACAGCAAGCTATCATCAGAAAAGTGTTTTTTATAAATGTCTATTTTTGTATGTTTTTATGATCAGCTTTCATAAGACGTTCAACATGCTGGTTCATTGCTGATTGAGGGAAAGCATGTAGCATTAAAGGAAATGTATAGTTTGTTTTTTTTTTGGGGGGGGGGGCAATTTAAATGTCTGTAAACCCTAAATCAATTTTTCAATATTTTGGGCATCATGCTTCACTGCGTACAATTTTCTTTTCTCTTTTTTTTTTACAATTGTTATTAATCTGGTTCAACGTTTTTATTACCTGGAGATCATGCCATTATCAAAGCTTCCTGTTTCAGGATTACAACACTAAGCCACTGCCGCACAATTAGCAGTAGCATTGTCAGCCTTCATTCTACAGATGACAGTTGTAGGCAGGTGCAGTCTACATTTTCCACTGCAGGTGGCGCTCGTCCTGAATGGCAAATGCAGCTGGAGGAGGAAGCCAAGAGGAGCTGGACAGAGTTTTGGGTTGGCTGTGCTGGATCCAGGAGACCCTGGCTACCATCTTGCCAACTCTCATGCCCCGAACACGATTGGTTTTCCTGTTGGAAAAAGTCTGATGAGAGCTTTTGTTCGGGAATCCCGACCGTGTGTATGCTCCATCAGACTTTTTCCAACAGGAAAAAGATAAAGAGCAGGAAAAAAACTGTTCCCGACGCGCTAAATTTCAACGCATGCTCGGCAACAAATAGACGCATGCTTGGAAGCATAGAACTTCATTTTGTCGGCTCGTCGTAGTCTTTTACGTCACTGCGTTCTTGGCAGTCAAAAGTTCACCGGACTTTTGTGTGACCGTGTGTATGCAAGGCAGGCTTGAGAGGAATTCCGTCGGAAAACCCATCCAACTTTTTTCCAACGGGAAAACCGGTCGTGTGTACGGGGCATAAGTCCCTGCCCCCCCGGGTTTTGGTGTGCATTTGCGAAGTGGCTAGTTTAGGGACAGCATACTTGTCTGTCAGGGACAGAACTAGCATCAGGGAGAGGTTAGGACGTGCTGCTTTATCTTCAGAATGCTCCTCTTTGGGTTGGATTGGCCAGGCCACATTCCGCCCTCCTCGTCGGGCACTGTCTTCAGTTCAGGCCTACTCATCGTTGACTCTCTGCTCTGATTGTTTCGCAATCCTGGTCGGGTGACCTTTCACGCTTGGCTGTTGTACTGTTTACTAGTCCTGCAATACATTGTTTCCTGCATACCGGGAAATGCACCATGCTGCACCAACCCAACACAGTGTTCAGTCTACATCCCAAAGGAAAACAAGACATTACAGTACAATTACAGTATGAATGCACATTGCAATAATGGCTTGTTCAAATGACATCCAACTACTAAGGTAATACAGGTCCTTCTCAAAAAATTAGCATATTGTGATAAAGTTCATTATTTTCTGTAATGTACTGATAAACATTAGACTTTCATATATTTTAGATTCATTACACACAACTGAAGTAGTTCAAGCCTTTTCTTGTTTTAATATTGATGATTTTGGCATACAGCTCATGAAAACCCCAAAATCCTATCTCAAAAAATTAGCATATTTCATCCGACCAATAAAAGAAAAGTGTTTTTAATACAAAAAAAGTCAACCTTCAAATAATTATGTTCAGTTATGCACTCAATACTTGGTCGGGAATCCTTTTGCAGAAATGACTGCTTCAATGCGGCGTGGCATGGAGGCAACCAGCCTGTGGCACTGCTGAGGTGTTATGGAGGCCCAGGATGCTGCGATAGCGGCCTTAAGCTCATCCAGAGTGTTGGGTCTTGCGTCTCTCAACTTTCTCTTCCCAATATCCCACAGATTCTCTATGGGGTTCAGGTCAGGAGAGTTGGCAGGCCAATTGAGCACAGTAATACCATGGTCAGTAAACCATTTACCAGTGGTTTTGGCACTGTGAGCAGGTGCCAGGTCGTGCTGAAAAATTAAATCTTCATCTCCATAAAGCTTTTCAGCAGATGGAAGCATGAAGTGCTCCAAAATCTCCTGATAGCTAGCTGCATTGACCCTGCCCTTGATAAAACACAGTGGACCAACACCAGCAGCTGACATGGCACCCCAGACCATCACTGACTGTGGGTACTTGACACTGGACTTCAGGCATTTTGGCATTTCCCTTTCCCCAGTCTTCCTCCAGACTCTGGCACCTTGATTTCCGAATGACATGCAAAATTTGCTTTCATCCGAAAAAAGTACTTTGGACCACTGAGCAACAGTCCAGTGCTGCTTCTCTGTAGCCCAGGTCAGGCGCTTCTGCCGCTGTTTCTGGTTCAAAAGTGGCTTGACCTGGGGAATGCGGCACCTGTAGCCCATTTCCTGCACACGCCTGTTCACGGTGGCTCTGGATGTTTCTACTCCAGACTCAGTCCACTGCTTCCGCAGGTCCTCCAAGGTCTGGAATCGGTCCTTCTCCACAATCTTCTTCAGGGTCCGGTCACCTCTTCTCGTTGTGCAGCGTTTTCTGCCACACTTTTTCCTTCCCACAGACTTCCCACTGAGGTGCCTTGATACAGCACTCTGGGAACAGCCTATTCGTTCAGAAATTTCTTTCTGTGTCTTACCCTCTTGCTTGAGGGTGTCAATGATGGCCTTCTGGACAGCAGTCAGGTCGGCAGTCTTACCCATGATTGCGGTTTTGAGTAATGAACCAGGCTGGGAGTTTTTAAAAGCCTCAGGAATCTTTTGCAGGTGTTTAAAGTTAATTAGTTGATTCAGATGATTAGGTTAATAGCTCGTTTAGAGAACCTTTTCATGATATGCTAATTTTTTGAGATAGGAATTTTGGGTTGTCATGAGCTGTATGCCAAAATCATCAATATTAAAACAAGAAAAGGCTTGAACTACTTCAGTTGTGTGTAATGAATCTAAAATATATGAAAGTCTAATGTTTATCAGTACATTACAGAAAATAATGAACTTTATCACAATATGCAAATTTTTTGAGAAGGACCTGTATATGGTTGAAGAAAGAGAAGGCGAACCACTGGGACTGGACATGATATGTTGCGCTGGATGGAATAGTGTCAACAATATATGGTAGAGTGAGTTAGAATGGGGGAATTACTGTTGTGAGAGGGTAAGACAATATATAGAAAGCATAGGAGAAGAAGGGGGAAGAAGCTCAGAAAGAGTTTGCAAGTTGAAGAAGGGAAGAAAAATAATGGGAAGATGAGCCAGACATGGGTTGGTTGGAGAACCCCATCTGAGAGAAGGGATAGGGTAAGTAAGGAGGGTCATATAGTAAAACAGGGAGGAAAGGTGTAATGTACCTGATAGGAGACTGAGATGACAAGGTTGGCATCTCTTGTATCTCCAGCCCAGGCCCCACTGAAGGTGGAACAGATGGTGCCATCGGGCAGGAGGAGCACGAGTGTCGGCATTTGTTTATTGTAGAACTTGCAGCAGGCGATGCAGGCTTGAACGGTCTGGCAGGACATCAGGTCAGGAACAGAAGTCATGCAGGATGGCCCAGCCAAGGTTTAAGGAGCACTACGCGAGTATAACCAGGGCCGGCCCTATGATGGGACCGGGTGGTACCATGGTACCAGGCGGCACTGTTAGGGGGGCGGCAAACTGACGCCCGCCAGCCAGCTCCGCTGCCTGTGAGGAGCCCGGCGCCGCTGAGGACACTCACAGGCGGGGGGGCAGTCAGCGAGTGAGCAGGCATGGGCAGGCGCCGCTCCCTGTGAGGAGCCCGGTGTACCGGCGCCGCTGCCTGTGAGGACACTCACAGGCGGGGGGAGGGGGCAGTCAGCGAGTGAGCACTGCAGGCACCGCTCCCTGTGAGGAGCCCGGCGCCGCTGCTGTTGGTGACAGGGGCGGGCAGAGCACTTGCAGCCGGGGGGGGGTTTGGGATCAGTCAGCAAGTGAGCGGGCAGCGGAGCAGAGTGATGATGTCATCTCTCCCCGCCGCCCTGCATCACCACAGTTTCACCCTCACTGTGCAGCCATGGGCAGCAGAGAGATTATATCATCTCTCTGCTGCCTGCCTTCACTCTGGGACACAGCAAGTGACAACCCGCAACGTGTGACAGGTGATGTCGTGACAATCCGCAACGTGTGGCAAGTGACAATATGCAACGTGTGGCAGGTGACGCTTGGCAAGTGACAATCCGCAACGTGTGGCAAGTGACAATACGCAACGTGTGGCAAGTGACAATACGCAACGTGTGGCACGGGACTATCCACAACGTGTGGCAGGTGACGCCGTGGCAAGTGACAATCCGCAACGTGTGGCAGGTGACGTTGTGGCAAGTGACAATCTGCAACGTGTGGCAGGTGACGTTGTGGCAAGTGACAATCTGCAACGTGTGGCAGGTGACGTTGTGGCAAGTGACAATGCGCAACGTGTGACAGGTGACGTCGTGACAATCCGCAACATGTGGCAAGTGACAATACGCAAGGTGTGGCAGGTGACGCTTGGCAAGTGACAATCCGCAACGTGTGGCACGGGACTATCCGCAATGTGTGGCAGGTGATGTTGTGGCAAGTGACAATATGCAACGTGTGGCAGGTGACGCCGTGGCAAGTGACAATCCGCAATGTGTGGCACGGGACTATCCGCAATGTGTGGCACGGGACTATCCGCAACGTGTGGCAGGTGACGTTGTGGCAAGTGACAATGTGCAACGTGTGGCAGGTGATGTTGTGGCATGTGACGTGGCAAGAGACAACCCGCAACGTGTGGCAGATGACAATCCGCAACGTGTGGCAGGTGACGTGGCAAGTGACAATCCGCAACGTGTGGCAAGTGGCAACCCGCAACGTGTGGCAGGTGACATAAGTGACCATGCGCAACATGTGGCAGCCGACAATCCGCAACGAGTGGCAGGTGACAACCCGCATCTGGTGGTGGAGTCCGAAGCAAAACTGTAAGTACAAACACACATCACAAGTTGTATGAGACATGAGAGCCTCTGAGAGGGACTTGCCTTGCCCAGCCCTGATTAACCACTTAAGGACCGGAAAGATTTGCCCACTTAAAGCGGTTGTATGGCTTTGTTTTTTTAAATAACAAACATGTTATACTTACCTCCACTGTGCAGTGCGTTTGGAAAAGAGTGGCCCCGATTCTCTGGTTCCTCGGCGGCTGACTTGGCTCCTCCCTGCATCAGCTAACCCCCTTCTGGGAAGCACTCTCCCAAGGGGGTTAGCTTGCGGGCGCGCTCCCTGTTATACACGCTGCGTCCATAGACACAACATGTATGACTCATTCCCGCCCCCCCCCAGGGCCCGGGTCATTGGATGTGATTGACAGCAGCGCGAGCCAATGGCTGCACTGCTATCAATCTAGCCAATTAACGGCCAGACTCCGTGGAGAAGAGGACGCCGGGGGACGCGCACAGCAAGTGAACGGGCTCAGGTAAGTATAACAGGGTGCCTGGGGGGCAGTCATTGCAGGTGTTTTTTCACCTTAATGCATAGGATGCATTAAGGTGAAAAATCACGAACCTTTACAAACCCTTTAATAACCAGGCCATTTTTTGCGATACGGCACTGTGTCGCTTTAACTGACAATTGCGCGGTAATGCGACACTGTACCCAAATAAAATTGGCGTCCTTTTTTTCCCACAAATAGAGCTTTCTTTTGGTGATATTTGATCACCTCTGCGGTTTTTATTTATTGCACTATAAACAACAAACGAGCAACAATTAAAAAAAACAAACAAACAATATTTTTTACTTTTTGCTATAATAAATATCCAAAAAATGTATAAAAAAATAATTTCTTCATCAGTTTAGGCCAATATGTATTCTTCTACATATTTTTGGTACCAAAAAAAACATAATTAGCGTACATTGATTAGTTTGCGCAAAAGACATTGCGCCCGCCCGCCATGCACAGGTCCCTTTATACTCCTATATACATGTATAGAGCCCTGACAGGTCCTTTTATACACCTATATGCACGTATAGAGCCATGACAGGTCCTCTTTATACTCATTTATACATGTATAGAGCCACGACAGGTCCTCTTTATACATGTATAGAGCCACGACAGGTCCTCTTTTTACTCCTATACATGTATAGAGCCATGACGGGTCCCCTTTAGTTATCATGATATAAAATAATGAATGTGGGGGCCTTTTGGTGGGCGTGATTTTTTTTTTTTGGGGGGGGGGGCAGAATTTCATTCTTGGTCCCAGGCAGCACAATGTCTTGGGCCGGCCCTGAGTATAACATACAGCACAGCATATAGAGAGAAGAATCAGGAGTGTTCAGGGTTCAGGAGAATAATGTATGACATAGCATATACAATGCAGGGTTTAGGAGTATAATGTATGACATAGCATATACAATGCAGGGTTCAGGAGTATAATGTATGACACAGCATATACAATGCAGGGTTCAGGAGTATAATGTATGACATAGCATATACAATGCAGGGTTCAGGAGTATAATGTATGACACAGCATATACAATGCAGGGTTCAGGAGTATAATGTATGACATAGCATATACAATGCAGGGTTCGGGAGTATAATGTATGACATAGCATATACAATGCAGGGTTCAGGAGAATAATGTATGACATAGCATATACAATGCAGGGTTCAGGAGAATAATGTATGACATAGCATATAAAATGCAGGGTTTGGGAGTATAATGTATGACATAGCATATACAATGCAGGGTTCAGGAGTATAATGTATGACACAGCATATACAATGCAGGGTTCAGGAGTATAATGTATGACATAGCATATACAATGCAGGGTTCAGGAGTATAATGTATGACACAGCATATACAATGCAGGGTTCAGGAGAATAATGTATGACATAGCATATACAATGCAGGGTTCAGGAGAATAATGTATGACATAGCATATACAATGCAGGGTTCAGGAGAATAATGTATGACATAGCATATACAGTGCAGGGTTCAGGAGTATAATGTATGACATAGCATATACAATGCAGGGTTTCAGGAGGATAATGTATGACATAGCATATACAATGCCGGGTTCAGGAGTATAATGTATGACATAGCATAAACAATGCAGGGTTCAGGAGTATAATGTATGACATAGCATATACAATGCAGGGTTCAGGAGAATAATGTATGACATAGCAGATACAATGCAGGGTTCGGGAGTATAATGTATGACATAGCATATACAATGCAGGGTTCAGGAGAATAATGTATGACATAGCATATACAATGCAGGGTTCGGGAGTATAATGTATGACATAGCATATACAATGCAGGGTTCAGGAGAATAATGTATGACATAGCATATAAAATGCAGGGTTCGGGAGTATAATGTATGACATAGCATATACAACGTAGGTTTCAGGAGTATAATGTATGACATAGCATATACAATGCAGGTTTCAGGAGTATAATGTATGACAGCATATACAATGCAGGTTTCAGGAGTATAATGTATGACATAGCATATACAGTGCAGGGTTCAGGAGTATAATGTATGACATAGCATATACAGTGCAGGGTTCAGGAGTATAATGTATGACATAGCATATACAATGCAGGGTTCAGGAGTATAATGTATGACATAGCATATACAATGCAGGGTTCAGGAGAATAATGTATGACATAGCATATACAATGCAGGGTTCAGGAGTATAATGTATGACATAGCATATACAATGCAGGGTTCAGGAGTATAATGTATGACACAGCATATACAATGCAGGGTTCAGGAGTATAATGTATTACACAGCATATACAATGCAGGGTTCAGGAGTATAATGTATGACATAGCATATACAGTGCAAATGTCAGAAGTATAATGTAAAGTCCAGTGTAAACAGCTTGGGGTTCAGAAGTATAACCTACAGCATATAGAGAAAAAGGGGCAGGAGTATAATGTGAAACACAGCGTATAAAGTTCAGAGATCAGGAGCATAATGTAAACAATGCAGGGTTCAAATATGACCAAAAAATTTGTATAAAAAGGCGGAGAAAATAAATAGACCCCCCTTCCCCAACATCAACACCTTCATCCTGAAAATGAATAACCGCTTTTTTGCCTTTCCCCACAGTGAACCCCCTATTTGTGTGGGTGCAGAGTGTGGATAATGTGGGGGGGGGCAGTATGGATAGTGTGGGTGCATATTGTGGATAGTGTGGGTGCACTGCTTCATTGAACAGGACCTGGCTTTTGCCTTAAGGAGGCGCTGTCACCCCCAATGCCTTTTGCTGGTGATCTGGGAACCCCAGTTAAGGGATTTCCAAAAAAAAAAAACACTAATGCCTTGTACACACGGTCAAAATTTCAGATGAAAAAAGTCTGACGGAATTTTTTCATCGGATATTCCGACCGTGTGTGTGCCCCATCTGACTTTTTCCATCGGAAATTCCGACAGAGTTAGAAAGAGAACATGTTCTCTTTTTTTCCCGACGGAAATTCCTATCGTCTGTATGGAACTCCGACGGAGAAAAAAACCACACATGCTCAGAATCAAGTCGACGCATGCTTGGAAGCATTGATCTTCATTTTTCTGGGCTCGTCGTAGTGTTGTACGTCACCGCGTTCTTGACGGTTGGAATTTGGTGTGACCGTGTGTATGCAAGACAGCTTGAACGGAATTCCTTCGGAAAAATCCGTCAGTGTTTATCCCGACGGAAAATCCGATCGTGTGTACAAGGCAAATACTGCCATGAACATCCAAATTTAATTGCTAATGTGCATCAGTCCCCCCACAGCATAGGCTTTCAGGAAGTACACTCCCTGTGACCCTGTGAGATTCTGTGTGTCCTCTGGGTTCTGGTTGTAAAGAATAATAATAAAAAAAAAAAATGATTGAAAAGGTTGCAAGGCTTGCTGGATAGACGTATTGATTTGTTATATTTGTTGCCTGAAATTGCTACTGACATAAAATGACCAAACAGATAATAAATACTCCCGGTACATGTAATAAACCCCCGTGCCCTGTGCTGAGAAAGGTAAGGTCATGTTTTTATATTGATCAAAATTCAAACATTCTAATTTATAACTATTTCTACCGAAGCATAACGCTAAAGTAAAAAAAAGAAAAAAAAAATCACAAAAATTAATTCCTTTTTCCTTGACAGAGAGCTCTGAACATTTCCTAATTTAAATCCTGGAGGCAATTAAACGTACGACTCGCCGCGGACCTCGGGGTCCCTGCGCAGCCCATCCGCGCAGACCTCCTGCAATATTCATGCGTCGGGTGCCATTAAAACTGAAATTTTCTGCCACTGCGTGTGAAAGAATGCTCCGGAGTGTCGTGACCTCTGCTGAAAAAAAAAAGTGACATTTTTTTTTTTTTTTTTTGCTTAATCTGTAAAGAAATGAAAAGGAGAATAATACCGGGATCCAGGTTTAACACTGAGATAACAAAAAAAATAAAAAATTACTAAAATAATGGAAAAAAGTTTAAGAGAAAAAAAAAAAATATATATATTAAACTTACAAAGAGTTTGAAAAGAACGAAGAAGCGACTTACCCGGGATCAAAGTTGGCCTTTATCATTACTTATTTAAAAATATTTTTTTATATTTCAAATTGCTTTACGTAGAGCATTGGACTAGTCACATCAGTCCGTTCCTCAATGGAGTCTCAGACTAAAGAAGTATTGAACCCAAATCAAACTTTATATTGCAGCTAATGCCTTGTACACACGATCGGAATTTCCGATGAAAAAAGTCCGACGGAATTTTTTCATCGGATATTCCAAACGTGTGTGGGCCCCATCTGACTTTTTTCCGTCGGAATTTAGAAAAAGAACATGTTCTCTTTTTTTCCGCCAATTTTTTTTTTTTATCGGAATTTCCATTCGTCTGTATGGAACTCCGACAGAGAAAAAAAAAAAAACACGCATGCTCAGAATCAAGCCGACGCATGCTCGGAAGCATTGAACTTCATTTTTCTCTACTCGTCGTAGTGTTGTATGTCACCGCGTTCTTGACGGTCAGAATTTGGTGTGACAGTGTGTATGCAAGACAGCTTGAACGGAATTCCGTCGGAAAAATCCGTCGGAGTTTATCCAGAGGGAAAATCCGATCGTGTGTACAAGGCATTACCAATTCTTAGATGTGATGGCTGCATTTGTTTTCTTTTTTTTTAGGCTTTCTTTCTTTTATTTATATCTGGTGATCCAGCCTGTAAGTCTGTTGTTTTTCACAGCACAAACTCTCCGGCAGAATTTATCATTCGGGGGTGAATAAAATAATCAGATTTTATTTATTTATTTTTATGCGAAAACCTTTATTCCAAAAGAAACATCTCAGCTCGAAGCTCCAAAACGATGGAGGAGGAAAAAAAAATCAATTATTCTCTATGGAGACGGTACACATCTCCACTACAAGTCACCGGAAGCCAAATGCCTAAAGCTCAAAAAAGTTCTGGAGCTTTTTTTTTTAGCTCAAATTGGGCAGATTTGCACGTTTTTATTCCCATAGAAATAAACGAAAAAGCAAAATTTTCTGCTCAATTTAAAAAAATGTAAGACAAAATAAATAGTAATCATTTTTCAATACATAAATGTAAAATTAATTCATAAATAACAAAAAATCATCATTAATAAATGATAAATAAATGAAATTAATTAATATTATGTAATAATAAGTTAATAAATAACCCTTAACCTTAAAAAAATATATTTAATAAAGTGTAATTATTAGATTGTAAGCTCTTCTGAGCAGGGCCCTCCTAACCCTCTTGTATTTTATTGTATTGTAACGGCATTGTCTCCCTTTTATATTGTAAAACGCTGCATAAACTGTTGGCGCTATATAAATACTATATAATAATAATAATAATAATAATAAAAATTAATAATATATTAATTAATTAGACATGTGCAGAGCGAAAAAAATTGTTTTGTTTCAATTTGTTATTTACATTAATTTGTTTAGTTAAATTTGTTTCATTTGTTTAATTTGCTTTCTGAATTTGTTTAATTTATACATTTTCAAATCGATTCGAAAAGTTTTGGAATCAATTTTGAATAGTTTTCGAATTCAAATAGTTTTCCAACTCGAAAATTTTTTAAATCTAAATAGTTTTCCAATTTCCAAAAAGAGTAAAATAGAATAAAAAATAAAGAAATAGAATATAAAAAAAAATATATTTTTTTTTCTATTCTATTCCTTTATTTTGTATACTATTTTATTCTCTTTGGAAAATGGAAAACTATTTGAATTCGAAAAGTATTCAAAAATTATTTGAAAACGATTAGAATTCCGACCGATTTTTTTTTCGTTATTTCGGATACGTTCAAATTCGGTACTATTCTAATTCGGAAATTCGGATACAGTGTGCTTCCACTTTAAGGGGTCACTCCTTGAATTGGTGAGTATATGAACCCCGTTATGGAACAGAAAAATGATTTGCTGTCATGACAGGCCCTCTTGAGTATCATCTTCGGCTGTGGCGTGCTGGACGCCTCTGATCGCTTTGCACAAAGCAAGGTCCATAAAGACATGGATGAGCGAGTTTGGGGTGGAGGAACTTCTTTACTGGCCTGCACAGAGTCCTGACCTCAACCCGATAGAACACCTTTGGGATGAATTAGAGCAGAGACATTTTGGAAAAGGATGGGGCCAGCCCCAAACTGTTCCCACAAAGTTGGGAGCATGAAATTGTCCAAAATGTCTTGGTATGCTGACGCTCTAAGAGTTCCCTTCACTGGAACTAAGGGGCCAAGCCCAACCCCTGAAAAACAACCCCCACACCCTAATCCCCCCTCCACCAAATGATTTGGACCAGTGCACAAAGCAAGGTTCATAAAGACTTTATGTACAATGTTGCTCAGCGTCACTATAATAGAATGGGGTTTCTATTCACACATAACTGTCGTTTAAATAAGCCCCCGGGCCATGTGACCCCGTCCTCTCTGCGGCCTCCTAACCTCTCTCTGACATCGCTGGAAGCCAAATGACAGTTCGTCAGAAGCACAGCCAGCTTGGCGCGGACGCAAATCTTCTGCTTGTCAGGTACAATACTGAGTGGCGTGAAGGGACAACAGTAGTGCTGCAACGCGACATCGGCAGTGGGGGTGATTGCCAAGATGTGTTTAACCGGGGGGCCCCCGTGGCTTTAAGCGAACGCCGGCGGAGGCGAGCGCCAATGTTCTTCTTTTATTGTTTATTGAAGTTGTATATCACAGACAGAAAATAATAACCAGCTAAAAAAAATAAAAGTTAATAAAAAATAAATAAAAAGCACCACTTGTCATTAGTCTAGGTAGCATGTCCTCAGTCCCCTCTCGCCCCCCCCCCCCTCCCCCCAGAATTGATCAGATTGCAACATTGTAACTATGTACCAGCACCAAAACGTGCATTTCTGTGTGTTTTATCACGCATTTAGGAAACGTACAGGCGTGGACGCAGCCTAAAAGGTTTACATTACTTCCTGTCTGGTAACAAATTTTGGGTTTCTTCTCACTTTCTATATTGGGCGCAATGGTCACAGCCTTGAAAATAGAGAGAGTTGATTCTCAAGATTCGCCTCCTATTTACTTCAGTGGGGTTCACATTAAAGGGCACAATTCGTGGCCTTTGCCCTACATGCCCGCAAATCAAACCCAAGCAGATTTTCCCTATCAGTAAAGGTCAACCAGGACAAATAGAGGGGTAAATCTCAAAGTCATTAAAGAGAAACCTTCTAACTTAACTTAAAAAGTTTGGGCTATACATATCCTTTAAATAAGCCCCAACGCCAGCAGACAATACATCATTCCTTTTATCATTGTATCAGCGCACATCAAGCCCAAGCAGATTTACCCATCGGTAACGGTCAACCAGGACAAATAGAGGGCTAATGTCAGATCACCTGAAGCCAGGTGACAGATGCACACTGTTGGGGTCAGGAGTGCACCACTAAGGTAGTGGACCCTACGGCTGACTGCTGCAGATGGAACTCTGGGTGGATAAGGGAGGCAGGTCCACTGGAGCACCAACAGGGATCCCACAGGGAGCTAGAGCATAAGATTCCCCAGGGCGCAGAGTCTAAGAACCAGCAGGTGTTCACCAGAGCCTCTAGTGGTGAGGATGGACTGGGCTGCAACTTGCTCCAGGTCGCGGCCCCCAGAGTCTCCCAGCTCATGCTCACAGTAGGCTACAGGAGGATAGAGAGGAAGCAGCAGACCAGGATAATAAGAGATCGTAAGGGGATAAGCCAAAGGTCGGGGCGACTATTAGACAAGGATAAACATAGAACACGCCAGAGGTCAGGGTCACAAGCAGGCTGGAATAGTCGAGAACAAGCCAAGATCGGTAAAACAAAGACAGACGTAGAGCACACGGCAAGCAGGAAACCAGACACACAATAGCTTAACAAACAATGTTGATCAGCACGGCTGGCTTGCAGTGCACAGGTTAATATAGTGTTCCCTGATAGGGCCTGGGGTGGAGCCATGCTTAGTGGAGAGATTACTTAAGCAGCCAGGTGAGAGTGGCTGGCCTCTAAAGCAGAACACATGGAGGAGGTAAGCTGACAGACAAACATTACTGCATAACCATGACAGGTAAATCTCAAAGACAGTAAGGAGAAACCTTCTAATTTAACCTAAAAAGTTTGGGCTATACATATCCTTTAAATAACCCCCAACGCCAGCAGACAATACATCATTCCTTTTATCATTGTATCAGCGCACATCAAGCCCAAGCAGATTTACCCATCGGTAACGGTCAACCAGGACAAATAGAGGGTTAATGTCAGATCACCTGAAGCCAGGTGACAGATGCACACTGTTGGGGTCAGGAGTGCACCGCTAAGGTAGTGGACCCTACGGCTGACTGCTGCGGATGGAACTCTGGGTGGATAAGGGAGGCAGGTCCACTGGAGCACCAACAGGGATCCCACAGGGAGCTAGAGCATAAGATTCCCCAGGGCGCGGAGTCTAAGAACCAGCAGGTGTTCACCAGAGCCTCTAGTGGTGAGGATGGACTGGGCTGCAACTGGCTCCAGGTCGCGGCCCCCAGAGTCTCCCAGCTCATGCTCACAGTAGGCTACAGGAGGATAGAGAGGAAGCAGCAGACCAGGATAATAAGAGATCGTAAGGGGATAAGCCAAAGGTCGGGGCGACTAGCAAACAAGGATAAACATAGAACACGCCAGAGGTCAGGGTCACAAGCAGGCTGGAATAGTCGAGAACAAGCCAAGATCGGTAAAACAAAGACAGACGTAGAGCACACGGCAAGCAGGAAACCAGACACACAATAGCTTAACAAACAATGTTGATCAGCACGGCTGGCTTGCAGAGCACAGGTTAATATAGAGTTCCCTGATAGGGCCTGGGGTGGAGCCATGCTTAGTGGAGAGATTACTTAAGCAGCCAGGTGAGAGTGGCTGGCCTCTAAAGCAGGACACATGGAGGAGGTAAGCTGACAGACAAACATTACTGCATAACCATGACAGGTAAATCTCAAAGACAGTAAGGAGAAACCTTCTAGTTTAACCTAAAAAGTTTGGGCTATACATACCTTTTAAATAAACCCCAACGCCGGCAGACAATACATCATCCCTTTTATCCTTGTATCAGCGCAAATTGAACCCAAGCAGATTTGCCCATCTGTAACAGTCAACCAGGACAAATAGAGGGGTAAATCTCAAAGACAGCTAACTTAACTTAAAAAGTTTGGTCTATACATACCCTTTAAATAAGCCCCAACGCCGGCAGACAATACATCTTTTCTTTTATCTCTGCATCAGCGCCTAGTGATATTCCTCCTCTTGTTTTATTAATAGACCCGAGGACCGTCTCTAAACAGTGAGCTGTATCTTCTTATTGCGACAATAAAAATATTTACTGTCTTTTTCAGTTTTGGGCCTAAAACTTAACTGAGCAGATCTTTGCCGTCAGACATCTAAGTGCAGTGCGCCCGGGAGCGTCGCTGTAAATATCGATATTACAATATCATTCTGAAAGCAGCAGACTGTGCATGTTAATGGCCTGGCGGTAAATACAATCTCACATCTGTACAGATTTACTTCCTCTCCCGAGTTTTCATGAAGTTCTGTTTTAAGATGGAGTCATGTGCTCAGGAAGCGGTACTGGCAGGAAAATGCGTACATGGTGGGGGGGGACCCCGGTAAACCAAGTATTTGGGAAAAGTGTGAAAGTTTTTTGGATACTATGCTATTCCCATCATTAACCAGTTGAAGACACATGCCCAACAAAAAAAACTCAAAGTACAAAGGATGTTTGTAGTATGTCCTGTCATCCTGCCCTGATGCTGCTTCTCTTCCTGCATTTGCCGGCAATTCCCAGCTGCCAAAATTACAGCTGGGAGTTGCTGTGCAAATATGGCAGCTATTGCAGCTGCTGCTGTAAAAAAAAAAAAAGACCTTCTGACGTATGTGTGTAAACATTGCTCAGATGAGATAAAACAGTGGTTCTCAACCACACTTCCTCCTCCTGGGCCTCCACCCTGCCACAAATGCCCTAACTTGCCACAGTTCCTCTCACCTCCCATAGTGCCTTCAACTTCCCATAAATGCCCACAGTGCCTTGCAAATCCCCTGCTGTGCCCCTAGGTCCTCTGAGAGCCCTCAGCCCCAACAATGTTCTCCAACCTCCCACAGTGGCCCCAGTCTGCTGCAAGCCTCCAGTCCCTCATAGTGCCTCCAACCTACAACATTGCCCCACAGTGTCTCCTAGCCTCCCACATTGCCTACTATCTCCTGCAGTGCATTTCATTATCCCACAGAACTTCTAGGCCACCTGAAAGCCCTAGCTCCCACCATGCCCCCAGCCTGCTGCAGAGCCTTAAGCCCCCACAGTGCCCCCAACCTTCAACAGTGTCTCACAGTGCCTTCCAACCTCCTCCTAGTCCATGCAAAGCCCTTCAGTCTCCCACAGTGCCCCTGCCCCATCTGAAAATCTCATCCTCTACAGCAATTGCCCTAACCTACCACATTTCCTCTCAGCTCCCATAGTGCCCTCAACCTCCCATAATTGCCCGCAGTGCCCTGCAACACCCTGCTGTTCCCCAAGGTCCCCTGAGTGCCTTTAGTCCCCACAGTGCTCCCAAACCTCCCACACTGCCCCCCAGCCTGCTGCAAACCTGCAGTCCCCATAGTGCCTCCCACCTTAAATAGTGTCCCACAGTGCCTCCTATCTCCTGCACTGCATACCAGTTACCACAGGGCCCCTAGGCCCCCTGAAAGCCCTAGTTCCCCCAGCCTGCTGCAGAACCTTAAGCTCCCCACAGTGCCCCCAACCTCCAACAGTGTCCCGCAATGCTTCCCAACCTCCCATGGTTCCTCCTAGCCCCTGTGATGCCTTTCAGTCTCCCAAAGTGCCCCTTCCAGAAACCTCATCCCCTACAGGGCTACCAAATCTCCTGCAGAGTCCCATAACCCCCTCCAAAACTCTGTTTGTCCCCTACAGTGACACCCATCTCCATCCAGAGCCTTCCATCATTGAATACATATTTGGTATTCCCATTCTTTATTGCGCGAGTATACATTTTTTATATTGTTAGGGCATGGAAGGTTTTGGAAAGATTTACCAGGCCCTGGTCTCACAGAGGTTGAGAAACACGAGACAGAAAGATAAAATGTAACATTGTTGCTGTTGTATCTACTATTTCATTAATCTGCAGATCAGAGAGATGAACTTCATTATGCATATGAGTCCAATAAAGCAATGTGGCAAAAGAATAAAACAAACAAAAAGTTTCCTTTTTTTAAATAAAATGTGTTCCCATTTGAACCCTTATTAGCCTTTAGGGTACATTGTAGAGTATATTCTAATTAGCTCTAATAAACCTCTTCTTCCCCTTCTCCTCTTAGCTATTATTTTCCTGCTGACTTTTTTTGATCACTTCTTCTTTATTACTTTTTTGCTGACTTTTTTTTTTTTTACTATTTTTCTAACCACTAATATAAACTTCTTGTTTTGTTTTCATTTGTTTTGTTTTGTTTTTTTTTGTTTTTTTTTTACAGTTGCACTCAAAACACAAAGTTTAAACAAAAAAACATACAACTCTTTATTTTGAAATAACTTTGCAATTCAAAGATTTAATAAAATTTAATCAAATTAAAAAAAAACTTGTGCTTGATGTAACTTTTTAGAAACAACAGCACTCTGATATCTGAATACTAGATAGATCTCTTTAAGAAAATATAAAACAAAAAATAAAAAATATATATATATTTCAAATATTTTCTTAAAGAGGCAACACACCTATTTTTTTGCATAAACTTTGTACCCGAATCATACTTTTAGGCAGAAAAAATGGTAGAATAACATCAATACTTTGTATTTACAGTGACAATGCTATCTATCATCTATTCCTTTCTTATCTATCTCTGTATCTATTTACCTCTAATCTATATATTCCTATTAATTTCTTATCTATCTATCTATCTATCTATCTATCTATCTATCTATCTATCTATCTATCTATCTATCTATCTATCTATCTATCTATCTATCTATCTATCTAGTCTATTGAATTCTTATCTATCTGTCTGTCTGTCTGTCTGTCTGTCTGTCTGTCTGTCTGTCTGTCTGTCTGTCTGTCTGTCTGTCTGTCTGTCTGTCTGTCTATCTATCTATCTATCTATCTATCTATCTATCTATCTATCTATCTATCTATCTATCTATCTATCTATCTATCTATCTATCTATCTATCTATCTATCCTATTATTGATAACAATGTTTGCAGCTGTGTATTGAATTTGTTGTGTGTAATTTTTGCTATTTAGACTTTTATTGTATTATATTTTTAGCACTCTTTATACCTTCCAAATATCTTATCTATTTATATTTTCTCTTCTAGGTAATGCTGATTGCTGTTTTTTTTTTTTTCTGCTGCTGTACAAAGTCACAGTAAGATTAGAACCACTATTTATGTCTAATTGGTTTATGCTGCTTTGTCCTATTTACTTCCATGTTTTACAAGTCCAAGTCGGTTATATTTATATTTCATGAGTATTTCTTATTATAAAAAAATAAAGGCTTAGATAAGATCGGGGAGCAATAAATAAAATCTTTGTGCTACATAAAAAAGAACAAAAGGCAAAACAAGGGATGCAATTATCATAAAAGATGCTCCATCTCTCCTGTGAAGAGTGCAGCCCCAGGCCTGGGTCTGTATGGGGAATAGAACCAGGGATGGGATATGAGGAGCTTTGTGCTAATTATATTGTTTCTGTTAATCGGCGATGGCACGAAGGAATGTTGCATGCATCTCCGTCTCTGCCTGTTAATGAGCTTTAAAGATAATTTGTTTCAGTCTTGGAGTAAACCGCCGGTTGAAAAAATTGCCTACTCGACCCAAAAGTGATAATTCAATTTTGCATGGCTGTTGGCGGGATTTATTACGTAGATGCTGGTTTGTCTTGAGCACTTTGTTGGTGGGATGTCCCAACCAGAATGCCCCCCAACTTCTCCAAACTGATGAGGTCAAAGCTAATCCAAACGATGGCATGGAAATATTCTGATAGGATCTCCATAATGTAGAATAAACACATAATTGGGGAGTTGAGTTATGTTAAGATCAACCCAATCATTACGGTATTAGGGTAAGGGTACGGAAAAACAAATTGGAGGAATCTCCACCCTGGAACATCCAGTAGATATGGGATTTACACACATCAATTATATTATTTACCTTAAAGTGGAACTACACCCTGCTGTCTGTTACCGAGCAGGAAGCTGCCATCTCAGCGTCTGTTTGCTCTGCAGTTGTCATCGAACTGCACAAGAGATCAGCTATGACACCAACCATTTGGCTTGACAGTTTAGTTGAAAGTACAAGCAACTGTGACAGTTATCATTCACAGCGTGTCTTGAATATATCTGTCCAGAAACAGTCAAATCAATGGGTTGAATTCTGGCTTTATAGTGTATATTACCCTAAATATTTTTTATGTGTGTTCATATACAGTATGTGTATATTGCTAATCATACTCTCTAACATTTCCATGCACTCCTTCCATCCAATATACCTGGTTGACCTTTCATCAGATATACCTGATTGATCTCCTTCTACCTGATATATCTGATTGATCTTCTTACGTCTGATATACCTGGTTGATCTCCTTCCATCTGATATACCTGGTTGATCTCCTTCCATCTGATATACCTGGCTTATCTCCTGTTATCTGATATACCTGGTTGATCTCCTTCCATTTGATATACCTGGTTGACTTCCTTATATCTAATATACCTGGTTGATCTCCTTTCATCTAATATACTCTGTTGACCTGCACTCTGATAAAACTGGTTTACCTCCTTCTATCTGATATACCTAGTTGATCTCTTTCCATCTGATATACCTGGTTGACCTCCTCCCATCTGATATACCTGGTTGACCTCCTGCCCTCTGAAATACCTGGTTGACCTCCTTCTACCTCATATACCTGGTTGACCTCCTTCTACCTCATATACCTGGTTGATCTCCTTTATCTGATATACCTGGATGATCTCCTTAATTTGATATACCTGGCTAATCCCCTTCTATCTGATATACCTGGTTGACATCCTTCCATTTGATATACAGTGTTGATCCTCTTCCATCTGATAAACCTGGTTGATCTCCTTTATCTGATATACCTGGTCACAGTGGCAGCTGGTGCTCAAAATTTTTGGGGGGGGGGTGCAAACAAACTGAAAAAACAAACAAAAAAAAACAGCAATTGCCGCCACTGTGTCTATTAAACGCAGCCACTGTGCCCAAACGCCACCAGTTTGCCCCCTCAAATGCAGCCAGTTTGTCCCCGAATGCAGACAGTTTGTCCCCAAATGCAGCCAGTTTGTCCCCGAATGCAGCCAGTTTGCCCCTGAATGCAGCCAGTTTGTCCTCGAATGCAGCCAGTTTGTCCCCGAATGCAGCCAGTTTGTCCCCCTAAATGCAGCCAGTTTCCCCCCAAATGCAGACAGTTTCCCCCCAAATGTAGCCAGTTTCTCCCCAAATGTAGCCAGTTTGAAACCCAAATACTGCCAGTTTCCCCCCAAATACAGCCAGTTTCCCCCCAAATACAGCCAGTTTGTCCCAAAATGCAGCCAGTTTGTCCCCAGCCCAGCACTTACCTCCCTCGGGTCAGCGCTGTCCTCCTCCACGCTCCCTTATGTCTTCTTCCGTCCTCGATGTCTTCTCCCGCCCTCGATGTCACTTCAGCCAATCAGGTTACCAGTAACCAGACCCGGTGAACCTGATTGGCTGAGACGCGTGTCAGTGTTAACCAGGGAACGCACAGCCCGTGCGTCCCCTGGTTAACTATTTGGAAGCCAATTACAGCCCACAGGCTGTAATCGGGAAGCCTATCAGAGCCGCTGGATGTTGAAATTTGGCTTTCCATCATCAACAACTTGTAACTCCTGGGAAAGATTACTCCTACTCCCCCAAAAACTACAAGAAGAACATTTCTGAAATACTACTGATTACCTCACTAGAGATATTTAAAATTTCATAGGTGGCTTTCACCCCCTCCCCGCTTTGATGTACTTATATTAAATAATATCTCTTGATATTTTTCAACTAGTTCCAATGATCCTCAAACAGATTTAGCCCCAGTTCACACTGTTGCGGTGCAGGAAATGCAGCGATTCCTGTTTGTTAGACATGTGCAATTTGTTTAGTTTCTAATTCGTTTTTAACGAATTTCGAAAAATTCGTAATTCCGAAATTTACGAATTTACACATTTTTCAATTTCCGAATTTTCCGATTTTCGTATTTCCAAAATTTCGAAATGTAGAATTTCCGAAATTTTGAATTTCCGATTTTCCGAATTTTTCAATTTCCGAATTTTCAGGTTTAAACATTTAAAAAAGCCGGCATAAAATTTGCGCCCGTGCTTGCGGGGTCACGTGGGTGGGTAGTGACGTCAGTGCGTGGCACCGCCCTGACTAGTTTTGTTACACATAACGTTCTCAAAGGGCCCAATGGCATGCAAAACCGCATGTGGCCAGAGGAAAGGCCCAAGGACACCTCGGCTGAACTCAGAAAACCTTGGAAAGGCTCGGGAACTGAGTATTTCCGAGATTTTCTGAGCATTTCCAAAAGGCTCCAAACAGCCCCGATTGGCGCCCAACCACCTCAGGCCAAACGTGGTATTGCACACCGCTTTGGCTTGAATCCTGCTCATTTTGCGAGGCAACACTCGCAAACCGAGTCAGGATTTTTTAAAATACAGGGCTCATATTGCGAAATGCTCGTTAACCACGTTACTCGCAATCCGAGGTTCCACTGTATTGTAGTGCTATTTCATGGGCATTGACTGGCACCATCATGGAACAAATTAATTTAAATTTCAATTATTTTTATTGAAAGTTTGTAATAACAGAAGAATGAACAAAATTCAAATGTCATAAAAGTGTAAAGTACGGTTCCAATCCTGAAAATACAACCTTGTAAAAAAAAATTAAAGTACATAAGTGTATCTAGTGATTTAACACATATATCAGATTCATAGCCACTCAATCCAGAGCATAATTATGATCCACATCGAAACGCCTGAGGCATAACCAAGACGGATCAAACGTTGTAACCCCAACCCCCAGAACGCTCCACAGGGATCACACTGCATCCCAGTAGGCGGGGTCACAAGGTCCCTTAATGCGGTCGTCAACATGTTACGACCATCTTGGTATATAAGGGTTTCACCTAACCTTATCAAGTAAACACAGCAATGTATGTTGGAACAGGGAGCAACCAGACTCAGTACTTAAAAAAAAAAAAAAACGAGAGAAAAAAAAAAAAAAAAAAGAGTACAAAAATGGAATAAGTAACCCAGGTACACCAAGAGAGGCGATAGAGAGGAGGAGAGAGAAAATGTGGGAGAGAAAAGGACAAGTACGATCAGATGTTAGCAATGCGGGACATGAGCATTCAAACTTCCAGGCTGAACTCCAGGTATGAGAGAAATATTGCAGGAGGTGGCCCAAGGTTCCCAGGTGGCCATAATTCTCTCTGTTTTGTCATTAAATTTAGCTACAATTTGCTCTTGCACCATGATCCAGGAGACTTTCCTCCTGAACCCTTGAAAGGAGACGGTAGGTTTCTTCCAGGCTTTGGCTATGGTCATTTTGGCTCCCAGTAAGATGAAGAACGATAGTATCTGGGAGTGTTTAGATAAGTCGGGAATACTATGATTTAGAAGTGCTATGTTGGGTTGTGGAGGTAACGTAACCCCCGTCAGAGAACCAATGGTACGGAATACCTTACGCGAGAAGGTTCTAATGCGAGGGCAGGACCACCAAGTGTGGAACATAGAGCCCTCAAGCTCACATCCTCTGAAACATACTGGTGAGGTCCCTGGATACATCCTAGCCAGCCTGGAAGGAACATAGTACCACCGAATTAGCACTTTTAGACTAGCTTCGATTAGAGAAATATTGATAACAGGGAAGGACTGGCGGCCTTAGGCCTGGGGGGAAAGTCCAGTCAAGTGGCCCATTGAACTGCCGAATCAGCTCACCATCCATGGCACACCTGGTTTTTCAATGCAGCCTCACCAGTGCCCATCAGTGCAGTCAACTCCAGTGCTCATCAATGCAGCCTGATCACTGGGGCAGGTTACATGGGGTGTATGGGGGGGGTGGGGCGCCAGCTAGGGGTGTCAGGGTCTCTCACCTCAGCGATCTCAGCTCAGCAGGTCCTTGCACACCACGGTTTCCTGGGGGGGTAACGCTCCTGATCCTGGGGTCAAGTTGCAGCCAGCACCCAGCCCTGCAGCCCTGCATCCCGACTCCCTGGCACGCCCTGCCTCTGCCTGCTTTCAAGAATCTGGTCCCAGGGAGCTGTAGTTTCCTCTGCGCTGCTGTGTTTTCCACCCACCAAAAGCTTGAGCGCGGACTACAACTCCCGGAATGCAACAGCTAGTGGTCGGCCGCCATGGTCATGCCTCCGGCCCGACTTCCTAGACCAGAATAAAAAAGAAAATGGTAGCGGGCAGCGGCTGCCGGCCATTTTGAACATAAGTTAGGGCGGCCTGGGAGGCAATTTTCCACCCTGCCCCCTCGCCCAGCCCTCCCCTGATTGAGAATACCTTTATATGCTCTATTCGATGCGCGGAACCAGACCGCGGTGTCCCATGTGCAGTTGGAGCAAATTCATTTAGTGATGCCCAGCAATGCCACCCATCAGTGTCATCAGTGCCACCTATGAGTGTCCATCAGTGCCAACTTTCAGTGCCCATCCTAAAGCACGTACAATTTGTGAAAAATAAAATGAAAGTGCAGCATTGGCTGAATAGAGAGGGTCCGGAGAAAGGGGCCCTGCCCTTGTCAAGCCGCCATGGGAGAACTGATATCTCCCCTTTGCAGGCGACAGCAGGCAATATTCATAAATCACACAAAGTGCAAGCAGGCAGACAACAAGACGGAACGTGTGGACTTCAATCCGGGGGTCCTTTTGACACAAGTGCTCATCAGCATAATTTTAATTTTATGGATTGACATCTCCTTGATGGAGCAATCACTTTATTGTGTGTAATAAAAGCGAGCCCCGGCATCTCCGGGCTTGTCTGGTAATACACAGGATCCAGCAGAGAGCCCTGTAAGGCTCGGTAAATAAGATTAACTGAGTTATATATAATAATAGGATATCGGTGCAATGTATAGTCGCGGCACAGCCCTGAGATACGGCGGGGAGGAATGGGATAAAAATGGTAAGTGATTTATGGTGCGGGAGAAAAAGGCTGTAGTTTAAACAGAAAATTGATTCTGCAATGCATGTTAAACAGAGAAGTCGGCGCGGCGAATTGGAATATGTCTCCGCGGCTCACACTCCGGAAAGTCCATTTCCGCGGCAGGGCTGAAAATGAGCTTTTCATTTTTAGAGCCTTTCTGAGGAAAGATCACATGGAAAGAGAGAGAGAGAAACGAGACGCCGAATGAGAAAAGAAAGGGCGCCAAATTATTACAACATCTTTGCTCGCAGCTAAAGGTCACAAGCACAGAGGAATCTCTGCAAAGTTTGAATCAACATTGTAGAATTCTTAACCACTTCAATACCGGGCACTTATACACCTTCCTGCCCAGGCCAATTTTCAGCTTTCAGCGCTGTCGCAATTTGAATGACAATTGCGTGGTCATGCTTCACTGTACCCAAACACATTTTTTTATCATTTCATTCCCACAAATAGAGCTTTCTTTTGGTGGTATTTGATCACCTCTGCAATTTTTATTTTTTGTGCAACAAATAAAAAAATACTGAAAATGTAGAAAAAAAAAGTTTCATTTTGTTTCTAAGTTTTTTTGTAAATAAGTACGTTTTCTTCTTCAATGACGGGCACTGATATGGCTGCACTGATGGGCACTGATAAGGCGGCACTGATGGGCACCGATGAGGTGGCACTGATGAGGTGGCACTGATAGGCGGCACTGATGGGCACTGATAGACAGCACTCGTAGGCGGCACTGATGGGCACTCATAGGCAGCACCGATGGGCACCGATGAGGTGACACTGATGAGGTGGCACTGATGGGCACTGATAGACGGCACTGGTGGGCACTGATAGACGGCACTGGTATGCCGCAATGATGGTTACTCATAGGCGGCACTGATATGCACTCATAGGCGGCACTGATGGGTACTTTTGGGTGGCACTGATGGGTACTTATGGGTGGCACTGATAAGTGGCACGGATGGGCACTGATGGTCATTGATAGGTGGGCACGGATGGGCACTGATAGGTGGCACTGATGACACTGATGGGTGGCATTGCTGGGCATCACTAAATTAATTTGTTCCATGATGGTGCCAATCAGTGCCCATTTGGCATAGATTGGGCATGTATTTGCATATGTGGATGGCCATGGGGGATGTACCTGGCCATCCACATGTTAGGGGCTGTCCTGGCGGCTTCCCTGGTGGTCCAGTGAAGACAGAGGAGGAGAGTTCTGAAGCCGGGGGGGGGGGGGGGTGAGAGAGGTAAGGTAAGTCATACAGCCTCTTTAGATCCTCCTAACCCTTGCTGTGTGAGGGGTAGAGGGCACTGCAAGGGCAGATTCTGTCTAATTCCTGGAGTTGGGCTTTAAGGAACTATATGTTCAGCTTTTCTTTTTTTTTTTAAATACTTGAATCTGACTTGGGATTAGCCTCTTGAAGCTGCTGTACAGCAGAGCTCAGACTGTTGTATTGCTCATATGTTAACAAGAGACAAGCTGATAGTTGGAGAGAGCAGAGTGACAGAGAGATGTCCCCCGGCACATTCAGGAATTATTTGGGCTCAGAGGGAGTGTGTCGAATGATGCTGTTGCTTCCCTCACTGTCCAATCACATGCTGAAGGAAGGACAAGACCTCTAATGCCGCGTACACACGATCGTTTTTTCCGATAAAAAAAGGACGATGGACTTTTTTCATCGGAAATCGTGTGTGGGCCCTTTTTTCCATCGGTGTAAAATAATAGAACATGTTTTAAATTTTACCAATAGCAAATTCCGATCGTCTGTGGGGAACTCCGTCGGAGAAAAATCCACGCATGCTCAGAATCAAGTCGACGCATGCTCAGAAGCATTGAACTTCATTTTTCTCGGCTCTTCGGAGTGTTTTACGTCACGGTGTTTTGGACGGTCGGAATTTTGACTGATGGTGTGTAGGCAAGACTGATGGAAGTCAGCTTCATCGGAATTCCGATGGAAAAATCCATCGGATTTTATTCCATCGGAAATCCGCTCGTGTCTACAGGGCATAAGTGTCACTTACTGCAGCAGAATAAAATCAGGTCTCCCTCTCTCTGCTATACGGAACTGTGTAATGGCAGAGCTGTGTAAATCTAAGGGCTGGATGGACAGAAACACAAATCCTTTAGCAGATAAAACAGTTTCTATATACAGTATCTCACAAAAGTAAGTACACCCCTCACATTTGTGTAAATATTTTCTTCTATCTTTTCATGTGACAACACTGAAGAAATGACACTTTGCTACAATGTAAAGTAGTGAGTGTGCAGCTTGTATATCAGTGTAAATTTTCTGTGCCCTCAAAATAACTCAACACACAGCCATTAATGTCTAAACCGCTGGCAACAAAAGTGAGTACACCCCTAAGTGAAAATGTCCAAATTGGGCCCAAAGTGACAATATTTTGTGTGGCCACGATTATTTTCCAGCACTGCCCTAACCCCCTTGGGCATGAAGGTCACCAGAGCTTCACAGGTTGCCACTGGAGTCCTCTTCCCCTCCTCCATGATGACATCACAGAGCTGGTGCATGTTAGAGACCTTGCGCTCCTCCACCTTCCGTTAGAGGATGCCCCACAGATGCTCAATAGGGTTTATGTCTGCAAACAATAGAGCCCTATTGTTGCTGTCATTGGGAGGAATAGTGCCCCATCATTGGCGTCAGCAGGAGAAATAGTGTCCCATTGTTGGTGTCAGAGGAACAGTCAGTGCCTCATCCTTTGTATCAGTTGGAGGAATAGGGCCCCATATTTGGTGCCAGTGGGGGAATGGTGCCCAATTGCTGCTGTCATTGGGAGGCATAGTGCATCATCAGTGGTGTCAATGGGAGGAATAGTGCCCTATTGTTGGTGTCAGTGGAACATTGCCTCAGCCTTGGTGTCAGTGGGCGAAATTGGGCCCCTTCTTTGGTGTTGGTATAAAACATAGTGGTCCATTGTTGCTGTCATTGTAAGGAATTGGGCCCCATCATTGGTATCAGTGGGAAAAACAAAAATGTGTGTGTATATATATATATATATATATATATATATATATATATATACAATATCTCACAAAAGTTAGTACACCCCTCACATTTTTGTAAATATTTTCTTCTATCTTTTCATGTGACAACACTGAAGAAATGACACGTTGCTACAATGTAAAGTAGTGAGTGTACAGCTTGTATAACAGTGTAAATTTGCTGTCCCCTCAAAATAACTCAACACTAGTGATGAGCCGAACACCCCCGGGTTCGGTTCGCACCAGAACCCGCGAACGGACCGAAAGTTCGTACGAACATTAGAACCCTATTAAATACAATGGATGCGAACGTTCGAATTCTAAAGTGCTAATTATAACGACTATTATGCATGTTATTGTCCTAAAAAGGGTTTGGGAACCCGGGTTCTGCACCAGGGGACATGTATCAATGCAAAAAGAAGTTTTAAAAACGGTCGTTTTTCGGGAGCAGTCATTTTAATGATGCATAAAGTGAAAAAAAAAAGTCAAATATTCCTTTAAATATCGTACCTGGGGGGTGTCTAAAGTATGCCTGTGAAGTGCCACGTGTTTCCCGTGTTTAGAACTGTCCCTGCACAAAATGACACTTCTAAAGGAAAAAAAAGCCATTTAAAACTGCTTGCGGCTTTAATGTAATGTCTGGTCCCGGTAATATGGATGAAAATCTTTAAGAAAAATGGCATAGCTACCCCATGACCCCCCCCCCCCTACCCCAGCCCATTACCAGCCCCTTTGGGTCTTGTATGGATATTAAGGGGAACCCCGCACATAAAATAAAAAAGGCCCTATATACTCTGAACAGCCGTATACAGGCGGTGCATACAAGACAGGGACTGTAGGTTTGTTCTTATGTAGAATCTGTTTGTAATTTTGAACAGGTACATTGTTTAAGTGTAGCTCCAGCCCAAAAATCTATTTTTAAACTTTTTGGAAAACATAGGTAAGGGTTATCACCCCTGTAACATTTGTTTTGCTGTCTGTGCCCCTGTTCAGAACATTTCACCTCACTTTCCGTCCCAATGACAACTGTTTTTGAAATGTGGTGTTTTTCTTGAAACAAGGATTGGTGATAAAGCATCAGTACAGAGGAGACACCTTTCTCCCATATTAATTCTTACAGGAGAGAATTTTCCTTCCTAGGTGTAGATTTCCTCTCACTTCCTGTTGTCTTCTTGCGTTTGCAAGTAGGAGTCGTTTGTAAGTTGGATGTTTGAAAGTAGGGACCTGCCGTATATACTCTGCAGAAATAGGCCCCTTAGTTGTTGGTGTTGGCACAACACTGTAAGCACTCACAGTTACTCTTGGTTGGTGCTGGAACGCCCTGCTGTCAACTATTATATTAGGAATTGTAATTACATATAATTGTTGAACAGTGGTAGTAAAAATTGGGCCTTTGATGGTGGTGCTGGTGCCACAACACTGTAAGCCCTGACAGTTACTCTTGGTGGGTGCAGCAATGGGCCCTGCTGTGAATTATTAGATCAAGAATTGTAATTGCATGCCCCTGTTGAACAGGGGCTGAAAAATTGGGCCTTTCGTGGTGGTGGTGGTGGTGGTGGTGTTGCCACAACACTGTAAGCCCTCAGAGTTACTCTTGGTGGGTGCAGGAATGGGCCCTGCTGTGAATTATTAGATCAAGAATTGTAATTACATGCCCCTGTTGAACAGGGGCTGAAAAATTGGGCCTTAGGCACTGGTGGCACAACACTGCAACCCCTCACAGATACTGTACTTGGAGCACAGCAATGAGCCCTGTTGCAAAGTATTGCTTCAAAAATTGTAATTACACGCCCCTGTTAAACAGGGGCTGAAAAATTGGGCCTTAGGCACTGGTGGCACAACACTGCAACCCCTCACAGATACTGTACTTGGAGCACAGCAATGAGCCCTGTTGCAAAGTATTGCTTCAAAAATTGTAATTACACGCCCCTGTTAAACAGGGGCTGAAAAATTGGGCGTTAGGCACTGGTGGCGGCACCCATAAACAAAAATGATCTTCCAAGCTATCATCATCAATCGTATCATTGAGGACTCGGAGGAGGAGGATAGCCAGTCAACATAACAGCACAGGCACTCAGCATCAGCATCAGTCTTGAAGGGATGTGACATGTTAAAATCAATTAGTCTGTTATATCAGCATCAGGTGTGTGGTAGCTGGTGGTGATCCAAGACTGGTTCATCTTGATGAAAGTCAGTCGATCAACCGAGTCGGTGGACAGGCGCACCCTGTGATCCGTGACAAATCCTCCAGCAGCACTGAATGTGCGTTCCGAAAGAACGCTGGATGCAGGACAGGCCAGTAGCTCAATTGCATACTGTGCAAGCTCTGGCCAGTGATCCATCCTCAAGACCCAGTAAGCCAGAGGATTTTTGGTGGGGAAGGTGTCCAAGTCTGACCTTGCCCCTAGATATTCCTGCACCATGTTTATCAGACGCTGGTGATGGTTGCTGGAACCGATCATACTTTGGGGCTGCGGACTAAAGAATTGTCTGAACGCATCGGTCAGACGGCCACCTTCCCCACCGCTCCTTCTTTGACTGGCCGAAGCCTCAGCAACTCGTTGTCCAGGACCAGGAGTTTGTAACCTCCCAGTCTCTGGGAACGCGTTGCACAGACCTTTCTGCAAGGCCTCCCGGAGTTGTCTCATCCTCTGCTCCCTCTGCGACGGTAACATAAGGTCCGCAACCTTACCCTTGTACCGTGGATCAAGGAGAGTGGCCAGCCAGTAATGGTCCCTCTCCTTGATCCGAAGAATACGAGGATCCTTCCGCAGACTTTGCAGGATCAGGGAGGCCATGCAGCGTAGGTTAGCTGAGGCATTCGGTCCGGAGTCCTCTGGGTCACTAAGGACGACATGATCCGCAGCCACCTCCTCCCAGCCACGTACAAGTCCACGGGTTTCTTGGGACTGTAAATCATCCCTAAAAGACTGCTGCTGTTGATGCTGCTGAGTGCCAGGCTCCACCTCCATGCTGACACAATCCTCCTCCTCCTCCTCCTCCTCGTCCTCTTCCTGTGCGATGGGTGGGACAGAAGGAACACTGTCTGGGTAAAGGGGGCCTTGAGAGGCAAGGAAGTCCTCCTCTTCCTGCCTCTGTTCTGCCTCAAGTGCCCTGTCCATTATTCCACGCAGCGTGTGCTCCAACAGGTGGACAAGAGGTACAGTGTCACTGATGCATGCACTGTCACTGCTCACCATCCTCGTGGCCTCCTCAAATGGTGCCAGGACAGTGCATGCAACCCTGATCATGCCCCACTGGCGTGGAGAAAAAAAACCAAGCTCCCCTGACCCTGTCCTGATGCCGTAGTCGCACAGGTACTCATTGATGGCCCTCTGCTGCGTGTGCAGCCGCTGCAGCATGGCCAACGTTGAGTTCCACCTGGTGGGCATGTCACATATAAGGCGGTTCTTGGGCAGGTTCAACTCCTTTTGCAGCTCAGCCAGGCGAGCACTGGCATTATAAGATCTGCGGAAATGCACACAGACTTTCCTGGCCTGCCTCAGGACATCCTGTAAGCCCGGGTACCTGCCCAAGAACCGCTGCACCACCAGGTTAAGGACGTGAGCCACACAGGGCACATGGGTCAGTTGTCCCTGTCGGAGGGCGGAGAGGAGGTTGGTGCCATTGTCGCAAACCACCATTCCTGGCTTAAGCTGGCGTGGCGTCAACCACCTCTCGGCCTGGCCCTGCAGAGCAGACAGGACCTCTGCCCCAGTGTGGCTTCTGTCCCCCAAACACACCAGCGCAAGCACGGCATGGCATCTTTTTGCCTGCGTACTTGCGTAGCCCCTTGAACGCCTATGGAGCACCGCTGGTTCAGAGGACAAAGCACAGGAAGGGGCCATGGAGGAAGAAGAAGAGGAGGGGGTGGAGGAGAGAGGTGTGTCACAACCAGTAGTAGCATTTTGGAGGCGTGGCGGTGGAACAACCTCCAACACTACTGCACCTTGTCCTGCATCCTTTCCAGCTGCCAAAAGAGTGACCCAATGGGCCGTGAAAGAAAGGTAACGTCCCTGTCCATGCCTGCTGGACCATGAGTCAGCGGTAATATGCACCTTACCGCTGACCGCCCTGTCCAGCGAGGCCAAGACATTGCCTTCCACATGCCGGTAGAGAGCCGGAATAGCCTTCCGTGAGAAAAAGTGGCGTTTGGGAACCTGCCACTGAGGAACCGCACATTGCACAAACTCACGGAAGGGGGCCGAGTCTACCAACTGAAAAGGCAGCAGTTGAAGCGCTAGCAATTTAGCCAAGCTAGCATTCAACCGCTGGGCATGTGGATGGCTGGGAGTGAACTTCTTTCGACGGTCCAGCAGCTGGGGCAGGGAAATTTGCCTGCTAGAATCGGACGTCGGTGTACTGCTAGCAGAGTGGCCGCAAGTACTTGGCTGTGACACACCTAATTCTACACCTTCATTCCTCTCAATGTATGTTTCAGAGAGGACTGAAGTTATAGTGGGGTTGGAGATCCCAGCTGATGCGGTGCAAGGAGAGGTCCGCTTTGTTCTTTGGTGTGGGTCTTTGAGGTAGGCTTGCCAACGAGCTGCATGGCAGGTCAACATATGTCTGGTCAGGCATGTGGTACCCAAGCGGCTGATGTTTTGGCCACGCGATATACGCTTGAGACATATGTTGCAAACAGCAGCTGTGCGATCTGATGCACTAGCCTCAAAAAAGGCCCACACCAAAGAACTTTTTGAATGACGGGCAGATGCAGCGCCCTGCACAGGCGGAGCTCTGCGGTGTGATTCCGTCGGTGTACTGCCCTTACGCTGGCCACCAAAGGGCATCCTGCCTCGTTGGAGATGTGCCTCCTCCTCATCCTCCTCCTCCTCCTCTCTCCTATTAGGCACCCACGTGGAGTCAGTGACCTCATCATCCCCTCCCTCCTCATCACTGGAGCCAATCTGGCAGTATGCTGCAGCTGCTGGAACATGACTGCCAGATTGGTGTCCTTCTTGAGCATCCCCTCTGTCTGCTCTCACGCTACTGCCTTCCTCTAGCTGGGTTTCATCATCAGACCCTTCGAAACGCTGGGCATCCTCCTGGAGCATGTACCCAACACTGTGCTCAAACAGTTCGGGGGACTCCTCAGGAGGAGGACATGGTGGGTCTAGGGAAGGAGTGACTGATGATGATGAGTCTGACATTGATACCAGGGAAGAGGACGCTTTGGCAGCTGCTTTGCCAGTACCCTGAGCCTGGGTGAGAGAGGATGAGGAGGAGGAGGAGGGCTTGGTCATCCACTCTACCAAGTCTTCGGCATTATGTGGCTCAACATGTCCAGCTGCCGAAAAGAAGGACAAGCGTGTCCCATGGCCATGTGCTGATGACAATGCACCGCGTCCACGACCAGCACTGTTGCCCCCAGACACAGAGCCTGCTTGCCCTCTTTTATTGCCTCCTGACTGTCTGCCTCTCCTTGTTTGCCTTCCAGACATTCTAATGGATGGCCTGCAGGGAGATGTGAAAAAAAGCAATAAGGGCTACCTTCAGGTGTCCTTCTCTGTCCCTTTACTTAAGGATTTCTAAATATGGTTGAGGATGATTGCTTTCGCACAGAATAGCACAATGACAATTTCCCTGACTGTCCAAAAAACAAGGATTTCAAAGATGGTTGATGAGGAATGCTTTAGCACAGTATAGCACAATGAGAATTTCCCTCACTGTCCTTCCCTGTCCCTACAAACAAGGTTTAGCACAGTAAAACACACTGACACTCTCCCTACCTATAGTTTTCTGTCCCTATAAAAAATTTTTTTTTTAAAGATGGTTGATGAGGAATGCTTTAGCACAGTATAGCACAATGAGAATTTCCCTCACTGTCCTTCCCTGTCCCTACAAACAAGGTTTAGCACAGTAAAACACACTGACACTCTCCCTACCTATAGTTTTCTGTCCCTATAAAAAATTTTTTTTTTAAAGATGGTTGATGAGGAATGCTTTAGCACAGTATAGCACAAGGAGAATTTCCCTCACTGTCCTTCCCTGTCCCTACAAACAAGGTTTAGCACAGTAAAACACACTGACACTCTCCCTACCTATAGTTTTCTGTCCCTATAAAAATTTTTTTTTAAAGATGGTGTGAGGGGGCTAACTCGGCAGCGGGTATGTGTGACCCCCGGGATGGGCTCCCCACCCAAAACAGGCCCAGCAGACGGAGGTTGTGGTTTTCAAAATCAAAAAGGTGCGGTTTATTTTCTATTTACAGTGACAAAAACACAGCAAGGCAAAAAAAAACAAACACAAAATAAATCCTGGTCAACTTGACCTCTAACTAAACTTACAGGTTTCCTAACTAACGACTGGGATCAGCCTAGTGCTGTCCTAGTCCCTGGTTTTAAATGTCCAAGCAAAATATAGCCACACAGGCTTTCTCTCACCGCACAGGGGTTCACTCTCCCTAGACAGTCCACACAGGTCTGCTTCCAGGCATGAGCTAACATCTAATGAATCTGGGAGTTTTTTATAGAGGCCTACATGAGCTGACAAGGTTCAGCTGATCTCATCAACTCCCTGTTTGCACGACGCCCAGCCCTCTCCCTAGAGGTATGAGTCATCAATGAGCCCACTAGTCTCAGCTGGGCTTATACAACTCTCCACCTAGCTGTATAAGTCAGCGTAAAGCCTGAATCTGGGCGAAATATATCTACCCCCCTGGATGCAACCAGGTGACTTTACCTTCCTGCTGTCACATACCCCCCCCTCTTGTTTTAACCTCGGGGTTGGAACACCAGCAATCAGGCATTCATGTACTCGAGACAAAGCATCCACATTCCCCATTTGAACGCCAGGGCGATGCTTTACTGTGAAGTTGAATTCCTGGAGGGCCAGGAACCACCTATTCACTCTTCTATTTGTTTCCTTGTTTTGAGCCATCCACTTTAACGGAGCGTGATCCGTAACCATGTCAAAGTGCCTACCTAGCAGGTAGTACCGAAGGGAATCTAGAGCCCACTTCACCGCTAAACACTCCTTTTCAACGGTGGCGTAATTTACCTCATGGGACTTCAACTTCCTGCTGAGGTAAATGACTGGGTGCTCTTCCCCGTTCCAGACCTGGGACAATACTGCTCCTAACCCCACATCTGACGCATCACTTTGTACGACAAAGTCTCTAGAGAAGTCGGGTGAGTACAACACTGGCTGGCTACATAAGGCTTGTTTCAAGAATTGGAATGCTGCCTCAGCCTCGGGGGTCCATTTAATCATGACCGACCCTTTCCCCTTCGTCAGGTTGGTTAGGGGCACAGCCTTAGAAGCAAAGTGGGGAATGAATCGCCGATAATACCCAGCGATTCCCAGAAAGGCTCGTACCTGCTTCTTGCTGTTGGGACGTGGCCAACTCTGGATGGCCTCGACTTTGTTGAGTTGGGGTTTTATTACTCCCCTCCCAATGGTGTACCCAAGATATTTGGCCTCCTCCTGCCCAATGGTACACTTCTTGGGGTTAGCCGTAAACCCTGCTTCCCGAACAGAGTCCAGGACTGCTTGCACTTTTGGCAGATGTGAGGCCCAATCTGTGCTATGGACAATTATGTCATCCAGGTAAGCCGCAGCATACTTCCGATGGGGCCTCAGCATCTGGTCCATTTTCCGCTGGAATGTGGCCGGCGCATTCTGTAACCCGAACGGCATTCTTTTATATTGGAACGCCCCGTCTGGGGTTACGAATGCGGTTTTCTCTTTGGCCGACTTGGCCAGGGGGATTTGCCAATACCCTTTTGTGAGGTCAAGAGTCGTCATGTATCGGGCTGTTCCCAGCCGGTCGATCAACTCATCTATACGTGGCATGGGGTAGGTGTCAAATTTTGTAACTTTGTTCAACTGACGAAAATCGTTACAAAATCGCCAGCTCCCATCCGGTTTAGGCACCAACACAATGGGACTAGACCAATCACTTTGGGACTCCTCTATCACCCCTAAGTTCAGCATTCTCTGTACTTCCTCCCGTATTGCCTCCCGTCGGGCCTCTGGGATCCGATAGGGTTTTAACTTCACCCTTTCACCGGGCGGGGTAATAATGTCATGCTCTACCCCAGATGTTTGTCCCGGCAGCTCAGAGAATACCTCCTTGTTGCGAAGTACAAACTCCTTAACCTCCTGTTGTTGGGGTTGTGACAAGGTGGCTGCGATTCCAACCTCAGGAATCACGCAACCAGTTTGAGCTGGTGACCAAGTGTCTGCGACTAGGGACTCTCTATCCCTCCAGGCTTTCAACAGATTAACGTGATAGATCTGTTCGGGCTTTCGCCTTCCTGGTTGTCTGACCTTGTAATTCACTTCGCTCACTTTTTCCATTATCTCGTAGGGGCCTTGCCATTTGGCAAGGAATTTACTTTCAACCGTAGGGACAAGTACCAATATCCTATCCCCCGGGGAAAAGGTACGGGTCTTGGCTCCACGGTTGTACACTCTCTGCTGTGCCAACTGCGCTTGGGCCAAATGTTCCTTCACGATGGGCATTACCTGTGCAATTCGATCTTGCATCAGGGCGACATGCTCAATCACACTCCTGTGGGGAGAACTCTCACTTTCCCAAGTTTCCTTGGCAATATCCAACAGCCCTCTTGGGTGTCTCCCATACAGTAACTCAAAGGGGGAGAATCCCGTAGAGGATTGGGGCACCTCCCTAATAGCAAACATCAAATAAGGAAGTAGACAGTCCCAATCCCTTCCATCTCTATCCACCACTTTCTTCAACATTTGTTTTAGGGTTTTGTTGAATCTTTCAACCAGCCCATCGGTTTGGGGGTGATACACAGATGTACGCAATTGCGTCACTTTGAACAATTTACACAGCTCTTTCATAACCCGGGACATAAAGGGTGTACCTTGGTCCGTAAGCAGTTCTTTACAAATACCCACCCGGCTAAAAACAAGAGATAGCTCTTTGGCTATGGTTTTGGCCGAGGTATTTCTGAGAGGGATCGCTTCTGGATAACGGGTGGCATAGTCCATTATAACCAATATGTACTGGTGCCCCCTAGCGGACTTGATTATAGGACCTACCAAATCCATTGCGATTCTCTCAAACGGGACCTCAATGATGGGTAGAGGGACCAGCGGGCTACGGAAATGTGGCATCGGGGCCGACCTCTGACACACAGGGCAGGAGGAACAATAATTTTCTATGTCCTTCATCACCCCAGGCCAATAGAATCTCTGTAATACCCTCTCTCGGGTTTTCTCTGTCCCCAGATGACCTCCAAGAATGTGCCCATGGGCCAACTCCAACACCAACTTCCTGTAAGGTTTGGGCACCACCAGCTGCTCAACGGTTTCTTCTGCCCTTTTTGCCACCCGATACAGTAGGTCCTTCTCTACGCTGAAGTATGGGTAAGTGCAGGTATTATCTGGGTTCACTAACTCGCCATCTATTTTCACTACGTTTTCCCGTGCCTTTATTAGGGCGGGGTCTTTCAACTGTTCTGTGGCAAAGTTTTCCCTGTGAACCTCAAGATCAGAAAACTCCACAGACGGTAGGTTTTCGTCTGAGGAGGTGGGCTCCTCTCCAGTTTCTTGAGTCTCCCCTGCCAATACTGACAAGGGAAATTCCGGAGAGTCCTCACCACTCTCAGGGGAGTTCTGGCTATCACATTCCTGGTACATAGGGGCACCAGTGGGGGGCTCAGGATCATCCCACAGTTCCCAGAACTTCGGAAAATCCCTTCCCACAATGGCGTCATGCGGTAACTGAGATACTAAGCCCACTGGATGAGAGAGGGTACCTTTGGGGGGTCTCGAAACACACCGTAGTCACTGGATACTCTCGGGTGTCCCCATGCACACAAATAACGGCTACCTTGCTATTCCCAGAGACCTCTGTTTTAACTAACTCAGCCTTTATCAGGGTCACAAGGCTACCTGAATCCAGCAATACCACAACATTTCTACCATTAATACACATTTTGCATAAATGTTTCTCAGTTCCCCGAATGGCAGTGCATGCGACTGTCGCACACAGCGACTGACGTCTGCCCGTCAGAAAGTCACACTGCATGGGTTCCTCCACAACCGGGCAATTTGCTGCAATATGTCCCGCTTGCCGGCAGCGGTAGCAAATGATCCTTCTTGCCGCCTCTTGAGCCGCTGATTTCCCAGGCTGTTCTCGCCAAACTTGGGGTAGAGCTCCCACCCTCTCACTCTCTCCACCCTTACCCCTTGGAATCATCTTATCCGCCCCTGGGGATGGTCTGGTCTTAGGGTGGAAAGTCCGAGTGTCTCTGGAAGAGGCCGTCAGGTTCTCTGTAGCCAAGTATTTCTCCACACGATCCACAAGACCATCGGCCGTCTCTGGGTCTCCATGGCTTACCCACTTTTGGATGGCAGTAGGAAGAGCTCTCAAAAACCGATCCATTACAACACGTTCCACAATCTTTGGTGCGGACAAAGTCTCTGGCTGTAGCCACTTTCTGCTCAGGTGAATGAGATCATACATTTGAGACCTGGGGGGTTTTCCAAGCTGGAAAGTCCAGTTATGCACACGCTGAGCCCGGACAGCCTGGGTGACACCCAGCCTTGCCAATATCTCAGCTTTTAGCATCACATAGTCTTTTGCTTGGTCAGGCTCCAGGTCATAGTAAGCCTTCTGCGATTCACCAGTTAACAGAGGAGCCACCAGTCCAGCCCACTGCTCCTCAGGCCACTTTTCTCTTTCAGCAGTCCTTTCAAATGTGGTCAAAAATACCTCTGGATCATCCTCTCCAGTCATTTTTGTCAATAAACGACTCACCCCAAAGGACGCGGTATTAGTGGGACGGCTTTCCTCACTGGTCTGCGGACGTTGCTGCATTACTGCTTCCATTTGTTGTAGTCTCTGCTCTTGCTTCTGTAACAGGTCTATGAAGCGGGCCTCAGATTGCTGCTGGGCTTGTTGCTGAGCTTCCAGACTCTGTTGGTGAGCTTGCTGCTGGGCTGCAAGGCTCTGTTGATGAGCTTGCTGCTGGGCTGCGAAGTTCTGTTGTTGAGCTGCAAGGCTCTGTTGATGAGCTGCAAGGCTCTTTTGCAAACCTGCATTTGTCTGCTGTTGATTGGCATTTGCTAGAGCCAGCTGCTTCAGTATCTCCTCCATGCTGGCTTAAAAAAAACTGCCACTGGTTCTCCACCAACTGTGAGGGGGCTAACTCGGCAGCGGGTATGTGTGACCCCCGGGATGGGCTCCCCACCCAAAACAGGCCCAGCAGACGGAGGTTGTGGTTTTCAAAATCAAAAAGGTGCGGTTTATTTTCTATTTACAGTGACAAAAACACAGCAAGGCAAAAAAAAACAAACACAAAATAAATCCTGGTCAACTTGACCTCTAACTAAACTTACAGGTTTCCTAACTAACGACTGGGATCAGCCTAGTGCTGTCCTAGTCCCTGGTTTTAAATGTCCAAGCAAAATATAGCCACACAGGCTTTCTCTCACCGCACAGGGGTTCACTCTCCCTAGACAGTCCACACAGGTCTGCTTCCAGGCATGAGCTAACATCTAATGAATCTGGGAGTTTTTTATAGAGGCCTACATGAGCTGACAAGGTTCAGCTGATCTCATCAACTCCCTGTTTGCACGACGCCCAGCCCTCTCCCTAGAGGTATGAGTCATCAATGAGCCCACTAGTCTCAGCTGGGCTTATACAACTCTCCACCTAGCTGTATAAGTCAGCGTAAAGCCTGAATCTGGGCGAAATATATCTACCCCCCTGGATGCAACCAGGTGACTTTACCTTCCTGCTGTCACAATGGTTGATGAGGAATGCTTTAGCACAGTATAGCACAATGAGAATTTCCCTCACTGTCCTTCCCTGTCCCTACAAACAAGGTTTAGCACAGTAAAACAGACTGACACTCTCCCTACCTATCCTTCTCTTTCCCTAAACTAAAGGAATCCAGGTTAAGCAAGAAAAAAAAAATGTCACTGTCCCTGCCTATGCTTCTCTTTCCCTGCTCCGGAACACACTACACTAGGCCGCCGTGCTGGTGGCCTTTTATAGTGTGGGGCGTGTACTAAACACCCTCAGCAATAATTGGCCACAGGCATCCTGCCTGTGGCCAATCATTGCTCTCCTCGCTGCCGGCGCTGTGATTGGCCAAGCATGCGGGGTCACAGTGCATGCTTGGCCAATCACAGCGCCTGGATGACACTGCGATGGCGTAGTGCATTGTGGGCCGCGAATTAGGCGCGAACGGCCCAAATCGTTCGTTGTTCGGCGAACGATCGAACAGCCGATGTTCGAGTCGAACGTATGTTCGACTCGAACACCGAGCTCATCCCTACTCAACACACAGCCATTAATGTCTAAAGCGCTGGCAACAAAAGTGAGTACACCCCTAAGTGAAAATGTCCAAATTGGGCCCAAAGTGTCAATATTTTGTGTGGCCACCATTGTTTTCCTGCACCGCCTTAACCCTCTTGGGCATGGAGGTCACCAGAGCTTCACAGGTGGCCACTGGAGTCCTCTTCCCCTCCTCCATGACGACATCACAGAGCTGGTGCATGTTAGAGACCTTGCGCTCCTCCATCTTCCGTTTGAGGAGCCCCACAGATGATCAATAGGGTTTAGGTCTGGAGACATGCTTGGCCAGTCCATCACCTTTACCCTCAGCTTCTTTAGCAAGGCAGTGGTCATCTTAGAGGTGTGTTTGGGGTCGTTATCATGTTGGAATACTGCCCTGCGGTCCAGTCTCTGAAGGGAGGGGATCGTGCTCTGCTTCAGTATGTCACAGTACATGTTGGCATTCATGGTTCCCTCAATGATCTGTAGCCCCCCAGTGTCGGCAGCACTCATGCAGCCCCAGACCATGACACTCCCACCACCATGCTTGACTGTAGGCAAGACACACTTGTCTTTGTTCTCCTCACCTGGTTGTACTCATACTCTATGTCTTTCATCTGTTTGCTGGGAGTTCAGCTTTAAGAGCCGGGTGCGTCGGGAGTGCAGCAGTTAATCCTAAAAGGGCAATTTAGACGAGAAGCGCATAATAAGAGACAAATGTGTTTCAAAAGCATTTCAGACCAAATCAATTCATCTTCATCTGCTTTTATTCACCTTGTAATCAGCAGTAGAGGACCGTTTTCGGCACCCTCATGAATATTCATTTTGCTTTTTTTTTCCCCTTCATCAGCATTGTGTGTCCTGTGTTATCTTTTTCATCAGATGATGGTCATACAGTCAATGCAGAGCTGCAGGGATAGTGAGGAAATCAATAGACAAGAGACGGAATGTAAATAACCCGTAGGACACAAGCAGTGAGCTGCTTGAAGTGTGGCGGGCTGGCTGCCTCCGGCTTGCTGTGACCTTGAATAACTTGCTTCCGCCGCAACCAAACAGATCGCAAGCTCTTTGGGCTCAGATCTGTGGCAGGAGTCCAAACGAGGCAAAATATCAAGGAGGATTGCTTTTAGATTTTTATTTTTGAGGATGAATAAGGCGAGAGCCACATCGGCAACTTTTCATTTCGCCAAAAAAAAAAAAAAAAGACCAATTAGGTAATCAATAATTTCTTGTTCAAATACATCGGCCACTTTATTAGGTCTACCGTGCTAGTACCGGGTTGGACCCCCTTTTTTCATTCAGCTCTGCCTTCATTCTTCATGGAATAGATTCAACAAGGTGTTGGAAACGTTCCTCAGAGATTTTAGTCCATAGCAGTGGCGGTGCGTCCATAAAGGGCACAGGAGCGCCACCCCCCCTCTCTCCTGGCACCGCTCTAATCACCATAGATAGATTCATGCATTGCATGAATCTATCTATGGTTGCTGCTGACACCCCCTATTCAGGTGTCCGGCCTCTTTTCGGGCGTCGGGCACCTGAATTACAGCGGCGGGGGTGTTTTTTGGGAGCGCCTGATTAGAGCCGTAGGCTCTAATAGGCGCCCAAAACAGTGATCAGCGGGCGCCATGCTGTACGTTCGCTGATCACTCAGCTGTGTGTTAGCAAAGCAAAGGAATTTGCCTTTCTACCATCTCCAACCAGTCTGCCCATTCTCCTCTGACCTCAACAAGGCATTTTCCTCCACACAACTGCCGGCCACTGGATATTTTCTCTTTTTCGGACCATTCTCTGTATACCCGAGAGACGGTTGTGTGTGAAATTCCCAGTAAATCAGCAGTTTTTTAAATACTCAGACCAGCCCGTCTGACACCAACAACCATGCCACGTTCAAAGTCACTTCAATCCCCTTTCTTCCGTGTTCCGATGATCAATTTGAACTTCAGAAAGTTGTCTCCATCACGTCTAGATGCCTAAATGCATTAAGTTGCTGCCATGTGATTGGCTGATTAGGAATTTGTGTTACCAAGTAATTGAACAGGTGTACCTAATAAAGTGGCCGGTGAGTGTAATTTATTGGTAAGAAAAGAACAAGATACAGTAAACTTGTCACATTTAATCAGTGTATCATAAGGAGATGGGTACAATCAACCTAAATTGAAATGAGAATGGGAACAACCATAACGACAGTACATCGTAATAAAGTGATCACATCAAAAACAGTATCATCAGAGTTCGTTGGAAAAGTGGTGCCCAAATTGTTTGAGTAAATAATGGAAGTAAATAGAAGCATAATGGTAATCAATAATTCCACGTACTTCCGGTTAGGCGATTGTTGATTCTGGTTAGGCGATTGTTGATAGGGGTTAGGCGATTGTTGAATTTGGTTAGGCGATTGTTGATTTTGGATAGGCGATTGTTGAATTTGGTTAGGCGATTGTTGATTTTGGATAGGCGATTGTTGAATTTGGTTAGGCGATTGTTGATTTTGGATAGGCGATTGTTGAATTTGGTTAGGCGATTGTTGATTTTGGTTAGGTGATTGTTGATAGGGGTTAGGCGATTGTTGAATTTGGTTAGTCGATTGTTGATTTCGGTTAGGCGATTGTTAATTTCGGTTAGGCGATTGTTGATTTGAGTTAGGCGATTGTTAATTTCAGTTAGGCGATTGTTGATTGGGGTTAGGCGATTGTTGATTCCGGTTAGGCGATTGTTGATTGAGGTTAGGCAATTGTTGAATTTGGTTAGGCGATTGTTGATTTCGGTTAGGCGATTGTTGATTTCGGTTAGGCGATTGTTAATTTCAGTTAGGCGTTTGTTGTTTGGGGTTAGGCGATTGTTGATTGGGGTTAGGCGATTGTTGATTTCGGTTAGGCGATTGATTTCAGTTAGGCGATTGTTGATTTTGGTTAGGCGATTGTTAATTTTGGTTAGGCGATTGTTGATTGGGGTTAGGCAATTGTTGAATTTGGTTAGGCGATTGTTGATTTCGGTTAGGCGATTGATTTCAGTTAGGCGATTGTTGATTTTGGTTAGGCGATTGTTGATTTTGGTTAGGCGATTGTTGATTGGGGTTAGGCGATTGTTGATTGGGGTTAGGCGATTGTTGATTGGGGTTAGGCAATTGTTGAATTCGGTTAGGCGATTGTTGATTTTGGTTAGGCAATTGTTGAATTTGGTTAGGCAATTGTTGAATTTGGTTAGGTGATTGTTGAATTTGGTTAGGTGATTGTTGATTTCTGTTAGGCAATTGTTGAATTTGGTTAGGCGATTGTTAATTTCGGTTAGGCGATTGTTGATTTCTGTTAGGCAATTGTTGATTGGGGTTAGTCAATTGTTGAATTTGGTTAGGCAATTGTTGATTTTGGTTAGACGATTGTTGATTTTGGTTAGGCAATTGTTAATTTCAGTTAGGTGATTGTTGATTTCTGTTAGGCGATTGTTGATTTCTGTTAGGCAATTGTTGATTGGGGTTAGTCAATTGTTGATTTCTGTTAGGCAATTGTTGATTTTGGTTAGGCAATTGTTAATTTTGGTTAGGCAATTGTTGATTTTGGTTAGGCAATTGTTAATTTCGGTTAGGCGATTGTTAATTTCGGTTAGGCGATTGTTGATTTCGGTTATGCGATTGATCGTTTTGCAAGAAGGGAAAAAGTATCATATCCTGGTCTTAAAGATTGTGCAAATTACAAATAAAAGTGATTTTGTCGGAGTGGCCCAACGAAAAGAGAGACAGGAAAAATCACTACTACATCCTGCGCCAGACCTGATTTGGAACCTTGCGCCATTTTCTGTGATTCATCACATGATTGCACAACTAAAAATTGCCGATGAGCTTTGCCAAATAAAAAAGAAAATGTGTTCTAAAGCAATCTACTGATTTTAGCAGCATGATTACCTGTTCAAACAATGCCTTAGGCAATGGACCTTGTAGCCCCAAAGGCAACACTGTTGCCTCTGGGTGTTCCCCTTTAGCAATTGCTTTTTTAACTTTAAATTGGTTGTAAACCTCAGACATGAAATCTGAACAAAGCACATCCCTCTATAGTGTGTACTTGTCTCAATCCAGAGCACTGAGTGTCATTTCTACCTGCTGCCTCCTTCCTCTGCTATCAGTATAAGTCACTTCTGACAAGTTTTCCTGACACCAAGAGAACAAAGGTGACAGGGGAGGGATCTCCAGCAGCTGTTTTTGTGAGCTGTGTGGAAGGGGGTGTGTCCCTTCCCTCCAATCAGCTCTCAGAACTCTCCTCACTGAGTTCTGCAGAGTGTAATTCAAGTTTTATAGATTCAGAAATACAAACACAGGTGACAGGAGAAGGTGCTCCAGCACACAGCCTATGATTGACAGCCTCAGCTCTGTTCCTGTGAGCTGTGTAAAGGGGGGTGTGTCCCTTCTCTCCAATCAGCTCTCAGACCTCTCCTCGCTGAGCTCTGCAGAGTGTAACTTTTCTGGCAGCTCAGACAAGCTTTATAAGGTCAGCACTTAAAAGAAGGCGTCAGATAAACAGGTACACCTTATGTAGTAGGATTTGTTTCATCTCTGTGTATCACCCGAGACCAGTCACTTCACTGGGTATAGTTTGAACACCAGGAAGGTGTCCAGATGACAATTTTCATGAGTAAAATGATGTTTTGCCAAATTGGGCATTGCTCGTTTTTTTGGCTGTATTGATGAAGGATACCACGTATAGAGAAGGCAGTAATAGAGATAGATTTTTCTACCGAAGTGGTGGTGTTGGGATAGAACCAGCGGCGTATCCTAGTGGTGAAGCTGTTAACAATGAAGAAAATAACATTTTCATTTTTTGGTTTGCGGGGCTGCACTGTGGATACTCAGCAGACCTTGAAAAGTAAAAAAATCAATATCTGTCTTAAGAATGCGTAACGAACGGGACGATAGGTACGTGCGGAATAGGAGGCTTAGCCTTTTAGACTCCATTACTCATAGGCCCCAAAAATATTTTTAGGCAGAGCTGTAAGGATTTGTTAGGCCATGATGACAACACAGTTAAACAACAAAGAAATTTTACTTCTTAACCGCTTCAATGCCGAACACATTTGCCCCCCTCCTGCCCAGGCCGATTTTTAGCTTTCAGCGCTGTCGCACTATGAATGACAATTGCGTGGTCATGCAACACTGTACCCATATTACACTTTTATAATTTTGTTCACATAAATAGAGCTTTCTTTTGGTGGTATTTATGTCTTGAATTAATTTTTATTGGTCTTTTTCATGAATACAAAAAGTTTACATTTAAACAAGATTCTATCACATTATATATCTGTTCCTAGTCATTAATCAATATACAGAATCTTGATCAATATCCATAAATCACATTATCTTTAAAACAAAATTTCCTACAACAAGTACCTACATATATTCCGCTATATTCCATTCCCATACATCCTCACACACACTCAGCCCACAGCCAAAAAAAAAAAAAAAACATAATCCCCCTGTTCTCTCCCTTTCCATAAACTCACTTTATGCTTAATTTATATTTCCCTTTCATATTTTTCCTTATTTTCCATTTATAAATTTCATTCTTTTTTAGAGCCGAAATTCATCCCATTTTTGCCATATTTCTGGCATTTGACTATTTATATGTCCTTCTTCTCTTATCTGTCTTTCCATGTATTGTATTTCGTTCATTTCACATATCCATTCTACTATGTTTGGGCTTTTATTTTCTCTCCATTTACGAGCTGTTATTGTTCTAGCTGCTGATGATGAAAAATATCCTTCTTAATACTCTTTATTGATTCTGGCATCAGAGATAATAATGAGATATCTACGGTATATTTAGATTCTTCTCTATTCCCGATATTTTTTGATATATCTCATGTACTGTTTTCCAGAATTTTCTCACCATATGACATTCATACCAAAGCTTTTGGTGGTATTTAATTACCACTGGGTTTGTTATTTTTTGGTAAATAAACAAAAAAACACTGAAAAGTTTGAAAAAAAAGTGTGTTTTTTCTTTGTTTCTGTTATAGCATTTTGCAAATAAATAATTGTTCTTCATACATTAAGACCCGGTTCACACTGGGGCGGCACGACTTTGGGGACGACTCAGCAAGGCGATCTCAAGACGACTTGAGAGGCGACTTGCAAAATGACTTCTGTATTGAAGTCAATGCAAGTCGCCCCGAGTCGCCCCCAAAGTCGTACAAGAACCTTTTTCTAATTGAATAGAGCGGAGCGCGACTTGTCAGGCGGCTGAGTCGCTTGACGAGTCGCCCCTGTGTGAACCGGCTCTTAGGTCAGAGTGCATTCTGCTACATTTCTTAGGTGAAAATAACCCAAATCAGTGTATATTATTTAGTCTGTATAAAAGTTATAGAGCCCACAAACTATGGTATATATCGGAAAATGTATCAACCCTGATGTACTGACGGCCTCATCTCATTTCATGAGGCCCGAAAATGCCAGAACAGTACAAATACCCCCCAAATGACCCCTTTTTGGAAAATTGACAGTCCAAGGAAGAGGCATGGCTTTGAGTTTTTTTTTCAGAAGTTGTAAGTTTTTGTCATACTTTTTTGTAAAATGAAGAAATAAATAAAAAAAAAAAAATGGTTAACCATTTTCTTTTTACATACTTTTTGTAAAATGTAGAAAAAGATTTTTTTTTTTTTAAAGTTTTACATACTGTCACCAGTGCAGTACAGCATTGTCATATAACTGGTGTGGCGGTGATCAGGGACCCTTACTGGTGACAGTATGAAAAGAAAAAAAAAAAGAACATTTTTTTATTTTTTATTACCTTTTGTTTTCTTTTTTCTTTTTACGTTTTTTTTTTTAACCACTTAAGCCCCGGACTAATATGCAGCTAAAGGACCAGGCCCCTTTTTGCGATTGGCACTGCGTCGCTTTAACTGACAATTGCGCGGTCGTGCGACGTGGCTCCCAAACTAAATTGGCCTCCTTTTTTCCCCACAAATAGAGCTTTCTTTTGGTGGTATTTTATCACCTCTGCGGTTTTTATTTTTTGCGCTATAAACAAAACTAGAGCGACAATTTTGAAAAAAATGCAATATTTTTTACTTTTTGCTATAATAAATATCCCCCAAAAATATATAAAAATAACTTATTTTTTTCCTCAGTTTAGGCCGATACGTATCCTTCTACATATATTTGGTAAAAAAAAAACCCAATCGGTGTTTATTGATTGGTTTGCGCAAAAGTTATAGCGTTTACAAAATAGGGGGTAGTTTTATGGCATTTTTATAAAAAAAAAATATTTTTACTAGTTATGGCGGCGATCAGCGTTTTTTTTCGTGACTGCGACATTATGGCGGACACATCGGACACTTTTGACACATTTTTGGGACCATTGTCATTTTCACAGCGATCAGTGCTATAAAAATGCACCGATTACTGTGAAAATGACACTGGCAGTGAAGGGGTTAACCACTAGGTGGCGCTGTAGGGGTTAAGTGTGTCCTAAGAAGTGATTCTTACTGTAGGGGGGCGTGGCTACACGTTACATGTCACTGATCATCTGTTCCGATGACAGGGAACAGACGATCACTGACATGCCACAGGGAAGAACGGGGAAAGGTTTGTTTACACTCACCTCTCCCTGTTCTTCAGCTCTGTGACCCGATCGCGGCGGCGCGCGGATGACCCACGGCTGGGGCCTTAAAGGGCAACGTACCTGTACGTTCATGTGCCCAGCCGTGCCATTCTGCCGACGTATATCGGCGTGAGGCGGTCCTTAAGTGGTTAACACACTGTGACCAGAGCAATATAATGTTACCATATTAACATTGTACTACTCTGTGGAAGTGATCAGGTTTTTTCTTTTTTTATTACATTTTTTTTACACATTATTTCACTGCTATAAGCAAGCATTTCACTGAATGAAACAGATTCAGTTTGTTTTGATTAGCTGTGATTGGCCAGAGCTAATCACATGGTACAGGTGGGTTGTGATTAGCCCTGTCTGTACCATGTGATCACAGCGACCAATCACAGCTAGCAACACAATTGTATACAATGGATGGCATGAAAGGAAGCCAACCATTCTTTACGACTGTCATGCGACCTGCTGTGATTGGTCACAGTGGTCACATGGTACCGGCAGTGAGCTAGTGCAGGATACAGGAGGATATCATATGACATCCACCCAGGTCGAAGAAAGGCCCGGCAGTCATTTTGTTATAGGCCGGGCGGGAAATGGTTAAAATAACAACATCTTTTTCTTTCCCCAAAAAATGCTTAGAGAGAGCTGTGGGAGGGGGACGTTATGTTGTTGACACCACTTTGTAAAAGTGACCTAATGCATGCTGAACAATGGTTAGGCTGTGATGGTAAAAAGATAAAGGTATTTTCACAGGTAGCAAAATATTCCTGAATACAACACCCAAGCTCTACTGCTGGTGATGCCACCCAAGGCTGAAAAAACAGTGCTTAGGCTTGGTGTGTGCAGTCCCTCAATATTTTTACTTATAGAGATCCACCTAGTAAGGCCAACAATTTGCCCACATCCCAATTCGAGGAACCATATAAAGAAGGTACCCCCCAAAAAGTACTCTGGGGACTTTAAGGGCAACTAATAAACAATACAATTATAATAGTATATACATTTTATTAGAAATGTAAACAATGTGGTGCATACATCACCATATAGCAAGATACATAAAAACAGTAACAGACTTAGATCATATGAATATATATTTTCTTAGTATTGAGTCCGACGCGTTTCAGGACCGATTAGGAGCCCTTTCTTCAGGGGCATTCCATACACAGTATTTGTTACTATATATTTATTATATAAGCATTCATATCCTTACCCTCTCCTTCTTCCTTTTCCTATCCTTTCCTTCTCCTCTCCTTTCCCTATTTTACACTCCCTCTTAGTTCCCCTCTTTTTCCCTGTCCTCGCCCATCTTCCCCTTCTTTCCCCAGTTCTCTCCTACCTTCTCTGCTCATTTCCCCTCTTCTCACATCCTATCCTTTTCCTCTTCTGTATTCTTCTCTCCCTATATCTCTCCCTCTCCTTGCCTCTTCTATACCTTTCCCTCACTTCTCTCCTCTCCTCTTCTACCTCTCCCTGCCTTTCTTCATGCTCCTTGCATTCTATACCCTCCCCTCACATCCAATCATCTCTTCCCTCTCCTCTTCTCTTCTCTCCTACTCTCCACTTCTTTCCCTCTCCTTCCTTTTCCTCTCCTCTCTTTTCCCTCTTCTCCTTCCTTTTCATATCCTTACCCTTTCCTTCTTCCTTTTCCTCTCCTTTCCTTCTCCTCTCCTTTCCCTATTTTACACTCCCTCTTAGTTCCCCTCTTTTTTCCTGTCCTTGCCCATCTTCCCCTTCTTTCCCCAGTTCTCTGCTCTCTCCCACCTTCTCTGCTCATTTCCCCTCTTCTCACATCCTATCCTTTTACTCTTCTGTATTCTTTTCTCCCTCTCCTTGCCTCTTCTATACCTTCCCCTCACTCCTCTCCTCTCACTCGCCTTCTTCATGTTCCCTTCATTCCATACCCTCCCCTCACATCTCATTACCTCTTCCCTCTCCTCCCCTCCCCTCCCCTCCCCTGTCCTGTCCTCTCCTCTCTCTTCCACTCTTTCCTCTCCCTTTTATCTCCCCTTCTTTTCTCTCTTCTTTCCTCACTTCCCAACTCTTATGCCGCGTACACACGGTCAGAAATTCAGTCGGAAAAACCTTGGAAGCTTGGCTTGCATACACACGGTCACACAAAAGTTCTCTGAACTCTCGACCATCAAGAACGCAGTGACGTACAACACTACGACGAGCCGAGAAAATTAAATTCAATGCTACCGAGCATGCGTCAAATTGTTTCCGAGCATGCGTATGAATTTTGTGCGTCGGAATTGCTATAGACGATCGGAATTTCCGATTGGAAATGTTTCTGTCGGAAAAATAGAGAACCTGCTCTCAATCTTTTGTTGGCGTAAATTCCTACAGCAAAAGTCCGATGGAGCCTACACAAGTTCGGAATTTCCAACGAAAAGCTCACATCAAACTTTTGTCGGAAATTCCGACCGTGTGTACGCGGCATTAGCCTCCCCTCCATTCTTCTCCTCTTCTCCCATCTTCTTCTTTAAAGTGGAGCTCCACCCTAAATACCAACTTTTGCTATTTGGAACCCTCCCCCCCTCCGGTGTCACAATTGACACCTTTCAGGGGGGAGGGGGTGAAGATACCTGTCTAAGACAGGTATTTTCACCCACATCCGGGAGTCCTCTCTCCGGGAATCTGCGGGAGTGACGTCACTTCCCCCAGACTTCCCGTAGTGTTCTGGGAGACACTCGGCTCCCAGAACACAGGAGGACGAATCAGAACGGCGCAGCGCGACTCGCGCATGTGCCGTAGGGAACCGGGCATGAAGCCGCAGGGCTTCACTTCCTGGTTCCCTCAGCGAGGATGGCGGAGGGAGCAGCAGAGTGATGAACGATCGCTCGTCCTCTTCTGCGGACGTCGCTGGACTCCAGGACAGGTAAGTGTCCAAATATTAAAAGCCAGCAGCTGCTGTAGCTGTAGCTGCTGGCTTTTAATATTTTTTTTTCCGGCGGAGCTCCGCTTTAAAGCGTAACTCCAGGAATTACAGAAGGACAACCTTGCAGTTGGGGCTCCCCTCATCGCAATAGTTAAACGCTTGTTAAGTCTAGGGCTAGAAGAATAAGCTGTAATACTTACCTTATTCATCAGTCTGGAAGACTTTTGCCGCTCATCTCTTCTCCCCAACACTCCGGGTTGTGGGTGAGCCCTCACCTGAGACCCTGAATTATATGTGATGATATCAGCATGCACCCGCTAGTCGGAGCGCCTTAGAGAAGAGGCTTTGAGGAACAGTTGCATGGCATTGGAGGTGCCCCGCCAGAGCAAATAATGAGGTAGGTATTTCAGCTTATTCCTCTATACCCGTGCAGAGCAGGGGGGCACTGCAAGGACTTTTTTTGTGTAATTTCCAGAACTAATTTAATCTATTCTACTTTAACTGGTTTAAATGACCGTTTAAATCCCCCATGAGACTAGCATGAGAAATCTCCACTCCAGTCAACTGATAGCTGGCCAGAGCTCCATCAATCTCAGTGATTAGGTAGAGTCTTCATCAAAAAGCCAGAAGGTTCTTGGCTCTAATAATGATCAATCTATTAGTTGGCTTGCCAGTGGAGAGGCCTGTGTGCCAGCGCATATGTGTCAGTAGTATGCACAGGTTCCAGATGGAGGTAAGAGCACCACTTTTATTAGTTTACTTCCCAGCACTTAATTTAAAAAAAAGTACTCGAGTATAAGCTGAGTTTTTCAGCCCTTTTTTTAGGGTGAAAATGCCCCCCTCGGCTTATACTCGAGTCAGTGTACCTGAACGGTGCAACGCTCCTCCGCACGGCGGCAGCCACTACTATAGGCCGCGGCTTCGGCCTAGTCTTCGGATCTGGTGGCCATCTTGCTCCTCCCGGCCTCTCCACCAGCACTGTATCCCGGCCTCCCTGGTGTCTGGCTCCCTCACCGCACGCAGATGCTGCTCCACGGGCTTCCGACCAGGCGGGGGTCTGAACGGAGCGGTGCCCTCCCGCACGGCGGCAGCCCCAAATCCAGACTGCGGGTTTGGCCTAGTCCTGGGCTCCGGCAGCCATCTTGGTACTCCCGGCCTCTCCACCAGGGCTGCATCCCTCCTTTCCTGGCTTCTGCACTCAGGCCTATGGATGCTTCCTGCATCCTTCAGGTGAGTGGCACACAGTGAGGTTGCAATGGGCACAGTGAGGTTGCAACGGGCACAGTGAGGTTGCAATGGGCACAGTGAGGCATGAAAATGGCCACAGTGAGGCGTGCAAATGGGCATTGTTGACCCTCTTTTCCGCTTACAATAGCTGCTGCATTGTCACCCTAGGCTTATACTCGAGTCAATACGTTTTCCAAGTTTTTATGTGGTAAAATTAGGTACCTCGGCTTATACTCGGTTCGGCTTATACGCTAATATATACGGTAATATGTTAGAAATAAAAAAGAGGCAGAATATTTTAATCATCTGACCCATTAAACGACTGTGAGGTAGAGGGGTTCTTCTCAAATTCACTCACCTCTACTTAAGAGTTTTCCTACCTATCTCCTGTTGACCTCAATGCGTAGCTGCGGCCATGGTAGTGAAGATTACTGACAAGTGGGAAGAATTGATGACAGCTCCCTGGCTGTGTGTGCAGCCATGAGGAGGATGAGGACGATGACTGACAGCAGACCTCCCGCCAGGGAATATCATGGGGTAGCATGTAGACATAGGCTTCAAATAGCACTCTAATGTGTGATAGGACATCTGCTGTGCTCTGATGCACCTTTTTTTATTATAGGTGCTTGTTTCTAATCACACATCATTTATGAACTGGATGCTGTAAAGAACGGGAGACAAAATAGGGTCTTTTAAGAGATGCAACCGACCATGGGGAGCACAAACATTCAAATGCCAAGCCATCAGATGACAAGAGTTCGGATGTCTGGTTGTGATCTGCCAGTGTTTGCACATTTCTGCTTCCAGCAGGCAAAGAACTACAGAGAAAAAAATCATTTAATGTATATCTAAAGCCATTTTTTTTTTCAATTTAGTTAAGGAGGCAAGTACTCATGGTCCTCAAGGATAAATAGCCTTGCCAGCACCCGGGGAAAAAGAAACCATACTCCAATGAGGTCCAAGCTCCACATCCAAACTTTTTCCAGCCCCTCAAGACATCTGGAGGTTCTCCATGGCTCCATGGCTCCTTAGTTCCCAGGCTCTACAGATTAGGCCCCAAATCCAGGCCTTTGTCCAGCCACATGGTCATACTTACAGGCAGCAGGCCTAAGAAGTTTTAGCTGCACAACACACACCTCCCCCAGGCAGGAGGCCCAGGGGAGAGCAGATAGAATACTCAAAGTCACTCTCTGAACATTTATACACTTTTCCAACATGCACTGCTGGCCAATCAACTCATATTAGTTAGCCAGGGAGAAATAAATATTCATAACTCTGATTAAAAGAGAAGTATGGGATTTATAATTTTTTTAATCATACTTACCTAGGTGGAAGCAGCATCGGTCCGATTCTGCATCTGTCCCACGCCGGCTCTAAGGCTGAGAACTGAGTAATCAAACACTGCTGATCGCTTAGTTCTCAGTGCTTCCTGAGCAGAGAGCTGGTGACTGTCAGGCTCTCTGCTCTGCCCTCCCGCGCTCACTTGAGCGCTGGTCTGTGGTGGGAGTGGGAGCGGCCTGCTCAGGCTCTCAGCGGCTTGCTGAGAGGCTAAGGCGGGTGGTGGTCAAGGCATGTGGGCAGATCCCTACCATTTTTTCCCCAGCCTGGACCGGCTCTGTGATGTCAGCCAACAGTCGGCTTCAGCCTGCTGTCTGCTGAAAACGTGTCACTGGAGTAAATTGATTTGCACTCCTGTGATCCACAAGAGAAGTACAACCAAACAAACTTTGGCTGTACTTCTCGTTTAAAGGGGTTGTAAATTCTAAAGGTTTTTCACCTTAATACATTCTATGCATTAAGGTGAAAAACCTCCTGTCATGCAGCAGCCCCCCGAAGCCCCCCTTTACTTACCTGAGCCCTGAAATTACTGCAACGGGGCCGAACACACCCACCAATCAGGCTTTGTGTCCTGATTGGATAGATTGATAGCAGCGTAGCCATTGGCTCCCGCTGCTGTTAATCAAATCCAATGACGTGGGGACGAGTCCTGCTGTCTGTGTCAATAGACGCAGCAGCAGGACTCGGGAACGCACCCACACGGGTGTCCCGAAGGAGAGCGCTTCTCAGACGGGGCATTTGAGAAGTATGACATGTTTGTTATTTAAAAAAAACATGAGGGTTTAGTAACCCTTTAATGTAATGCTCATGCTATTACCAGAGGCAGTAGCGCCACCTACTGGCAACAGAAGGGCTCATACAGTAACCAGGGCCACGGGAGAAACACCAATATATAAAAACATTTGTTTAAAAACTTAAGAAAGCAAATGCAACAATGTGACTATGGCACCCTGGTGTTTAGGCAGGGTTGCTAGTAAATTTAGTTTGCCAGGCAGTATTTGCCCTGGTTAATTGTTAGAAGATCCACTGATTCCTCTCTAGTTCTGGACATGCCGCACCTTCTCTCTTCTGTCACTAGGTGGCATTATGCTGGTGACATTAGATAGACAAGGGCTTAGCAAGGTCAGGTTATACATGGATGGGGTTTCTTTAGCTCCTTGGCCTGCTGGGAGAGCCTATTTAATTGGGTGGAGTCAAGTGATCGGGGTTCTGTGCCACCTGGACAGCTGTCTGGGTGGACGTATGTTATGTGGCCCCGGGCTGCTAGGCTGGAAGCCTGAGGCCTATCCCGGGGGCAGTTGGCTGCTAGGCTGTCTGAGGGCCTATCCAGAAGCAGGAGAAGCAGCGCCAGGTTGGGACTGCAGCATTGGAGTCCAACCGAGAGTAACGGCTCAGCCGGACAGGGAACTAGTTGTGGTCGGAGGTAGAGGGGAAGCTGTCGCCACTAAGGGACTAAGGGATCATCCACCTTGTTACTGTTACATCCACCATTGTGTAAGCTGGATCCAGTACCAGTACCAGAGCAGTCTTCATCAGCTGGGGATGGTGAAGAAGTGGGAAAGCATCAGTGAGTGCCAAGCCAGGGACCTAGTGGGTCAGCAGGGGTGTAGCTTTAGGAGTATCTGTGAGTGCCAAGCCAGGGACCCAGCAGGGGAGCGGGGCTGACGCTTGAGGAAGATACCGAGTTATGGAAGTGGAAGAACTCAGGGGATTCAGTGGTGATTGGGTTTGAGAGTCTAGTGAGAGACTGGGAGCTCAGTGAGCGAAAATCTACAGTGAGAGACTGTAGAGTGTGATGAGAACTTGTGTTACCAATAGTTAGTGACTGTTACAAGATTTGTTGCCATAGGAGACAGCGGTCCTACCTATACAGAAGTGGCATCCGGTGGAGGCCTTCACCTGTATAGCTGTCTACCTATAGAAGTCTCAGAGTCTGCCAATTAACATTGCATCTACTTAAGGGTGTCCTGCCCCAACCCTCTCTCCCAGTGGCGGCTGGTGCTCAGAATTTTTGGGGGGGCGCAAACAAACTGAGGAAAAAAAAAAACATCAATTGCCACCATTGTGCCCATTAAACACAGCCACTGTACCCATCAAACGCCACCAGTTTGCCCCCTCAAATGCAGCCAGTTTGTCCCCAAATGCAGCCAGTTTGTCCCCGAATACAGCCAGTTTCCTCCCCGAATACAGCCAGTTTCCTCCCGAATACAGACAGTTTCTCCCCAAATGCAGCCAGTTTCTCCCCAAATACAGCCAGTCCCCCCCCTAAATGCCGCCAGTTTGTCCTCAAATTCCGCCAGTTTCCCCCCAAATACAGCCAGTTTGTCCCCAGCCCAGCACTTACCTTCCTCGGCACAGGCTCTAATCGGGAAGCCTATCAGAGTCGCTGGCCCTGATAGGCACTTCCAAAAACCAACCAGTCGCTGTTATTGAGATGGCCGGAGCTTACCAGGGGGCCGGCCATCTGAATAGTGGGCGGCAGCGGCGCCGGCGACAATACATACATTCATGCAATGCATGAACCTATGTATTGTTGACGTAAGTGATGGGCGCAGGAGAGAGAGGGGGCAGCGCTCCTGCGCCCACTATGGACGCACCGCCACTTCTCTCTCCCACAGTTCTGTTAGAGACAATAAATCTCTTTTGCATTCAAAAAGTGTCTGGCGCCAATCACTCCATCTTGCATTATACCCACCATGCCTTGTAACCCACTCTACAAAGACGGATGTCAGCTGTCCCTAACTCTGGAGGTCACCATTAGGCCTTTGGAGGTGCGGGACCTTGCTACATGACCCTTACTCTTATAAGTTCCCTTTACATTTGCTGTTACTTGGCGCTTACTTGTCACTTTATAACTTCCTTTGGGGATGTATTTTGTGGTCTGTCAGCTGTGCTCGCCTCCCAGCATGGACAATGGCCTGCCAGTTGTGGCAATAAGTTTATTTTAGCTTTTACATCTCCTGAGTCCATGCACAGTTCTGCTCATAAAACCCAAAGGGCCAACGTGATAGATTTAAGTCTGAGCTATGATATGCGGGTCCATTGAGGTCCAATACTGGTATGTAGGTGAGTGCAGCGAATGTCTACCATTGACACAGGTTCTTGTTGGAGAGCCATAGAGATAAGATACCGAGTGAATGGCCGATTGATGAAAATTCCAGCTTTAAGCGAGCTTATCCTTTGATAAACGTCCTTGTGAAACATGCACAGATGGATTATTAAAGAAGACGGGATTCTTCATCTGTGAATGTCTTGGAATAAACCCGCTTGCCAAGTTCTCTCACGTGGTGGAGGGAGATGATGCACCTTTAATGTGACATCCATATTAGCTGTGTCACTAACTTTCTGCTCGTCGTGTGTGCAATTCAGCTGAATTCTTGTTAAAATATATTCTCCGCCAACTGTTCATGTTACACACTTCATCTTCAGCAATAAATAAATGGGAGGAGGTTTTATTTTAGCGTTGCTTCAGCTTAAATCCTTTTTAACCCTTCCTCGCCACTTACCTCTAAATTGGTCATATCCTCAAAGCACATTGGTCAAGAAGGTTACATCCAAATTCAAATATTGTCATCAATATCCAGCAATAGGGTGGTGAAGTGTTGGAGTGCTGGCTGCATGGAGTACCTCTAATAGATTAAAACTCTTTCATTCCCTAGTGAGGACAAAGCAAAATCTCCATTGGCGACGTTTAAAAAAATTCTACAGGTTGCATGTTTTGAGTTACAGAGGAGGTCTATGGCTAGAATTATTGCTCTCGCTCTAACGATCGCGGCGATACCTCACATGTGTGGTTTGAACACCGTTTTCATATGCGGGAGCTGCTCACGTATGTGTTCGTTTCTGCGTGCGAGCTCGTTGGGACGGGGCGCTTTAAAAAAAAAAAAAAAATCGTATTTTTTTTTATTTTGACAGTTTTTTTTTTTTTAAAACATTTTGGGTCACTTTTATTCCTATTACAGGGGATGTAAACATCCCTTGTAATAGAAAAAAAGCATGACAGGTCCTCTTAAATATGAGATCTGGGGTCAAAAAGATCTCAGATCTCATATTTAGACAAAAATGCAAAAAAATTAAAAAATTATGTAATAAAAAATAAAAAAATGGCCCTTTAAGAGCTGTGGGCGGAAGTTACGCTCCTGGCTCCTCCTCTTCTTGAGTGTCCCTGTCGGAGAAGCGCTCTCCCTCAAGGGGAACCCGTGCGGGCACGCTCCCGTGTCCTGCTGCTGCGTCTATTGACACAGACAGCAGGACTCAGCCCCGCCCCCCCCCCCCCCCCAGGTGCCCATGTCATTGTCAATTTGACAGCAGTGGAAGCCAATGGCTGCGCTGCTATCAATCTATCCAATCAGGACCCGAGACACCAGCTGGAGCTGATGTGCTCATCCCTGGTGCGGGAAAGACTGGGGTCAGGTAAATAAAACGGAGGCACTGTGGGGCTGCTACACTAAAGGAGGTTTTTCACCTTATTGCATAGAATGTATTAAGGTGAAAAACCTTGAGGGTTTACAACCCTTTCAGCCACTTGCCTACTGGGCACTTTCACCCCCTTGCTGCCCAGGCCAATTTTCAGCTTTCAGCGCTGTCACAATTTTAATGAGAATTGCGCGGTCATGCAACACTGTACCCATATGACATTTCTATCTTTTTTTTTTCCAGACAGATAGAGCTTTCTTTTGGTGATATTTAATCACCATTGGGGTTTTTATTTTTTTCTTAACAAATGAAAAAAGACCAAAAACTTTGAAAAAAAAAAGTTTTCTTCTTTTCTGTTATAAAATTTTACAAATAAGTAATTTTTCTTCTTTACTGATGTACGCTGAGGAGGCTGCACTGATGGGCACTGATGGTACTGAGGAGGCTGCAGTGATGGGCACTGAGGAGGCTGTAATGATAAGGCAACACTGATGGGCAATGATGAGCCAGCACTGATGGTACTGAGGAGGCTGCAGTGATGGGCACTGAGGAGGCTGTAATGATAAGGCGATACTGATGGGCACTGATACACTGATAGGTGGCACTGATGAGCACTGATATGCTGCACTGATGGGCACTGATTGGCACTGATGGGGCTGCACTGATCATCAGGGCACTGATGATCAGTGCTTTGATGCTTTGATTATCAGTGTAAATGTGTTCTGTCACGGGCAGCACTGAGGAAAGAGGATACCCCACATTTGTTTACATGGGATCAGCTGTGATTGGTCACAGCTGAACACATGTTAAAGGGCCACTGTGATTAGCCCTTTACCTCAAAGGACACATCGTTTACAAAGCGCGCCCTGGGGGGGGGGTTGGCATTCTGGGAGGATGTTAATAGACACCCTCCCAGAACTGGACAACCTCACTGTCAGTGGCGGCCCATCCATTAGGGGCACATGGGCGCCGCCCCCCCATCCATGCGTCCAGCCCCCTAATCTACATGCAGGGTGCCGGACGCATTTATTCCAATTGTTTTTTTTTCTTTAAGCACGTGATTAGAGCCAGAGGCTCTTCAAAAAAAGGGGTGGTCTCGGGGCGCAGAGAACTACGCCCTGAGCCCACCCAGTTGTGTGAAAATAGCGACATCCGACTGACCGGACAGAGGTGTGTGGTTGCGGGCGACCCGACTGGGTGGGGGGGGGGGGGTTGCACTGTTTGCCACCCCCCCAGAAATGTACCACCAGCCGCCACTGCTCGCTGTAGCCATCTTTCGGCTATATCGCGGTTGGCAAGTGTGATTGTCGTGCAACAGAATCGCATGGCAATCATGGCAAGACACTTGTTTAAAACCCGCTCTAAGCTTGTCGCCCAAAAAAGAGCAGGAGCTTTTACTGGAGGACAAAAGAGCATAGGGCAGCCCATTGAATTGAACGGGCGGCCCTACGCATGACACAAGGAAATTGCGCTTTAAGAATCACAAGCTGGAACGCAGTTCCCGCAACACAATATCTGAACGAGGCCTTACAGCGGGTAATCATCAGCAGCTTTGGAATTCTCTCCTGGATCAGACCATCATGTAAGACCCTAAAGAGGCCCTTTCACCTCCTTACATCTGTTGTTGTGACAAGGTACGCCCGGCGGGGTAACCATCACCACCTTCTTGTATTCATCTTCAGATTGTATGGTCTAGCTTAGTTCCCACAGGATTCATTATAAAAGAGAAGCGATTTTATCAAGCTGTGACTTCATTGCCCCAAGGCGAACGCTGAGCACACTAAGTTAATTATATTGGTAAACAAGACGTGGAATTGAACCCACTGGGGTTTGGGCAATAACACACCCGTCCTTACTAATGCCGGATTATTATGTCTAATAACTCTCTAAAGTCCTTCATCAGGTTTAGTTGGAAATAATAGCACATTAAGTTGGAATCTAACGGAAGCAACTTTATGGCCCAGCAATAATATGAAGAGTAAGCCGCATTTATAATGAGCTCATTAGCATACCATTTGCATTTATTTTCATTTACCTCCTTTGTCTTGAGTGATCTGTGCTAACATAATTATTTTTTCTCCGCAGTAGTAATAATAACCTTTCATTTACTAAGTACATGACTGCAACATTACCGCCATCCTCTTTATACTGTGACTCAAAACATTAAAGGAAGAGACGAGGACGCGGCATTTCTTGTAAGATCAACATGTAGTATCTGGACTTGCTGGGAATATTCTTAAGCCTCATACACACGATCAAACAAACTTTTCCGTGGATTTTTGTCCGAAGGGAGTTGGCCGCGAACGCCCATAGCATACACACGCTCGGACTTTTTCAGCCAACAAACATGAACGTAGTGACGTAATTGACGTACTTTTCTGCTCTTTTCTGCTCTTTACCGCCACCCTTTGGTCAACTTCTGCTATTTAACATTGGTTCTGAGCATGCGTATTTGTACTTCGGACTAAAGTCCGATGGATTTCTGTACACACGGCAGGACTTTGCACCGTAGGACCTTTGTTGCCGAAAAAGTTTGTCCGTTTGCAGAGTGAACTTTTGTCCGATGAAAACAGAAAAAGTTTGTCCGATGGAGCGTACACACGGTCAGATTTTTTTGAAAACTTGCTCATTTTGAAGTTTGTTGTCAAAAAGTCCTACCGTGTGTATGGGGCTTAAGCCTGCAAAATGAAAACGAATGCAGCCACCACATCTAAGTACTGGCAAGTTTCAATATGTATATACAGTATATACATTTTTGTTTTTCCCACTTAAACCAATGACGGGGCACTATTCCCCCACTGACAACAATGATGGGGCCAAATTCCTTACAATGACAGCAACAATGGACCACTATTTTTCATACCAACACCAAAGAAGGGGCCCAATTCCACCCACTGACACCAAGGCTGAGTCAATGTTCCACTGACACCAACAAAAGGGCACTATCTCTCCCAATGACAGCAGAAATTTGGCACCATTTCTTCCACTGGCACCAAAGATGGGGCCCAATTCCCCAAATGATACAAAGGATGAGGGACTGTTCCACTGACATCAACAATGGGGCACTATTTCTCCTGCTGACACCAATGATGGGACACTATTCCTCCCAATGACACCACTGATGATGCACTATTCCTCCCAATGACAGCAACAATGGGGCATTATTTCTCCTTCTGACACTAAAGATGGGGCCCAGTTCCTCCAACTGATATCAGGTATGAGGCACTGTTTCACTGACACCAACAATGGGGCTCTAATCTTTACACTGACACCAGTAATGAGGCACTATTTTTCCCATTGACACCAATGATGGGGCACTATTCCTTTCATTGACAATAATGATGGGACACTATTCTTCCTACTGACACCAATGTTGGTGCACTATTCTTTCTAATGACACTTATGATGGGGCTCCCACTGACACCAATATTGGGACACTATTCCTCCCACTGACACAAACAATGGGACACTATTCCTCTTTTATTGACACCAATGTTGGGGCACTATTCCTTCCATTGACACTAATGATGGGGCTTCCACTGACACCTCGCAGTGGAACTAATGATAGGGCTATATTTCTCCTACTGGCACCAATGATAGGGTCCTGTTCCACTAGCTAATACTAAAGACAGTGCACTATTCTATTGACACCAATGATGGGGCACTATTCCTCCCACTGACACTCAAGCCTCGTAACACACGGGCGAGAATCCCGTCGAAAAAAAAACGTCGGTTTTCTCGACGGGATTCCTGGCAAGCTTGTCTTGCCAAGCCCTGTGTACACACGCACATTCAAAAGAACCGCCGTTCTTTTGAATGGCAAGAACGCGGTGATGTCCTCGACTACGACGAGCATGCGCTCGTCACATTCGATGCTGTCGCCGCCATCTTGCTACACCCCACACTACCCTTGTAAGCTACCACGCATGTGTCTAAGTCTTTTTGAGCATGTGCGGGTTTACCATGGACAGGTAAGCATACAGACGACCGGTTTTCTCGTCGGGAAACAGGCCGACGAGAATCCAGACGAGAAAATAGAGAGCAGGTTCTCTATTTTTCTCGTCGAGATTCCCGGCAGTTTTCCCGACGAGAAACCATACACACAAGCGTTTTTCTCTGCAAAAAGCTCTCCTAGCAGTTTTCTTGCCGAGAAAACCGGCCGTGTGTACGAGGCTTACAAATGGGGCTTTATTTCCCCTACTGGCACCAATGATAGGCCTCTATTCCTCCCACTGATATGAATGATGGAGCACTATTCCTTTCACTAACACAATTGATGGGGCCATATTCCTTCCACTGACACCAATAATGGAGGACTAGTCTTCCCAGTGGTACTAAGGCTCAAAATTGAAGATAACCTCATCTTTGATGGGATTTTTTAGGCAACGAGTATGAAACAAATATTAGTATCAAAAATGATTTATTATAGGAAAAATTACAAACAAAGTAATAGTATGCAAAAATATTATTAAAAACATGGATCATGATTGAAAACTAGACATAAAGATACTATCCATCATCAATGTCATATCCCCAGATCAACTGGTGATGAACACAGACGTGTATCCAACGCGTTTCAAATGCAGAGCATCCTTCTTCAAGGGATATTACAGTATCACAATCTATAATAAATCAAAATACAAATTTCTATTAAATATCAAACAAGTGAAAAAAATCACCACCCCCCCCCACCCATTAGGGTGTAGCAAAAATGGAGTCTCACTTCTATTCAATCATGTGCACCAAGAGATCCATGGATACTTTTCCAAAGGCAGAGGCACAGGCAATGGGAATTATTCCTCCCCCAATCTTCTCAACTAGAAAAGACGCTGCTCCTCATCTCCACTCTCCATAAGTGAACAGGATAAAGGATTCCAATCAAAATGGCGTTTAAGAAAAAAAGGAGGGAATGGGGGGACCACTATAAAGGCAAAAAAGAAAGAAGAAAGGGGGGAAAAGGAAATGCTCCATTAGAGGGTGAGGAAAAACAGGGGGCAAGGCTAGCTCTCCAAAAATGTTGGAGGATAAGAACCAATTCAGGATAACTCACCCAAACATCAAAGGACAAGTGATACTAAGGCTAGGGCTCCATTTCTCCTACTGGCACGAATGATTGGGTTCTATCCGTCCCACTAGTATAAATGATGGAGCCGTATTCCTTACGTACACCAATGATGGGGCACAATTCTTCTCACTGATACCAATAATGGAGGACTATTGCTTCCACTGGCACCAACAATGGGGCTCTATTCCTGCCATTCCTGACAAAGATGGAGCATTGTTCCTTCCAATAACACAAATGATGGGGTACTATTTCCCACAATGACCACCAAGGCCTTTGTTACTCCCAGTGACCACAGATGCAAGAGCACTTTTTACTACCCCAGATGCCAGGCCAATTTTTTATTTTTTTTACTTCCATTGACCTCTGATGACAAGTATATTTTCACTAATACTAGCCGTAGGAGGCCCAACAACAGTCTGAAAGAGAGTCAACTGGCTCTTTTTTTTTAAATTGTACCGCTACCCCCACAGAAGCCATTGGTGATCCCCAACCCTGCACAGCTAGGCACACAGAATTTTTCGTAGCACTCTTGCAGCTTAATTTTTTTTTTGTATTTTTATTAGGGGTATTGAACTTGGATGGGGATAGGGGTAATATGGGATGCCCACTTGACTTTAGAAGACCTATTCAGGGACAACTCTGTACAGTGTATTTGCACACTCCTCAGCACTACTCTTGCTTGAAGCACATAATTCCCAGGCCCAGCTGGCACACTGTTAGGTGATCTGACAAAAGGGGTCAGTCGGATTTTAGAAAATTCCCTTTACAGGCAGGGACCGCAGGCCCCTTGGTTGTGTTAGAAAAGTCCTAGTGCCCAGCTGTCCTTCTGTGGCTACTGATCCCAGCACCCTTTCTCTAGCCCTCCTGGCTAATCTTCTACAGTCCTCCCAGGCTGACTCTGCATCCATCTCACACTGCTCTCAACCAGTCCCCTCAGGCTGCCTCTCAGCCCTCCCCAACTGTCTCACTCACCAGCCCACCTGGCTGTCTTCTCCTCTGAGATCTCCCGGTCATGCTCACTGGCTCCTACTGTGCTCAAACCTGCTCCCGAGCCACTGGACAGGATTCCTCCTTGGGATATCAGAGGATCCCTCCTGCCCCTGAGCTCCCAGGCCCGAGGTCACCCCCCCCCCCAGACTAGGGGGTTACCCTCAAGGGCCCACAGACAGCCTCCTAGCACTCCATTTCCAACTTCCACCTGAACTCTCCTGCCCAGCTGGCTGATCCTGAGTATTTGAGGGGTCCTGCCCCCTGCCAACCCATCTGTTGGGGATTGGTCAGCGCCCTCATGAATACTCCAGGCAGCTTCTCCTAACCTCCCCTCTCATTCTTCTGGAAGTTTCCAGCAAGTTCCGAAAGTAGGGCAGAGATGCTGCCTGAAGAGTCATACCAGCCCTCTCTGGATCACTCACCCAACCCAGATTAAAACACAGGCTTGGCTGAAGACCAAACCAAAGCATTGTACCTACACTAACAAAAACCTAACATTACCTACTACAGCACACTAGACCAGGGTTTCATGGAACCCTAGGGTTCCTCCAGACGTTGCTAAGGGTTCCTTGAGCAATGACCAATTTCTGCCACTCATATAAGTTCCCACTGACACTATTGATCTTTTTAGCTATCTGTAAAGGGGGAATTCTTCCCAATGACCACAAGTGTAAGGAGCATTCTTCTTACTGACCATCACACTAATGTATCATGAGCTGTAGATATAGTCAATTATTAGCAGGGGTTCCCTGAGACTGGAAAGTTATTTTAAGGGTTCCTCTGTGTTGAAAATATTGAGAAGGGGGGGGGGGGTATGAGGGTATGGGGATTGAGAAAGGCTGCACTGGAGGGTGCTACACAGTGTTTTAAAGGGCCTCTCTCCTAACCCTTCCCCATAACTAATGTAAAGGAATTTGGCTTTCATTGCAAATTTGTGCTCCCCCCCCCCACCCCACCAAGAAATAAAACTCTCCTTCTTTAAATCTTACATTGTTCTGCATGTAAGGAGTGATACAACAGGTACAGAAGAGTATTAAATAAGTGAAAACCGCTGATGTTCTATCGCTCACATTAGCCGCTTGGCCTCCAGATGCTTCACTGGCTTTGCTGATGACCCTGCAACCCTAAAAATGATGAACGCCCGAGATTTAGCTTTTAAGACTAAATTCCCATAGGCTAAAAAAAATAAAAATAAAAATAAAATCCTGATGCTGTATAATGAGAGCTATAGCATTAGAGGTGGGGAAAAAAAGCACTTTTAAGAGCTAATATAGAGCTCTCAGGCAGAGGATAGAGAGGGAAAAAAAAATATTCAAAGTGCAATGCAGAGAATAAGTATAATCGATCAGGCTCAATGCCTGATACTGAATAAGTCTGTATGTGTGCCCTCCCCTCCCCATCCTCTCCTCTACCAACACCACGCTGATGGCAAAGCTTGCATAAAGAAGAGTTGAAACTCCTGGGAACTAAGGGAGATGCTTTATTAGAAAAAAGTAAAAAAAAAAAAGTAAAAATAAATGATTAAAATGTAAAAAATAAGCAGATCTGGCTGCAATCCTCACCTCCACTCTGGTGCTGCCCCCCCCACCACATTTAGGGCTCTTTCACACTGGCGGTAATGCTTAGTGCGCCACGGATAGCAGTGGCTGGGAGGAGGTATGACTACCTCCTCTTGACCTGTTTGAGTTTCTATTTTATTTTTATTTATTTGTATTTATTTATTGATTATTATTATTTTTTTTTACATGGTGGGACCATACCAAAACTGTGAGCAAAGCCTGTGACTCGTGGTTGCAGCCCCATTGATCTCCATGGGTGACTCTGACAGGCGGTGCCGCCTGTCAAGCTCTGCAACCCGAGTTAGAAATGCCTTGGCTGTGAAGCAAGCAGCATATCATTAGGTATTAATATTATTATTATGATTATTATTTTTTTTTTACAAATAAACTATATTATTTTTAATGAAAGCTGCAGTTTAAAAATATTTTACTGTTGAAATTACTTTGACGTGTTAAAGATTATATGAGATTTTACTGATTCAGTTTATATACTGTAAAACCTAACTTGGGCTTCAATTTAAAGCTGTCCCCGCAGTACTTATATTCTGCCACAAGATGCCCTCAGTCTTCCAGGTTGAATGGAGTCCAGCATCATTCGACCAAGAAGACTGAGGACATACTGTGAGTGCGGGGGCTTCATTAACCTCTTCCTGCCGCCGTAATGCATATATGCAGTGGCAGCTAAGTGGGACTTGGGAGGGGGCCTAAGGTTCTGTGCTTAGCGTGTGTTCTCTGTGTCTCCGGTGGCTTTTTGGCTTTGGTTTAGGGTTGGGAGCCAGCAGGACAGGCTTCAGATCTTGTGACTGTTGTCTCAGCCAACCACAGCAATCATGTGATTGGGAAGCTGCTCCACCCCCCCCCTGTTAAACCCCAATTATAGTAACACCAAAAGGTTTTGAGAAGGATTTATTTTAAGGTGCGTAATAAAACGAGTTCAAGAAAAACCTACAGCATTGGGGCCTCCAGAGGAGAAAGGGGTGGGGGGTGTAGCAAGGGGCTGAGCATGACTACGGACTTCACCTTCGCAAACAATTTCATTGCTGTCAATGTTGCATGCAGACGAAAAAATTTGCTTGAAATACAAAAATCGTGTGGCTTTGTTTATAAACAAAGCCACTGTGTCCTATTCTAGGTTCACTTCAAAAAAGTATTTCTGGGGTGGGGGGGGGGGGGTGTAGCAAAGGGCCTGTAGAACTTAATTTAAATGCATGACTACGGACTTTAGCTTTGCAAAAAACTTATTGCTGCAAATGTGGCATCATGCAAACAATTTAAGTGAAGTTTTCTTCAAATACAGAAATCGTGTGGCTTTGTTTTATAAACAAAGCCACTGTGTTTGTTTCTTTCTAGGTGTACTCTAGAAAATTATTTCTGGGACGGGGTGTGTGTAGCAAAAGGGGTGGAGCCTGTCGAACTTGATTTTAATGCATGACTACGGACTTCAGCTTCGCAAACATTTTATTGGTGCAAATATTCTATGCAGAGTACTTAGGTGAAAATTTGCTTGAAATGAAAAAAAAAAAAAAAACATGCAGCTTTGTTTATAAACAAAGCCACTGTGGGGAAGGGGAGTCACCGCTCAAGGATACTGATTGCAAACCTCTCCACCAGATCTGAAGCCACGGGTGCTGGCAATGCATAGGATAATGCAAAGTAAAGGAAGGATTTCTGGACAGCCGCACTCCAAACAACTTGTTGCTTTTATTGTAGATTTAAAAAAAAAACAACACAGGATACATGCCACAGCAAACGGGGTACAATCTGACGCGTTTCACACTAAAGCTTAGTGCTTAATCAAGCTATGATTAAGCACTAAGCTTTAGTGCGAAACGCGTCAGTTTGTAACCTGTTTTCTGTGGCATGTATCCTGTGTTTTTTTTTTTATCTACAATAAAAGCAACAAGATGTTTGGAGTGCGGCTGTCCAGAAACCCTTTTCTTTTTCTTTGCATTAAACAAAGCCACTGTGTTCTATTATGATTACGGACTTCACCTTTACAAGAACAATTATTTCCGCAAATGTGGCACACAGACTATTTTTAGGTGTTTTTTTTTTTGATATACAGAAATCATGTGGCTTTGTTTATAAACAAAGCCACTGTGATCTATTCTAGGTGTACTCTAGAAATGTTTTCCTGGGGCGGGGGTGTGGCAAGGGGCGGAGCCTGACGAACTTGATTTTAATGCATGACTACGGACTTCACCTTCGTAAAAAAAATGTCATCGCTCCACATTTTGCATGCAGGCGACTGGTAAAATCAATCTTTCTGTTAAAAGATTATACTCTGCGCTCCTGATGTGTTGTGAGACAAAACGTTCGTGATCCAGCTCTAATCAAACCGCGTGTTTTTTTTATTTTACACACAAAAGTTACATTAAATCAGAGCTTCAAATAGGTTCCAAGATAGAGTTCAAATATATAAGAGTTCCTAAGACATGTGCCCCTGGAATCCTAAACTGGTCGATTACCCCCCCCCCCGTGTATGCTGAAGAAGAATCTGTAGGCTGTAGGAATAGATGTGGCAGGCTGAAGAGTAGACAAGAGAGCGATTGACTTCCAGATCAAACTTTTTATAAACCTTCAGGAACCTTTGTTTGAATTCCCGCCGGTAACTAAACCACTCCCAAAATTTACTTCAAATATTACCTCCCCTTCACTCCCCTCAGGGGTGGGGTCAAGAGTAGGAAACATGAGATTCAACATCTGGTTAAACTTATATACGGTTCTATAGGAAGTGGCTACACAGGATGCAAGTCAAATTCCATTCTACACAGGATATGGGGGAGGGCGACCAGCAGGGCCACCATCAGGGGAGGGGTACAGGCGGTACACCTGTAAGGGACCCGGAGGTCCCCAGGGGCCCAGATGGCAACCCCCCCTTTTTTTTGTAAGGGGCCCAGAGGTCCCCAGTGGCCCCAGATGGCAACCCCCCTTTTTTTTTGTAAGGGGCCCAGAGGTCCCCAGATGGCAACCCCCCTTTTTTTATTTATTTTTTATATAAAAAAAAATCTTGTAAGGGGCCCAGAGGCCCGGAGGTCCCCACCAGGGCCCCGGATGGCAACCCCCCTTTTTTTTTTTGTAAGGGGCCCAGAGGTCCCCAGATGGCAACCCCCCTTTTTTTATTTTATTTTTATTTAAAAAAATCTTGTAAGGGGCCCAGAGGCCCGGAGGTCCCCAGCAGGGCCCCGGATGGCAACCCCCCTTTTTTTTGTTCTCTTGTTGTTTGTCAGCACCCAAAGCCCCCCCAACCTCAACAATTTGCAGCGGCACCCCCCCAGCTTCTCAATTCGCGACAGCCCTCTCCCCGCTTCGATGGGGCAACCTCCCTTTTTTTTTGTAAGGGGCCCAGATGGCAACCCCCCTTTTTTTGTAAGGGGCCCAGAGGCCCGGAGGTCCCCAGCAGGGCCCCGGATGGCAACCCCCCTTTTTTTTTGTTCTCTTGTTGTTTGTCAGCACACAAAAGCCCCCCCAACCTCAACAATTTGCGGCGGCACCCCCCCCCCAGCTTCTCAATTCGCGACAGCCCTCTCCCCGCTTCGATGGCAACCCCCCTTTTTTTTTGTAAGGGGCCCAGATGGCAACCCCCCTTTTTTTTGCAAGGGGCCCAGAGGCCCGGAGGTCCCCAGCAGGGCCCCGGTTGGCAACCCCTCTTTTTTTTTTTGTTCTTTTGTTGTTCGTCAGCACCCAAAGCCCCCCCGACCTCAACAATTCGCGGCGGCACCCCCCCGCTTCTCAATTCGCGACAGCCCTCTTCCCGCTTCAATGGCAACCCCCCTTTTTTTGTAAGGGGCCCAGATGGCAACCCCCATTTTTTTTATATTTTTTTTTTTTTTATGTTTTTTTTTTTTTTTTTTAAGGGGCCCCATGGGCCCAGATGGCAACCCCCCTTTGTTTTTGTTATTTCGTTTTTTCTAAATAAAGAAAAAAAAAATAAAAAAATTAACACAAAATACAATAAAAAAGTGCAAAAAAAAAGAAAGAAATAATAACAGAAATAAATAAATAAATAACACAAAATACATTAAAAAAATAGCAAAAAAAAAACAACAACAAAAAAAAAAAAACAAAAAAAACAAAGAAAAAAAAATCAGATGCTCCCATTTACAATATTTGCCGCAATTACATTTTTACAAAGGTGATGTCTTTAGTCATGCATTAAAATTGAAGTTTAACCAGCTCAGCCCCTTTCGACAACCCCGCCACATCTAGAATAGAACAGAGTGGCTTTGTTTATAAACAAAGCAGCATGATTTTTGTATATCAAGAAGATTTCACCAAAGTAGTCTGCATGCAACATTCGCAGAAGTTACATTTTTAAGAAAAAATAACAGAAATAAAGAAAAAAATAGCACCAAATACATTTAAAAAAATAAAGAAAAAATAAAATAAAAAAATTAACACAAAATACAATAAAAAAATAAAGAAAGAATAAAGAAAAAATAACAGAAATAAAGAAAAAAATAACACAAAATACATTTAAAAAAATGGCAAAACAAAAATAAAAAAATAACACAAAATACATTAAAATAAATAGCAAAAAAAAAAAAAAATAACAAAGAAAAAAAAATCAGATGCTCCCATTTACAACATTTGCCGCAATTAGATTTTTACAAAGGTGAAGTCCGTAGTCATGCATTAAAATTAAAGTTTAACCAGCTCAGCCCCTTTCTACAACCCCGCCCCATCTAGAATAGAACACAGTGGCTTTGTTTACAAACAAAGTCACATGATTTCTGTATATCAAGAAAATTTCACCAAAGTAGTCTTCATACAACATTTTTTTTTTTTTTTTTTTTTTACAAAGGTGAAGTCCGTAGTCATGCATTAAAAATCAAGTTAAACAGGCTCAGGCCCCCGTCCAACACCCCCCACCCCATGAATACTTTTCTGGGGTTCTGGAGTGCACCTAGAATGGAACACAATGGCTTTGTTTATAAACAAAGCTGCATGATTTTTGGATTTCAAGCACATTTTTACCTAAGTAGTCTGCATGCAACATTTGCGGCAATTACTTTTTCGGCAAAGTTTGGCAAAATCCGCTCCCTCTCATCCCTACTGTTACTTTATACTCTGCCAGTCTTTCTATTTAACAACAGAGAGAGAAAAAACAAACAAACTGCAGACATTGGATTATCTCGTGTGTCTTCCCCTCGGAGCGCCTCGGGCGGAGGCAATTCGGGGGCGGCGCGTATTTATTGTGGTCTCTGATTTCAGCCCAACAAAAAAAGCCGATTAAACCGAATGTCTTTTTTTTTACGGCCCATGTAGAGGATAAAAGGACGGTGATAATAGAAGAATGATTCGATCCGTCAGCAATGGCCCATAACGGGCCCGCGCTCCACTGACAAGTCCATTTTGTTTTAGGAAGTATTTATAGCGCGCTGGTCGGCGGTGCCGTCGTCTGCATTAACGGGTTTAATTGAACAGCTTTCTTTTTCTTCAAGCCCCATTAATTAGTTTTATTTGTGTATTCTCCCTGGGGTTACCATGCTAAATAAAAAATAAATAAGTAAATAAATACATTTAAAAAATAACAATAAATAAATAAATAAAGAACACAAAATACATAAAAAAATAGCAAAAAGAGAAATAAAGAAAAAATTAACAAAAATAAATAAATAACACAAAATACATAAAAAAATTGCAAAAAAATAACAAAAATAAATAAATAAATAACACAAAATACGTTTAAAAAATAGCGGAAAAATAACAGAAATAAAGAAAAAAATAACACAAAATTCATTAAAAAAATAGCAACAAAATAAAGAAAAAAATCACAAAAATAAATAAATAAAAATAACACAAAATACATTAAAAAAATTAGCAAAACAAATAAATAAAAAAATCTCAAAAATAACACAAAATACAATAAAAAAAATAGCAAAAAATAAATAAAAATAACAAATAAAGAAAAAATAACACCAAATACATTAAAAAAAATAAAAGAAAAAAAATAACACAAAATACAATACTGGCTCACAGTCTCTGCTCTAATTCATCCCAAAGGTGTTATATCGGGTTGAGGTCAGGACTCCCTTCACTGGAACTAGGGGGCCAAGCCCAACCCCTGAACAACAACCCCACACCATAATCCCCCCTCCACCAGGACTGCAGGCCAGTCAAGTTCCTCCATCCCAAATTCCCTCATCCATGTCTTTATGGACCTTGCTTTGTGCACTGGTCCAAATCATTTGGTGGAGGGGGGATTATGGTGTGGGGTTGTTTTTCAGGGGTTGGGCTTGGCCCCTTAGTTCCAGTGAAGGGAACTCTTAGGGCGTCAGCACACCAAGACATTTTGGACAATTTCATGCTCTCAACTTTGTGGGAACAGTTTGCGGATGACCCCTTTTTGTTCCAACATGACTGCACACCAGTGCACAAAGCAAGGTCCATAAAGACATAAATGAGTGAGTTTGGGGTGGAGGAACTTGACTGGCCTGCACAGAGTCCTGACCTCAACCTGATAGAACACCTTTGGGATGAATTAGAGCGGAGACTGCGAGCCAGGCCTTCTCATCCAACATCACAAATGCTCTTCTGGAAGAATGGTCAAACATTCCCATAGACACTCCTAAACCTTGTGGACGGCCTTCCAAGAAGAGTTGAAGCTGTTATAGCTGCAAAGGGCGGGGCCAACTCCATATTGAACCCTACGGACTAAGACTGGGATGCCATTAAAGTTCATGTGCGTGTAAAGGCAGGTGTCCCAATACTTTTGGTAATATAGTGTGTGTAGATCTTAAAGCTGAGTTGTAGACAAAGGAGGAGCAATGGAGGGTTATCACCCCTGTAAAATGTGTCCCAATTCGGAAGTTTCCCTTCACTTCTTGTCCTTTAGCCATTACTATCACTCTTGTTTTAATAAGTTATAGTACAGGCATACCCCACTTTAAGTACACTCACTTTATATACACTCTCGAGTAAGGACATACCCCCGAGTGTATGTAAAGTGCCTCACAAGTATTGTACAGACATTTTACAGCCGCAGTAGAAGGAGCTGAAGCTCCGAGAGTATAGCCCACCCTGTTCCAGTGTGCCCCCGACACCCCAACTACAGCCCCCGACACCCCCCACTACAGCCCCTGACACCCCCACTACAGCCCCTGACACCCCCCACTACAGCCCCTGACACCCCCACTACAGCCCCTGACACCCTCCACTACAGCCCCTGACACCCTCCACTACAGCCCCTGACACCCCCCACTACAGCCCCTGACACCCCCCACTACAGCCCCTGACACCCCCCACTACAGCCCCTGACACCCCCCACTACAGCCCCTGACACCCCCCACTACAGCCCCTGACACCCCCCACTACAGCCCCTGACACCCCCACTACAGCCCCTGACACCCCCCACTACAGCCCCTGACACCCCCACTACAGCCCCTGACACCCCCCACTACAGCCCCTGACACCCCCCACTACAGCCCCTGACACCCCCACTACAGCCCCTGACACCCCCCACTACAGCCCCTGACACCCCCACTACAGCCCCTGACACCCCCCACTACAGCCCCTGACACCCCCCACTACAGCCCCTGACACCCCCCACTACAGCCCCTGACACCCCCACTACAGCCCCTGACACCCCCCACTACAGCCCCTGACACCCCCCACTACAGCCCCTGACACCCCCACTACAGCCCCTGACACCCCCCACTACAGCCCCTGACACCCCCACTACAGCCCCTGACACCCCAACTACAGCCCCTGAGACCTCAACTTCAGCTCCTGACACACCCCACTACAGCCCCCGACACCCCCACTACAGCCCCTGACACCCCCCACTACAGCCCCTGACACCCCCACTACAGCCCCTGACACCCCCCACTACAGCCCCCGAGACCTCAACTACAGCCCCTGACACCCCCCACTACAGCCCTAGAAGTGAAAGAAGTTATTGTTTCACTTTAAGTACATTTTCGTTTTACATATATGCTCTGGTCCCATTGTGTACTTAAAAGTGGGGTATGCCTGTAATGCCTTGTATACACGATCAAAATAAAGTCAGACGGATTTTTCCGACGGAATTCCGCTCAAGCTGTCTTGCATACACACTGTCATATCAAAATTCCGACCGTCAAGAACGCGGTGACGTACAACACTATGACGAGCCGAGAAAAATTAAGTTCGATGCTTCCGAGCATGCGTCAACTTGATTCTGAGCATGCGTGTTTTTTTTTCTCCGTCAGAGTTCCATACAGACGAACGGAATTTCCGATCAGAATTTTTTTTTCCGTCGGAAGAAAAAGAAAACAAACATGTTCTCTTTCTAAATCCGTTGGACTTTCCGATGGAAAAAGTCAGATGGGGCACACACACACGGTCAGAATATCCAATGAATAAAATTCCGTCTGATCCTTTTCATCGGAAATTCCGATCGTGTGTACAAGGCATTGTTTTACCTTCATGAAAAATGCTACTTTCGAACAGTTTTTTTTTTTAACCACTTCCATACCGGGCCATTGTAAAATGACGCCGGCGGGAACCCTCTCTCCCTCCGGGTGGATGTCATATGACGTCCTGGGCTTTGTGGGGGGATATCTGAATGATATTCTGCGCACCATAAGAATGATCATAGCGGCGGTTCCGCCATTTGATCGTTCTTATAGGCGGCGGGAGGGGACACCCCCCCTCCTCCCGCCGCCATCCGGTGCTTCTCCGGGCTCTCCCGTGCCATCTGGGGCCCGGAGAAAGAATCGTCCGGCGCCGGCGGTCACATGACGAGCATAGAGATGACTGGTGACCAGATGGTCACCAGTCATCTCTATGGCCGTCGGAGGCCCGGGAGCGATGTAATGACGTCACGCCCGGGTTCCCAAAGGTAAACAAAGCCGACATTGCGGCTGAAAGCATGAGATTAGTGATTTATTTTTCCCGATCTCATGCTTTCCAGCCTGGAGGAGAGATGTGAGGTCTTATTGACCCGGCATCTCTCCATAAAGAGGACCTGTCACACACATTCCTATTACAAGGGATGTTTACATTCCTTGTAATAGGAATAAAAGTGATCCAAAAAAAAAAAAATGTAAAAGAAAGTGTAAAAATAAAAAAAATTAAGTAAAATAAAAAAAAAAATTATAATAAAAAAAAAGTAAAACACCCCTGTCCCCGGTAGCTCGCGCTCAGAAGCGAACGCACACGTAAGTCCCGCCCACATATGTAAACGCCGTTCAAACCACATATGTGAGGTATCGCCGCGTGCGTTAGAGCGCGTGCAACAATTCTAGCACTAGACCTCCTCTGAAACTCTAACCTGGTAACCTGTAAAAAATTTCAAAGCGTCGCCTATGGAGATTTTTAAGTACCGACGTTTGGCGCCATTCCATGAGTGTACGCAATTTTAAAGCGTGACATGTTAGGTATCTATTTACTCGGTGTTACAGCATCTTTCACATTTTACAAAAAAATTGGGCTAACTTTACTGTTTTGTTATTTTTTAATTCATGAAACCATTTTTTTTTCCAAAAAAAAGGCGTTTGAAAAATTATTGTGCAAATACCGTGCAAGATAAAAAGTTGCAACGACCGTCCCTAGGGGGTGTCTGCTAAAAAACACATATATAATGTTTGTGGGGGTTCTGAGTAATTTTCTAGCAAAAGAATGATGATTTGTACATGTAGGAGAGAAGTGCCAGAATAGACCCGGTATGGAAGTGGTATAAAAAGCCCGGTGTTGAAAGGGTTAAGTGTACTTCCACTTTAAGGGGTCACTCCTTGAATTGGTGAGTCTTTGAACCCCGTTATGGAACAGAAGAATGATTTGCTGTCATGACAGGTCCTCTTGAGTCTCATCTTTGGCTGTGGCGCGCGACGTGCTGGGCGCCTCCGATCGCTTGGTTTTACAATTTACCATTTTTTTTCCATCTGCCAAGTCTTCCCTTTTATCTCCCATCATCAAAGCGGCTTCAATCTGAGTGCGGTGATCTGTAATGACCTCATGTAAATGCATCTAAAATATCAGGAAGGTGTTCATATTTCTTGTCAGTGTCGGGTTGTGTTCTAGACAGAGCGCAGTGTCGGGTTGTGTTCTGCACGGAGCGCAGTGTCGGGTTGTGTTCTGCACGGAGCGCAGTGTCGGGTTGTGTTCTGCACAGAGCGCAGTGTCGGGTTGTGTTCTGTACGGAGCGCAGTGTCGGGTTGTGTTCTGCACGGAGCGCAGTGTTGGGTTGTGTTCTGTACGGAGCGCAGTGCCGGGTTGTGTTCTGCACGGAGCGCAGTGTCAGGTTGTGTTCTGTACAGAGCGCAGTGTCGGGTTGTGTTCTGTACGGAGCGCAGTGTCGGGTTGTGTTCTGCACGGAGCACAGTGTCGGGTTGTGTTCTGCACGGAGCGCAGTGTCGGGTTGTGTTCTGCACGGAGCGCAGTGTCGGGTTGTGTTCTGCACGGAGCGCAGTGTCGGGTTGTGTTCTGTACGGAGCGCAGTGTCGGGTTGTGTTCTGCACGGAGCGCAGTGCCGGGTTGTGTTCTGCACGGAGCGCAGTGTCGGGTTGTGTTCTGCACGGAGCGCAGTGTCGGGTTGTGTTCTGCACGGAGCGCAGTGTCGGGTTGTGTTCTGCACGGAGCGCAGTGTCGGGTTGTGTTCTGCACGGAGCGCAGTGTCGGGTTGTGTTCTGTACGGAGCGCAGTGTCGGGTTGTGTTCTGCACGGAGCGCAGTGTCGGGTTGTGTTCTGCACGGAGCGCAGTGTCGGGTTGTGTTCTGTACGGAGCGCAGTGCCGGGTTGTGTTCTGCACGGAGCGCAGTGTCGGGTTGTGTTCTGCACGGAGCGCAGTGTCGGGTTGTGTTCTGTACGGAGCGCAGTGTCGGGTTGTGTTCTGCACGGAGCGCACACCTTCAAATGACCTGATACTAGAAAAAGAGGACCTGAACCTCTCCCATTCTCTGCTCACTATGCTCTCTCTGTACCATTAAATATATATTGTTTCATGTGTGACTGTAATCAGGGCCGGTACAGGTGGGGGGCAGGAGGGACAACTGCCCTGGGCACTGTGGTATTATGTAAGGTGGGGGGGTACTGCAAAGAAACTGAGGGGGAGGGAATTTGTGTTGGGGGGGGCAGCAGGGGGTAAGACTTGCTCTAGGAGGAGAAACTTGGGGGGGGGGTGCTAGGAGTGGTGATTTTGGGGGAATTTAAGTTGGGAGGGGGGGATGGGGAAAAGAGTTTGGGGGGGGTTTGCGCTAGAAGAGGTCTTACCCCCTGCCCCAACACAAATTCCCCCCCCCCCCAACACAAATCCCCTCCCCCTCAGTTTATGGAAGTAACCGCCCCAGGTGGATATGCTTTGGTGATCAACCTCCTCTCAAAGACCAAGGGTGCTGGCAATGCGTATAGCAGAGAACGATTTTTGCTGGGAGGAAAGGGGGCGGGAAGAGGATTTGTACTCAGAGGGGTAAATTGAAGGATAGAGGATCTGTGCTAGGTGGTTTTTTTTTTTTTTTTTAATTAAACATTTTTTAATTACATTTTTTTTTTATAAAAAATTTCAAATAGAATGAATTCAAATTCAAATAGAATAGAAAAAAATAGGGGGGGGATTTTTGCTGGGGGGGATTTGAGGGATGAGGAGGGCAAAGATTTGTTTTTGGGGGTGGGGGGGGAGGGATATGAACCTTCTTCCGAAATTAAAATTTCAAATAGAATAAATTCAAATTCAAATAGAATAGAAAAAAATAGAATAGAAAATAATAAGCTATAATAGAAAGAGAAAAGAATTGAACGGGAAATAAAAGAATAGAATAGAAAAAAAAATAGAATGGAATGGAATAGGAAGAATATAACCAACGTCTGAAATTCTAGTTTCAAATAGAATAAATTTGAATTCAAATAGAATAGAAAAAAAAAAGAATAGAAAAGAATAGAATAGAAACAAAAAGGCAAAGAATAGAAAAGAATAGAGTAAAACAGAACAAAATAGAAAAGAAAATAAAAAATACAGAATAAGATGGAATAAAAAAATAAAGGAATAAATTAGTATAGAATAAAAATAGAATAAAAGAGAAAGAATATAACCATCATTTTGAAATTCAGATTTCAAATAGAATAAATTTGAAATCGACTAAAAAAGAAAAGAATAGAATAGAAAAAAAAAAAAGAAAGAATACAACCTTCTTCCGAAATTCTAATTTAGAATAGAATATATAAAAAAATTAAATAGAAAAAAAAAAAACTATAATAAAAAAGAAAATAACTGAACAGAAAATAAAAGAATAGAATAGAAAAACAATAGAATAGAATGGAATAGGAAGAATATAACCACCTTCCAAAATTCAAATTTCCAATGGAATAAATTTGATTAGCATGGAATGCGAAATTGATTCAAATTTTCCGAATTCGAATAGACGAAACAAATTCCGAAAACAAATTAAACAAATTTAACTAAACAAATGTAAATACCGAATTGAAACAAAAAGTAACAAGTTTTTTCGTTCTGCACATGTCTAACTGAGATGCCTGCTCAGAAATGACACAATCATGTAAATCCCGGTGTCTGCGCGGTTTTTGGCTGCGCTCACGAATGCTTGACACAGATCAGACCCTGCTGAAGCGTTTCATTTTTACTTGGATACAAAGTTACAATGCAGCATTCTGATTACTGCAGCAGACTGATGACATCATCTCAGCCTAGGCAAAGTCTCAGGACTGGGGGACCAAGGGTGGCTTTTTATTGACAAAAGGTGATTTTATTTGAACCGCTTACACTGCAGAGGGACGACCTGCACAGGCAAAGCGAAGTACTGGAGCATCGCTGCCGGTTTCTGGGTTTAGGGCACATGCATTCATACCCCTCCCTCTGACAGCCTGTCGGCAGGTCCCGCCCCAAATGATTCACGGCCGGTGTCCTGTCGAGAAATGCCCCCTATACAAAAAAATGGCTGTGCCGAAACTGCGCATGTGCCACACAGAGCCGCAGAACAGCTGAGTTTACGATCATCTGTTGTCTATTCTTACCGAGACACGTTGATGTAGGAGAGGGGTGGATATTTACATGAAGGGGGCAGATATTTCAATGATGGGCAGTGCTGGGGGGCGGGATCTTTATCGATGGCCAAACAAATCTGCTAAAGAAATCTTTATCTAATATAGAAAAAGCCGCCCTTCAATTTACTAGACATGGGCGCTGTCAATAAATTTGTTTTGTTTCGTATTAGACGAAAATTCGTATTTCGTAATTCGTGTCCGAAATTCAATTTGGATTTGTTTCGTACGAATTATGAACATTCGTTATCAGGGGCTCCCACCATCCCTGTGCTGTGCTCATTATGAGGGGCTCCCACCATCCCTGTGCTGTGCTCATTATGAGGGGCTCCCACCATCCCTGTGCTGTGCTGACTTCCTCCTGGGGCTGTACCCCTGCTGTGCTCATTGTGAGGGGCTCCCATCATCCCTGTGCTGTGCTCATTATGAGGGGTTCCCGCCATCCCTGTGCTGTGCTCATTATGAGGGGCTCCCACCATCCCTGTGCTGTGCTCATTATGAGGGGCTCCCACCATCCCTGTGCTGTGCTCATTATGAGGGGCTCCCACCATCCCTGTGCTGTGCTCATTATGAGGGGCTCCCACCATCCCTGTGCTGTGCTGACTTCCTCCTGGGGCTGTACCCCTGCTGTGCTCATTGTGAGGGGCTCCCATCATCCCTGTGCTGTGCTCATTATGAGGGGTTCCCGCCATCCCTGTGCTGTGCTCATTATGAGGGGCTCCCACCATCCCTGTGCTGTGCTCATTATGAGGGGCTCCCACCTAGGGTGACCACGTGTCCCGGACTGCCCGGGACAGTCCCGCATTTTGCAGGTCGGTCCCGGGCACATTCATTCCAGGACAATACAGTGTCCCGGAATGAAAATGACACAGCCACCCCCCGGGCCAATCTGATGCCCCCAAAAAAGGCCGCCACATCACCGCTTTACTCACTGACAGTACTTGTCCTGGTCGGGAATGCCTGGAGGAGCACAATCCCCGCCCCCTGCTTGTGATTGGAGAAATCATAAATCCCGCCTCTTGTGTCCAATCACTGTGCTGTGATTCGTTACAGCACAAGCTGATTTTTGGGAAGGGAGGGTGTCCCTGAATGGTAGTTTGGAAATGTGGTCACCCTACTCCCACCATCCCTGTGCTGTGCTGACTTCCTGGGTTTTTAACTTCATCATAACGAATAATCGTAATTATTATGACAATAATAAAACGATATTAACGAACATTCTTATTTTGTCCAATTCTGAATCTCCCATCGACTACCAGTACCAGTCTGAGCCGTCTCTCCCACTCCCGAAACCAAATTCGTAAACTAAATTTCGCATTTCATATAAAGTTCGTAAGAATAGAAATTCGTATTTCGGATGCTTCCGAATGTATGAATTTTCGGAAATTTGTACGAATTTTCGATTCTTACGAAACAAATCGCACATGCCTACCATTTACTAAACACGCCCCGCAAGCGTTCAAAATGAATAGCAGGTAAAGATTTCTTTTGCAGATTTCTTTGGCCATCGATAAAGATTCCGCCCCCCCCAGCACTGCCCACCATTGAAAAATCCACCCCCTTCAAGTAAATATCCGCCCCTCTCCTACATGAACGCGCCTCGGCCATGCGAGACAACAGATGATTGGAAACTCAGCTGTTCTGCGGCTCTCTGCGGCGCATTGCGCAGTTCCGGCCCGGGGCATTTTTCGATAGGGGGCAATTCTCGACAGGACACCGGCCCGTGAATCATTGGGCGGGGAACCAGGCACTATTCGATAGCCGGGCACTTCTCGACAGAACACCGGGACCTGCTGATCAGCTGTGTCCAATCACAGCCCAGAGCTCTGTGTTGATAATGAGCACAGGGGGCTCTGTACAGAGGGAATGATCTTTCTCTTTCTCATCCCTGCAAAGCTGGGATATGAAACAAAGAGATCTTTAGTAAAAAGCAGCACACATTACACATAGTTAGGCGCACATTTAACCCCTTGATCACCTGAGATGTTGACTTCTTTCCAGCCAGTGTCCTTAGTACAGTGACAGTGTATAGCAGTGATGGTGAACCTTGGCACCCCAGATGTTTTGGAACTACATTTCCCATGATGCTCATACACTCAGCAGTGTAGTTGAGCATCATGGGAAATGTAGTTCCAAAACATCTGGGGTGCCAAGGTCCGCCATCACTGGTGTATAGTATTATTAAAGGGATGCCAGGAATGTGTTCTTTCATAAAATGCTCAGGAACAAAACGATTGATAGCAGAGAGCGAAACAGACCAACACAAGTATGGATCGGGAGTAGAGGAGACTAATGATGATTAAAGTTGTTCAGATGGGAAATGAAGGAGGGCTCAAGATAGCTGCTTAGTCTTTGAATGGTTGTATTGTGGAGATACAATTTTGCTGGAAATCGGGAGTAACCACATTTTGTTCCTGAGCGCTATATGAAGGAATACATCCTCAGCATCCCTTTAGACATGCATACTCCAGCCTGCTGGCCACTTGGTGCTACAGCCTTTAGCTGTGCAATCTGCTGATCAGTTGCTTGATTGGTAAGCAAGCAACTGATCAGCAGATTGCACAGCTAAAGTCTGCACCACCCAGGGAGCATACACATCTAAAGGGATGCCAGGGATGTGTTCTTTTGTATAAGGTTTAGAACAAAAATGATTGATAGCAGAGAGAGAGAGACAAGGCCAAAAAAGTACAGATGAGGAAATGAGAGTAATCCCGTCCAGCACATAAGAGGACGTTGCAAGTCTGGAAAAACGTTTGGAGTTCAGCTTTAGCTAAACCAGTTTTCTAACCAGCAATCAGCACTAAAAAAGTACCTTTTCTTTGTGTGTTTTTAGAAATCCATGTCCCGGGTTATGTTGGGTTAAAGCGCCAACAGCTCAGCACCCGGACTTTCCCTTTAAGTTTGCAGAAGAAGATCTCGCCTCCTGTGGCGGCCGCCTCTCCTTGCGCTCCATAAGACACGTTCCGCGTTCCAGTCCATGTCTTCCCGCTGCTAATGTGCCGGCAACGCGTTCCGATGAGTCACATACTTATGTAAAACATCGGCACATTGTTAAGTTCCAAATAGTAAAAGACAAATTGAGCCATCAGCCGTGGTTATGAAACATCTGCTGATGAGCCGCAGCTAAACAAGCTGTTCTCTTATTTAAATATGTCATTCCAAGTCTTCCTGTAACTGTGGAATACAGTAGGAGAGCGGGGGAGGGGGCCCTCCGTGATATGTGGGGGGGGGGTATCTGATCCTTTGGTGCCCCCCCACTTATGCCCTTATGTATAGACCTCAAACTAGACTTTAGCCAAGGGAATTGTATTTCTGTCCATCCAGTCCTGAGATTTACACAGTTGCTTTATACAGCAGAGCCAGGTGGATGATCTGATTATTCTCGACTGCAGATGAGCAACACAGCTTGGTCACCTTCCCACCCCCTGCCTGTGATTGGACAATAGGGAAGCAGCAGACTGCTAAGGTCCTCTCTCTGCTCATTCTGCTCTCTCCTCCACTCAGCATTTTCACTGCACCTGATTGGCCACTAGTGGTGCCCTTTCTCTCTCTCCCAGTCCCCTAATCTCTCTTCCAAGGGATTTGTATTTCTGTCCATCCAGTCCTGAGATTTACAAAGTTCCTCTATCAGATTGATCAGAATCAACACTGCACTATACTCCTGACCCCCGCACCCTGTATATTTCACACCAGATCCCTGCACTATGTACACTACACACACCTGACCCTGGATTCTGTGCATTGCCCACTCTTGACCCCCACACCCTGTATATTTCACACCAGATCCCTACACTCTGTGCATTACCCACTCCTGACCCCTGCACTATGTATATTACCCAACCTGGACCATTGCACTATGTATATTCCCCAACCTGGACCACTGCACTATCTACAATACCCAACCTGGACCCCTACTCTGTGTACATTATCCAACCTGGACCCCTGCACTATGTACATTACCCAACCTGGACCCCTGCACTATGTATATTACCCAACCTGGACCCATACACTGTGTACATTACCCAACCTGGACCCCTGCACTATGTACATTACCCAACCTGGACCCCTGCACTATGTACATTATCCAACCTGGACTCCTGCACTATGTACATTACCCAACCTGGACCCCTGCACTATGTACATTATCCAACCTGGACTCCTGCACTATGTACATTACCCAACCTGGACCCCTGCACTATGTACATTATCCAACCTGGACTCCTGCACTATGTAGGAACACAAGATCTCTGAGTTCTCCCCTGTCAGATCACCATTCTGCCTGTCTTAGGAAAGACTGTGGGTGGCCGGCGACCATCACGTCCGCTGGACACTTTGATTGGCTCCCCCTCTGTCCCTCCCCAGAGGCTACTGCACAAAGCGACGTATATTTATGTAGCCGGGCCGCCTTACAGCAGTAAATTTGTGGAAGGTGGTCCTGAAGTGGTTAAACATTCCTTGTGATAAGCAGTGATAGGTTCTCTTTATGGAGCGATATGGGGTCAAAACCTCTCCTCTCTCTGCAAAATAAAAACAAAACAAAAAAAACATTGATCTAATACTTAAAAACAAAAAATGGCCTTGTTTACATCGGGCTGGAACCATACGTGACGTCATGATGTCGCTTCGGTCCTCCTAGACCAGGGGTGCCAAACTCAATTTCACTGTGGGCCGCATCAGCATTATGGTTGCCCTCAAAGGGTCGGTTGTATCTGTAAGACTAGATGTCTAGAGCACCCCCACCACCACAAGTCCCCTATCCTCCCTTACATCACTGTGCACCCCCCTTACCCCCTTACCCTCTTACCTTGTGCTGCTGCCGGGAAGAAGCTGGGGCCGAGAGGGGAAGCAGACAGTGCATAGTCTGGAGTAGTAAGTAATAGGGTGGGGGCAGAAACACCGGGGGTTGCCGCAGTTGTAGGAGCGGTGTGAGGTCCACATGAAATGGCTTGGAGTGCCGGATTCAGCCTGCAGGTCTTCTGTTTGACACATGTGTCCTAGGCCATAGAGATGAGCGGAAGCCATTTTTCCTCTGCTTACAGTATCTCTGTGACCAGCAGCCGTAAACACCGGATCAGTTTTCGGGCTTCCTGATCCACTAGGTAAGCCCGAAAACCACTGGGTAGAAGCGGGAAGGGGGCGGACCGGACCCCTCCCTCCGCTTCTAAAATTGATCCAGTGACATATCTGCCACTCGGACCACTTTTATCAGTTAGATCAGGGGTCCCCAAACTTTTTAATCGGAGGGCCAATTTACTGTCCTTCAGACTTTAGGGGGGGCAGACTGTGACTGTTGGGAGTAGAAAAAGCCCCAACATCACTGTGGAAAAAATTATTCCCTATTGTTTAAGTGGGAGTAATTATGCTCCATCATTGGCGTCATTGGGAGTAATTGTGCCCCATCATTGGTGTCATTGAGAGGAATTGTGCCGGATCATTGGTATCATTGGGAGGAATTGTGCTCCATCATTGGTGTCATTGAGAGGAATCGTGCCCCATCATTGGTGTCATTGGGAGGAATTGTGCCCCATCATTGGTGTCATTGGGAGGAATTGTGCCCCATCATTGGTGTCAGTGGGGGGAATAGTGCCCCATCATTGGTGTCAGTGGGGGGAATTGTGCCCCATCATTGGTGTCAGTGGGAGGAATTGTGCCCCATTATTGGTGTCGGTGGGAGGAATAGTGCCCTATCATTGGTGTCATTGGGAGGAATTGTGCCCCATTGTTAGCAGTGGCAGCTGGTGGAATATTTTTTTTGGGGGGGGCAGTCACCAGTCCCGCACTTACCCCATCTTGGTCCCGAGCAGCGCTTCCTCTGGGCGATGGGCGGTGGCTTCCCCTGCACCTCCTCCTCCTCAGCATCACAGCGGCTTCCGCCGCCGTGCATCTCCTCCCTCCTCCTCCTGGGCAGCCAATAGGATCGCTTCCCCTCTCGGCCAATCGGGTGAGGTGCCTTAGGACCTACTTCCTGGTTGGCTGGAAGGAGAATCGGCAAGGCAATAGCGAATATTAATTTGCTATCGTCACACAACTGGGTGGGCTCGGGGCGCAGTGCTCTGCGCCCCAAGCCCACCCTTTTTTGAGGCCTATTAGAGCTTCTGGCTCTAATCACGTGCTTAAAAAAAAAAAACATTGGAACCCATGTGTCCGGTGCCCCGCATGAAGTTTAGGGGGCTGGATGCATGGATAGGGCGAGCCAACACTGATTGTTGGTATTAATGGATGATATAGTGCCCCAAGGGATGGATAAAAGCAAGCAAAGGGCCGCAGTTTGGTGACCACTGGGTTAGAGAATCGCCGGCTGAAAAAACAATACCGGGGTTATGGCATATGCACCCATTAACCCTGGTATTCCACCTCCTACCGTGGACGTCTTTTGACTATGGCCCAGTAAGGAGGTGGTTAAGTGCAGCTTTACCACGTTGGCTCATGAAAAGTCTCATCATGTACCAGGCTCATATTTTATATATTTCGTTAAAAAACCATCGGCAGAACCTTCTCAGTTTTCCTCAGGACCCTCCCTTTTCATACATAAACGTTATAAAAAAAATATGTATTCCCTTTCATCTCCAGCCGGACCCACTTTGAAATATTGATGGACAGTTCACGCTGAGATGTCACTACATTTCCTTTTTTCCTGAAATGCGTTGGTCCATCGGGTTTGACAGCAAGAACACGGGCCGGGATGTGTGTTGAAACTAAATGGCGAATTACGATTCACACGAGAGCTCCGTAGATAGCAATGTTAATTTCCTATTAAAATGAGACATTCAAAAGGAGACGTCACTTGCAATGAATATCACCTTCCTCTTGACAAATGGAGCTTGGAAAAAAAAAGAAAGAAGAAGAAGCGTATCGCCCGTCAAGGAGGGGAGATATTACTTTACAGTCACAAGCCGTAAGACTTGTATTTCCTGCTCCCGATGTCCATATTTCATCCATCAGGACCATGAATCAAGTTAACGCGAAGGCTATTAAGCCTAGACAAAAAAAAAAAAAAACATGGGCAGATCGACGCGTTTCGTAGCAGCTGATACCACTTCAGGAAATTTCTGATGTTGAGAAATATTAAAAATAGCTGGAGGTAATTGTCAGTGAAGTGCATTGCTTAGCCGAGGAAAATAATGACATCTTTGAAAAGAAAAGGAAAAAAAAAAAAAAAGTTCTTGAAACAAGTCTATTATGAAATGAATTGTACGGCTAACTCAAGGCGAGGATTTCTGTATAACTCATTTGAAAGTGGCTGACCCTGTTCACGGGGCTGAAAATCAGTTTCTCATTATGTCTAACAAAGGAGCCCGTGTTATGTGGGGGAATATGTTATATTCTGCTGATGTAACCTTTCACTTACGCGGTATTATACGCTGTCATTTTTACTATTCCCTTACCGCAAGAACGTCCTAACACCCGGATCAGCTGATCGCTTTTCATTTCACCAACAGCCTTAGGAGAAGAATGAACGGCAACGTTTTGGACTTGCACTATATTACCAAAAGTATTGGGACACCTGTCTTTTAAAAAAAAAAAAAAAAAACAGAAATGGGACGCCTGTCTTTACATGCACATTAACCACTTGCCGACCGCCGTACTTCGACAGAATGGCACGGGCAGGCACATTGGCGTACAGGTACCTCCCTTTAAATTTGCCAAAGGGGAATGCCTTTGTAAACAAGGCATTCCCCTATTCTGCCTAGTGACACTGTCACTGATGACCGTTCCCCCGTGATCGGGAACGGTCATCAGTGACAAGTCACGTGTAGCCACGCCCCCTAACAGTAAGAATCACTCCCTAGTACTGACTTAATCCCTGCATCGCCACCTAGTGGTTAACCCCTTCCCTGCCAGTGTCATTTTTACAGTAATCAGTGCATTTTTATAGCACTGATCGCTGTAAAAATAACAATGGTCCCAAAATGGTCCCAAAATGGTGTCAAAAGTGTCCGATGTGTCCGCCATAATGTCGCAGTCACAATAAAAATCGCTGATTGCCGCCATAACTAGTAAAAAAAAAAATTTATTAAAATGTCATAAAACAGTCCCCTATTTTGTTATAACTTTTGCGCAAGCCAATTAATAAACGCTTATTGCGTTTTTTTTTTCAAAATTGTCGCTTTATTTTGTTAATTGCACAAAAAATAAAAACCGCAGAGGTGATCAAATACCACCAAAAGAAAGCTCTATTTGTGGGAAAAAAAGGACGTAAATTTTGTTTGGGAGCCATGAAGCACAACCGCGCAATTGTCAGTTAAAGCGACGCAGTGCCAAATCGCAAAAAGTGGCTTGGTCTTTGACCACCAAAATGGTCCGGGGCTGAAGCGGTTAACTACAATGGCATCCCAGTCTTAGTCCGTAGGGTTCAATATTGAGTTGGCCCCGCCCTTTGCAGCTATAACAGCTTCAACTCTTCTTGGAAGGCCGTCCACAAGGTTTAGGAGGGTGTCTATGGGAATGTTTGACCATTCTTCCAGAAGAGCATTTGTGAGGTCAGGCACTGATGTTGGATGAGAAGGCCTGGCTCCCAGTCTCTGCTCTAATTCAGCCCAAAGGGGTTCTATTGGGTTGAGGTCATGACTATGGTAAGACAGATGCAAACTGCCTGTTGCCCCTAGTACCATACTTCCAACTTATCCCATAAATAACCAGGCGACCCATTTTTTGAGTAAATTGGCCGCACCGGCCATTTTTTTTAAACATCTTAACCATAACATTTTGAGTACAAACAATCCCCTCACAGATACATTGTAACCATGTTGAGGATCATTGAAGGCACTGACCAAATCTTCTTCGTATCAGCGTGTCCACACAAGGTCCCCAGGCGCAGCACGCCGACTCGAGGACAATACCGCTCTGCACCTTCCAACGCTGATACCCTTCTCCCAATGCCTGTTAAACCTTGGTTAACTGGCATCTAACCGAGGATCCTATACCATGATGGTTCCCCACTTATGCCATATTGGTCTCAATTTCTAATGCCTCCAAAGATCCCCAACCGCTAACCTCTTACCCCAATAACCCACATATATACATTCAAATCGAAATGTTAGGGCGGGGGGTGGTAGCACCTTCTTCTTCCAATGCCTGGCAACTGACCTCCTGACCCAAGCTTCCTCCTACCCCGGGAATAAAACTAACTAAGGCCACCCCCTACCCTGGCCAGTTACACTCCCATAAATGTAACCCCTATCCATGCTGTTTACCCTGCCACCTAGTCATGCCAGCCCTGCACCTAATACTGCATATTGCTATGGGCTTCTCTAGACTCTGTGCAGACCAGTCAAGTTCCTCCAGCCCAAACTCGCTCACCCATGTCTTTATGGGCGCCATTTGCCCCTCTTGCCGTGCGACAATCGCGGCAGAATCACATCGCAATTGGGGTGCCATTGAAGGATTTTGATTTGGAATCGCGGGCATTATCACAGAGATTCTGCCTGTGATTCCAAATCACGAAGTGTGACTGAGTGCATGCTTTTAATGAGCATTCCCATTTAAGGCAGCCCACTTATTTCAACGGGCTGCCCTATGCGCATTTGTCATCCAAAAAGAAGCTCCTGCGCCTTTCTGGGCAACAAGCGTCACGTGATTTTAAACGCATGGTTTTCGCGCGGTTCTCCTTTTTGCAGCGACAATTGTGGCAGAATCATATCCTTTTTGGGGCTCCATTGAAGGATAATAACTGTCAAATGTACACCGCGTGTTGTGCTGTGACTGCCACGTGATTTGCAATCACAGATAGAATTGCAGAATTGCAGAGATTCTGTTTGCGATTTCAAATGAATGGAGCCACACCACAGCAGTGCGACTGAATGCGTGTTTTTTTACACATTTCTGCACATTCCCACCCTTCGCATTTAGGACAGCCCAGCTGCTGCTCCTTTATGGGCAACAGGCTTCACGTGATTTTTAAAGGCGCGGTTTGCTGTGATTGCTATGTTTAGGCGTGTCAAGCGTTTGGGTGTTCATTCATTCCATTGGCCATACCGAGACTACCAAACTCCAGAAGAGGCACCTCCACCTAGTGCAGTGTGAAAAGTTAAGACAGCAGGGTCCTCTGCTGATGTGCCTGAAGAGACAGGAAGTAGGATAAACCAGGGTGATGCTGGACAAAGCAGAGTTACATGGGATCTCAAGATTCAGGTGTAAATCTGGGACAGTCCCGCACAATCTGGGACTGTTGGGAGGCATGCTTTAAGTACACTGCAGTGTAATCAAGAGGTTTCCTTTTAAGGTCCAACAAACAAAAAAAAAAAACAAATCCCCTTCCATCCCTTCCTTCCATTACCTTCTAGCTGATCATTGGAATGAAAAAAAAAACCCTGTCTATATACCCTTTTTACTTACCTAAACCCACAGCGTGCCCCCTTGCATCAATTGCTCCCATCAGAGTGCCACCTTACTTCCATTGTCCCCCATCAGAGTCCTCCTTACATCATTTGTCCTCATCAGAGTGGCCCCTTACATCAATTGCCCCCAACAGAGAGCCCCCTTACAGAGAAACTGTCCACATCAGAGTGCCCCCCTACATCAGTTGCCCCCATCAAGGTCCCCTCTTACATCAAATGTGCCCTTCAGAGTCCCCCTTTACATGAGATGTCCTCATCAGATTGCCCATTTATTTTCTATATCTCCATCAGAGTTCCCCCTTACATCAATTACCCCCATCAGAGAGCCCCCTTATATAAACTATCCACATCAGAGTGCCCCCCCTTACATCAAATGTCTCCATCAGAGTGCCCCTTTACATCAATTGCCCCATTAGAGTGCCCCTTAGTTCAATTGTCCCTCTCAATTGCCCCCATCAGAGAGCCCCCTTACAGAAACTGTTCACATCAGAGTGTCCCCTTACATCATTTGTCCCATTAGAGTGTCCCCTTGAATCAAATGTCCTCATCAGAGTCCCCCTTTACATTTAATGTTTCCATCAGAGTCCCCCTTTACATCAATTGCCCCCATCACAGTGCTCCTTACATAAACTGCCCACATCAGAGTTCCCCCTTACATCAGATGTCCTTATTAGAGTCCCCCCTTACATCAGCTGTTCCCACCATAGTGCCCCTTTACATCAAATGTCTCTATCAGACTCGCTCATGGATCAGTGGAACTCTGACACCTAAGGTTGCGCAATTGAAATCTGGGGGGCATCATCAAGTGTCCCTATTAGATTCCCCCTTTCACCAATTGTCCCCATCAGACTGCCTCCTTACATCAACTGTCTCCATCAGGATGTCCACTTACACAATGGTCTCTACATCAGAGTGCCCCTTTGCATCAATTGCCCCCATCAGAGTGTCCCTTTACATCAATTGCCCCCATTAGAGTTCCCCTTAAAAAAACTGTCAACATCAGAGTTCCCCCTTGCATTAAATGTCCCCATCAGTGTCCCCAGTTACATCAAAGGTCCCCATCAGAGTCCCCCGTTACATCAGAGGTCCTCACTAGTCCCTTCTTACATGAATCTTCCCCAGCAGAGTCCCACCTTACATCAGTGTCCCTATCGGAGTGCCCCCTTACATCAATTGCCCCTATCAGAGTACCTACATAAACCCTCCCTAGATCAAATGTCCCCATTAGACTGGCTCATGGATCAGTGGATGAACTCTAAGAGACCTGGGATGAAGGGGGGCACAACTAAAATTTGGGGAGGCACAGCCCACTCCAGCACCCCCTAGATCTGGGCCTGATGGTCATGTGACCGTACTACAAGACCAGTATGGCTCTCACATTTGGGCTGATTGGACTTAGTAGAACATGATAGTCATGCACTATTTATGCAGACATGGCATAAAACTATTCCACTTCTGGGCCGCCTCATGCCAATATACGTCAGCTGTTTAAAGAGGGATATCTCTGTTATGGCAGCAGCTAGCAGGTATCTTCTTCTTCAGCTGGCAGCCTGGTTTTCGATAACGGTGGTCTCTGCGGTGGTTTCGCCGCGAGATCACCGTTATCGACAGCGGGAGAGGGCCCCCCTCCCCCCGCCGCTCTCCCATGCCCTCCGCTGCTTACCGGAGCCGTGGGCAGCGGCGGCGGCGATCGGGTCCTTCTGCTGGCTGGGTATGGAGACAAGTGAGGGGAAGATGGACCCCACCCGTCTCCATATCATAGCAGGGCGGAGGCGACGTCAAAACGCTCATAGCTCTTAAAGGGCCATTTTTTTTAATTGCATTTTAGTGTAAATATGAGATGTGAGGTCTTTTTGACCCCAGATCTCATATTTAAGAAAACCTGTCATGCTTTTTTTCTATTACATGGGTTGCTTACATTCCATGTAATAGGAATAAAAGTGACACATTTTTTTTTTTTTTTTTAAAAGAACAGTGTAAAAAAATTAAATAAAAGGTAAAATAAATAAGAAAAAAATAATTTAGTTTTTTGAAACACGCCCCGTCCCGCCGAGCTCGCGGGTGCAGAAGTGAAAGCATACGTGAGCAGTGCTACATGTGAGGTATTGCCGGATCAGTAGAGTGAGAGCAATAATTCTAGCCCTAGACCTCCTCTGTAACGCAAAACATGCAACCTGCCTAATTTTTTAAACGCCGCCTATGGAGATTTTTTAGGGTAAAAGTTTGTCGTCATTCCACGAGCCGGCGCAACTTTGAAGCGTGACCTGTTGGGTATCAATTTACTCGACGGAACATTTTCTTTCACAATGTAAAAAAAAATTGGGCTAACTTTACTGTTGTCTTATTTTTTTATTAAAAAAAGTTCCAAAAAAGTGTACTTGTAAGACCGCTGCGCAAATACGGTGTGACATAAAGTATTGCAACGACCGCCATTTTATTCTCTAGGGTGTTAGAAAAAAAATGTATTATGTTTGGGGGTTCTAAGTAATTTTCTAGCAAAAAAAAAATGTTTTTAACTTGTTCGGTCCTTAACTGGTTAACATTATAAAGCGTTAGGACTCCAGCCCAGCATTTCTGAGAAAGTTCAAATGCCGAAGTTCAACCAATACAACATCTGTTTATTTTGGATCCAGTTCTTGTAACTCTCTTATGATTTGCCCATTGTAAGTCCAAGTTCCTGAGCTTCCAGCACTATGTAAAGAGCGTGGGGCGAGCTCAGAAAAAACCCATCCAGCCAAGATTTCCAACATACGAGCCACACAAAGAGCGAATCACAATAAAAGAGGGGCGACGGTAATTATATCATTATCAGGAAATTATAGAGGGACGCCTCTGGAGATACAAAACATCCCGTCGCCTGAAAGTTTTCGAAATAAGTGGGCTCCTAATTACGGAGGATGTCCAACTCCCGTCAACAAAGGAAGCCTGAAAAGGATTGGAGAGATCTTTAGGCTTGCTTGGGTTTGATTGTTTGATGGTTCAATATCCAATTTGGCAAGGCGTGATTATCACGTAAAGAATGGTCAGATGGAGAAAAAGAAAGAAAAGTGTTTGTTGAAAGGGGGATCAGCAATCCACATATAACATAATCAAGATTAGCCAATGAACTTAACCACTTCAATACCGGGCACTTTCACCCCCTTCCTGCCCAGGCCAATTTTCAGCTTTCAGCGCTCTCACACTATGAATGAGAATTGGGCGGTCATCCAACACTGTACCCATATGACATTTTTATAATTTTTTTTGAGACAGATAGAGCTTTATTTTGGTGGTGTTTAATCACTGCTGGGTTTTTTATTTTTTGCAAAAAAAAAAAGGAAAAAAGACCGAAAATTAAAAAAAAAAAAAAACTGTTTCGTAATTTGTTATAAAATTTTGGAAACAGGTCATTTTTCTCCTTCGTTGATGTGCGCTGATGGGGCTGCACTGATGGGCACTGATAGGTGGCACTGATAGGTGGCACTGATAGGTGGCACTGAGAGATGGCACTGATGGGTGGCACCGAAGGGCACTGATAGGTGGCGCTGATAGGCGGCACTGATAGGTGGGACTGATGGGCACTAATGATCACTGATGGGTGGCACTGATGGGCACTGGTACTGTAGGTGACACTGATAGGCAGCACTGATCGGTGGCCCTGATGGGCATTTATGGGAAGCACAGGTGGGCATTTATAGGTGGCATTGTTTGGAAAGGGTAGGTGGCACTGTGGGCACTGGTAGGTAGCACTGAAAGGTACTGATAGGTGGCACTGGTGGGCACAGATGAGGCAGCTGCGGCTCCCTGTGTGAGGGGCCGATGTCCCTCTGATAGAAGCCAGTGATCGGCTTTTATCTTTCCTCACACTGACAGCCTGAGGGAAAAAACGATTACCGATCTTCTGTTTACATCACATGATTAGCTGTCATTGTCTGACAGCTGATCACGTGGTAAGGGGCCGGGATCTCTCCCGGAGTGACTTCCGGGTCTCGCGGCTCCGGAGCTGTGACTGGCCGGAGCCACGATGATGTCACTCCCGCGCCGGAGCCACCAGTGACGGCACGATCACCTTCACTAACGGCACGCTTAGTGCGCTTGCACTGTTGTCTACGGCGCGCATGCGCCGTAGACATCGGTGCCGTCTTTTCTGCAAATATCTCCTAAATCGTGTAGGTTTAGGAGATATTTCTTGTACCTAGATTAAGGCTTACCTGTAGGTAAAAATGGTCTGTAAGGGTTTACAACCACTTTAAGGCCCATGCTGTAGCCATCATTCGGCTATAGCACGGGCGGGAGGTGGTTAATCACCACTAGGTTTTTTCTTTTTTTATTATCTTGTAATAAAATATTGCAAATAAGTACATTTTCTTCTTCACTGATGTGTACTGATGTGCACTGGTGAGGCTGCACTGATGGGCACTGGCGAGGCTGCACTGATGGGCACTGGTGAGGCTGCACTGATGAGGCTGTACTGATGTGCACTGATGAGGCTGCATTGATGGGCAATGGCGAGGCTGTACTGATGTGCACTGATGAGGCTGCAGTGATGTGCACTGATTGGAACTGATGGGTTCTGCACCGATGATCAGTGCCCCGATTATCAGTGTACATGTGCCCTGTCAGACTTGCCAGTTATTGGCTCTCTATTTCTCACACTGTGACAGCGCGAGAGGAAAGGAATGCTGATAACCGTCAAGCTTGTTACATGTGATCAGCTGCAATTAGACACAGCTGATGGTATGGTAAAGGGCCACTGTGATTGGCCCTTTACTACGATCTGTGATCAGCTGTGTCCAAAGAACCATAAACACCCTCCAAGAATGGTATTGAAGGGGTTAAAGAGATCCTGTCAGGTCCTTAAAGCTGAACTCCAGGTACAAATCATTTCATTTAAATAGATTGCTCAATAGCCACAAAGGATATAATACTACTCTGTGTGCACCAAATGCCTTTGCAAACCCAGATACTATTTTGTAGCATTACAGAGCCGTGGGAGGAGCCAAGCAGGCCCCACCCACTACAGGCTGCCTGCAGAAAACTACTGGAGGGGGCGTAGACAAGGCCAGTCACCCCGCACAAGGAGAGAGAGCAGCAGTGAGCGGTCTTTATTACAGGAAGCCTCACACTGGATTACTGCACAGATCTGGAAGAAATACACAAAGCACAAGGGTTAATGAAAAGAGTTGGAAGAGTTCTGTAGTCCTAACACGGATCCTGTCCTAGGGTGACTATGCTGGTCCTTCATAGATACAGTGCAGTGAGCATGTTTTGACATCTTAGGACAGGAAGTGTGTTAGGCCCCTTTCACAATGGGGCGGGCAGGAGCGGTGGCGGTATAGCAGCGCAATTTTCAGCGCTGCTATACCGTCGTTCTTACCGCGGTATGCGGTCGCTAGGGGCTGTGAATTTAACACCCGCTAGCGGCCGAAAAAGGGTTAATACCGCCCGCAAACCGCGGCTGTTGCCGCGGTTTGCGGGCGGTATTACCGCGCTGTCCCATTGATTTCAATGGGAGACCGCGGTAAAGGAGCGGTGAACACACCGCTCCTTTACCGCTGTAAAGAAGCGGCTAGAAGGACTTTTGGAGAGGTCCTGCTAGCGCACCGCTTCAGTGTGAAAGCCTTCGGGCTTTCACATTGAAGGCACAGGGCAGGATTTTTTCATGCGGCATAATAGCGCTAATATTAGCGCTAAACCGCATGAAAAACGCCCCAGTGTGAAAGGGGCCTTAGGTTTTGCAGCTGCTAGTAGCCACAAACCTATTAGCTTACAAGGGAGAGTTGGACAGGCACCATGTCTGCTTGTTGGTGGGTGGTTGGGTAAAGGTAAAAGCCCGGATCAACTGCTTGTTTTTACCGCCCTCTGGTCACCCTTGTGAAAGGAGCCTTACTGCCAGGATCACCAGGTCCTACCTTCTCTCTGTTCAAGCCTTGCGCCGTATTCCGGTCTCTTCGGCATTTGACATAAGTGTTGAATGCTGAAGAATTGGCATTGCTGGAATGGAGGAAATGTAGGAGACCTGGACCACAAGATAAGTGAATATAATGTAAGGAGCATTCTTCCCACTGACCACCAATGTAAGGATCATTCTTCCCACTGACCACCAATGTAAGGATCATTCTTCCCACTGACCACCAATGTAAGGAACATTCTTCCCACTGACCACCAATGTAAGGAACATTCTTCTCACTGATCACCAATGTAAGGATCATTCTTCCCACTGACCACCAATGTAAGGATCATTCTTCCCACTGACCACCAATGTAAGGAACATTCTTCCCACTGACCACCAATGTAATGAACATTCTTCCCACTGATCACCAATGTAAGGAACATTCTTCCCACTGACCACCAATGTAAGGAACATTCTTCCCACTGACCACCAATTTAAGGGACATTCTTCCCACTGATCACCAATGTAAGGAACATTCTTCCCACTGATCACCAATGTAAGGATCATTCTTCCCACTGACCACCAATGTAAGGATCATTCTTCCCACTGACCACCAATGTAAGGAACATTCTTCTCACTGATCACCAATGTAAGGAACATTCTTCCCACTGACCACCAATGTAATGAACATTCTTCCCACTGATCACCAATGTAAGGAACATTCTTCCCACTGATCACCAATGTAAGGAACATTCTTCCCACTGATCACCAATGTAAGGAACATTCTTCTCACTGATCACCAATGTAAGGAACATTCTTCTCACTGATCACCAATGTAAGGAACATTCTTCCCACTGATCACCAATGTAAGGAGCATTCTTCTCACTGATCACCAATGTAATGAACATTCTTCCCACTGATCACCAATGTAAGGAACATTCTTCTCACTGATCACCAATGTAAGGAGCATTCTTCTCACTGACCACCAATGTAAGGAACATTCTTCCCACTGACCACCAATGTAAGGAGCATTCTTCTCACTGACCACCAATGTAAGGAACATTCTTCCCACTGACCACCAATGTAAGGAGCATTCTTCCCACTGACCACCAATGTAAGGAGCATTCTTCTCACTGACCACCAATGTAAGGAACATTCTTCCCACTGACCACCAATGTAAGGAGCATTCTTCCCACTGACCACCAATGTAAGGAGCATTCTTCTCACTGACCACCAATGTAAGGAACATTCTTCCCACTGATCACCAATGTAAGGAACATTCTTCCCACTGATCACCAATGTAAGGAGCATTCTTCCCACTGATCACCAATGTAAGGAACATTCTTCCCACTGACCACCAATGTAAGGAGCATTCTTCCCACTGACCACCAATGTAAGGAGCATTCTTCTCACTGACCACCAATGTAAGGAACATTCTTCTCACTGACCACCAATGTAAGGAACATTCTTCTCACTGACCACCAATGTAAGGAACATTCTTCCCACTGATCACCAATGTAAGGAGCATTCTTCCCACTGATCACCAATGTAAGGAACATTCTTCCCACTGATCACCAATGTAAGGAGCATTCTTCCCACTGACCACCAATGTAAGGGACATTCTTCCCACTGATCACCAATGTAAGGAGCATTCTTCCCACTGATCACCAATGTAAGGAACATTCTTCCCACTGACCACCAATGTAAGGAACATTCTTCCCACTGATCACCAATGTAAGGAGCATTCTTCCCACTGATCACCAATGTAAGGAACATTCTTCCCACTGACCACCAATGTAAGGGACATTCTTCCCACTGATCACCAATGTAAGGAGCATTCTTCCCACTGATCACCAATGTAAGGAACATTCTTCCCACTGACCACCAATGTAAGGAGCATTCTTCCCACTGATCACCAATGTAAGGAGCATTCTTCCCACTGATCACCAATGTAAGGAGCATTCTTCCCACTGATCACCAATGTAAGGAACATTCTTCCCACTGACCACCAATGTAAGGAACATTCTTCCCACTGACCACCAATGTAAGGAACATTCTTCCCACTGATCACCAATGTAAGGAGCATTCTTCCCACTGACCACCAATGTAAGGAACATTCTTCCCACTGATCACCAATGTAAGGAACATTCTTCCCACTGATCACCAATGTAAGGAACATTCTTCCCACTGATCACCAATGTAAGGAGCATTCTTCCCACTGATCACCAATGTAAGGAACATTCTTCCCACTGATCACCAATGTAAGGAGCATTCTTCCCACTGATCACCAATGTAAGGAACATTCTTCCCACTGACCACCAATGTAAGGAACATTCTTCCCACTGATCACCAATGTAAGGAGCATTCTTCCCACTGATCACCAATGTAAGGAACATTCTTCCCACTGACCACCAATGTAAGGGACATTCTTCTCACTGATCACCAATGTAAGGAACATTCTTCCCACTGATCACCAATGTAAGGGACATTCTTCTCACTGACCACCAATGTAAGGAACATTCTTCCCACTGATCACCAATGTAAGGAACATTCTTCTCACTGATCACCAATGTAAGGGACATTCTTCCCACTGATCACCAATGTAAGGAACATTCTTCCCACTGATCACCAATGTAAGGAACATTCTTCTCACTGACCACCAATGTAAGGGACATTCTTCCCACTGATCACCAATGTAAGGAACATTCTTCCCACTGACCACCAATGTAAGGAACATTCTTCCCACTGACCACCAATGTAAGGAACATTCTTCCCACTGATCACCAATGTAAGGAACATTCTTCCCACTGATCACCAATGTAAGGAACATTCTTCCCACTGACCACCAATGTAAGGAACATTCTTCCCATTGATCACCAATGTAAGGGATATTCTTCTCACTGATCACCAATGTAAGGAACATTCTTCCCACTGATCACTAATGTAAGGAACATTCTTCTCACTGATCACTAATGTAAGGAACATTCTTCCCACTGATCACTAATGTAAGGAACATTCTTCCCACTGATCACCAATGTAAGGGACATTCTTCCCACTGATCACCAATGTAAGGAGCATTCTTCCCACTGACCACCAATGTAAGGAACATTCTTCCCACTGATCACCAATGTAAGGGACATTCTTCCCACTGACCACCAATGTAAGGAACATTCTTCCCACTGACCACCAATGTAAGGAACATTCTTCCCACTGATCACCAATGTAAGGGACATTCTTCCCACTGATCACCAATGTAAGGAACATTCTTCCCACTGACCACCAATGTAAGGAACATTCTTCCCACTGATCACCAATGTAAGGAACATTCTTCTCACTGATCACCAATGTAAGGGACATTCTTCCCACTGATCACCAATGTAAGGAACATTCTTCCCACTGATCACCAATGTAAGGAACATTCTTCCCATTGATCACCAATGTAAGGGATATTCTTCCCACTGATCACCAATGTAAGGAACATTCTTCCCACTGATCACCAATGTAAGGAACATTCTTCTCACTGACCACCAATGTAAGGAACATTCTTCCCACTGATCACCAATGTAAGGAACATTCTTCTCACTGATCACCAATGTAAGGGACATTCTTCCCACTGATCACCAATGTAAGGAACATTCTTCCCACTGATCACCAATGTAAGGAACATTCTTCCCATTGATCACCAATGTAAGGGATATTCTTCCCACTGATCACCAATGTAAGGAACATTCTTCCCACTGATCACCAATGTAAGGAACATTCTTCCCACTGATCACCAATGTAAGGAACATTCTTCCCATTGATCACCAATGTAAGGGATATTCTTCCCACTGATCACCAATGTAAGGAGCATTCTTCCCACTGATCACCAATGTAAGGAACATTCTTCTCACTGATCACCAATGTAAGGAACATTCTTCCCACTGATCACCAATGTAAGGAACATTCTTCCCACTGACCACCAATGTAAGGAGCATTCTTCCCACTGATCACCAATGTAAGGAACATTCTTCTCACTGACCACCAATGTAAGGAACATTCTTCCCACTGATCACCAATGTAAGGAACATTCTTCTCACTGACCACCAATGTAAGGAACATTCTTCCCACTGATCACCAATGTAAGGAACATTCTTCCCACTGACCACCAATGTAAGGAGCATTCTTCTCACTGACCACCAATGTAAGGAACATTCTTCCCACTGACCACCAATGTAAGGAGCATTCTTCCCACTGACCACCAATGTAAGGAACATTCTTCCCACTGACCACCAATGTAAGGAGCATTCTTCCCACTGACCACCAATGTAAGGAACATTCTTCCCACTGACCACCAATGTAAGGAGCATTCTTCCCACTGACCACCAATGTAAGGAGCATTCTTCCCACTGATCACCAATGTAAGGAACATTCTTCCCACTGATCACCAATGTAAGGAACATTCTTCCCACTGATCACTAATGTAAGGAACATTCTTCCCACTGATCACCAATGTAAGGGACATTCTTCCCACTGACCACCAATGTAAGGAACATTCTTCCCACTGATCACCAATGTAAGGAACATTCTTCCCACTGATCACCAATGTAAGGAACATTCTTCCCACTGATCACCAATGTAAGGAACATTCTTCCCACTAATCACCAATGTAAGGAACATTCTTCCCATTGATCACCAATGTAAGGAACATTCTTCCCACTAATCACCAATGTAAGGAACATTCTTCCCACTGACCACCAATGTAAGGAACATTCTTCCCACTGACCACCAATGTAAGGAACATTCTTCCCACTGATCACCAATGTAAGAAACATTCTTCCCACTGATCACCAATGTAAGGAACATTCTTCCCACTGATCACCAATGTAAGGAACATTCTTCCCACTGACCACCAATGTAAGGAACATTCTTCCCACTGACCACCAATGTAAGGAACATTCTTCTCACTGATCACCAATGTAAGGAACATTCTTCCCACTGACCACCAATGTAAGGAACATTCTTCCCACTGATCACCAATGTAAGGAACATTCTTCTCACTGGAACATTCTTCCCACTGACCACCAATGTAAGGAACATTCTTCTCACTGATCACCAATGTAAGCAACATTCTTCCCACTGATCACCAATGTAAGGAACATTCTTTCCACTGATCACCAATGTAAGGAACATTCTTCTCACTGACCACCAATGTAAGGGACATTCTTCTCACTGACCTCCAATGTAAGGAACATTCTTCTCACTGACCACCAATGTAAGGAACATTCTTCCCACTGACCACCAATGTAAGGAACATTCTTCCCACTGATCACCAATGTAAGGAACATTCTTCTCACTGACCACCAATGTAAGGGACATTCTTCTCACTGACCACCAATGTAAGGAGCATTCTTCCCACTGACCACCAATGTAAGGAACATTCTTCCCACTGACCACCAATGTAAGGAGCATTCTTCCCACTGACCACCAATGTAAGGAGCATTCTTCCCACTGATCACCAATGTAAGGAACATTCTTCCCACTGATCACCAATGTAAGGAACATTCTTCCCACTGATCACTAATGTAAGGAACATTCTTCCCACTGATCACCAATGTAAGGGACATTCTTCCCACTGACCACCAATGTAAGGAACATTCTTCCCACTGATCACCAATGTAAGGAACATTCTTCTCACTGACCACCAATGTAAGGAACATTCTTCCCACTGACCACCAATGTAAGGAACATTCTTCCCACTGATCACCAATGTAAGGGACATTCTTCTCACTGACCACCAATGTAAGGAACATTCTTCCCACTGACCACCAATGTAAGGAACATTCTTCCCACTGATCACCAATGTAAGGAACATTCTTCCCACTGATCACCAATGTAAGGAGCATTCTTCCCACTGACCACCAATGTAAGGAGCATTCTTCCCACTGATCACCAATGTAAGGAACATTCTTCCCATTGATCACCAATGTAAGGAACATTCTTCCCACTGACCACCAATGTAAGGAACATTCTCCCCACTGACCACCAATGTAAGGAACATTCTTCTCACTGATCACCAATGTAAGGAACATTCTTCCCATTGATCACCAATGTAAGGAACATTCTTCCCACTGATCACCAATGTAAGGAACATTCTTCCCACTGATCACCAATGTAAGGAACATTCTTCTCACTGACCACCAATGTAAGGAACATTCTTCCCACTGATCACCAATGTAAGGAACATTCTTCCCACTGATTACCAATGTAAGGAACATTCCTCCCACTGATCACCAATGTAAGGAACATTCTTCCCATTGATCACCAATGTAAGGAACATTCTTCCCACTGATCACCAATGTAAGGAACATTCTTCCCACTGATCACCAATGTAAGGAACATTCTTCTCACTGACCACCAATGTAAGGAACATTCTTCCCACTGATCACCAATGTAAGGAACATTCTTCTCACTGATCACCAATGTAAGGAACATTCTTCTCACTGATCACCAATGTAAGGAACATTCTTCCCACTGATCACCAATGTAAGGAACATTCTTCTCACTGATCACCAATGTAAGGAACATTCTTCCCACTAATCACCAATGTAAGGAACATTCTGACCACTGATCACCAATGTAAGGAACATTCTTCCCACTGACCACCAATGTAAGGAACATTCTTCCCACTGATCACCAATGTAAGGAACATTCTTCTCACTGACCACCAATGTAAGGAACATTCTTCCCACTGACCACCAATGTAAGGAACATTCTTCCCACTGATCACCAATGTAAGGAACATTCTTCCCACTGATCACCAATGTAAGGAACATTCTTCCCACTGATCACCAATGTAAGGAACATTCTTCCCACTGATCACCAATGTAAGGAACATTCTTCCCACTGATCACCAATGTAAGGAACATTCTTCCCACTAATCACCAATGTAAGGAACATTCTTCCCATTGATCACCAATGTAAGGAACATTCTTCCCACTAATCACCAATGTAAGGAACATTCTTCCCACTGACCACCAATGTAAGGAACATTCTTCCCACTGACCACCAATGTAAGGAACATTCTTCCCACTGATCACCAATGTAAGAAACATTCTTCCCACTGATCACCAATGTAAGGAACATTCTTCCCACTGATCACCAATGTAAGGAACATTCTTCCCACTGACCACCAATGTAAGGAACATTCTTCCCACTGACCACCAATGTAAGGAACATTCTTCTCACTGATCACCAATGTAAGGAACATTCTTCCCACTGACCACCAATGTAAGGAACATTCTTCCCACTGATCACCAATGTAAGGAACATTCTTCTCACTGGAACATTCTTCCCACTGACCACCAATGTAAGGAACATTCTTCCCACTGATCACCAATGTAAGGAACATTCTTCCCACTGATCACCAATGTAAGGAACATTCTTCTCACTGGAACATTCTTCCCACTGACCACCAATGTAAGGAACATTCTTCTCACTGATCACCAATGTAAGCAACATTCTTCCCACTGATCACCAATGTAAGGAACATTCTTTCCACTGATCACCAATGTAAGGAACATTCTTCTCACTGACCACCAATGTAAGGGACATTCTTCTCACTGACCTCCAATGTAAGGAACATTCTTCTCACTGACCACTAGTGATGAGCCGAACACCCCCGGGTTCGGTTCGCACCAGAACCCGCGAACGGACCGGAAGTTCGAACGAACATTAGAACCCTATTAAATACAATGGATGCGAACGTTCGAATTCTAAAGTGCTAATTATAACAACTATTATGCATGTTATTGTCCTAAAAAGGGTTTGGGAACCCGGGTTCTGCACCAGGGGACATGTATCAATGCAAAAAGAAGTTTTAAAAACGGTCGTTTTTCGGGAGCAGTCATTTTAATGATGCATAAAGTGAAAAAAAAAAAGTCAAATATTCCTTTAAATATCGTACCTGGGGGGTGTCTAAAGTATGCCTGTGAAGTGCCACGTGTTTCCCGTGTTTAGAACTGTCCCTGCACAAAATGACACTTCTAAAGGAAAAAAAAGCCATTTAAAACTGCTTGCGGCTTTAATGTAATGTCTGGTCCCGGTAATATGGATGAAATTCTTTAAGAAAAATGGCATAGCTACCCCATGACCCCCCCCCCCCCCCCTACCCCAGCCCATTACCAGCCCCTTTGGGTCTTGTATGGATATTAAGGGGAACCCCGCACATAAAATAAAAAAGGCCCTATATACTCTGAACAGCCGTATACAGGCGGTGCATACAAGACAGGGACTGTAGGTTTGTTCTTATGTAGAATCTGTTTGTAATTTTGAACAGGTACATTGTTGAAGTGTAGCTCCAGCCCAAAAATCTATTTTTAAACTTTTTGGAAAACATAGGTAAGGGTTATCACCCCTGTAACATTTGTTTTGCTGTCTGTGCCCCTGTTCAGAACATTTCACCTCACTTTCCGTCCCAATGACAACTGTTTTTGAAATGTGGTGTTTTTCTTGAAACAAGGATTGCTGATAAAGCATCAGTACAGAGGAGACACCTTTCTCCCATATTTATTCTTACAGGAGAGAATTTTCCTTCCTAGTGGTAGATTTCCTCTCACTTCCTGTTGTCTTCTTGCGTTTGCAAGTAGGAGTCGTTTGTAAGTTGGATGTTTGAAAGTAGGGACCTGCCGTATATACTCTGCAGAAATAGGCCCCTTAGTTGTTGGTGTTGGCACAACACTGTAAGCACTCACAGTTACTCTTGGTTGGTGCTGGAACGCCCTGCTGTCAACTATTATATCAGGAATTTTAATTACATATAATTGTTGAACAGTGGTAGTAAAAATTGGGCCTTTGATGGTGGTGCTGGTGCCACAACACTGTAAGCCCTGACAGTTACTCTTGGTGGGTGCAGCAATGGGCCCTGCTGTGAATTATTAGATCAAGAATTGTAATTACATGCCCCTGTTGAACAGGGGCTGAAAAATTGGGCCTTAGGCACTGGTGGCACAACACTGCAACCCCTCACAGATACTGTACTTGGAGCACAGCAATGAGCCCTGTTGCAAAGTATTGCTTCAAAAATTGTAATGACACGCCCCTGTTAAACAGGGGCTGAAAAATTGGGCCTTAGGCACTGGTGGCACAACACTGCAACTCCTCACAGATACTGTACTTGGAGCACAGCAATGAGCCCTGTTGCAAAGTATTGCTTCAAAAATTGTAATTACACGCCCCTGTTAAACAGGGGCTGAAAAATTGGGCGTTAGGCACTGGTGGCGGCACCCATAAACAAAAATGATCTTCCAAGCTATCATCATCAATCGTATCATTGAGGACTCGGAGGAGGAGGATAGCCAGTCAACATAACAGCACAGGCACTCAGCATCAGCATCAGTCTTGAAGGGATGTGACATTTTAAAATCAATTAGTCTGTTATATCAGCATCAGGTGTGTGGTAGCTGGTGGTGATCCAAGACTGGTTCATCTTGATGAAAGTCAGTCGATCAACCGAGTCGGTGGACAGGCGCACCCTGTGATCCGTGACAAATCCTCCAGCAGCACTGAATGTGCGTTCCGAAAGAACGCTGGATGCAGGACAGGCCAGTAGCTCAATTGCATACTGTGCAAGCTCTGGCCAGTGATCCATCCTCAAGACCCAGTAAGCCAGAGGATTTTCGGTGGGGAAGGTGTCCAAGTCTGACCTTGCCCCTAGATATTCCTGCACCATGTTTATCAGACGCTGGCGATGGTTGCTGGAACCAATCATACTTTGGGGCTGCGGACTAAAGAATTGTCTGAACGCATCGGTCAGACGGCCACCTTCCCCACCGCTCCTTCTTTGACTGGCCGAAGCCTCAGCAACTCGTTGTCCAGGACCAGGAGTTTGCAACCTCCCAGTCTCTGGGAACGCGTTGCACAGACCTTTCTGCAAGGCCTCCCGGAGTTGTCTCATCCTCTGCTCCCTCTGCGACGGTAACATAAGGTCCGCAACCTTACCCTTGTACCGTGGATCAAGGAGAGTGGCCAGCCAGTAATGGTCCCTCTCCTTGATCCGAAGAATACGAGGATCCTTCCGCAGACTTTGCAGGATCAGGGAGGCCATGCAGCGTAGGTTTGCTGAGGCATTCGCTCCGGAGTCCTCTGGGTCACTAAGGACGACATGATCCGCAGCCACCTCCTCCCAGCCACGTACAAGTCCACTGGTTTCTTGGGACTGTAAATCATCCCTAAAAGACTGCTGCTGATGATGCTGAGTGCCAGCCTCCACCTCCATGCTGACACAATCCTCCTCCTCCTCCTCCTCCTCCTCCTCTTCCTGTGCGATGGGTGGGACAGAAGGAACACTGTCTGGGTAAAGGGGGCCTTGAGAGGCAAGGAAGTCCTCCTCTTCCTGCCTCTGTTCTGCCTCAAGTGCCCTGTCCATTATTCCACGCAGCGTGTGCTCCAACAGGTGGACAAGAGGTACAGTGTCACTGATGCATGCACTGTCACTGCTCACCATCCTCGTGGCCTCCTCAAATGGTGCCAGGACAGTGCATGCATCCCTGATCATGCCCCACTGGCGTGGAGAAAAAAAACCAAGCTCCCCTGACCCTGTCCTGGTGCCGTAGTCGCACAGGTACTCATTGATGGCCCTCTGCTGCGTGTGCAGCCGCTGCAGCATGGCCAACGTTGAGTTCCACCTGGTGGGCATGTCACATATAAGGCGGTTCTTGGGCAGGTTCAACTCCTTTTGCAGCTCAGCCAGGCGAGCACTGGCATTATAAGATCTGCGGAAATGCACACAGACTTTCCTGGCCTGCCTCAGGACATCCTGTAAGCCCGGGTACCTGCCCAAGAACCGCTGCACCACCAGGTTAAGGACGTGAGCCACACAGGGCACATGGGTCAGTTGTCCCTGTCGGAGGGCGGAGAGGAGGTTGGTGCCATTGTCGCAAACCACCATTCCTGGCTTAAGCTGGCGTGGCGTCAACCACCTCTCGGCCTGGCCCTGCAGAGCAGACAGGACCTCTGCCCCAGTGTGGCTTCTGTCCCCCAAACACACCAGCGCAAGCACGGCATGGCATCTTTTTGCCTGCGTACTTGCGTAGCCCCGTGAACGGCTACGGAGCACCGCTGGTTCATAGGACAAACCACAGGAAGAGGCCATGGAGGAAGAAGAAGAGGAGGGGGTGGAGGAGAGAGGTGTGTCACAACCAGTAGTAGCATTTTGGAGGCGTGGCGGTGGGACAACCTCCAACACTACTGCACCTTGTCCTGAATCCTTCCCAGCTGCCAAAAGAGTGACCCAATGGGCCGTGAAAGAAAGGTAACGTCCCTGTCCATGCCTGCTGGACCATGAGTCAGCGGTAATATGCACCTTACCGCTGACCGCCCTGTCCAGCGAGGCCAAGACATTGCCTTCCACATGCCGGTAGAGAGCCGGAATAGCCTTCCGTGAGAAAAAGTGGCGTTTGGGAACCTGCCACTGAGGAACCGCACATTGCACAAACTCACGGAAGGGGGCCGAGTCTACCAACTGAAAAGGCAGCAGTTGAAGCGCTAGCAATTTAGCCAAGCTAGCATTCAACCGCTGGGCATGTGGATGGCTGGGAGTGAACTTCTTTCGACGGTCCAGCAGCTGGGGCAGGGAAATTTGCCTGCTAGAATCGGACGTCGGTGTACTGCTAGCAGAGTGGGCGCAAGTACTTGGCTGTGACACACCTAATTCTACACCTTCATTCCTCTCAGTGCATGTTTCAGAGAGGACTGAAGTTATAGTGGGGTTGGAGATCCCAGCTGATGCGGTGCAAGGAGAGGTCCGCTTTGTTCTTTGGTGTGGGTCTTTGAGGTAGGCTTGCCAACGAGCTGCATGGCAGGTCAACATATGTCTGGTCAGGCATGTGGTACCCAAGCGGCTGATGTTTTGGCCACGCGATATACGCTTGAGACATATGTTGCAAACAGCAGCTGTGCGATCTGATGCACTAGCCTCAAAAAAGGCCCACACCAAAGAACTTTTTGAATGACGGGCAGAGGCAGCGCCCTGCACAGGCGGAGCTCTGCGGTGTGATTCCGTCGGTGTACTGCCCTTACGCTGGCCACCAAAGGGCATCCTGCCTCGTTGGAGATGTGCCTCCTCCTCATCCTCCTCCTCCTCCTCTCTCCTATTAGGCACCCACGTGGAGTCATTGACCTCATCATCCCCTCCCTCCTCATCACTGGAGCCAATCTGGCAGTATGCTGCAGCTGCTGGAACATGACTGCCAGATTGGTGTCCTTCTTGAGCATCCCCTCTGTCTGCTCTCACGCTACTGCCTTCCTCTAGCTGGGTTTCATCATCAGACCCTTCGAAACGCTGGGCATCCTCCTGGAGCATGTACCCAACACTGTGCTGAAACAGTTCGGGGGACTCCTCAGGAGGAGGACATGGTGGGTCTAGGGAAGGAGTGACTGATGATTTGTCTGACATTGATACCAGGGAAGACGACGCTTTGGCAGCTGCTTTTCCAGTACCCTGAGCCTGGGTGAGAGAGGATGAGGAGGAGGAGGAGGGCTTGGTCATCCACTCTACCAAGTCTTCGGCATGATGTGGCTCAACATGTCCAGCTGCCGAAAAGAAGGACAAGCGTGTCCCATGGCCATGTGCTGATGACAATGCACCGCGTCCACGACCAGCACTGTTGCCCCCAGACACAGAGCCTGCTTGCCCTCTTTTATTGCCTCCTGACTGTCTGCCTCTCCTTGTTTGCCTTCCAGACATTCTAATAGATGGCCTGCAGGGAGATGGGAAAAAAGCAATAAGGGCTACCTTCAGGTGTCCTTCTCTGTCCCTGGAAACAAGGACTTGCAGAGTGAAAGAAAAAAAACACTCTCCCTACCTACAGTTTTCTGTCCCTAGAAAAAATGTTTTTTTTAATCACAATATAGCACAAGGAAAATTAACTCACTGTCCTTACAGGTCCCTGGAAACAAGGACTTGCAGAGTGAAAGAAAAAAAACACTCTCCCTACCTACAGTTTTCTGTCCCTAGAAAAAAATGTTTTTTTTAATCACAATATAGCAAAAGGACAATTCACTCACTGTCCTTCCAGGTCCCTGGAAACAAGGACTTGCAGAGTGAAAGAAACTGACACTGTCCCTACCTAGAGTTTTCTGTCCCTGGAATAAATGTTTTTTTCAGCACAATATAGCACAAGGACAATTAACTCACTGTCCTTACAGGTCCCTGGAAACAAGGACTTGCAGAGTGAAAGAAAAAAAATACTCTCCCTACCTACAGTTTTCTGTCCCTAGAAAAAAATGTTTTTTTTAATCACAATATAGCAAAAGGACAATTCACTCACTGTCCTTCCAGGTCCCTGGAAACAAGGACTTGCAGAGTGAAAGAAACTGACACTGTCCCTACCTAGAGTTTTCTGTCCCTAGAATAAATGTTTTTTTTAATCACAATATAGCACAAGGAAAATTAACTCACTGTCCTTACAGGTCCCTGGAAACAAGGACTTGCAGAGTGAAAGAAAAAAAACACTCTCCCTACCTACAGTTTTCTGTCCCTAGAAAAAAATGTTTTTTTTAATCACAATATAGCAAAAGGACAATTCACTCACTGTCCTTCCAGGTCCCTGGAAACAAGGACTTGCAGAGTGAAAGAAACTGACACTGTCCCTACCTAGAGTTTTCTGTCCCTAGAATAAATGTTTTTTTTAATCACAATATAGCAAAAGGACAATTCACTCACTGTCCTTCCAGGTCCCTGGAAACAAGGACTTGCAGAGTGAAAGAAACTGACACTGTCCCTACCTAGAGTTTTCTGTCCCTAGAATAAATGTTTTTTTTAATCACAATATAGCAAAAGGACAATTCACTCACTGTCCTTCCAGGTCCCTGGAAACAAGGACTTGCAGAGTGAAAGAAACTGACACTGTCCCTACCTAGAGTTTTCTGTCCCTAGAATAAATGTTTTTTTTAATCACAATATAGCAAAAGGACAATTCACTCACTGTCCTTCCAGGTCCCTGGAAACAAGGACTTGCAGAGTGAAAGAAACTGACACTGTCCCTACCTAGAGTTTTCTGTCCCTAGAATAAATGTTTTTTTTAATCACAATATAGCAAAAGGACAATTCACTCACTGTCCTTCCAGGTCCCTGGAAACAAGGACTTGCAGAGTGAAAGAAACTGACACTGTCCCTACCTAGAGTTTTCTGTCCCTAGAATAAATGTTTTTTTTAATCACAATATAGCAAAAGGACAATTCACTCACTGTCCTTCCAGGTCCCTGGAAACAAGGACTTGCAGAGTGAAAGAAACTGACACTGTCCCTACCTAGAGTTTTCTGTCCCTAGAATAAATGTTTTTTTTAATCACAATATAGCACAAGGAAAATTAACTCACTGTCCTTACAGGTCCCTGGAAACAAGGACTTGCAGAGTGAAAGAAAAAAAACACTCTCCCTACCTACAGTTTTCTGTCCCTAGAAAAAAATGTTTTTTTTAATCACAATATAGCAAAAGGACAATTCACTCACTGTCCTTCCAGGTCCCTGGAAACAAGGACTTGCAGAGTGAAAGAAACTGACACTGTCCCTACCTAGAGTTTTCTGTCCCTGGAATAAATGTTTTTTTCAGCACAATATAGCACAAGGACAATTAACTCACTGTCCTTACAGGTCCCTGGAAACAAGGACTTGCAGAGTGAAAGAAAAAAAATACTCTCCCTACCTACAGTTTTCTGTCCCTAGAAAAAAATGTTTTTTTTAATCACAATATAGCAAAAGGACAATTCACTCACTGTCCTTCCAGGTCCCTGGAAACAAGGACTTGCAGAGTGAAAGAAACTGACACTGTCCCTACCTAGAGTTTTCTGTCCCTGGAATAAATGTTTTTTTCAGCACAATATAGCACAAGGACAATTAACTCACTGTCCTTACAGGTCCCTGGAAACAAGGACTTGCAGAGTGAAAGAAAAAAAATACTCTCCCTACCTACAGTTTTCTGTCCCTAGAAAAAAATGTTTTTTTTAATCACAATATAGCAAAAGGACAATTCACTCACTGTCCTTCCAGGTCCCTGGAAACAAGGACTTGCAGAGTGAAAGAAACTGACACTGTCCCTACCTAGAGTTTTCTGTCCCTAGAATAAATGTTTTTTTTAATCACAATATAGCAAAAGGACAATTCACTCACTGTCCTTCCAGGTCCCTGGAAACAAGGACTTGCAGAGTGAAAGAAACTGACACTGTCCCTACCTAGAGTTTTCTGTCCCTAGAATAAATGTTTTTTTTAATCACAATATAGCAAAAGGACAATTCACTCACTGTCCTTCCAGGTCCCTGGAAACAAGGACTTGCAGAGTGAAAGAAACTGACACTGTCCCTACCTAGAGTTTTCTGTCCCTAGAATAAATGTTTTTTTTAATCACAATATAGCAAAAGGACAATTCACTCACTGTCCTTCCAGGTCCCTGGAAACAAGGACTTGCAGAGTGAAAGAAACTGACACTGTCCCTACCTAGAGTTTTCTGTCCCTAGAATAAATGTTTTTTTTAATCACAATATAGCAAAAGGACAATTCACTCACTGTCCTTCCAGGTCCCTGGAAACAAGGACTTGCAGAGTGAAAGAAACTGACACTGTCCCTACCTAGAGTTTTCTGTCCCTAGAATAAATGTTTTTTTTAATCACAATATAGCACAAGGAAAATTAACTCACTGTCCTTACAGGTCCCTGGAAACAAGGACTTGCAGAGTGAAAGAAAAAAAACACTCTCCCTACCTACAGTTTTCTGTCCCTAGAAAAAAATGTTTTTTTTAATCACAATATAGCAAAAGGACAATTCACTCACTGTCCTTCCAGGTCCCTGGAAACAAGGACTTGCAGAGTGAAAGAAACTGACACTGTCCCTACCTAGAGTTTTCTGTCCCTGGAATAAATGTTTTTTTCAGCACAATATAGCACAAGGACAATTAACTCACTGTCCTTACAGGTCCCTGGAAACAAGGACTTGCAGAGTGAAAGAAAAAAAATACTCTCCCTACCTACAGTTTTCTGTCCCTAGAAAAAAATGTTTTTTTTAATCACAATATAGCAAAAGGACAATTCACTCACTGTCCTTCCAGGTCCCTGGAAACAAGGACTTGCAGAGTGAAAGAAACTGACACTGTCCCTACCTAGAGTTTTCTGTCCCTAGAATAAATGTTTTTTTTAATCACAATATAGCAAAAGGACAATTCACTCACTGTCCTTCCAGGTCCCTGGAAACAAGGACTTGCAGAGTGAAAGAAACTGACACTGTCCCTACCTAGAGTTTTCTGTCCCTAGAATAAATGTTTTTTTTAATCACAATATAGCAAAAGGACAATTCACTCACTGTCCTTCCAGGTCCCTGGAAACAAGGACTTGCAGAGTGAAAGAAACTGACACTGTCCCTACTAGAGTTTTCTGTCCCTAGAATAAATGTTTTTTTTAATCACAATATAGCAAAAGGACAATTCACTCACTGTCCTTCCAGGTCCCTGGAAACAAGGACTTGCAGAGTGAAAGAAACTGACACTGTCCCTACCCTAGAGTTTTCTGTCCCTAGAATAAATGTTTTTTTTAATCACAATATAGCACAAGGAAAATTAACTCACTGTCCTTACAGGTCCCTGGAAACAAGGACTTGCAGAGTGAAAGAAAAAAAACACTCTCCCTACCTACAGTTTTCTGTCCCTAGAAAAAAATGTTTTTTTTAATCACAATATAGCAAAAGGACAATTCACTCACTGTCCTTCCAGGTCCCTGGAAACAAGGACTTGCAGAGTGAAAGAAACTGACACTGTCCCTACCTAGAGTTTTCTGTCCCTGGAATAAATGTTTTTTTCAGCACAATATAGCACAAGGACAATTAACTCACTGTCCTTACAGGTCCCTGGAAACAAGGACTTGCAGAGTGAAAGAAAAAAAATACTCTCCCTACCTACAGTTTTCTGTCCCTAGAAAAAAATGTTTTTTTTAATCACAATATAGCAAAAGGACAATTCACTCACTGTCCTTCCAGGTCCCTGGAAACAAGGACTTGCAGAGTGAAAGAAACTGACACTGTCCCTACCTAGAGTTTTCTGTCCCTGGAATAAATGTTTTTTTCAGCACAATATAGCACAAGGACAATTAACTCACTGTCCTTACAGGTCCCTGGAAACAAGGACTTGCAGAGTGAAAGAAAAAAAATACTCTCCCTACCTACAGTTTTCTGTCCCTAGAAAAAAATGTTTTTTTTAATCACAATATAGCAAAAGGACAATTCACTCACTGTCCTTCCAGGTCCCTGGAAACAAGGACTTGCAGAGTGAAAGAAACTGACACTGTCCCTACCTAGAGTTTTCTGTCCCTAGAATAAATGTTTTTTTTAATCACAATATAGCAAAAGGACAATTCACTCACTGTCCTTCCAGGTCCCTGGAAACAAGGACTTGCAGAGTGAAAGAAACTGACACTGTCCCTACCTAGAGTTTTCTGTCCCTAGAATAAATGTTTTTTTTAATCACAATATAGCAAAAGGACAATTCACTCACTGTCCTTCCAGGTCCCTGGAAACAAGGACTTGCAGAGTGAAAGAAACTGACACTGTCCCTACCTAGAGTTTTCTGTCCCTAGAATAAATGTTTTTTTTAATCACAATATAGCAAAAGGACAATTCACTCACTGTCCTTCCAGGTCCCTGGAAACAAGGACTTGCAGAGTGAAAGAAACTGACACTGTCCCTACCTAGAGTTTTCTGTCCCTAGAATAAATGTTTTTTTTAATCACAATATAGCAAAAGGACAATTCACTCACTGTCCTTCCAGGTCCCTGGAAACAAGGACTTGCAGAGTGAAAGAAACTGACACTGTCCCTACCTAGAGTTTTCTGTCCCTAGAATAAATGTTTTTTTTAAGCACACTATAGCAGAAGCACAAAACACACTGACACTCTCCCTACCTATCCTTCTCTTTCCCTAAACTAAAGGAATCCAGGTTAAGCAAGAAAGAAATAACAGTCACTGTCCCTGCCTATGCTACTCTATCCCTGCTCCGGAACACACTACACTAGGCCGCCGTGCTGGCGGCCTTTTATAGTGTGGGGCGTGTACTAAACACCCTCAGCAATAATTGGCCACAGGCATCCTGCCTGTGGCCAATCATTGCTCTCCTCGCTGCCGGCGCTGTGATTGGCCAAGCATGCGGGGTCACAGTGCATGCTTGGCCAATCACAGCGCCTGGATGACACTGCGATGGCGTAGTGCATTGTGGGCCGTTCGCGTCACTCGAATTTGGCGCGAACGGCCCAAATCGTTCGATCTTCGTCGAACGATCGAACAGCCAATGTTCGAGTCGAACGTATGTTCGACTCGAACACGAAGCTCATCCCTACTGACCACCAATGTAAGGAACATTCTTCCCACTGACCACCAATGTAAGGAACATTCTTCCCACTGATCACCAATGTAAGGAACATTCTTCTCACTGACCACCAATGTAAGGGACATTCTTCTCACTGACCACCAATGTAAGGAGCATTCTTCCCACTGACCACCAATGTAAGGAACATTCTTCCCACTGACCACCAATGTAAGGAGCATTCTTCCCACTGACCACCAATGTAAGGAGCATTCTTCCCACTGATCACCAATGTAAGGAACATTCTTCCCACTGATCACTAATGTAAGGAACATTCTTCCCACTGATCACCAATGTAAGGGACATTCTTCCCACTGATCACCAATGTAAGGAACATTCTTCTCACTGATCACCAATGTAAGGAACATTCTTCTCACTGATCACCAATGTAAGGGACATTCTTCCCACTGACCACCAATGTAAGGAACATTCTTCCCACTGATCACCAATGTAAGGAACATTCTTCCCACTGATCACCAATGTAAGGAACATTCTTCCCACTGATCACCAATGTAAGGAACATTCTTCCCACTGATCACCAATGTAAGGAACATTCTTCCCACTGACCACCAATGTAAGGAACATTCTTCCCACTGACCACCAATGTAAGGAACATTCTTCTCACTGACCACCAATGTAAGGAACATTCTTCCCACTGATCACCAATGTAAGGGACATTCTTCCCACTGACCACCAATGTAAGGAACATTCTTCCCACTGACCACCAATGTAAGGAACATTCTTCTCACTGACCACCAATGTAAGGAACATTCTTCCCACTGACCACCAATGTAAGGAACATTCTTCCCACTGATCACCAATGCAAGGAACATTCTTCTCACTGACCACCAATGTAAGGAACATTCTTCCCACTGACCACCAATGTAAGGAACATTCTTCCCACTGATCACCAATGTAAGGAACATTCTTCTCACTGATCACCAATGTAAGGAACATTCTTCCCACTGACCACCAATGTAAGGAACATTCTTCTCACTGATCACCAATGTAAGGAACATTCTTCCCACTGATCACCAATGTAAGGAACATTCTTCTCACTGACCACCAATGTAAGGAACATTCTTCCCACTGACCACCAATGTAAGGAACATTCTTCCCACTGATCACCAATGTAAGGGACATTCTTCTCACTGACCACCAATGTAAGGAACATTCTTCCCACTGACCACCAATGTAAGGAACATTCTTCCCACTGATCACCAATGTAAGGAACATTCTTCCCACTGATCACCAATGTAAGGAGCATTCTTCCCACTGACCACCAATGTAAGGAGCATTCTTCCCACTGATCACCAATGTAAGGAACATTCTTCCCATTGATCACCAATGTAAGGAACATTCTTCCCACTGACCACCAATGTAAGGAACATTCTCCCCACTGACCACCAATGTAAGGAACATTCTTCTCACTGATCACCAATGTAAGGAACATTCTTCCCATTGATCACCAATGTAAGGAACATTCTTCCCACTGATCACCAATGTAAGGAACATTCTTCCCACTGATCACCAATGTAAGGAACATTCTTCTCACTGACCACCAATGTAAGGAACATTCTTCCCACTGATCACCAATGTAAGGAACATTCTTCCCACTGATTACCAATGTAAGGAACATTCCTCCCACTGATCACCAATGTAAGGAACATTCTTCCCATTGATCACCAATGTAAGGAACATTCTTCCCACTGATCACCAATGTAAGGAACATTCTTCCCACTGATCACCAATGTAAGGAACATTCTTCTCACTGACCACCAATGTAAGGAACATTCTTCCCACTGATCACCAATGTAAGGAACATTCTTCTCACTGATCACCAATGTAAGGAACATTCTTCTCACTGATCACCAATGTAAGGAACATTCTTCCCACTGATCACCAATGTAAGGAACATTCTTCTCACTGATCACCAATGTAAGGAACATTCTTCCCACTAATCACCAATGTAAGGAACATTCTGACCACTGATCACCAATGTAAGGAACATTCTTCCCACTGACCACCAATGTAAGGAACATTCTTCCCACTGATCACCAATGTAAGGAACATTCTTCTCACTGACCACCAATGTAAGGAACATTCTTCCCACTGACCACCAATGTAAGGAACATTCTTCCCACTGATCACCAATGTAAGGAACATTCTTCTCACTGGAACATTCTTCCCACTGACCACCAATGTAAGGAACATTCTTCTCACTGATCACCAATGTAAGCAACATTCTTCCCACTGATCACCAATGTAAGGAACATTCTTTCCACTGATCACCAATGTAAGGAACATTCTTCTCACTGACCACCAATGTAAGGGACATTCTTCTCACTGACCTCCAATGTAAGGAACATTCTTCTCACTGACCACCAATGTAAGGAACATTCTTCCCACTGACCACCAATGTAAGGAACATTCTTCCCACTGATCACCAATGTAAGGAACATTCTTCTCACTGACCACCAATGTAAGGGACATTCTTCTCACTGACCTCCAATGTAAGGAACATTCTTCTCACTGACCACCAATGTAAGGAACATTCTTCTCACTGACCACCAATGTAAGGAACATTCTTCCCACTGATCACCAATGTAAGGAACATTCTTCTCACTGACCACCAATGTAAGGAACATTCTTCTCACTGACCACCAATGTAAGGAACATTCTTCTCACTGACCACCAATGTAAGGAACATTCTTCTCACTGACCACCAATGTAAGGAACATTCTTCCCACTGATCACCAATGTAAGGAACATTCTTCTCACTGACCACCAATGTAAGGAACATTCTTCTCACTGACCACCAATGTAAGGGACATTCTTCTCACTGACCTCCAATGTAAGGGACATTCTTCTCACTGACCTCCAATGTAAGGAACATTCTTCTCACTGACCACCAATGTAAGGAACATTCTTCTCACTGACCACCAATGTAAGGAACATTCTTCCCACTGATCACCAATGTAAGGAACATTCTTCTCACTGACCACCAATGTAAGGAACATTCTTCTCACTGACCACCAATGTAAGGAACATTCTTCTCACTGACCACCAATGTAAGGAACATTCTTCCCACTGATCACCAATGTAAGGGACATTCTTCTCACTGACCTCCAATGTAAGGAACATTCTTCTCACTGACCACCAATGTAAGGAACATTCTTCTCACTGACCACCAATGTAAGGAACATTCTTCCCACTGATCACCAATGTAAGGAGCATTCTTCCCACTGATCACCAATCTAAGGAACATTCTTCCCACTGATCACCAATGTAAGGAACATTCTTCCCACTGATCACCAATGTAAGGAACATTCTTCTCACTGACCTCCAATGTAAGGAACATTCTTCTCACTGATCACCAATGTAAGGAACATTCTTCTCACTGATCACCAATGTAAGGAGCATTCTTCCCACTGATCTCCAATGTAAGGAACATTCTTCCCACTGATCACCAATGTAAGGAACATTCTTCCCACTGATCACCAATGTAAGGAGCATTCTTCCCACTGATCACCAATGTAAGGAGCATTCTTCCCACTGATCACCAATCTAAGGAACATTCTTCTCACTGACCACCAATGTAAGGAACATTCTTCTCACTGACCACCAATGTAAGGAACATTCTTCTCACTGACCACCAATGTAAGGAACATTCTTCCCACTGATCACCAATGTAAGGGACATTCTTCTCACTGACCTCCAATGTAAGGAACATTCTTCTCACTGACCACCAATGTAAGGAACATTCTTCTCACTGACCACCAATGTAAGGAACATTCTTCCCACTGATCACCAATGTAAGGAGCATTCTTCCCACTGATCACCAATCTAAGGAACATTCTTCCCACTGATCACCAATGTAAGGAACATTCTTCCCACTGATCACCAATGTAAGGAACATTCTTCCCACTGATCACCAATGTAAGGAACATTCTTCCCACTGATCACCAATGTAAGGAGCATTCTTCCCACTGATCACCAATCTAAGGAACATTCTTCCCACTGATCACCAATGTAAGGAACATTCTTCCCACTGATCACCAATGTAAGGAGCATTCTTCCCACTGATCACCAATGTAAGGAGCATTCTTCTCACTGATCACCAATGTAAGGAGCATTCTTCCCACTGATCACCAATGTAAGGAGCATTCTTCCCACTGATCACCAATGTAAGGAACATTCTTCCCACTGATCACCAATGTAAGGAGCATTCTTCCCACTGAACACCAATGTAAGGAACATTCTTCCCACTGATCACCAATGTAAGGAACATTCTTCTCACTGACCTCCAATGTAAGGAACATTCTTCTCACTGATCACCAATGTAAGGAGCATTCTTCCCACTGACCACCAATGTAAGGAACATTCTTCTCACTGATCACCAATGTAAGGAGCATTCTTCCCACTGATCACCAATGTAAGGAACATTCTTCCCACTGATCACCAATGTAAGGGACATTCTTCCCACTGATCACCAATGTAAGGAGCATTCTTCCCACTGATCACCAATCTAAGGAACATTCTTCCCACTGACCACCAATGTAAGGAACATTCTTCCCACTGACCACCAATGTAAGGGACATTCTTCTCACTGATCACCAATGTAAGGAACATTCTTCCCACTGATCACCAATGTAAGGGACATTCTTCCCACTGATCACCAATGTAAGGGACATTCTTCCCACTGATCACCAATCTAAGGAACATTCTTCCCACTGATCACCAATGTAAGGAGCATTCTTCCCACTGATCACCAATGTAAGGAACATTCTTCCCACTGATCACCAATGTAAGGAACATTCTTCTCACTGACCACCAATGTAAGGAACATTCTTCCCACTGATCACCAATGTAAGGAACATTCTTCTCACTGACCACCAATGTAAGGAACATTCTTCCCACTGATCACCAATGTAAGGAACATTCTTCCCACTGATCACCAATGTAAGGAACATTCTTCCCATTGATCACCAATGTAAGGAACATTCTTCCCACTGATCACCAATGTAAGGAACATTCTTCCCACTGATCACCAATGTAAGGAACATTCTTCTCACTGACCACCAATGTAAGGAACATTCTTCCCACTGATCACCAATGTAAGGAACATTCTTCTCACTGATCACCAATGTAAGGAACATTCTTCTCACTGATCACCAATGTAAGGAACATTCTTCCCACTGATCACCAATGTAAGGAACATTCTTCTCACTGACCACCAATGTAAGGAACATTCTTCCCACTGACCACCAATGTAAGGAACATTCTTCCCACTGACCACCAATGTAAGGAACATTCTTCCCACTGATCACCAATGTAAGGAACATTCTTCTCACTGATCACCAATGTAAGGAACATTCTTCCCACTGATCACCAATGTAAGGAACATTCTTCCCACTGATCACCAATGTAAGGAACATTCTTCTCACTGATCACCAATGTAAGGAACATTCTTCCCACTAATCACCAATGTAAGGAACATTCTGACCACTGATCACCAATGTAAGGAACATTCTTCCCACTGACCACCAATGTAAGGAACATTCTTCCCACTGATCACCAATGTAAGGAACATTCTTCTCACTGATCACCAATGTAAGGAACATTCTTCCCACTAATCACCAATGTAAGGAACATTCTGACCACTGATCACCAATGTAAGGAACATTCTTCCCACTGATCACCAATGTAAGGAACATTCTTCCCACTAATCACCAATGTAAGGAACATTCTGACCACTGATCACCAATCTAAGGAACATTCTTCCCACTGATCACCAATGTAAGGAACATTCTTCCCACTGATCACCAATGTAAGGAACATTCTTCCCACTGATCACCAATGTAAGGAACATTCTTCTCACTGACCACCAATGTAAGGAACATTCTTCCCACTGATCACCAATGTAAGGAACATTCTTCCCACTGATCACCAATGTAAGGAACATTCTTCCCACTGATCACCAATGTAAGGAACATTCTTCTCACTGATCACCAATGTAAGGAACATTCTTCTCACTAATCACCAATGTAAGGAACATTCTTCCCACTGATCACCAATGTAAGGAACATTCTTCCCACTGATCACCAATGTAAGGAACATTCTTCCCACTAATCACCAATGTAAGGAACATTCTTCCCATTGATCACCAATGTGAGGAACATTCTTCCCACTAATCACCAATGTAAGGAACATTCTTCCCACTGACCACCAATGTAAGGAACATTCTTCCCACTGACCACCAATGTAAGGAACATTCTTCCCACTGATCACCAATGTAAGAAACATTCTTCCCACTGATCACCAATGTAAGGAACATTCTTCCCACTGATCACCAATGTAAGGAACATTCTTCCCACTGACCACCAATGTAAGGAACATTCTTCCCACTGACCACCAATGTAAGGAACATTCTTCTCACTGATCACCAATGTAAGGAACATTCTTCCCACTGACCACCAATGTAAGGAACATTCTTCCCACTGATCACCAATGTAAGAAACATTCTTCTCACTGGAACATTCTTCCCACTGACCACCAATGTAAGGAACATTCTTCTCACTGATCACCAATGTAAGCAACATTCTTCCCACTGATCACCAATGTAAGGAACATTCTTTCCACTGATCACCAATGTAAGGAACATTCTTCTCACTGACCACCAATGTAAGGGACATTCTTCTCACTGACCTCCAATGTAAGGAACATTCTTCTCACTGACCACCAATGTAAGGAACATTCTTCCCACTGACCACCAATGTAAGGAACATTCTTCCCACTGATCACCAATGTAAGGAACATTCTTCTCACTGACCACCAATGTAAGGGACATTCTTCTCACTGACCTCCAATGTAAGGGACATTCTTTTCACTGACCTCCAATGTAAGGAACATTCTTCTCACTGACCACCAATGTAAGGAACATTCTTCTCACTGACCACCAATGTAAGGAACATTCTTCCCACTGATCACCAATGTAAGGAACATTCTTCTCACTGACCACCAATGTAAGGAACATTCTTCTCACTGACCACCAATGTAAGGAACATTCTTCTCACTGACCACCAATGTAAGGAACATTCTTCCCACTGATCACCAATGTAAGGGACATTCTTCTCACTGACCTCCAATGTAAGGAACATTCTTCTCACTGACCACCAATGTAAGGAACATTCTTCTCACTGACCACCAATGTAAGGAACATTCTTCCCACTGATCACCAATCTAAGGAACATTCTTCCCACTGACTACCAATGTAAGGAACATTCTTCCCACTGATCACCAATGTAAGGAGCATTCTTCCCACTGATCACCAATCTAAGGAACATTCTTCTCACTGACCACCAATGTAAGGAACATTCTTCCCACTGATCACCAATGTAAGGAACATTCTTCCCACTGATCACCAATGTAAGGAACATTCTTCTCACTGACCTCCAATGTAAGGAACATTCTTCTCACTGATCACCAATGTAAGGAACATTCTTCCCACTGATCACCAATGTAAGGAACATTCTTCCCACTGATCACCAATGTAAGGGATATTCTTCCCACTGATCACCAATGTAAGGAACATTCTTCCCACTGATCACCAATGTAAGGAGCATTCTTCCCACTGATCACCAATGTAAGGAACATTCTTCCCACTGATCACCAATGTAAGGAACATTCTTCCCACTGATCACCAATGTAAGGAACATTCTTCCCACTGATCACCAATGTAAGGGACATTCTTCCCACTGATCACCAATGTAAGGAACATTCTTCCCACTGACCACCAATGTAAGGAACATTCTTCCCACTGATCACCAATGTAAGGGACATTCTTCCCACTGATCACCAATGTAAGGGACATTCTTCCCACTGATCACCAATGTAAGGAGCATTCTTCCCACTGATCACCAATCTAAGGAACATTCTTCCCACTGACCACCAATGTAAGGAACATTCTTCCCACTGACCACCAATGTAAGGGACATTCTTCTCACTGATCACCAATGTAAGGAACATTCTTCCCACTGATCACCAATGTAAGGGACATTCTTCCCACTGATCACCAATCTAAGGAACATTCTTCCCACTGATCACCAATGTAAGGAACATTCTTCCCACTGATCACCAATGTAAGGAACATTCTTCCCACTGATCACCAATGTAAGGGACATTCTTCCCACTGATCACCAATGTAAGGAACATTCTTCCCACTGATCACCAATGTAAGGGACATTCTTCCCACTGATCACCAATGTAAGGAGCATTCTTCCCACTGATCACCAATCTAAGGAACATTCTTCCCACTGATCACCAATGTAAGGAACATTCTTCCCACTGATCACCAATGTAAGGAACATTCTTCCCACTGATCACCAATGTAAGGAGCATTCTTCCCACTGATCACCAATGTAAGGAACATTCTTCCCACTGATCACCAATCTAAGGAACATTCTTCTCACTGGAACATTCTTCCCACTGACCACCAATGTAAGGAACATTCTTCTCACTGATCACCAATGTAAGCAACATTCTTCCCACTGATCACCAATGTAAGGAACATTCTTCCCACTGATCACCAATGTAAGGAACATTCTTCTCACTGACCTCCAATGTAAGGAACATTCTTCTCACTGATCACCAATGTAAGGAACATTCTTCCCACTGATCACCAATGTAAGGAACATTCTTCCCACTGATCACCAATGTAAGGAACATTCTTCCCACTGATCACCAATCTAAGGAACATTCTTCCCACTGACCACCAATGTAAGGAACATTCTTCCCACTGATCACCAATGTAAGAAACATTCTTCCCACTGATCACCAATGTAAGCAACATTCTTCCCACTGATCACCAATGTAAGGAACATTCTTCCCACTGATCACCAATGTAAGGAACATTCTTCTCACTGACCTCCAATGTAAGGAACATTCTTCTCACTGATCACCAATGTAAGGAACATTCTTCTCACTGATCACCAATGTAAGGAACATTCTTCCCACTGATCACCAATGTAAGGAACATTCTTCCCACTGATCACCAATGTAAGGAACATTCTTCCCACTGATCACCAATCTAAGGAACATTCTTCCCACTGATCACCAATGTAAGGAACATTCTTCCCACTGATCACCAATCTAAGGAACATTCTTCCCACTGATCACCAATGTAAGAAACATTCTTCCCACTGATCACCAATGTAAGGAACATTCTTCCCACTGATCACCAATGTAAGGAACATTCTTCCCACTGACCACCAATGTAAGGAACATTCTTCCCACTGACCACCAATGTAAGGAACATTCTTCTCACTGATCACCAATGTAAGGAACATTCTTCCCACTGACCACCAATGTAAGGAACATTCTTCCCACTGATCACCAATGTAAGGAACATTCTTCTCACTGGAACATTCTTCCCACTGACCACCAATGTAAGGAACATTCTTCTCACTGATCACCAATGTAAGCAACATTCTTCCCACTGATCACCAATGTAAGGAACATTCTTCCCACTGATCACCAATGTAAGGAACATTCTTCTCACTGACCACCAATGTAAGGGACATTCTTCTCACTGACCTCCAATGTAAGGGACATTCTTCTCACTGACCTCCAATGTAAGGAACATTCTTCTCACTGACCACCAATGTAAGGAACATTCTTCCCACTGATCACCAATGTAAGGAACATTCTTCTCACTGACCACCAATGTAAGGAACATTCTTCTCACTGACCACCAATGTAAGGAACATTCTTCTCACTGACCACCAATGTAAGGAACATTCTTCCCACTGATCACCAATGTAAGGGACATTCTTCTCACTGACCTCCAATGTAAGGAACATTCTTCTCACTGACCACCAGTGTAAGGAACATTCTTCTCACTGACCACCAATGTAAGGAACATTCTTCCCACTGATCACCAATGTAAGGAGCATTCTTCCCACTGATCACCAATCTAAGGAACATTCTTCCCACTGATCACCAATGTAAGGAACATTCTTCCCACTGATCACCAATGTAAGGAACATTCTTCTCACTGACCTCCAATGTAAGGAACATTCTTCTCACTGATCACCAATGTAAGGAACATTCTTCCCACTGATCACCAATGTAAGGAACATTCTTCCCACTGATCACCAATGTAAGGAACATTCTTCCCACTGATCACCAATGTAAGGAACATTCTTCCCACTGATCACCAATGTAAGGGACATTCTTCTCACTGACCTCCAATGTAAGGAACATTCTTCTCACTGATCACCAATGTAAGGAACATTCTTCCCACTGATCACCAATGTAAGGAACATTCTTCCCACTGATCACCAATGTAAGGAACATTCTTCCCACTGATCACCAATGTAAGGAGCATTCTTCCCACTGATCACCAATCTAAGGAACATTCTTCCCACTGATCACCAATGTAAGGAACATTCTTCCCACTGATCACCAATGTAAGGAACATTCTTCCCACTGATCACCAATGTAAGGAGCATTCTTCCCACTGATCACCAATGTAAGGAACATTCTTCCCACTGATCACCAATCTAAGGAACATTCTTCCCACTGATCACCAATGTAAGGAACATTCTTCCCACTGATCACCAATCTAAGGAACATTCTTCCCACTGATCACCAATGTAAGGAGCATTCTTCCCACTGATCACCAATGTAAGGAACATTCTTCCCACTGATCACCAATGTAAGGAGCATTCTTCCCACTGATCACCAATGTAAGGAACATTCTTCCCACTGATCACCAATGTAAGGAACATTCTTCCCACTGATCACCAATGCAAGGAGCATTCTTCCCACTGACCACCAATGTAAGGATCATTCTTCTCACTGATCACCAATGTAAGGAACATTCTTCCCACTGACCACCAATGCAAGGAGCATTCTTCCCACTGACCACCAATGTAAGGATCATTCTTCTCACTGATCACCAATGTAAGGAGCATTCTTCCCACTGACCACCAATGTAAGGATCATTCTTCTCACTGATCACCAATGTAAGGAGCATTCTTCCCACTGATCACCAATGTAAGGAACATTCTTCCCACTGATCACCAATGTAAGGAACATTCTTCCCACTGACCACCAATGCAAGGAGCATTCTTCCAACTGACCACCAATGTAAGGATCATTCTTCCCACTGATCACCAATGTAAGGAGCATTCTTCCCACTGACCACCAATGTAAGGAACATTCTTCCCACTGATCACCAATGTAAGGAGCATTCTTCCCACTGACCACCAATGTAAGGATCATTCTTCTCACTGATCACCAATGTAAGGAGCATTCTTCCCACTGATCACCAATGCAAGGAGCATTCTTCCCACTGATCACCAATGTAAGGATCATTCTTCTCACTGATCACCAATGTAAGGAGCATTCTTCCCACTGATCACCAATGCAAGGAGCATTCTTCCCACTGACCACTAGGGATGAGCTTCGTGTTCGAGTCGAACATACGTTCGACTCGAACATTGGCTGTTCGATCGTTCGACGAAGATCGAACGATTTGGGCCGTTCGCGCCAAATTCGAGTGACGCGAACGGCCCACAATGCACTACGCCATCGCAGTGTCATCCAGGCGCTGTGATTGGCCAAGCATGCACTGTGACCCCGCATGCTTGGCCAATCACAGCGCCGGCAGCGAGGAGAGCAATGATTGGCCACAGGCAGGATGCCTGTGGCCAATTATTGCTGAGGGTGTTTAGTACACGCCCCACACTATAAAAGGCCGCCAGCACGGCGGCCTAGTGTAGTGTGTTCCGGAGCAGGGATAGAGTAGCATAGGCAGGGACAGTGACTGTTATTTCTTTCTTGCTTAACCTGGATTCCTTTAGTTTAGGGAAAGAGAAGGATAGGTAGGGAGAGTGTCAGTGTGTTTTGTGCTTCTGCTATAGTGTGCTTAAAAAAAACATTTATTCTAGGGACAGAAAACTCTAGGTAGGGACAGTGTCAGTTTCTTTCACTCTGCAAGTCCTTGTTTCCAGGGACCTGTAAGGACAGTGAGTTAATTTTCCTTGTGCTATATTGTGATTAAAAAAAACATTTATTCTAGGGACAGAAAACTCTAGGTAGGGACAGTGTCAGTTTCTTTCACTCTGCAAGTCCTTGTTTCCAGGGACCTGTAAGGACAGTGAGTTAATTTTCCTTGTGCTATATTGTGATTAAAAAAAACATTTTTTCTAGGGACAGAAAACTGTAGGTAGGGAGAGTGTTTTTTTTCTTTCACTCTGCAAGTCCTTGTTTCCAGGGACCTGTAAGGACAGTGAGTTAATTTTCCTTGTGCTATATTGTGATTAAAAAAAACATTTTTTCTAGGGACAGAAAACTGTAGGTAGGGAGAGTGTTTTTTTTCTTTCACTCTGCAAGTCCTTGTTTCCAGGGACCTGTAAGGACAGTGAGTTAATTGTCCTTGTGCTATATTGTGCTTAAAAAAACATTTATTCTAGGGACAGAAAACTCTAGGTAGGGACAGTGTCAGTTTCTTTCACTCTGCAAGTCCTTGTTTCCAGGGACCTGTAAGGACAGTGAGTTAATTTTCCTTGTGCTATATTGTGATTAAAAAAAACATTTATTCTAGGGACAGAAAACTCTAGGTAGGGACAGTGTCAGTTTCTTTCACTCTGCAAGTCCTTGTTTCCAGGGACCTGTAAGGACAGTGAGTTAATTTTCCTTGTGCTATATTGTGATTAAAAAAAACATTTTTTCTAGGGACAGAAAACTGTAGGTAGGGAGAGTGTTTTTTTTCTTTCACTCTGCAAGTCCTTGTTTCCAGGGACCTGTAAGGACAGTGAGTTAATTTTCCTTGTGCTATATTGTGATTAAAAAAAACATTTTTTCTAGGGACAGAAAACTGTAGGTAGGGAGAGTGTTTTTTTTCTTTCACTCTGCAAGTCCTTGTTTCCAGGGACCTGTAAGGACAGTGAGTTAATTGTCCTTGTGCTATATTGTGCTTAAAAAAAACATTTATTCTAGGGACAGAAAACTCTAGGTAGGGACAGTGTCAGTTTCTTTCACTCTGCAAGTCCTTGTTTCCAGGGACCTGTAAGGACAGTGAGTTAATTTTCCTTGTGCTATATTGTGATTCAAAAAAACATTTATTCTAGGGACAGAAAACTCTAGGTAGGGACAGTGTCAGTTTCTTTCACTCTGCAAGTCCTTGTTTCCAGGGACCTGTAAGGACAGTGAGTTAATTTTCCTTGTGCTATATTGTGCTTAAAAAAAACATTTATTCTAGGGACAGAAAACTCTAGGTAGGGACAGTGTCAGTTTCTTTCACTCTGCAAGTCCTTGTTTCCAGGGACCTGTAAGGACAGTGAGTTAATTTTCCTTGTGCTATATTGTGATTAAAAAAAACATTTTTTCTAGGGACAGAAAACTGTAGGTAGGGAGAGTGTTTTTTTTCTTTCACTCTGCAAGTCCTTGTTTCCAGGGACCTGTAAGGACAGTGAGTTAATTTTCCTTGTGCTATATTGTGATTAAAAAAAACATTTTTTCTAGGGACAGAAAACTGTAGGTAGGGAGAGTGTTTTTTTTCTTTCACTCTGCAAGTCCTTGTTTCCAGGGACCTGTAAGGACAGTGAGTTAATTGTCCTTGTGCTATATTGTGCTTAAAAAAAACATTTTTTCTAGGGACAGAAAACTCTAGGTAGGGAGAGTGTTTTTTTTTTTTCACTCTGCAAGTCCTTGTTTCCAGGGACCTGTAAGGACAGTGAGTTAATTGTCCTTGTGCTATATTGTGCTTAAAAAAAACATTTATTCTAGGGACAGAAAACTCTAGGTAGGGACAGTGTCAGTTTCTTTCACTCTGCAAGTCCTTGTTTCCAGGGACCTGTAAGGACAGTGAGTTAATTTTCCTTGTGCTATATTGTGCTTAAAAAAAACATTTATTCTAGGGACAGAAAACTCTAGGTAGGGACAGTGTCAGTTTCTTTCACTCTGCAAGTCCTTGTTTCCAGGGACCTGGAGAGACATTGAGTGAATTGTCCTTGTGCTATATTGTGATTAAAAAAAACATTTATTCTAGGGACAGAAAACTCTAGGTAGGGACAGTGTCAGTTTCTTTCACTGTGAAAGTCCTTGTTTCAAGGGACAGAGAAGGACACCTGAAGGTAGCCCTTATTGCTTTTTTCCCATCTCCCTGCAGGCCATCTATTAGAATGTCTGGAAGGCAAACAAGGAGAGGCAGACAGTCAGGAGGCAATAAAAGAGGGCAAGCAGGCTCTGTGTCTGGGGGCAACAGTGCTGGTCGTGGACGCGGTGCATTGTCATCAGCACATGGCCATGGGACACGCTTGTCCTTCTTTTCGGCAGCTGGACATGTTGAGCCACATCATGCCGAAGACTTGGTAGAGTGGATGACCAAGCCCTCCTCCTCCTCCTCATCCTCTCTCACCCAGGCTCAGGGTACTGGAAAAGCAGCTGCCAAAGCGTCGTCTTCCCTGGTATCAATGTCAGACAAATCATCAGTCACTCCTTCCCTAGACCCACCATGTCCTCCTCCTGAGGAGTCCCCCGAACTGTTTCAGCACAGTGTTGGGTACATGCTCCAGGAGGATGCCCAGCGTTTCGAAGGGTCTGATGATGAAACCCAGCTAGAGGAAGGCAGTAGCGTGAGAGCAGACAGAGGGGATGCTCAAGAAGGACACCAATCTGGCAGTCATGTTCCAGCAGCTGCAGCATACTGCCAGATTGGCTCCAGTGATGAGGAGGGAGGGGATGATGAGGTCAATGACTCCACGTGGGTGCCTAATAGGAGAGAGGAGGAGGAGGAGGATGAGGAGGAGGCACATCTCCAACGAGGCAGGATGCCCTTTGGTGGCCAGCGTAAGGGCAGTACACCGACGGAATCACACCGCAGAGCTCCGCCTGTGCAGGGCGCTGCCTCTGCCCGTCATTCAAAAAGTTCTTTGGTGTGGGCCTTTTTTGAGGCTAGTGCATCAGATCGCACAGCTGCTGTTTGCAACATATGTCTCAAGCGTATATCGCGTGGCCAAAACATCAGCCGCTTGGGTACCACATGCCTGACCAGACATATGTTGACCTGCCATGCAGCTCGTTGGCAAGCCTACCTCAAAGACCCACACCAAAGAACAAAGCGGACCTCTCCTTGCACCGCATCAGCTGGGATCTCCAACCCCACTATAACTTCAGTCCTCTCTGAAACATGCACTGAGAGGAATGAAGGTGTAGAATTAGGTGTGTCACAGCCAAGTACTTGCGCCCACTCTGCTAGCAGTACACCGACGTCCGATTCTAGCAGGCAAATTTCCCTGCCCCAGCTGCTGGACCGTCGAAAGAAGTTCACTCCCAGCCATCCACATGCCCAGCAGTTGAATGCTAGCTTGGCTAAATTGCTAGCGCTTCAACTGCTGCCTTTTCAGTTGGTAGACTCGGCCCCCTTCCGTGAGTTTGTGCAATGTGCGGTTCCTCAGTGGCAGGTTCCCAAACGCCACTTTTTCTCACGGAAGGCTATTCCGGCTCTCTACCGGCATGTGGAAGGCAATGTCTTGGCCTCGCTGGACAGGGCGGTCAGCGGTAAGGTGCATATTACCGCTGACTCATGGTCCAGCAGGCATGGACAGGGACGTTACCTTTCTTTCACGGCCCATTGGGTCACTCTTTTGGCAGCTGGGAAGGATTCAGGACAAGGTGCAGTAGTGTTGGAGGTTGTCCCACCGCCACGCCTCCAAAATGCTACTACTGGTTGTGACACACCTCTCTCCTCCACCCCCTCCTCTTCTTCTTCCTCCATGGCCTCTTCCTGTGGTTTGTCCTATGAACCAGCGGTGCTCCGTAGCCGTTCACGGGGCTACGCAAGTACGCAGGCAAAAAGATGCCATGCCGTGCTTGCGCTGGTGTGTTTGGGGGACAGAAGCCACACTGGGGCAGAGGTCCTGTCTGCTCTGCAGGGCCAGGCCGAGAGGTGGTTGACGCCACGCCAGCTTAAGCCAGGAATGGTGGTTTGCGACAATGGCACCAACCTCCTCTCCGCCCTCCGACAGGGACAACTGACCCATGTGCCCTGTGTGGCTCACGTCCTTAACCTGGTGGTGCAGCGCTTCTTGGGCAGGTACCCGGGCTTACAGGATGTCCTGAGGCAGGCCAGGAAAGTCTGTGTGCATTTCCGCAGATCTTATAATGCCAGTGCTCGCCTGGCTGAGCTGCAAAAGGAGTTGAACCTGCCCAAGAACCGCCTTATATGTGACATGCCCACCAGGTGGAACTCAACGTTGGCCATGCTGCAGCGGCTGCACACGCAGCAGAGGGCCATCAATGAGTACCTGTGCGACTACGGCACCAGGACAGGGTCAGGGGAGCTTGGTTTTTTTTCTCCACGCCAGTGGGGCATGATCAGGGATGCATGCACTGTCCTGGCACCATTTGAGGAGGCCACGAGGATGGTGAGCAGTGACAGTGCATGCATCAGTGACACTGTACCTCTTGTCCACCTGTTGGAGCACACGCTGCGTGGAATAATGGACAGGGCACTTGAGGCAGAACAGAGGCAGGAAGAGGAGGACTTCCTTGCCTCTCAAGGCCCCCTTTACCCAGACAGTGTTCCTTCTGTCCCACCCATCGCACAGGAAGAGGAGGAGGAGGAGGAGGAGGAGGAGGAGGATTGTGTCAGCATGGAGGTGGAGGCTGGCACTCAGCATCATCAGCAGCAGTCTTTTAGGGATGATTTACAGTCCCAAGAAACCAGTGGACTTGTACGTGGCTGGGAGGAGGTGGCTGCGGATCATGTCGTCCTTAGTGACCCAGAGGACTCCGGAGCGAATGCCTCAGCAAACCTACGCTGCATGGCCTCCCTGATCCTGCAAAGTCTGCGGAAGGATCCTCGTATTCTTCGGATCAAGGAGAGGGACCATTACTGGCTGGCCACTCTCCTTGATCCACGGTACAAGGGTAAGGTTGCGGACCTTATGTTACCGTCGCAGAGGGAGCAGAGGATGAGACAACTCCGGGAGGCCTTGCAGAAAGGTCTGTGCAACGCGTTCCCAGAGACTGGGAGGTTGCAAACTCCTGGTCCTGGACAACGAGTTGCTGAGGCTTCGGCCAGTCAAAGAAGGAGCGGTGGGGAAGGTGGCCGTCTGACCGATGCGTTCAGACAATTCTTTAGTCCGCAGCCCCAAAGTATGATCGGTTCCAGCAACCATCGCCAGCGTCTGATAAACATGGTGCAGGAATATCTAGGGGCAAGGTCAGACTTGGACACCTTCCCCACCGAAAATCCTCTGGCTTACTGGGTCTTGAGGATGGATCACTGGCCAGAGCTTGCACAGTATGCAATTGAGCTACTGGCCTGTCCTGCATCCAGCGTTCTTTCGGAACGCACATTCAGTGCTGCTGGAGGATTTGTCACGGATCACAGGGTGCGCCTGTCCACCGACTCGGTTGATCGACTGACTTTCATCAAGATGAACCAGTCTTGGATCACCACCAGCTACCACACACCTGATGCTGATATAACAGACTAATTGATTTTAAAATGTCACATCCCTTCAAGACTGATGCTGATGCTGAGTGCCTGTGCTGTTATGTTGACTGGCTATCCTCCTCCTCCGAGTCCTCAATGATACGATTGATGATGATAGCTTGGAAGATCATTTTTGTTTATGGGTGCCGCCACCAGTGCCTAACGCCCAATTTTTCAGCCCCTGTTTAACAGGGGCGTGTAATTACAATTTTTGAAGCAATACTTTGCAACAGGGCTCATTGCTGTGCTCCAAGTACAGTATCTGTGAGGAGTTGCAGTGTTGTGCCACCAGTGCCTAAGGCCCAATTTTTCAGCCCCTGTTTAACAGGGGCGTGTCATTACAATTTTTGAAGCAATACTTTGCAACAGGGCTCATTGCTGTGCTCCAAGTACAGTATCTGTGAAGGGTTGCAGTGTTGTGCCACCAGTGCCTAAGGCCCAATTTTTCAGCCCCTGTTCAACAGGGGCATGTAATTACAATTCTTGATCTAATAATTCACAGCAGGGCCCATTGCTGCACCCACCAAGAGTAACTGTCAGGGCTTACAGTGTTGTGGCACCAGCACCACCATCAAAGGCCCAATTTTTACTACCACTGTTCAACAATTATATGTAATTAAAATTCCTGATATAATAGTTGACAGCAGGGCGTTCCAGCACCAACCAAGAGTAACTGTGAGTGCTTACAGTGTTGTGCCAACACCAACAACTAAGGGGCCTATTTCTGCAGAGTATATACGGCAGGTCCCTACTTTCAAACATCCAACTTACAAACGACTCCTACTTGCAAACGCAAGAAGACAACAGGAAGTGAGAGGAAATCTACCACTAGGAAGGAAAATTCTCTCCTGTAAGAATAAATATGGGAGAAAGGTGTCTCCTCTGTACTGATGCTTTATCAGCAATCCTTGTTTCAAGAAAAACACCACATTTCAAAAACAGTTGTCATTAGGACGGAAAGTGAGGTGAAATGTTCTGAACAGGGGCACAGACAGCAAAACAAATGTTACAGGGGTGATAACCCTTACCTATGTTTTCCAAAAAGTTTAAAAATAGATTTTTGGTCTGGAGCTACACTTCAACAATGTACCTGTTCAAAATTACAAACAGATTCTACATAAGAACAAACCTACAGTCCCTGTCTTGTATGCACCGCCTGTATACGGCTGTTCAGAGTATATAGGGCCTTTTTTATTTTATGTGCGGGGTTCCCCTTAATATCCATACAAGACCCAAAGGGGCTGGTAATGGGCTGGGGTAGGGGGGGGGTCATGGGGTAGCTATGCCATTTTTCTTAAAGATTTTCATCCATATTACCGGGACCAGACATTACATTAAAGCCGCAAGCAGTTTTAAATGGCTTTTTTTTCCTTTAGAAGTGTCATTTTGTGCAGGGACAGTTCTAAACACGGGAAACACGTGGCACTTCACAGGCATACTTTAGACACCCCCCAGGTACGATATTTAAAGGAATATTTGACTTTTTTTTTTCACTTTATGCATTATTAAAATGACTGCTCCCGGAAAACGACCGTTTTTAAAACTTATTTTTGCATTGATACATGTCCCCTGGTGCAGAACCCGGGTTCCCAAACCCTTTTTAGGACAATAACATGCATAATAGTTGTTATAATTAGCACTTTAGAATTCGAACGTTCGCATCCATTGTATTTAATAGGGTTCTAATGTTCGTTCGAACTTTCGGTCCGTTCGCGGGTTCTGGTGCGAACCGAACCCGGGGGTGTTCGGCTCATCACTACTGACCACCAATGTAAGGAACATTCTTCCCACTGATCACCAATGTAAGGAACATTCTTCCCACTGATCACCAATGTAAGGAACATTCTTCCCACTGATCACCAATGTAAGGAACATTCTTCCCACTGATCACCAATGTAAGGAGCATTCTTCTCACTGATCACCAATGTAAGGAACATTCTTCCCACTGATCACCAATGTAAGGAACATTCTTCCCACTGATCACCAATGTAAGGAGCATTCTTCCCACTGATCACCAATCTAAGGAACATTCTTCCCACTGATCACCAATGTAAGGAACATTCTTCCCACTGATCACCAATGTAAGGAGCATTCTTCCCACTGATCACCAATGTAAGGAACATTCTTCCCACTGATCACCAATCTAAGGAACATTCTTCCCACTGATCACCAATGTAAGGATCATTCTTCTCACTGATCACCAATGTAAGGAGCATTCTTCCCACTGATCACCAATGTAAGGGACATTCTTCCCACTGATCACCAATGTAAGGAGCATTCTTCCCACTGATCACCAATGTAAGGATCATTCTTCTCACTGATCACCAATGTAAGGGACATTCTTCCCACTGATCACCAATGCAAGGAGCATTCTTCCCACTGATCACCAATGTAAGGAGCATTCTTCCCACTGATCACCAATGCAAGGAGCATTCTTCCCACTGATCACCAATGTAAGGAGCATTCTTCCCACTGATCACCAATGTAAGGAACATTCTTCCCACTGATCACCAATGTAAGGAACATTCTTCTCACTGACCTCCAATGTAAGGAACATTCTTCTCACTGATCACCAATGTAAGGAACATTCTTCCCACTGATCACCAATGTAAGGAACATTCTTCCCACTGATCACCAATGTAAGGAACATTCTTCCCACTGATCACCAATGTAAGGAACATTCTTCTCACTGACCTCCAATGTAAGGAACATTCTTCTCACTGATCACCAATGTAAGGAACATTCTTCCCACTGATCACCAATGTAAGGAACATTCTTCCCACTGATCACCAATGTAAGGAACATTCTTCCCACTGATCACCAATGTAAGGAGCATTCTTCCCACTGATCACCAATGTAAGGAACATTCTTCCCACTGATCACCAATGTAAGGAACATTCTTCCCACTGATCACCAATGTAAGGGACATTCTTCTCACTGATCACCAATGTAAGGAGCATTCTTCCCACTGATCACCAATGTAAGGAACATTCTTCCCACTGATCACCAATGTAAGGAACATTCTTCCCACTGATCACCAATGTAAGGGACATTCTTCCCACTGATCACCAATGTAAGGAACATTCTTCCCACTGACCACCAATGTAAGGAACATTCTTCCCACTGATCACCAATGTAAGGGACATTCTTCCCACTGATCACCAATGTAAGGGACATTCTTCCCACTGATCACCAATGTAAGGAGCATTCTTCCCACTGATCACCAATCTAAGGAACATTCTTCCCACTGACCACCAATGTAAGGAACATTCTTCCCACTGACCACCAATGTAAGGGACATTCTTCTCACTGATCACCAATGTAAGGAACATTCTTCCCACTGATCACCAATGTAAGGGACATTCTTCCCACTGATCACCAATCTAAGGAACATTCTTCCCACTGATCACCAATGTAAGGAACATTCTTCCCACTGATCACCAATGTAAGGAACATTCTTCCCACTGATCACCAATGTAAGGGACATTCTTCCCACTGATCACCAATGTAAGGAACATTCTTCCCACTGATCACCAATGTAAGGGACATTCTTCCCACTGATCACCAATGTAAGGAGCATTCTTCCCACTGATCACCAATCTAAGGAACATTCTTCCCACTGATCACCAATGTAAGGAACATTCTTCCCACTGATCACCAATGTAAGGAACATTCTTCCCGCTGATCACCAATGTAAGGAGCATTCTTCCCACTGATCACCAATGTAAGGAACATTCTTCCCACTGATCACCAATCTAAGGAACATTCTTCTCACTGGAACATTCTTCCCACTGACCACCAATGTAAGGAACATTCTTCTCACTGATCACCAATGTAAGCAACATTCTTCCCACTGATCACCAATGTAAGGAACATTCTTCCCACTGATCACCAATGTAAGGAACATTCTTCTCACTGACCTCCAATGTAAGGAACATTCTTCTCACTGATCACCAATGTAAGGAACATTCTTCCCACTGATCACCAATGTAAGGAACATTCTTCCCACTGATCACCAATGTAAGGAACATTCTTCCCACTGATCACCAATCTAAGGAACATTCTTCCCACTGACCACCAATGTAAGGAACATTCTTCCCACTGATCACCAATGTAAGAAACATTCTTCCCACTGATCACCAATGTAAGCAACATTCTTCCCACTGATCACCAATGTAAGGAACATTCTTCCCACTGATCACCAATGTAAGGAACATTCTTCTCACTGACCTCCAATGTAAGGAACATTCTTCTCACTGATCACCAATGTAAGGAACATTCTTCCCACTGATCACCAATGTAAGGAACATTCTTCCCACTGATCACCAATGTAAGGAACATTCTTCCCACTGATCACCAATCTAAGGAACATTCTTCCCACTGATCACCAATGTAAGGAACATTCTTCCCACTGATCACCAATCTAAGGAACATTCTTCCCACTGATCACCAATGTAAGAAACATTCTTCCCACTGATCACCAATGTAAGGAACATTCTTCCCAATGATCACCAATGTAAGGAACATTCTTCCCACTGACCACCAATGTAAGGAACATTCTTCCCACTGACCACCAATGTAAGGAACATTCTTCTCACTGATCACCAATGTAAGGAACATTCTTCCCACTGACCACCAATGTAAGGAACATTCTTCCCACTGATCACCAATGTAAGGAACATTCTTCTCACTGGAACATTCTTCCCACTGACCACCAATGTAAGGAACATTCTTCTCACTGATCACCAATGTAAGCAACATTCTTCCCACTGATCACCAATGTAAGGAACATTCTTCCCACTGATCACCAATGTAAGGAACATTCTTCTCACTGACCACCAATGTAAGGGACATTCTTCTCACTGACCTCCAATGTAAGGAACATTCTTCTCACTGACCACCAATGTAAGGAACATTCTTCCCACTGACCACCAATGTAAGGAACATTCTTCCCACTGATCACCAATGTAAGGAACATTCTTCCCACTGACCACCAATGTAAGGGATATTCTTCTCACTGACCTCCAATGTAAGGGACATTCTTCTCACTGACCTCCAATGTAAGGAACATTCTTCTCACTGACCACCAATGTAAGGAACATTCTTCTCACTGACCACCAATGTAAGGAACATTCTTCCCACTGATCACCAATGTAAGGAACATTCTTCTCACTGACCACCAATGTAAGGAACATTCTTCTCACTGACCACCAATGTAAGGAACATTCTTCTCACTGACCACCAATGTAAGGAACATTCTTCCCACTGATCACCAATGTAAGGGACATTCTTCTCACTGACCTCCAATGTAAGGAACATTCTTCTCACTGACCACCAATGTAAGGAACATTCTTCTCACTGACCACCAATGTAAGGAACATTCTTCCCACTGATCACCAATGTAAGTAGCATTCTTCCCACTGATCACCAATCTAAGGAACATTCTTCCCACTGATCACCAATGTAAGGAACATTCTTCCCACTGATCACCAATGTAAGGAACATTCTTCTCACTGACCTCCAATGTAAGGAACATTCTTCTCACTGATCACCAATGTAAGGAACATTCTTCCCACTGATCACCAATGTAAGGAACATTCTTCCCACTGATCACCAATGTAAGGAACATTCTTCCCACTGATCACCAATGTAAGGAACATTCTTCCCACTGATCACCAATGTAAGGGACATTCTTCTCACTGACCTCCAATGTAAGGAACATTCTTCTCACTGATCACCAATGTAAGGAACATTCTTCCCACTGATCACCAATGTAAGGAACATTCTTCCCACTGATCACCAATGTAAGGAACATTCTTCCCACTGATCACCAATGTAAGGAGCATTCTTCCCACTGATCACCAATCTAAGGAACATTCTTCCCACTGATCACCAATGTAAGGAACATTCTTCCCACTGATCACCAATGTAAGGAACATTCTTCCCACTGATCACCAATGTAAGGAGCATTCTTCCCACTGATCACCAATGTAAGGAACATTCTTCCCACTGATCACCAATCTAAGGAACATTCTTCCCACTGATCACCAATGTAAGGAACATTCTTCCCACTGATCACCAATCTAAGGAACATTCTTCCCACTGATCACCAATGTAAGGAGCATTCTTCCCACTGATCACCAATGTAAGGAACATTCTTCCCACTGATCACCAATGTAAGGAGCATTCTTCCCACTGATCACCAATGTAAGGAACATTCTTCCCACTGATCACCAATGTAAGGAACATTCTTCCCACTGATCACCAATGCAAGGAGCATTCTTCCCACTGACCACCAATGTAAGGATCATTCTTCTCACTGATCACCAATGTAAGGAACATTCTTCCCACTGACCACCAATGCAAGGAGCATTCTTCCCACTGACCACCAATGTAAGGATCATTCTTCTCACTGATCACCAATGTAAGGAGCATTCTTCCCACTGACCACCAATGTAAGGATCATTCTTCTCACTGATCACCAATGTAAGGAGCATTCTTCCCACTGATCACCAATGTAAGGAACATTCTTCCCACTGATCACCAATGTAAGGAACATTCTTCCCACTGACCACCAATGCAAGGAGCATTCTTCCAACTGACCACCAATGTAAGGATCATTCTTCCCACTGATCACCAATGTAAGGATCATTCTTCTCACTGATCACCAATGTAAGGAGCATTCTTCCCACTGATCACCAATGCAAGGAGCATTCTTCCCACTGACCACCAATGTAAGGAACATTCTTCCCACTGATCACCAATGTAAGGAACATTCTTCCCACTGATCACCAATGTAAGGAACATTCTTCCCACTGATCACCAATGTAAGGAACATTCTTCCCACTGATCACCAATGTAAGGAGCATTCTTCTCACTGATCACCAATGTAAGGAACATTCTTCCCACTGATCACCAATGTAAGGAACATTCTTCCCACTGATCACCAATGTAAGGAGCATTCTTCCCACTGATCACCAATCTAAGGAACATTCTTCCCACTGATCACCAATGTAAGGAACATTCTTCCCACTGATCACCAATGTAAGGAGCATTCTTCCCACTGATCACCAATGTAAGGAACATTCTTCCCACTGATCACCAATCTAAGGAACATTCTTCCCACTGATCACCAATGTAAGGATCATTCTTCTCACTGATCACCAATGTAAGGAGCATTCTTCCCACTGATCACCAATGTAAGGGACATTCTTCCCACTGATCACCAATGTAAGGAGCATTCTTCCCAGTGATCACCAATGTAAGGAACATTCTTCTCACTGATCACCAATGTAAGGAGCATTCTTCCCACTGATCACCAATGTAAGGGACATTCTTCCCACTGATCACCAATGCAAGGAGCATTCTTCCCACTGATCACCAATGTAAGGAGCATTCTTCCCACTGATCACCAATGTAAGGATCATTCTTCTCACTGATCACCAATGTAAGGAGCATTCTTCCCACTGATCACCAATGTAAGGGACATTCTTCCCACTGATCACCAATGCAAGGAGCATTCTTCCCACTGATCACCAATGTAAGGAGCATTCTTCCCACTGATCACCAATGCAAGGAGCATTCTTCCCACTGATCACCAATGTAAGGAGCATTCTTCCCACTGATCACCAATGTAAGGAACATTCTTCCCACTGATCACCAATGCAAGGAGCATTCTTCCCACTGACCACCAATGTAAGGAACATTCTTCCCACTGACCACCAATGTAAGGAACATTCTTCCCACTGATCACCAATGCAAGGAGCATTCTTCCCACTGACCACCAATGTAAGGAACATTCTTCCCACTGATCACCAATGTAAGGGACATTCTTCCCACTGATCACCAATGTAAGGAGCATTCTTCCCACTGATCACCAATGTAAGGAGCATTCTTCTCACTGATCACCAATGTAAGGAGCATTCTTCTCACTAATCACTAGGCTTGTGCAATTCGTTTCGTAACGAATTGAAATTCGTCCGAATTTAGCAACTTTCGGACATTCGGAAGCATTCGAATTTCCGAACAAAGCAATTACGAATAAGACCGAATCCGAAATAAATTATACCGCAAATAGCGAATGCCCGAATGTCTTCGGCATAATTCGTTATGAAAAAGTTACGAATGTACGAATCCATACGAAGCACAATAACACTCACTCTGCTCTGCTCTCTGCTTCTCCCACACCGTGCTGAACTCCCTCTCAAAATGGTGTACAGGGGCGGAGGTTATAGCCGCATGTAAAAAACGAAAGTAAAATACGAGATTTCGAATCCATTCGAAGCACAATAACACTCACTCTGCTCTGCTCTCTGCTTCTCCCTCACCGTGCTGAACCCTCTCAAAATGGTGTACAGGGGCGGAGCCTATAGCCGCATGTTAAAAACGAAAGTAAAATACGAGATTTCGAATCGTTACAAATAACCGCAATGTATTTAGAAAAGTACAAATCCATTCGAAGCACATTAGGCATAATAGGCAGCGTCGTTGTGAGAGAGACACGGAAAATTACGAATCAACGAACCCAAAAAAAGTTACGAAAGTAGGAGTTGTGTCCAGAATCAACGAAAAACAACGTACTCTACCGAAAGTACGAACCCAAAAAAAGTTACGAAAGTAGGAGTTGTGTCCAGAATCAACGAAAAACAACGTACTCTACCGAAAGTACGAATTATAAAGCAACAAAAAATTCAACGAAAAATGTCGCTTGCAAAAATACGAATGAGTCCGAACACGAAAAATCCCGTCTAGCAAAATTACGAATGATTACGAATCAACAGGACCGGAAAGAAACGAACCGAAACGGAACGAATTTTTCCGTTGTGCACAAGTCTACTAATCACCAATGTAAGGAGCATTCTTCTCACTGATCACCAATGTAAGGGACATTCTTCTCACTGATCACCAATGTAAGGAGCATTCTTCTCACTGATCACCAATGTAAGGAGCATTCTTCTCACTGATCACCAATGTAAGGAACATTCTTCCCACTGATCACCAATGTAAGGAGCATTCTTCCCACTGATCTCCAATGTAAGGAGCATTCTTCCCACTGATCACCAATGTAAGGAACATTCTTCCCACTGATCACCAATGTAAGGAGCATTCTTCTCACTGACCACCAATGTAAGGAGCATTCTTCTCACTGATCACCAATGCAAGGAGCATTCTTCTCACTGATCACCAATGTAAGGAGCATTCTTCTCACTGACCACCAATGTAAGGAGCATTCTTCTCACTGATCACCAATGCAAGGAGCATTCTTCTCACTGATCACCAATGTAAGGAGCATTCTTCTCACTAATCACCAATGTAAGGAACATTCTTCCCACTGATCACCAATGTAAGGAGCATTCTTCTCACTGATCACCAATGTAAGGAGCATTCTTCTCACTGATCACCAATGCAAGGAGCATTCTTTCCTTCCTCCATTTTAAAAAGCTTATGATAAGCTTTTTTGCTATCTGTAAGGGGAACATTCTTACTGACCACCAGTATAAGGAGCATTCTTCCCACTGACCACCATTGTAAGGATCATTCTTTTCGCTGGCCACCAATGTAAGGAACATTCTTCCTACTGACCATAATGCTAATGTACCGTGAGCTATAGATGTAGTAATCATTAGCAGAGACTGGAAGGTTATTTCAAGGATTCCTCCATGTTTCTAGTGTGATGTAGGAGGCATGGAGGAGATGGAAGCTGCAGGCACCAAAGACACTGGAAACAAGGTACAGGGAAGCCTCTAGCAGCATGGGGCTGAGCCTAGATGCTGAGCCACATGTCAATTTTCAGCCTTGGCAGCCAGGAGAGCAGCCTCTGGATTAGCTATGGTGCCATCACCCATCACTGTGTATCCGAAGAGAGGTAAGTGTGGCAGGTAGTTGGGCTAGTTTAAAGTATCTTTGAGGTTTAGCCTTACTGCCTCGTGCCCTCAACCTTTAATGATCTGCTGTGCCTGCTGCTCTTTTCAGTTTCTGCAAAATGTTATTACCTGAAGTAAAAAAAAATCCCGAAGCGGTTTTTGCATCGGTCACATTTGCGTTTGAGAACTTGTTGTCGGCTTCGCCTTATGGCCTAATAATTTACAAGCAGAGCAGCGGAAGCAACAAATCTAAGTTTTTAATGGACGGAGGCATCGTTGAGTGAGCAGATCATATCCCACTATAGGTCACATATAGCCTGTTCATTGGTATTTTGTCAGCCTTCTAACTAAAATATTTTCTGCTTAATGCAGCGCAGCCAGCTGAGCGCCACATCAGCTACTGGCTAATGTGTTTACGGAGGGCATTCTTGAATACTGATAAAAAGAAAGACTGCATAAAAGCAGAAAAATTGCAAATTCACAACAAAAAATAGTTTTTTCGGAACCCCTTCAGCTGCTGAGCCAATTTGATACAGTATAACTGAAATGAGAACACAGCGTGATACCGGCAAGCCAAAACCCAGCCAAGGAAAAGTTTGGGACAACTTTTTGGCAATTCCAACTCACAAAAGGTCTTATGCCCTGTACACACGATCGGATTTCCGATGGAATTAAAATCCAATGGAGTTTTCCGTCGGAATTCCGATGAAGCTGACTTCCATCAGTCTTGCATACACACCATCAGACAAAATTCCTGACCGTCCAAAACACGGTGACGTAAAACACTCAGACGAGCCGAGAAAAATGAAGTTCAATGCTTCTGAGCATGCGTCGACTTGATTCTGGGCATGCGTGGGTTTTTTCTCTGTTGGAGTTCCACACAGACGATCGGAATTTCCTATCGTTTTGTTTTCTATCAAAATTTTTTAAAACATGTTCTATTTTTTTACACCAATGGAAAAAAGTCAGATGTGGCCCACACACGATCGTTTTTTCCGATAAAAAAAGTCCATCGGACTTTTTTCATCGGAAAAAACGATCGTGTGTACGGGGCATTAGAGGGTCTCCACATTAAAACAGAGAGTAAATAATAATTTGCAAGTTGCAGTAACCCACATAGCAAACATTGGGTCAGCAGCCCCTTTAAGCTACCCAGCTGAGCGTTACTCCCTTGCCGCTCAGCTTGTTGATACCTTCCTGGCTTTCAAGGACAGCATGAGGAAAGGAGAGCAAGAAGAGGACTTTCCTTGGCTGCGGCCACTGCCAAGGGACTGGACCTGCCCCTAGCAACAAGGGGAGAAGAATTTATTGCCCGCTCCCATGGCTGTTTTTGGCATTGGATGTTGTCCATCCCTTGCGATAGCAATAAAGTTGATAGAAAAAAAAAAGGTACAATGTTAAAAAATACATTTAAATAAAATAAATAATAAAAAAAAAATGCGCACATAGGTCGTGCACGCATATGTAAACGGTGAGCGCACCACACATGTGAGGTATAGCAGTGAATGTCAGAGTAATGCCGCATACACACGACCACTTTTCTCGACGAGAAAAACTGCATTTTTTTTTTCGCCGAGAAAAACGATCGTCTGTGGGCTTTATGTCGTTTTTCTCGTCGAGAAAAACGGCACAAAAAACGACGAGAAAAATTAGAACATGTTCTAAATTTTCTCATCGTTTTTTCCAGCATTTTTTTCCGCGGCAGTTTTCCCATAGGGAGACACTGCCGCGGAGCTCACAGACGGTCGTTTTTCTCGTCAAAGAAAAAATGATGGGAAAAACTACCGTGTGTACGGAACCAAGCGGTTCCCTCGTTTTTCCTGTCATTATTCACGGCGGTTTTTTAACCGCCGTGAATAATGATCGTGTGTACGCGGCATTAGAGCAATAATTCTAGTGCCAGACCTCCTCTAAACTGGTAACCTGTAAAGGCTTTTAGAGTGCCGCCTATTGAAATTTTTAAGTACCGTAGTTTGGCGCCCATCCACGGACGTACCCAATTTAAAAGCATGACATGTTAGGTATCTATTTACTTGGCGTAACGTCATTGTTTATATTTTACTAAAAAATTTTGCATTAAAATTCATTAACCACTTCCATTCCGGGCCATTGTAAAATGACGCTGGCAGGAACCCTCTCTCCCTCTGGGTGGACGTCATATGACGTCCTGGGCTTTGTGGGGGGATATCTGAATGATGGGTGCAGCTAGAGGCATCATTCAGATATCCTTCTCTTCTACCAGCGATTCTGCGCACCATAAGAATGATCATAGTGGCGGTTCCGCCGCTTGATCGTTCTTATAGGCGGCGGGAGGGGACATCCCCCCTCCCTCCGCTATCCGGTGCTTCTCCGGGCTCTCCTGTGCCATCGGGGGCCCGGAGAAAGAATCGTCCGGCGCCGGTGGTCACATGATGAGCATAGAGATGACTGGTGACCAGATGGTCACCAGTCATCTCTATGACCGTCGTAGGCCCGGACGCGATGTGATGACGTCACGCCCGGGTTCCCAAAGGTAAACAAAGCCGCCATTGCAGCTGAAAGCATGAGATTGGTGATTTATTTTTCCCGATCTCATGCTTTTCAGCCTGAAGGAGAGATGTGGTGTCTTATTGACCCGGCATCTCTCCATAAAGAGGACCTGTCACACACATTCCTATTACAAGGGATGTTTACATTCCTTGTAATAGGAATAAAAGTGATCAAAAAAAAAAAAAAAGGAAAAAAAAAGTGTAAAAAAAAATAAAAAAATAAGTAAAAAAAATAAAAATAATACTAATAAAAAAAAAAAAGTAAAACGCCCCTGTCCCCGGTAGCTCGCGCTCAGAAGCAAACGCACACGTAAGTCCCGCCCACATATGTAAACGCCGTTCAAACCACATATGTGAGATATCGCCGCGTGCGTTAGAGCGCGTGCAACAATTCTAGCACTAGACCTCCTCTGAAACTCTAACCTGGTAACCTGTAAAAAATTTCAAAGCGCCGCCTATGGAGATTTTTAAGTACCGAAGTTTGGCGCCATTCCATGAGTGTGCGCAATTTTAAAGCGTGACATGTTAGGTATCTATTTACTCGGCGTAATATCATCTTTCATATTTTACAAAAAAATTGGGCTAACTTTACTGTTTTGTTATTTTTTAATTCATGAAAAATTATTGCGCAAATACCGTGCAAGAAAAAAAGTTGTAACGACCGTCATTTTATCCCCTAGGGGGTGTCTGCTAAAAAAAAAAAACATATATAATGTTTCGGGGTTCTGAGTAATTTTCTAGCAAAAGAATGATGATTTGTACATGTAGGAGAGAAGTGCCAGAATAGGCCCGGTATGGAAGTGGTATAAAAAGCCCGGTGTTGAAAGGGTTAAAGTGCATAAAAAAAAAAACATTACAGTAATTGAGTTTGAAATATCGCTGTGTGTAACATGTGACATAAAAAAAATTTGCAACACCCACCATTTTATTCTCTAGGACCTCTGCTTCAATATATATATATATGTATTTATTTATTTTTTTGAAGGAGAGAAATGTTAGGATTGGCCTGGATGGCAAGGGGTTAAACATGTGTGCAAGAAACAGAAAAACGGCCATGGAATCAAAAGGATTTGATCGCTGATTGGTTACCTTAAGATACCGAAACTCGTACATAGGTCTTCATTATATTTATGGAGATTCTGTTGTGTATAAAGTGTGTATACACACACACAAAGATCTAGATAGATAGATACAATAGATAGATAGATAGACAGACAGATAGATCAATAGATACAATATATATATATATAGATACAATAGATAGATAGAATAGATAGATAGATAGATACAATAGTTAGATAGATAGATCGATAGATAGATAGATAGATATGGTAGATAGATACGGTAGATAGATAAATAGATACAATAGATAGATAGATAGATAGATACATCTATCTATCTATTGTATCTATCTATCTATCTATTGTATCTATCTATCTATCTATCTATCTATCTATCTATTGTATCTATCTATCTATCTATTGTATCTATCTATCTATTGTATCTATATATCTATATATCTATCTATCTATCTATTGTATCTATCTATCTATCTATTGTATCTATCTATCTATTGTATCTATATATCTATATATCTATCTATCTATCTGATAGATAGATACAATAGATAGATAGATACAATAGATAGATAGATAGATAGATACAATAGATAGATAGATTACATCTATCTTTCTATTGTATCTATCTATCTATCTATCTATCTATCTATTGTATCTATCTATCGTATCTATCTATTTATCTATCTGATAGATAGATAGATAGATAGATAGATAGATAGATAGATAGATAGATAGATAGATAGATAGATAGTATTTTATATATTATAGATATAAAAAAAAGAAAAATTATTTAAACAATTATTATTATTAATTATGTATTTCTTAAATAATTTTTGTTCTGCTTGTCTGTTAGCTAGAACTTGATTTTTAGATTTTACTGTCAAAGTTGAAAAAGCTGAGAGGTACATAGATAAGATCTGGCTGTATATATATATATATATACATCACACGGAACTGAAACGCGTTGTGTCTCATTTAATGAAATGAAGAGGTAAATTCCTTTTTTTTATATAACTGTATTGATCCGGGACGGAGACATATAAAATTAATGAGCGTTTCCTGCCCAATGCGCGGTCTTAAGAGTCGTTGCGGAGAGTTAAATTGACCTTTTCGGACATTACGTGAAATCTGGGGTTATTTTAATTGACTCTGCAGGGACCACTTGGAAAATTACCGATTTCCTTGCATCCCATTTGAGTTCTTTTCTTTGCGTCGCCTCGTCTTTTATATCGGACATAAATTGTTGGGTGGGGGGGAGAGGGAGGGGGGGTTTGGTTATGCAAATGACATTTTGACATTCCTTTTTAAATTTCCCCTTTTTACTTTCTAATAGATGTACCTGCGGCGCTGCGTCCTCCTCGCCCAACTTAGCAAACTTTCAGTTCAGTTTCCAATGTTTTGCAGCGTTGTGTATTGATTAGGCGCGACCAGTCGGTTGAACCGGCGTTCTCCTAATAACTAATGGACTTCATGATTCGTGTTCTCAATAATTGAAAAATTCAAGGTTGGGTAGTTTTCACTTATGTCAGACTGATTTTCTGTCTTAATCCATAGCTGTAGCTGGGTGCCGTGTGTAGAAAAAACATTATTAATTACTAACTGATAGAACCGCTTGTTAAAGGACAACGCTCTGCAAATTAAGAAAAATAAATAAAAAAAGGTATAGGAAGAATTGGCGAGTTTAACAAAACCCTAAAAGGATGATATGTAGTCTGTTAATGCACTAGTGTAGTATCAAAAAAAAAAATATTTTTAAAAAATATTTTATAATAAATATATTAAATAATTTAAAAAAAATTTAACATAATTAAAATAAATAATTAAAATAATTCTAGACCCGCTTGTTAAAGCACCACGCTCGGCAAATTAAGAAAAAAATTATTAAATATAAAAAAGATAGGGAGATTTGGCAAGTTTAACAAAACCCTAAAAGGATGATATGTAGTCTGTAAATGCACTAGTGTAGTATCAACAAAAACAAAAAAATGTAATTTTTTATTTTTTTTTATAATAAATATTTTAAATAATTAAAAAAAAAATTACATAATTAAAGGAAATAATTAAAATAATTCTAGACCTGCTTGTTAAAGCACCACGCTTGCCAAATTTAACAAAACCCTAGCAGGATGATGTATAGTCTGTTAATGCACTGTTAGTAGTATCAAAAATATAAACAAAAAAAATTGTAATTTAAAAAATAAAGTTTGATTATTTAAATAATTTTAAATATTTAATTAAATAATTAAAATAATTAAATTAAATAATTAAGTAATTAAAAAAATGAAATAATTAAATAAAATTATTAAAAATATTAAAATAAATAATTAAAAAAATGATAGAGCCGCTTGTTAAAGGACAACTCTTGGCAAATTGGGGGGAAAAAAAAGCTATAGGAAGAATTGGTGGGTTTAACAAAACAGGATAATGTGTAGTCTGTTAATGCACTGTGTAGTATAAAAAAAAATAATAATATATATATATGTAATTTTAAAAAAAAATGATAATTAAATATTTAATATAATTTTAAAAAAATATTAAAATAATTAAATGAAATAATTAAGTAGTTTAAAAAAATGAAATAATTAAACAAAAGTATTCAAAATATTTAATTACATAATTTAATAATTTAAAAAAATGATAGAACCGCTTGTTAAAGGACAACTCTTGGCAAATTAGGAAAGAAAAAAGGTATAGGAAGAATTGGTGGGTTTAACAAAACAGGATGATGTGTAGTATGTTAATGCACTGTGTAGTGTCATAAATGTATATATGTAAAAAAAATTGTAATTTAAAAAAAAAAGTTTGATAATTAAATATTTAAAATAATTAAAAAAATAATTAAAATAATTAATCCTTGTTAAAGGACAACTCTTGACAAATTAGGAAAAAAAAAAGTATAGGAAGAATAGGTGGGTTTAACAAAACCCTGACAGGATGATGTGTAGTCTGTTAATGCACTGAGTGGTATCAAACATATAAACAAACAAAAAAAATGTAATTTAAAAAAAAAGTTTGATAATTAAATATTTAAAATTATTTAAAAAAATAATTATAATAATTAAATGAAATAATTAAGTAATTTAAAAATGAAATAATTAAACAAAAGTATTCAAAATATTTAATTATATAATTAAATAATAAAATCAAATGATAGAACCGCTTGTTAAAGGACAACTCTTGGAAAATTAGAAAAAAAAAGGTATAGGAAGAATTGGTGGGTTTAACAAAACCCTGACAGGATGATGTGTAGTCTGTTAATGCACTGTGTGGTATCAAACATATAAACAAAAAAAAAATGTCATTTTAAAAAAAAAGTTTGATAATTAAATATTTAAAATAATTTAAAAAAAATATTAAAATAACTAAATGAAATAATTAAGTAATTTAAAAATGAAATAATTAAACAAAAGTATTAAAAATATTTAATTAAATAATTAAATAATTAAAAAAAATGATCGAACCGCTTGGTTAAAGGACAACTCTTGGCAAATTAGGAAAGAAAAAAGCTATAGGAAGACGTGGTGGGTTTAACAAAACAGGATGATGTGTAGTCTGTTAATGCACTGTGTAGTATATATATAAAAAAATAATATATATATATATATGTAATTTAAAAAAAAATGATAATTAAATATTTAATATAATTAAAAAAAATATTAAAATAATTAAATTAAATAATTTAGTAGTTTAAAAAATGAAATAATTAAACAAAAGTATTCAAAATATTTAATTACATAATTAAATAATTAAAAAAAATGATAGAACCGCTTGTTAAAGGACAACTCTTGGCAAATTAGGAAATAAAAAAGGTATAGGAAGAATTGGTGGGTTTAACAAAACAGGGTGATGCGTAGTATGTTAATGCACTGTGTAGTGTCAAAAATATATATATGTAAAAAAAATTGTAATTTAAAAAAAAAGATTTGATAATTAAATATTTAAAATAATTAAAAAAATAATTAAAATAATTAATCCTTGTTAAAGGACAACTCTTGACAAATTAGGAAAAAGAAAAGGTATAGGAAGAATTGGTGGGTTTAACAAAACCCTGACAGGATGATGTGTAGTCTGTTAATGCACTGAGTGGTATCAAACATATAAACAAAAAAAAAAAAAAATGTAATTTAAAAAAAAAAGTTTGATAATTAAATATTTAAAATTATTTAAAAAAATAATTATAATAATTAAATGAAATAATTAAGTAATTTAAAAATGAAATAATTAACCAAAAGTATTCAAAATATTTAATTATATAATTGAATAATAAAATCAAATGATAGAACCGCTTGTTAAAGGACAACTCTTGGAAAATTAGAAAAAAAAAAAAAAGGTATAGGAAGAATTGGTGGGTTTAACAAAACCCTGACAGGATGATGTGTAGTCTGTTAATGCACTGTGTGGTATCAAACATATAAAAAAAAAAATGTCATTTTTTAAAAAAAGGTTGATAATTAAATATTTAAAATAATTTAAAAAAATTATTAAAATAACTAAATGAAATAATTAAGTAATTTAAAAATGAAATAATTAAATAAAAGTATTCAAAATATTTAATTATATAATTATATAATAAAATCAAATGATAGAACCGCTTGTTAAAGGACAACTCTTGGAAAATTAGAAAAAAAAAAAAAAAAGTATAGGAAGAATTGGTGGGTTTAACAAAACCCTGACAGGATGATGTGTAGTCTGTTAATGCACTGTGTGGTATCAAACATATAAACAAAAAACCCCCCAAAAAAAATAATTTAAAAAAAAAAAAGGTTTGATAATTAAATATTTAAAATAATTTAAAAAAAAATTATTAAAATAACTAAATGAAATAATTAAGTAATTTAAAAATGAAATAATTAAACAAAAGTATTAAAATATTTAATTAAATAATTAAATAATTAAAAAATGATCGAACCGCTTGGTTAAAGGACAACTCTTGGCAAATTAGGAAAGAAAAAAGCTATAGGAAGAATTGGTGGGTTTAACAAAACAGGATGATGTGTAGTCTGTTAATGCACTGTGTAGTATCAAAAATATATATATATATATATATTAAAAAAAAAAAGTAATTTTTTTTTATTTTTTATAATTAAATATTTAACACAGCGCAAGGGTCCTCTACTGACTCAGACCAATAGCTCTGCAATTAGTAAAACTCATGCTCTCTGCTGCTTGAGGAAATCTGTCTCTGACTCAGCAGGGGGGGGGGGGTGTCAGACCTCGGCAGAGGGACCACTGCTTCCACACACAGAACAAGGGTCCTTTTATTTAGCATGCTGGCAGGGGACAGGCTTTTCTACTCAGGCTGTTGCTCCTTTCTAAAAAAAATAATAAAAAAATGAACTATTAGAGACTGCTGCAGTTGTGAACAAGGCCTAACTCTGGAGGACATATTAGACCTCGGCAGAGGGACCACTGCTTACACACACAGAACAAGGGTCCTTCTATTTGGGCTTTTCTACTCTAGTCTGTGGCTGCTTTCTAAAAAAAAAAAAAACGAAAAAAAAAAAACTATAAGATTTGGCACATCTTTTTGTTTTTGCGCTCCTGGAATGTGTTTAGCTGATGTAAACGGAAAGTTCATGTGAGTTTTATTCTTCCTGGATGCCAAGGTGAAAAATCCGGATTCAGCTTGTTTACTTGGGTAACAGAATGGAGAACGAGTGTAAAACCGGGATGATCAGACAGGAGAGTAGAGACGACAAGAACGCTCGACAGGGTTTCGGCCTCCGCTGGGGTTATTTTTCTAGGAAAATCGCAGGTTCGGCTCGACGCTGCGTCCGTGGGGGGGGGGGGGGTCCCCCCGCGGAGAAAATCTCCTTGATTTACTATTCTGTCTGTACTAGGTGGAGAGGTTGTAACATCTCACCCTGCTGCGCCTTTCTGCTAAACAGCGACCCCACACCTCAACCGCCACCATCAATATTCATGCCGCGCACCGCCATAAATATGCATGATGTGTACCGTAATAAATATGTAATGCGGGATTCTGTCATAAATATAAATACGACCAGCAGGAATTATCGGAGCGGCTTTTGCTGACACGGGCAAAATGGAAATAAGCGCCAATCCCCGGGGGGGCTTACAATCTGATCACCGTTACTAAAGAGAACCTGGCATCTTAAATGGGGTGGGCGATCACAAAATCGATTGCTAATATAATATGCTTTATTAAAGTGGTCTGCTCACAACTTTGATGTGGCCACCTAAGCACTTTGTAGATAGAGACTGTGAGCATGCATCTGAAATACATATTAAGGGATGTTTTCTACGGGTCATAGAATTGGAAATCCATGTCTGTATGGACTCAATATGTTATACTTGGTACTGTTACTGTAACCCAGATTTATCTATGCTTCTGTATTCTAGTATTTTCCTTTTATTCTTATTTTTATTTTATTTTTTCCCCTCTCCAACTTCTGTTTCCCTATTGAAATTTCAATAAAAACATTTGACAAAGAATTGGAAATCCTGTTCTGCCAGCCATGTGATCACCTTGATGTAACTACAGTGGCAGTTAGTTCATTACATATGCAGGCCCTGCTTCCTGCTTTGCTTTGCTACACCAAGGTTGTGCTTCATATCTCATACTTGATCCTCATACTGAAAGAATATGAATCAGCTTGTAAGAGGGGCTTCGCTATGGGCTAATAGTGGAGCCAAGAGTAGACATGTGCAATTCGTTTAGTTTCAAATTCGTTTTTTAACGAATTTTGAGAAATTTGTTAATTCCGAAATTTCCGAATTTCCAAATTTCCGAATTTCCGAATTTCCGAATTACCGAAATTCCGAAATTCGGCATCTTGGAAATTCGGCATTTTGAAAATTCGGATTTTCGAAATTCCGAATTGCCGAATTTCGGAAATTGGGATTTTTGAATTTCGGAAATTCGAAAGTTCGAAAATTTGAAATTTCGAAAATTCGAAATTGCAAAATTCGAAAATCTAAAATTCGAAAATGGGAAATTTGGAAAGTCGAATTTCCGAATTTTCGAATTTCCGAATTTTTAGAATTTCCGAAACTCGGAAATTCGTTTTTTTTTCGTTTTCGTTTCATTCGTTTTTTTTTTTTTTGCTTTTTTCGGAAATTCGAAAAATTTGTTGTTTTTTGTTTTATTCTTTTTTTTGCTTTTTCGGAAATTTGGAAATTCGAAAATCCGGAATTACGAATATTCGAATTTCCGATTATCCGAATTCCGAATTTCCGAAAAAAAGCAAAAAAAACGAATAAAACGAAAACAACAAATTTTTCGAATTTCCCGAATTTCCAAAAAAAGCAAAAAAAACAATAAAACAAATTTTTTGAATTTCCCAAATTTCCGAATTTCCGAAAAAAAGCAAAGAAACGAATGAAACAAAAACGAAAAAAAAAACAAATTTTTCGGCAGTGCACATGTCTAGCCAAGAGCACAAATCCCTGCCACGCTACTGTCTGCGCCAGAACACTGTCCCTACTGCTGGGGCTGAGCCCTCCACCTTTTTGGGCCCCACCTAATGGCAGAGGCCTCCACATGACATTCTCGGCCGTTTGGACATTCATTTAGTTTCACTGTTTGATTGCTATCTGTGCCTAGGCTGGCACATTGGACATTTATCATATTGCACCGTTTATTGTATTGCACTGTTTCAATCATTTGCCTTGGTTTTTATCAACTTTATTTGTTCATCATGTTTATGATTCCTTTGCTTCATTATTTTATTCAGTGTTGATCATTCGCACACTATTATTATTTGCACTTGCACTTTAAACTGAAGTTATCTTGCACCTAGGCCTTTTGTATCAGCCATCCCACAGCGCAGCACCATCATTTTTACATATATTTAATTGTGTTACTGCAAGTTTAAATCCCTGTACACACGGACGGGAATCCCGTCAGAAAAAAAAACTTTGGTTTTCCCGACGGGACTCCCGGCAAGCTTGCCGAGTGTACACACACCCATTCAAAAGAACCACGTTCTTTTGAATGGCAAGAACGTGGTGATGTCATCGACTACGACGAGCCGGCGCTCGTCACATTTGATTCCATCGCCGCCATCTTGCTACACCCCACACTAACCTTGCATGCTACCGCGCATGCGTCAAAGTCTTTTCGAGCACGCACAGGTTTACCTTGGACAGGTAAGCATACAGACGACCGGTTTTCTCGGCAGGAAACACTCTGCCGAGAATCCTGACGAGAAAATAGAGAGCAGGTCCTCTATTTTTCTTAACGGGATTCCCGGCAGTTTTCCTGTCGGGAAAGCATACACACGCACGTTTTTCCCGGCAAGAAGCTCTCCCAGCAGTTTTCTTGCCGAGAAACCGGTTGTGTGTACGAGGCTTAACGCCATATATTTCATTGCGTTACTGCAAGTTTAATGCCATATATTTCATTGCGTTACTGCAAGTTTAACGCCATATAGTTCTGTGCATTACTGCAAGTTTAACGCCATATATTTCTGTGCATTACTGCAAATTTAACACTGTATATTTCATTGTGTTACTACAAGTTTAACGCCATATAGTTCTTATTTTACCTCCCACCACTCAGCCTGTTGGCAAGAGCACCTAAAAGCCACACAAAAGGGGCACAAATCTGTCCCTCCTCCTCACTCACCTCAGTCTGTCCCTGCTATACGTCATGACCTCTCAGCATCCTCCACTGACAGGGATGATGGTGTACTGTAGCTCAAAGTGCAAGCTTGTCAAAGCTGCTGGCTCTAAAACTTCTGCCTTTCCGCCTGGTGTATTCTGCCCCCTTCCCTGAATTTGCAGAATGTGCTGTACCACAATGGCAGGTTCCCAGTCACTATTTCTTTTCACGTAAGGCCATTCCAGCTCTCTACCATCACGTGGAGGGCAATGTTGTGGCATCGTTGGGCAAGGCAGTCAGCCGCAAAGTCCACGTTACTGCTGACACGTGGTCCAGCAAGCATGGGCATGGACGATATATTTCGTTCACAGCACACTGCTTTCAACTCGGAAGGATGCAGGACAGGGCTCAGTGCTGCAGCTTGTTGTGCCCCCACGTCTCCATACAGCTAGTGGTGATGATGCAAGATTTGTCAGCTCTACCCCCTCCTCCTCCTCCTCCTTGCCCTCCTCTGCTGAATTGTCCTATGAACCTCAAGTACCCCCTAAGTGTTCAAAGGGCTATTCAATGAGTCAGGCTAAAAGGTGCCATGCAGTGCTCCAGCTGGTGTGTCTAGGGGACAGGAACCACACCGGAGCAGAGATTCTTGCAGATCTGTAGGGACAGGCCCAGAGGTGGTTCACGCCACGCCAGCTGGAGCCAGGAATGGTGGTATGTGATAATGGCACTAAGCTCCTGTCCGCCCTTAGACAGGGAAAGTTGACACATGTGCCATTATTGGCACATGTCCTCAATTTGGTGGTGCAGCGTTACCAAAATAGGTTCCCAGGGTTGTAAGATCTACTAAAGCAGGCCAGAAGAGTCTGTAGCCTTTTTAGGCGGTCATACACAGTCAGTGCTCGGTTGGCTGAAATTCAACGTGAATTCCACCTGGCCTTAAACCGCCTGACTTGTGACATGCCCACCAGGTGGAACTCGACTTTGGCAATGCTGCAGCAGCTGCACATGCAGCAGAGGGCCGTCAATGAGTACCTGTGTGAGTATGGCACAACGACAGGCTTTGGCCGGCTCGGCTTTATTCCTTCACGCCAATGGCTGCTCATAAAGGATTCATGCACTGTACTGTCACCATTTGAGGAGGCCACAAGCATGGTGAGCTGTGACAATGCATGCATCAGTGACACAATCCCTGTTGTGTTCCTGCTGGAGCAGACTATGCGTGGCATTATGGACAGAGCATTTGAGGTAGAGCAGTGGGATGAAGAGGAGGACTTCCTTTCCTCTCAAGGTCCACTTTATGCAGACACTATTGTTCCTATGCCACAGAACACAGAAGAGGAGAGAGAGTAGGTGGAGGAGGAGGAGGAGGAGGAGGATTCTGGCAGTTTCGAAGGCATTGAAGCAGAGGAAGACATACGTCAACCAGTAGGAGATAATTTTCCATCCCCAGAACCCTTGGGAGTAGTACGTGGCTGGGAGGAGGTAGTTCCAGATACTGTAATCCTCAGTGACCCCAGGGAGTCTGCTTCTCATGTCTCCGCAAATTTGTGGTGCATGGACTTCCTCGTGTTTCAAAGCCTGCGAAAGGACCCAAGAATATGTGGCATAAAGGAAAAGGATCACTATTGGTTGGCAACCCTCCTTGACTAGGGGAAAGTCTCAGAACTCACCCCCTCTCCGTAGAGAGTGCAGAAGATGAAATCTCTTGAGGACACACAAAGAGTGCTATTGTGCTGGTGCAGGGAAGATGTGGGCTCCGGAGCTGTTGAAGAGAAAGAAGAGCCTGGGAGAACCTGCTGTGCCAGAGAAGGAAAGGTGTGGAGTCTAGAGCTGTTGCAGGGGTAGAAGAGCTGAGCAATGACCTCTTGTGCTGGTGCAAGGAAGGTGTGGGGTGTGGCGCTGTTGGACTGGAAGAGGAGCCTGGGAGAACATGCTGTGCTAGTGCAGAGAATGGTGTGAGGTCTAGAGCTGTGGGAGGGGTAGAGGAGCTGGACAAGGACCTATTGTGCTGATGCAGGGAAGGTGTGGGGTCTTGAGCTATTGGAGAGAAAGAGGAGCCTGGGAGAGCCTGCTATGCTGGAGGAGGGGAAGGTGAGGAGTGGGAGCTATCAGTGGAGGAGAAGAGATGAGGAAGGTCTTACTGTTCTGGTGCAAGGAAGGTGTGATGTGTAAAACTGTTGAAGGGGTAGAAGAGCATGTTTCCCACCCGGAGGTCCAAGGAAGTGTTTTGAAGAGCTTTAAATTAGAGAAGTAATGGGCACAGCTCTAAAGCCCTGTACACACGACCGGTTTTCGCGGCAGGAAAACTGCCAGGAGAGCTTTTGGCAGGGAATGCCGGCCATGTGTATGCTCCCTAGCAGTTTTCCCGAGAGGAAAACTGGTGGAAAAAAATAGAGAACCTGCTCTCTATTTTCCCGTTGGGATTCCCGGCAGAGTGTTTCCTGCCGAGAAAACCGGTCGTCTGTATGCCTACCTGAAGGGGAAATAAACCGTGCATGCTCGATAACAATTCGACGCATGCGCGGTAGCATAGAACGTAAATTAGGCAGTTCGCCGTAGTCTTTGACGTCACCGCGTTCTTGACATTCAAAAGAATGGCGGGTCTTTTTTGTGGCCGTGTGTATACACGGCTTTGCAAGGCAAGCTTGGCAGGAATCCTGTCGGGAAAACCAACGGTCGTGTGTACAGGGCTTAAAAAGTAAAAAAAAAAAAATCCTTTAGAAGCAATTTTAGTTAAAGAAAAGTTGTACAAGTTAAAGAGTGTATATAAAGGGAAAGTAATTTTTTTGGGGGAGGTTTAATACTGCTCTAAGGTAGGATGACCACATTTCCAAACTACCATTCAGGGACATCCCCCCTTCCCAAAAATCAGCTTGTGCTGTAACGAATCACAGCACAGTGATTGGACACAAGTGGTGGGATTTATGATTTCTCCAATCACAAGCAGTGGGCGGGGATTGTGCTCCTCCAGGCATTCCCGGCCAGGACAAGTACTGTCAGTGAGTAAAGCGGTAATGTGGCGGCCTTTTTTGGGGGCATCAGGTTGTCCTGGGGGGTGGCTGTGTAAGTTTCATTCCGGGACACTGTATTGTCCTGGAATTAAGGGCAATCCGGGACACGTGGTCACCCTACTCTAAGGTACCGGTAAGCATTGTAGTAACTCAAAATACGAACTTACTGAAAATATAGGACTGTACCCACCCATGATTGGTATATTTGTAGCCCCATACTGTATATGTTCAGCATTGTGTGGCGTACTCGCTGTCTTTGCTGCTCTGCCTGCTGCAGATTGTTTGTAATTGTTCCAGACACCCCAGTCGCCCCACCGTCGCGTTGCATACAAATAGCTGACGGACGTAGTCAGACATATGGGATGTGTAATCAGAAACCCAGATCAGCCCTTGTCAAACGAGATCAATTCCAGCAGGAGGCCGGACAACACTTGTTGTATTTGAGCCGGGATGAAATGAATGAATGATAATTCACCCCATCTGCGTTCCAAGTGCTTGGCAGCCGCCCGCGTCGTCCCCTCCCGCGAGCCGCAGCGCTGACAGCTCCAATAGAAGCAATGCTTTTACAGAAAACAGCTTTTCTTTTCTGGGAGGGGGGGGGGGGGGGAATCCGGTTCAGACAAATTTACAATTTCAAAGTGACAAATTAGTCTAGTTTTAAAGTTACATCCCAGGCAAAGCTGAAAATGGAGGTTTCGGAAGGCGTAAAGTAAATGGAACCTACCTGATCATCAAGGCCTCACTCTTTTTTGGGTGGTCATCTGGGAACTAGGGTGACCACATTTCCAAACTACAATTCAGGGACACTCCCCCTCCACTTCCAAAAAAATCAGCTTTTTCTGTAACGAATCACAGCACAGTCATTGGACACAAGAGCCGGGATTTATGATTTCTCCAATCACAAGCAGGGGGCGGGGATTGTGCTCCTCCAGGCATTCCCAGCCAGGACAAGTACTGTCAGTGAGTAAAGCGGTGATGTGGCGGCCTTTATTGGGGGCATCAGATTGGCCCGGGGGAGTGGCTGTGTCAGTTTCATTCCGGGACACTGTATTGTCCTGGCATAAAGGTACCCGGGGCAGATCTGCAAAATGCAGGACTGTCCCGGGCAATCCCAGACACGTGGTCACCCTACTGGGAACCCCTCTTGCAATGGAAAAGATACAGGTGCATCTCCAAAAAAAAAAAATTACCCCAAAATGTTAATTTATTTGAGTCATTTAATTCAAAAAGTGAAACTTGTTTATTATATAGATTCATTACACACAAGGTGATATATTTCAAGCATTTTTTTCTTTTCAGTTTGATGATTTTGGCTTACAGCTAGTGACAACCCAAACTTCAGTACCTCAGAAAATTAGAATATTTTGAAAAAGTTCAATATTGTGTCACACTCTAAACAGCTAATTAAAGCGGAGTTCCACTCAAATTTTCAACTTTATCTTATATGATTCAGTAGATTGCGTAGAAATTACATTGTCACTTCTATATTTTTTTTTTTTCAATTCAAATACCTTATTAATTAGCTGTGAAGGGCTACTTCTGGTCTTTCGCTCCCACGGGAGTAGGCGTGTATCCGGCTGTTCTCCGTCGCCGCACTGTCTCCTGGGAGCGAAGTGTCATGCATCCCAAGAGTCAGTGCGGCTCGCCAAATCTCGGGTGAGTTAGGTTCAGGAAGTGACGCGTGACGCTACTGAGCTGTGCTTTCGTTTTATGTTGTTTTGGTTGCCATCGCAACGGGGCGGGAACTGTAGACTACGTCTACCATTGTGATGGCAACCATGAAGTTTATGGCGCGGCTCGCCGTTAACACTGCACATGCGCAGGATCCAGCGGTGAATGCTGGGTGATGAGCATTCACCGCATACAGGAAATAAGTGCTTGTGGGCTTCACATGCCCACAAGCAAAATGGAAACGACCTACATCAAATTATAAAAAAAAATCTTGCTTATAAAAACGGACAGCGGCAGTTTTAAAACACCAAAAGAGTGAGTATGGTTTTGTACTGCTGAATGTAATATCATGCCAAAAATAAATAAAAAATTAACGGCCGCGGGACATCCGCTTTAACTCAATACACCTGTAAAGTTTTCCTGAGCCTTTAAATGGTCTCTCAGTTAGCTTCAGTAGGTTACACAATCATGGGGAAGACTGCTGACTTAACAGTTGTCAATAAGACAGTCATTGACACCCTCCACAAGGAGGGTAAGTCACAAAAGGTCATTGCTAAAGAAGCTGGCTTTTCACAGAGTGCTGTATCCAAGCATATTGATGGACAGTTGAGTGGAAGGAAAGAGTGTGGTAGAAAAAAGGTGCACAAGCAACAGGGATAACAGCAGCCTTGAAAGGATTGTGAAGCAAAGGACATTCAAGAATTTGGGGGAGATTTACAAGGAGTGGACTACGGCTGGTGTCAGTGCTTCAAGAGGCACCACACGTACAGACGTATCCAGGACATGGGGCTACAACTCTCACATTCCTTGTGTCAAGCCTCTCCTGAACCAGAGACAACGTCAGAAGCGTCTGATACTTAGCATCATCTAGTGGCCAGAAGCAGGACCCTTGGGAGGTTTTACCCCCTTCATGACTAGGGCATTTTTTGCTATTCAACACTGTGCTAATTTAATTGGCAATTGCTTAGTCATGTAACACTGTACACAAATTACATTTATTTCATTTTTTTTCCACACAAATAGAGCTTTCCTTTGGTGGTATTTAATCACCTCTGTTTTTCAATGGGACACTATTCCTTGGGAACTGATGCCGGGGCATTTTCTACTCCCACTGGCCACAGTCCGGCCCTCCTGATATCTGAACGACTGTTTCCTGGCCCTTTGTTTAGAAAGTGTGGAGACCCCTGCCACTAGACTAGTGGTCTCCAAACTATGGCCCGTTGGCCGCATGTGGCTCTTGGCTTGCCTTTAACTGGCTATCTGGCCCTTGGGGCCCTCCTAAAGTCTGAAGGACAGTAAACGGGCCCTTTGTTTAGAAAGTTTGGAGACCCCTGCTCTAGACCAGTGGTCTCCAAACTACAGCCCAGGGGTGGGATGTGTCACCTTTCTTGCCTTTATCTGGCTATCTGTCCCTTGGGGCACTATTTCACCAACTGACACCAATGATAGGGCTCCATTCAACCCCACTGACTCCATCAATGGGGCACTATTCCTCCCATTAGAAACCAATGATCGAGAACTGATGCCGAGGCATTTTCTACTCCCAATGGCCACAGTATGTCCCTCCTAAGGTCTGAAGGACAGTAAACTGGCCATTTGTTTAGGAAGTTTGGAGACCCCTGATCTAGACTAGCGGTCTCCAAAGTCTGGCCCGGGGGCCGGATGTGGCCCTCCGCTTGCCCTTATCTGGCTATCTGGCCCTTGGGGCACTATTCTACTAACTGACACCAATGATAGGGCTTCATTCATTCCTACTGACACCATCAATGGGGCACTATTCCCCCCATTAAAACCAATGATTGTGAACTGATGCTTGGGCATTTTCTACTCCCACTGGCCACAGTCCGGCCCTCCTGAAATCTGAAGGACAGTTTACTGGCCCTTTGTTTAGAAAGTGGAAAGATCCCTGCCACTAGACTAGTGGTCTCCAAACTATGGTCTGTGGGCCGGATGTGGCCCTTTACTTGCCTTTAACTGGCTATCTGGCCCTAGGAGCCCTCCTAAAGTCTGAAGGACAGTAAACGGGCCCTTTGTTTAGAAAGTTTGGAGACCCCTGTTTTAGACCAGTGGTCTTCAAACTACAGCCCAGGGGCCAGATGTGGCCCTTTTCTTGCATTTATCTGACTATGTGGCCCTTGGGGCACTATTCCATCAACTGACACCAATGATAGGGCTCCATCCAACACTACTGACACCAGAAATGGGGCACTATTTCTCCCATTAAAAGCAATCATCAGGAACTGATTTCCTGCTCCCAATGGCCACAGTCCAGCCCTCCTAAAGTCAGTAAATTGGCCCTTTGTTTAGAAAGTTTGGTGACCCCTGCTATAGACCAGAGGTCTCCAAACTCTGGCCCGGGAGCCAGATGTGTCCCTTTGCTTGCCTTTATCTGGCTACCTGGTCCTTGGGGCACTATTCTACCCACTGACACCAATGATAGAGTTTCATTCAAACCTACTGACACCATCCATGGGGCCCTATTCCTCCCATTCAAACCAATGATTGGGAACTGATGCCTGGGCATTTCCTACTCCCAGGTCCCAATGGCCAAAGTCATTGGGAGTAGAAAGTTTGGTGACCTCTGCTCCCAATGGCCACAGTCCGGCCCTCCTAAAGTCTGAAGGACAGTAAACTGGCCCTTTGTTTAGAAAGTTTGGTAACCCCTGCTATAGACCAGTGGTCTCCAAACTCTGGCCCGACACCAATGATAGGGCTCCATCCAACACTACTGACACCAGAAATGGGGCACTATTTCTCCCATTAAAAGCAATGATCAGGAACTGATTTCCTGCTCCCAATGGCCACAGTCCAGCCCTCCTAAAGTCAGTAAATTGGCCCTTTGTTTAGAAAGTTTGGTGACCCCTGCTATAGACCAGAGGTCTCCAAACTCTGGCCTGGGAGCCAGATGTGTCCCTTTGCTTGCCTTTATCTGGCTACCTGGTCCTTGTTGCACTATTCTACCAACTGACACCAATGATAGAGTTTCATTCAAACCTACTGACACCATCAATGGGGCACTATTTCTCACAATAAAACCAATGATTGGGAACTGATGCCTGGGCATTTTCTACTCCCAATGGCCAAAGTATGCCACCCGCCCTCCCCCCCCAAAGCCTGAAGGACAGTAAACCGGAACCTTAGAACGTTTGGAGACGTAGAACGTTTGGAGACCCTTGCTGTAGATCTACTGTGAGTGGGCGGCAAGAGGTTACATCAATAAAAAAGAAAATTCAATCATCACGGGAAGTAGCCTAAAAACATTCGTTTTTTGCCCCATTTGCACAGAACGAAGGTAAATGCACTTTCATGGACGAATTGCTATGCAAGGCTACACCCCTAAATCTTACCCTGGCCAGCATTTAAGGTGGTTTATTTCTCGTTTGGACTTACAAAATTCAGTGAACCCACATAAATCTGTTTATTCTTTTCTTGGTCACTCTTTAATTATCATATTTAATATTATTTTTTTAAGAACTTCATTAAAATAAAGGCTTTGGCGTATTTGTGAAACGTCGGTGTTGGAGCCTGACTTTCATGGCTAGTAGAACAAATCGTACGCTGAACATCTAATCTGTTAAGTGTTCAAGATTTGATATGTCCAAATTGGTTTTCTGGCCGCGTGACAAATTCAATCTTCAAATAAACGGGGGGATTTGTCTTAGCAAGCTGTAGGTGAACTTTACAATAACGCCTCGCACTTTCTGCATGTTGTTTAATAAGTGCCCCGAATTTACTGATTTGCGGACATCTGAGGCTGAAAAAAAAAAAAAGGACTTGTGCCTTTGCAGAAAATGAATTTGTTCTCTCTGCTTACCGCGGAAGCCGGAGACGTGAGGTCTTCTGTTAGCGGCGGGTTGTGTCTTGAAACGTCTGAAATGTACTAACTGTTCAAAACTCCAAGTAAAGCAAAACCGCAATTTCTGACCGCTAATAAAAAAAAAAAAAAAAATCTAGTTCCCTGGTAGACGCACTCCAATTAGCTCTTCTTGCAGTATTTGTAATAATCAGTGAATTGACTGCATGCAGCGATGTCTCCGACCCAAAACCAACCTGCTGACGCGTTTCACCGCTCACTGGGAGCATCAATGGAGTGGTGAGGAAGGTTGGTTTTGAGTCGGAGACATTGCTGTATGCACTCAATTCGATGATTATTATTACAGCAAGAAGAGCTAATTGGAATGCAGCTGATTAGACATGTGCAGAACGAAAAAAATGTATTGTGTTCTGTTTAGTTTTGATTGGTTATTTACATAAATTTGTTTAGTTAAATTTGTTTAGTTCATTTTCGGAATTCGTTTCGATTTCAATCGAAATTGCATTCAAATTTGAATCGAATTCCATTCAAAATCAAATTTATTCTATTCGAAATTCGAATTTTGGAAGATGGTTATTTTATTTCTATTGCATTCTATTCTATTGTTTTTTTTCGATTCTATGCTTTTATTTTCTCTTCTATTTTATTCTATTTTTTTTCTATTCTATTCAAATAAAAATGTATTCTATTCAAAATTAGAATTTTGGAAAACAGTTATCTTGTTATATTCTTTCTATTTTATTCTATTATTTTCTATTGTTATATTCTATTCTTCTCTATTCTATTCAATTAAAATCTTTCTAAATTGCGAATTTCAAAATATGGTTATATTCTTTTTAATCTATTCTATTCTATTTTTTTCTATTTAAATTTGAATTTATTTGAATGAATTTTGGGAAATGGATATATTATTTTATTTTCTATTCTGTTATTTTCTATTATATTATTTTCTATTCTAATTCCAATTTATTCTATTTAAAATTCGAATTTCAGAAGATACCGTATTTATCGGCGTATAACACGCACAGGCGTATAACACGCACCCTGACTTTAAGAGGGAAGTTTCAGGAAAATAACTTTCCACAGCCCCCTGCATATAACATGCAGGCACAGTTTACCCTCTATTTTCATTTTAAAAAAGTGAGTGTTATACGCCAATAAATACAGCAGTTATATTCTTTCTATTCTATTTTATTCTATTCAATTTTTTTCCCTTTATTTTCTATTCTATTTTATTCTGTTCTTTTATTTTCTATTCTATTCTGTTCTGTTTTACTCCATTCATTAATTTTCTATTCTATCAATTTTTTTTCTATTCTATTTATTCCTATTCTTTTATTTTCTATTCTGTTCTGTTTTACTTGATTATATTCTATTCTTTTTTTTTTTTGCTATTCAATCATATTTTTTTCTATTTTATTCCTTTATTTTCTATTCTATTTTGTTCTGTTTTACTCTATTCTTTTATTTTCTATTCTATCCCTTTTTTTCTTTTATTCTATTTCTTCCTATTCTTCTATTTTCTATTCTGTTCTGTTTTACTCTATTATATTCTATTCTTTTGTTTTCTATTCAATTCTATTTTTTTTCTTCTTTTCCATTTCTTTTCTTTTCTTTTATTTTCTATTTTATTCTCTTCGGAAATTCAAACTCAATTTGATTACTATTCTAATTCGATTTGAAAACTATTTGACTTTGAATTTCGTCCATAGTTTTGATTCGTTATTTTAAATTTGTTTAAATTCGTTACTATTGTAATTTGGAAATTCGGATACATCCACTTTTCGGAACAATGAAAAATGTGTCCGAATTTTAATTCGGAACGAAACGCACGTGTCTACAGCTGATATTTCTTCCAATTTTCAATGAAGAGTGGAGAAGGACTGTGATGGCCGGGCACACAGATTGTCCATGTACAGGAGAGGCCAGTGTTGAGCAGAGCTATGGATCTGTGTGTATTTCTTAGGCTTGTGCAATTCGTTTGGTAACAAATCGAAATTCGTACGAATTTAGCAACGTTCGGAAGCATTCGAATTTCCGAACAAAGCAATTACGAATAAAACCGAATCGAAAATAAATTATATCGCAAATCGCGAATGCCCGAATGCCTTCGGCATACTTGGTTGTTGCTTTAATGTGGCCTAATGCAACAGCAAGTCGACTTGTTGTGATCCGTCATGGAAAATTACGAATCAATGAACCATAAAAAAAGATACGAATCTACGAATCCATTCGAAGCACGTTAGGCAGCGCCATTGTGAGAGAGACACGGAAAATTACGAATCAACAAACCAAAAAAAAGTTATGAATGTACGAATCCATACGAAGCACAATAACACTCTGCTCTGCTCTCTGCTCCTCCCTCACCGTGCTGAACTCCCTCTCAAAATGGTGTACAGGGGCGGAGGCTATAGCCGCATGTCAAAAACTAAAGTAAAATACGAGATTTCAAATCGTTACAAATAACCGCAATGTATTTAGAAAAGTAAAAATCCATTCGAAGCACATTAGGCAGCGCCATTGTGAGAGGAGAGAGACATGGAAAATTATAAATCAACAAACCAAAAAAAAGTTACGAAAGTAGGAGTTGTGTCCAGAATCAACGAAAAACAATGTACCCTACCGAAAGTACGAATTATAAATCAACTAAAAATAAGGCTTACATTATTACGAATCATTCCGATTCAACAAAAAATGTCGCTTGCGAAAATACGAATTCGTCCGAACAGGAAAAATCCAATTTAGCAAAATTACGAGTGATTGCGAATCAACAGGACCGAAAAGAAACTAAACTAAACAAATGTTTCCGTTGTGCACAAGTCTAGTATTTCTGTTCTAGTTCCCTGAAAGTCATGCTGATCCAAAGACTTCAGTACTCTCTGGTCCAACAACCTTGAATGTGTATGTAATTGTAAACTATTGACTTCAATTACCCTGTATGTGATTTGACACTTCCCGGGTGGGGGGGGGGGGGGGCATGCGCGCGCCGCCGGCGACCCAGCTGTGCTGTGATTAAACACAGCAGATGTCAATCACCGGGTTCCCGGCCAATGGATTAATGTGTGCTGCTTTTATTCACAGATCTGGCTGTTTTTTCTCCTTGCTTTTTAGGGATAAGAAACAACCAGATTGATGGTCTGCGTACACAGAGTTCTGTGTGTTTGTGAACACAGAACTTTGTGATGTGATTGGCAACAACCGATCAGCAGGTTTCAGCCAAAAACATTGGCTGAAAACCTGCTGACAAACTTGTGCTGTGTCCAATCACAGCACAGGTTGGCAAGGGGCAAGCGCATGCATGCCCTGCCCAAAAACCAGAAGGTACATTGCAATGTACAGGTATGTCGTAGCGCCTGGTTGTGCCGCCTGCTCGCCGTAAATCTACTGTGGGCAGGCGGCAAGTGGTTAAATTTAGTGTTACTGGGCTGTAATCAACCTAAGCTGACACTGATAGCTCTGTTTTTCACTTGGTCTCCCCTAAGTCCAGTGTTAACATTTCTTTTTGCCTGCTGCTGGGATGTCTACCTCTTATGACAGCACAAGGACCCAATAATGCCGGCTTGTGAACATTTATGTTTCCCCCTGGCCAGCCACCAGGAGGTTTAATGCCTATGGTGCGGGCTGGGAGAAGACATTATATTTGGGTGTGGGCTTGTAAAGCTCTTTTCCCTTCTGCCTGGGGTAAGGGTGTGTGTTGGATGGGGTAAGGATGTGTGTTGGATGGGGTAAGGGTGTGTGTTGGATGGGGTAAGGGTGTGTGTTGGATGTCTTGGCCTTCTAGGCCTAGGGCTGCTGCCTAGGGAGGGCAACCATGTGCTCATGAGACAAGGCCTGAGTCTGGGGCCTAGGTTCACACTGCCCTTCTGGATGTGGTCCTCTCAGGGGGAGTGGAGCTGTATCTAGGAACACCATGGAGGAATCTTAGCTGGAGGTGTCTGTCCAAGAAGCTGAAGGATAGCCGGGACCTTGTCTGAAGTAAGGTGTCTTACCTAGGTTTGCTGCTACTTCATCTACTCTGGAGCCAAGAGCCAGAATGCTGAGTCAGCTTAAAGGTGCTTTACTGGTAAAGGCTGGGATTACCGTATATACTCGAGTATAAGCCAAGTTTTTCAGCAGAATTTTTTGTGCTGAAAATGCCCCCCTCGGCTTATACTCGAGTCTGTGCTCATCTTCACCTTTGTGTGCCTGATCCCGGCCACCCGTAGGTCCCCTGGACCCCAAACTTGGCACATGTAGCCCCACTCTTCCTCTACAAGTGTGCAAAGTTTGTTGTCCAGGGGGCCTATGGGCGGGAAGCACCGATTTTTCAAGGCCGGGCACCCCTTCCATAGACTCCCATGTTAAACGGTAATTTCCCCGGTAAATTTTGGGACCCGGTACCGGCCGACCCTAGGTCCCCTGGACCCCAAACTTGGCACACATGTAGCCCCACTCTTCCTCTACAAGTGTGCAAATCAATAAAGTTACAAAGTTATAAAATTATAAAGTTAAAGGAAAGAATGCTGCAAGTTTTTCTGTGCTTTCCCCTGTAATGTTTGGCGACACGGTCTTTGTAAGGAGAACAATGGATACAGTTGTGGCCTAAATATAATATCAAAGCTCCAAGCAGGCAGGACCTTCGTTTGCATGGCAAGGCTTTCTTTTTGTCTAAAGTATTCATAAGCCGGTGTCTTGTCGAGCTGGTTCCCCTATCGATATAGTTCCCTCTTGACTGCGCAGGCGCAATCCGAGCCGACGGAAATCTCCGAACTTTAACAGCTGTAGACGCGCTCGCTCCCGATGCTTAGTTACACACACCGCTTTATTCTTCACGCCGCTCTATACAGCAAGTGGCAGCCAGGGGTGGATCAAATGTGATATTGAGCAGTGCATTTTGTTTGTTTATACACGCCGCTCTATACAGCAAGGGGCAGCAAGGGATACATTTAAACATGTTAGTAATGGATCTGTTAAACAGCGGATATCAGCACCTTGCTGTATAGAGCGGTGTGAAGAATATAGCGGCGTGTGTAACGAAGCATCGGGAGCGAGCGCGTCTACTGCTGCCGAACAGCTGTTAAAGTTCGGAGATTTCCGTTGGCTCGGATTGCGCCTGCGCAGTCAAGAGGGAACCATATCGATAGGAAGAACCATATCGGCAGAACACCAGCACCATTCGGCACAGCCATCCAACACTGTCAAAAGTTGGGAATGAATGTAATCTGTATTGATGAGCCGAGTCACTGTATGCTGCGTGACCCTGATTAATAAATTATAGGGATCGCCCGTGCATCTTATGTAGTTAATGGTTCGCCTTTAATGTTTTTGTTATGGAGGTAATTGAGTCCCCAGAACTGCTCCAAGGATCAGATACAGAATATGAAATAGGAACTTAGCTAAGGCATTAGCGCCATTTATTATTACAGAGAGCATATGTTCTAAGAAAAGGCGGGGGGAAGGGAGGCTTTGTTAAAAATATATATATATATACATATATATATATATATATATATATATATATATATATATATATATATATGTGAATATGTGAATATATAGTATATTTACAAAAAGCCTTGTTAAAAAAAAAATTATATATATTTATATATACTGTAAATCATAAAGCGACGGCACCATAAAAGAGTGTTTTCCAAGCAAATTCAGAAAATATGTTAAAAAAATAAAATAATATATATATATATATATATTATACTGTATATACAGGAAAAAAAATTATATATATATATATATATATATATATATATATATATATATATACACTGTATATACAGGAAAAAATATATATCATAAAGCGACGCCACCACATAGATCCTTTCTCTGTGTTTTCTAAGCAAATTCAGGTGAGAATGCATCCAAGGGACAAATAAAAATATGTTAAAAATAAAATAAAATAAATAAACAAACGTAATATACTGTATATACAGGGGGAAAAAATATAATATATATATAATATATATATATATATATATATATATATATATATATATATATATATATATATATATATATATAAAATAAAGCTTCTGCACCAAGTGTTTTCTCTGTGTTTTCTAAGCAAATTTGGGCAAGAATGGATCTAAGAATCACATAAAAATATGGTAAAAAAACTAACATAATATACTGTATATACCAGAAAAAATATATATCATAAAGCGACGGCACCATATACAGTAAAGTACTTTCTCTGTTTTCTAAGCAAATTTGTGTGCAAACAAATCCAAGGATCACATAAAAATATAAACATAGTATACTGTATATACAGGAAAATATATATATATATATATATATATATATATATATATATATATATTTGTATGTACAGGGGGAAAAAATAAATAAATATATATATATATATATATATATATATATATATATATAAAATAAAGCTTCTGCACCATACAAAGTGCTTTCTCTGGGTTTTTTAACCACTTGCCGACCGCTCACGGTATATATACGTCAGCAGAATGGCTCGTACAGGCACAGTCACGTACCTGTACGTGGCACTTTAACGCTCGCGACGCCCCTGCCTTCCCCGTGAGTGGGACCGTGGGTCCCGCGGAATCGTTCGCCGCGGGGATCCCACACGATTGTCTCACGGAGGCTTGGAGTGGGGAGATGTTAGTATAAACACATCATCTCCCCGCTCCTCTGCTGACAATGTCAGCGATCTCCGCTCTGTGTAATCAGAGCAGAGATCAGTGACTTGTCAGTCGTAGCCACGCCCCCCCCCTCAGTTAGTAACACGCCCCTAGGCACACTTAACCCCTAAAGCGCCCCTAGTAGTTAACGCCTTCACTGCCAGTGTAATTTTCACAGTGATCAGTGCATTTTTATTGCACTGATCGCTGTGAAAATGACAATGGTCCCAAAAATGTGTCAAAAGTGTCCGACGTGTCCGCCATAATGTCGCAGTCACTAAAAAAATCGCTGATCGCCGCCATTATTAGTAAAAAAAAAAAAAATAATAAAAATGCCTTAAAACTATACCCTATTTTGTAAACACTATAATTTTTGCGCAAACCAATCAATAAACACCGATTGCGATTTTTTTTTTTTTTTAACAAAAATATGTAGAAGAATACGTATCGGCCTAAACTGAGGAAAAAAATGTTTTTTTATATATTTTTTGGGGATATTTATTATAGAAAAAAGTAAAAAATATGTCATTTTTTTCTAAATTTTCGCTCTATTTTTGTTTATAGCTCAAAAAATAAAAACCGCAGAGGTGATCAAATACCACCAAAAGAAAGCTATATTTGTGGGGAAAAAAGGACGCCAATTTTGTTTGGGAGCCGCGTTGCACGACCGCGCAATTGTCAGTTAAAGCGATGCAGTGCCGAATCGCAAAAAGGGGCCTGGTCATAATGGCCCGTATTGGTCCGGGGCTTAAGTGGTTAAGCAAATTTGGTCAAGAACGGTCCTAAGAATCACATAAAAATATGGTAAAAATGAAAAAAAAAAAAAACATAATATACTGTATATACAGGGAAAAAAAATATCATAAAGTGACGGCACCATATAAAGTACTTTCTCTGTTTTCTAAGCAAATTCGTATGAGAACGGATCCAAGAATCCCATAAAAATATGGTAAAAATAAAAACATTGTATACTGTACATAATGGAAAAAAATAATAAAAAAATATATATGTATATCAGAAAGCAATGGTACCATATAAAGTGCTTTCTCTGTGTTTTCCAAGCAAATTCGGGTGAGAATGGATCCAAGGATCACATAAAAATATAAACATAAAAAATAAATTTAAAAAATTATATATATATATGTATATATATATATATATATATATATATATATATATATATATATAGCACACGGACCCTTTTCCCTTGCTTTGGCTCAATTGCAGGAAAAAGGCACACCGTACTATATGCCCGTACCCTCCTGGTTGAGGAGGTTGAGCGGTGTTATGTATTTGGGTCCCACAGCTAGGTTCTTCCATCAGTTGGTTCTCTCATCTCCTAGGATATTGGGACAAGTCTCTGTATTCCCCCCAGTAATTCCAATGTCCACACCACTCTAAACTCCAACGTTGAGTTTATTTTCTCAATGTTCAGCAGATAGGAAAAGGGTGGAAGAGAGACAGGACAGCAAGGTTTGGGAGCTTAGTCCAGGCACAAATGGATGTCACTCTATCCCTCAGTAGGTTTAGCTCACCCGGATAGTCTCCTACAAAGTGGATCCTAGCAGCCAAAGTGATGCTCGGACGTTTGATCAAGTTCTTTTCCTAGATGCGATCGGGAGACTCTCTGCCACAGAATCTATCAGACCCCCAACTTCTTAGCTTCTGGTATATAAGGACAGGTGCCAGCAGCAGCACATTACTAGACCCTTGGTGGATAGAAGAATCCCTCCAGAGAGTTACCGGGCCCCTTCCTTCACCGTGAACTCTCATCGGTCCGTCAGAAAGGTCCTCCCCCTGCCTCCTCTTCTCAGAAGCGGGCTCCCTCGCGAGGTAACCCTGGAACTCCTCTTCCCAGAAGCGGGCTCCAGCTAAAGGTGCTGGGCCCAGTGTTGAAGATGCAGCCCCAGGACTAAAGGTGCCTGGGACTGGTGCACACGTGGCCCCATGGCCTGGAGGGCCATGCGCCACACACCCGGACTCCGACTCTGGAACGAAGATGAAGACCCTCTCCCAGGCGCCGTCTGCCCCTTATGTATCCCCTTGCGGCATGCCCAGCAGGCCAACCACACCCACTGTACCGCTGCCGAGAGAGGACAACCAAGGCACAGCACTATTACCAGTGGTTCAACCCTGAGCCGCTATGGCAGTGCCACCTATAGGCCACAGGGAACTGCATACCAGTATACCATCCTGGAAATAAAACAGCACAACCTAAAAATGGAGAACGGTCTGAGCCCAACTACTATCTCAGACCAGCCCCTAAATTTGGGTACATAGCACCCCTAAATGGGATGGGCACTATATATATATATATATATATATATATATATATATATATATATATATACATACATACATCATAAAGCGACAGCACCACATATAGTGCACTTTCTTTGTGTCTCTGTGTTTTCTAAGCAAATTCGGGTGAGAATGCATCCAAGGATCACATGAAATTATGTTAAAAAAACAAACAAACATACAGGGAAAAAATATATATAATATATAATTAATCCGAAAGTGATGGCACCATATAAAGTGTTTTATAGGCAAATTTGGGCGAGAACAGATCTGAGGATCACATAAAAATATGTTAAAAATGAAATATACTGTATATACAGAAAAAAATATATACCGTACATATATATATATCATAAAGCAACAGCACCATATAAAGTACCTTTTCTGTTTTCTAAGCAAATTCGTATGTGAACGGATCCAAGAATCACATATAAATATGTTAAAGATAAAAAAATATATATAAGATACTGTGTATATGGGGGAAAAAATGATATATATATATATATATATATATATATATATATATCATAAAGCAACGGGACCATAAAAAGTGTTTTCTAAGCAGATTCAGGCGAGAAGGCATTAAAGGAGCTAGTCAAGCGGGGAATATTTGTCTGCGAAACAATTTGTCGTAGGCCAAGAGTGATTTACCTGAGAATTTTCCCATTTAGGCTCGCCGTCTGGTGCGCGGCGGCTGTCACCTCGGCTGTATTAGGCGGGTGACATGGTTTGTGTACGCCGGACAGTGCCGCGGTGACAGCAGGCGATCGCTTTGCTACATATTGCTTTCTGCTTATACAGACGCTGACATTTGATAAAACATATGTTGGGTTTGCTGGGTGTCACACACCTGTGAGATTATTGGAGATGTCTGTGTATTGTTTATCGGTGCGTGCCGCAAATCAGCGGGGGGCGCTGGTATGGGAAGCAGGCTAGTAGCAGCTGCTGGGTCCTGGTGGGGGGGGGGGGGGGGGGGTAGAGACTCTTCATTTGTGACTTGCTGCAAAGTTACAATGTTATCAGATAATTATAAATAAATTATTAAAAACTGTAAAGCTGCCCCTTTTAAAAGTGAAAGATGTTTTACTTCATGGAAATATGAGACAAAGGATAAGGTGCTAACACAACCAAATCACCACTAAATTACCAAAAAAAAAAAAAAAGAAACCCCACAAAATTAGGTTACAATGTTGCAGTGAGTGAGTGAGAAACTTGTATAGCGCTACAAATGCGAACTGAATCGCCTCAAGGCGCTTTTTGCATCCAGTGACGTCCTGTGTCTTCAGAAGAGGTGGGTCTTAAGTTTTTTCCTGAAGGCCCGATGGTTTTCTTCCATGCCGATGTCCGTGGGTAGAGCGTTCCATAGCTGTGGTCCTTGGACTGCGAATCTTCGTTCTCCTTTAGATTTGTAGCGGGACTTGGGGATGTGGAGGAGGTTTTGGTTAGTTGATCGGAGAATGCGATTGGGGATATAGTGTTTTATTTTCTCGCATAAGTATTAAGGAGCGTTTCTTTGTGTGCATTTGTGAGTGAGGCAGAGGGTCTTGAATGTAACCTGATCCATTACTGCCAGCCAATGCAGGGTCCTCAGGGACGGGGTGATTGATTCCCAGGTTTTTTTCCCGTTACCAGTCCGGCTGCCGTGTTCTGGACGACTTGTAGACGAGAAATCTGGTATTTGGGTAGTCCTATGGAGAGGGAGTTTGCGTAGTCGAGTCGGGAATTGATGATTGTTCCAACTACTACTGCTGTGTCCTCTTCTGGGATGCAGTCTTAAAACTGGGAGGGAGGAGACTGAGGAAATGCCACCTCCTGCCTGCAGTAGACTGATCATATCATCTCAGCCTAGGCAAAGTCAACTGAACTGGTGATCAAAGATGGCTTTTTTAATGATAAAAGGTAGAGGTCGAGTTTTTTGTAATATAAAGAGGGGGGCGCTGAGATGTAAAGGGGGGATGCAATGGCAAGGGGGGCACTGGAATGTAATGGTGGTGCTGTGGTGTAAAAAGGGGGTTGTGATATAAAGGGAAGAGCTACAGTATAATGTGAAGGTCGGGCTGTGATCTAAATGCGATGCTATAATGTAAAAGGGGGGTGGGGGAGTTGTGATGTAAAGGGGTGCACTGTGATGCAAAGGGGTCTCCAGTGTAAAGGGGGGCTGTGATGTGAAGGGGGGTGCTATAATGTAAAAGGGCAATATATTGTAAAAGACGGGTTAAATTTATGTAAAGGGGGCTGTAATGTAAAGGGGGTGCTGAGATGTAAAGGGGGGCTGTGAAGTAAAGGGGAAGGTATAATAGAAAAAGGGGGACTATGTTGTAAAAGGGGGGGCTGCAATGTAAAGGGGGCTGTGGTTTAAAGGGGTGCACTGTGATATGAAGGGGGGCTGCAGTGTAAGGATGGGGGGGTAGAGATGTAAAGGGGTGCACTGTGATATAAAGGGGGGCTGCAGTGTAAGGATAGGGGGGTTGAGATGTAAAGGGGTGCACTGTGATATGAAGGGGGGCTGCAGTATAAGGATGGGGGGGTTGAGATGTAAAGGGGTGCACTGTGATGCCAAAGTGGTGCTATAATGTAAAAGGGGGACTATATTGTAAAAAGGGGGGTACTTTTATGTAAGGGGATCTGTAATGTAAAGGTAGGTGCAGAGATGAAAAGGGGGAATGTGATGTAACGGGGTGCTATATTGTTAAATAGATAATATATTGTAAAATGGGGCAACGTTTATGTGAAGGGGGGTGCTGAGATGTAAACGGGGGACTGCGATGTAAAGGGGGGCTGTCATGTAAAGGGGGGCTATGATGTAAAAGGGATGCTATAATGTAAAAGAGGCACTATATTGTAAAAGAGGAGGGACTGCGATGTAAAGGGGGGGGCTGTGATTTAAAAGAGGTGCACTGTGATATGAAGGGGAGGCTGCAATGTAGGGGGGGGGGAACTGTAATGTAAAGGGGATGATATAATGTAAAGAGGGGACTGTATTGTAAAAGGGGATGCGATGTAAAGGGGGGCTGTGATTTAAAAGAGGCGCACTGTGATATGAAGGGGGGCTGTGATGCAAAGTGGGGGACTTTGATGTAAAGGGACCTCTTTGGACCTCTACTGGAACAGAACTTTACTGACCAGACCTCCGCGCATTTTCACTTGTTTCTCTTTAGGGCCTCATTCACATTCAGATGACTTGGAATTGCGGGCGGAATCGCCGTGATTCTGCTGGTAATTCCAAATTGCAGCATAATGCGCCACGCACATTTGGGCGCCATTATTTCCAATGACACCACCAAATGCGGTGTGAATTCTGGCGCGAATTGTTATGCGACAGAATTGTGTGACAATTGCGGTTTAAAAAATCGCTCTAAGCTTTTCAACCCAAAAAAACGAGCAGAATCTTCTTTGGGGGCAGGGATTGAAGTGAATGGGCGGCCCTATGTGCGACCCGTAGAAACGCTCGTAAATCGCGCTCTTAAAATCCTCATTCCAACGCAATGTCTGTATGGGGGCCTAAAGCTTTGGGCACCCATGTCATTTTATTTGTTTTATTATTCATTTTGATTTCTTTTGGCCGGTGGGCCCATGCTTGCCCGCTGCTCAGCATCTGGCATGCATGCCATCACCTTTTTCCGCATGTGCAGGCCACGTCGCTCGTTCATCTCTCCACGTGTGCGATGGATAAGGATTAGCGCTAGGAAGCAAATGAGCGATGCCCAAGGAAAGCTGGCAGCTGTTGTACCAGAATGGCACAGGTGCCTAGGACTTTATTACAGTCCCACGGGCACTGCCATTAAGAATGGGCAGATGCTGTCCACTGGAAATGCTTCAGACTCCGAGATGATTCAACAGTTAACCAGTTAAACTCCACACTTGAGGAATTTCCCAGAATTCTCCAGTGCCCTACAGGGCAAGTCTTTGTACCGACAAATCAATACAGATATGCTGGAAATGATCTGCAGAGTCTGGTTGGGGTTAAATCTTGTATTTTTTTTTTTTCTTTTCTTCTGTCTTCTTTTGTTTTTGTTTTGTTTTTTTAAGCAGGGACTTACCACATGGTGCCATTGTAATCTCTACACTGGGCCAACATGGCTGCCTCTATACCAAATACAGGGACATATACTAAATGCATGAAAGCCAGGCTATATCTTTTAAAAGAAGTCAATGAGATACTTGTGTCAAAGTACACTATATCAAAAGTATTGGGACACCTGCTTTTACATGCACATAAACTTTAATGGCATCCCAGTCTTAGTCTGTAGGGTTCAATACGAAGTTGGCCCACCCTTTGCAGCTATAACAGCTTCAACTCTTCTGGGAAGGATGTCCACAAGGTTTAGGAGTGTCTATGGGGATGTTTGACCATTCTTCCAGCAGCACATTTGTGAGGTCAGGCACTGATGTTGGACGAAAAGGCCTGGCTCACAGTCTCCGCTGTAATTCATCCCAAAGGTGTTCTATCAGGTTGAGGTCAGGACTCTGTGCAGGCCAGTCAAGTTCCTCCGCCCCAAACTCGCTCCTCCATGTATTTATGGACTTTGCTTTGTGCACTGGTGCGCAGTCATGTTGGAACAGGAAGGGGCCATCCCCAAACTGTTCCCACAAAGTTGGGAGCATGAAACTGTCCAAAATGTCTTGGTATGCTGACGCCTTAAGAGTTCCCATCACTTGAACTAAGTGGCCCAACCCCTGAAAAACAACCCCACACCATAATCCCTCCTCCACCAGAACTGCAGACCAGTCAAGTTCCTCCACCCCAAAATCGCTCATCCATGTCTTTATTGACCTTGCTTTGTGCACTGGTCCAAATCATTTGGTGGAGGGGGGATTATGGTGTGGGGTTGTTTTTCAGGGGTTGGGCTTGGCCCCTTAGTTCCAGTGAAGGGAACTCTTAAGGCGTCAGCATACCAAGACAATTTGGACAATTTCATGCTCCCAACTTTGTGGGAAAAGTTTGGGGATGGCCCCTTCCTGTTCCAACATGACTGTGCACCAGTGCACAAAGCAAGGTCCAAAAAGACATGGATGAGCGAGTTATGGGTGGGGGAACTTGACTGGCCTGCACAGAGTCCTGACCTCAACCTGATATAACACCTTTTGGGTTAAATTAGAGTGGAGACTGCGAGCCAGGCCTTCTCGTTCAACATCAGTGCCTGACCTCAAAAATGCGCTTCTGGAAGAATGGTCAAACATTCCCATAGACACCCTCCTAAACCTTGTGGACAGCCTTCCCAGAAGAGTTGAAGCTGTTATAGCTGCAAATGGTGGGCCAACTCAATATTGAACCCTACGGACTAAGACTGGGATGCCATTAAAGTTCATGTGCGTGTAAAGGCAGGCGTCCCAATACTTTTGATAATATAGTATATGTAGATCTTAAAGTAGAGTTACAGACAAAGGAGGAGCAATGGAGGGTTATCACCCCTGTAAAATGTGTCCCATTTCGAAGGCTGAGGATAATAGTGCAGCGCTACGTGTAGACCAATAAAAACAGGACTAAATGTCAAAATGTGACCATAAATAAACACAAGGAAGGGGCAGGCTGGAAATGCCAAGCCCAATACACAAAATGTCCAATATGTGAACCACTAAACAAAGTGATAAGTGTCCAAAAAGAAAAAGAGTGAATAACATAGAATGGATAGGGAAATCCCGGCACAATTTTTCATGTGAAGGATGACATACATGTGCGCTTACCAGAAATGTTGGACCCGAATGTTGTACGACAGCGGATCAATCAGGCTTAAGGGTATCCCAAACGACTGTTCAACAGGAACATCACCGGATCTCTGATGAGTGATGAGGTGTGCCCACTAGGCAGTCAGATGTCCTCGATCCTGATGAAGCAGATGGGTCCGATATTCATCACCCACCAATTACCTCAACGCTGAAGGTCTTACCAGAGAGTTGGTATTCTGGATCTTGGTGCTCCACCGGACAGTGGGATATAATTAAGCTCAAATCGATGGATACCCCCGACAAGGGTATTGCAAAAGGACCAGTTGGAGAGAACTGAAAAAACTTTTCTTCACCAAATTCATGCAAAGAGAAGAAAAAAATAGGGGGCTCCAATGGTGCAGGTCATAAATTGTTTTTTTTATTAAAAAACACCAGCATACAAAGTAAAAAATAAAAAGTGATCACAGTTCATATATTAAAAGGCAACATGGGAAGCAAAATGCATAGACCGACGCGTTTCGTTCCTAACAGGACGTCTACAGGGGCATTAACCTGCTCCCCCAAGTTGCCATATATATATATATATATAATAAAAACTAGGAAGGTCATGGCCATTTCGAAGGTTTCCCTTCACTTTGTGTTATATAGCCAAAACAGGAAGTGAGAGGAAATCCCTGAAATTAAGGGAATTCCTTGGGGACCCCCTGGTCACTAGAACTGGTGTCTCCATTGGAAGATATACCCCTCCATTACTTTTCTAGGGGACAACCCAACATTTTAGATTTTCTTTACTTTTAACTTCATAATAATAACAATAATAATGGTAAGCACCTCCAATAGAGAGGGCGAATCTCCCCAACGCCCCTGCCACAGACAGCAGTGAAAATTGACAAGGGTTCTCATCCCTCTCCACTCCATCTAAAACTGTAAATTTTGGGATAGGGGGTCACCTTGATTTGGATGCCTTATAGGAGCTGCTGCACACCATATGAGCTCAACTGACTTTCTACAACTACAACTACTGAAAAGTTGAATCCAACGCCACCGGTAGGCATATTCCCTCCTATTCTTGAATCCACAACCCAGAAAGTAACTCTAATTTTAATGTTCCCGCACAATTACGGAGTGCTCGGCCTCTTAGGATAGCGCTCGGTTCCCGAAAAACACCTTCAAACGCAGCCATCTCATATCTCCATTCCATATGGCGGGATCTAGTTGGCGGCTCCCAGCAGACGACCGTAGCATGGTCTCCAGAGAGCGGTATTATCACACAGCCAGACTCATCAGCTTGTTAAGCTATTACAGCGGCTTTGAGACTTTTTTTTTTCATTTCTTTTTTTTTTTTCGCGCCCCTTTTATACTAAAAGCTGCTTCTTGAAGCCGTGCACTCCAGCTCCTCTGGTTCCCTTTCAAGCTGTTTTCCTCTCCCTCCCCCTTTTTGTTGAGATTACTGCAAGTGGCGTCATCACTTTCAAAGGCTCTGTGATGTTTGTTGTACATGAAAACAAGTTCGCGCGTCCCCATTTGTTGTGTTGTGCCACAGAGCAGAGAGGAACAAGAGTTTATTTCTATGTTTATTTATTTACTTTTTTTTTTTGCTTCTTTTTAGAAGAGTAGAAATACTTTTTTTTGTACAGTCTCTTTAAAAAATATATATTTTAGTTTTTTTCCCTTTCTGTTAACAAAAAATGTAAAATAATGAGGGGTTGCATTTTGGCCAGGACCACAATAGTTGAAAGAGTCCTCCATAACCACAGGAGCCATTTAAAGTCTATTTACCCTTAAAAACCACCCAACGTCACCTTTCCTTCACCTTTCCTCTCAGCTCCAGTGCATTTAGCCAAACTTTCTCAATTTTACCAAAATCTCAAAATTTTCTACTGAAATTTAAACAACAAAAAACTCAGTTTTGCTTCCTCTATTACCTAAATATCACTGTACTGCAGATTGATCCTTTAAATTATTTCTTAGTTAAAAGGAAAAAGGGTAATTTTATAGGCTGCTGATGACAGTGACACCATTTTTTTCTTGAATCTATATACAAAAATACATGTTTTTTTTTTTTTTATCGCTTTTAATATTTTTTTTTTGTTTTTAAACCATAAAGCTTTTATTGATGCTTAAAAATAATATTTGTACACGAGTATCATATACAAGTATAACATTGTATAATTGAATTCAGTAGTAGAGTATTTTAATAATAAAACCAATAAAATGGTTTCGTAATCAGCCAATCATTACATCGATAATCTATTTAGAAATATTCTGAATTTGTGTAGAAAAATCTATTATTTCATTTTGAAAAGGAAAATAAAATTTTGTGGGCCTCAGAGAGATGCCTATAGAAATAGATATAGTGGCAGAAATGAAAGGAAATAAAAGGAAAAAAAGCTAAATAAAAATAAAAGAGAGATATTAATTATTCATGATTCTCTATATTTTTTTATTTTTTTTTAAGTTTTTCATTTGCATAGGTATGACCCTAATTTGCCCACAAACCAAATTTATCCTTAAACGGAAAAAAAAAATATATATATATATATATATATATATATATATATATACACACCGTATAAGCCGACCTAAATATAAGCCGAGGCACCTAATTTTACCACAAAACCTGGGAAAACTGATTGACTCGAGTATAAGCCTAGGGTGTCCATCTGCATGCCTCACTTTGCCTCACTGTGTCCAATCTCCCTACCTGATCTCTGGCGCTGTGTGACTAGACTGACGTTTGACATGTGAGTCTATGGAAGGGGTGCCCGGTACCGGGTCCCCAAATTCACCGGAGAAATTACGGTTTAACATGGGAGTCTCTATGGAAGGGAAGCCCGGGTTTGAAAAATTGGTGCTCCCCGGCTGTAGGTCCTCTGGACAACAAACTTTGCACACTTATAGAGGAAGAGGGGGGCTACATGTGTGCCAAGTTTGGGGTCCAGGGGACCTATGGCTGGCCGGTATCAGGAGCACAAAGGTGAAGATGGACACAGACTCGAGTATAAGCCAAGGGGGGCATTTTCAGCACAAAAAAATGTGCTGAAAAACTTGGCTTATACTCGAGTATATACGGTATATATACAGGTACATACATATATACATATATAAATAAATATATATATAATGCTGCAATTGTTTGAGGGGGTCAAACTGTTGCAGTATTATTTATTTTCTTTTTTTTCTTGCTTTTCTTTTTTTCTTTTACCTTGTTCTTATATAAATAATTAGCTTTTATTTGGGACATATTTTTTTTTTCTTTTTATCTTTCATTCAGTAGGGTTTATTATTTTAGCTTCTTTTTTTATTTCTGTGAAATAATGAGATTAACAAGGAGTTGTTGTTCAGGACAGACCACAATAGTTAAAAGAAGCCTCCGTAACCTGTTGAAAAAAAAGTTTAAACAACAAGACTAATGATGGGTTGTTTTTTTTTTTTTGGTCCTGACCATGAGAGTTGAAACAGTTCTCCGTAACCTCAGAAGTCATTTAAAGTTAAATTTACCCTTAAAACCTCCCCCTCCCCCCCTAATTTCACCTTTCCCTTTAGGGCATTTAGCCAAAATTTCTACATTTTACAAATTTTTTTTACTGAAATTTTGAAGAAATAAAAACCCAGTTTCACTCATACCAAAATATGACTGTAGAGCTGATCAACTCTTTTAATTATTTCTTAGGTATAAAGAAACAAGGCTATTCTTCTGGGCCACCTTCAATTTTTTTCTTGGTTATAAAGGACCAAGGCTCCACCCTAAACTCGCTCATCCATGTCTTTATGGACCTTGCTTTGTGCACTGGTGAGCAGTCATGTTGGAACAGGAAGGGGCCGTCCCCAAACTGTTCCCACAAAGTTGGGAGCATGAAATTGTCCAAAATGTCTTGGTATGCCGACGCCTTAAGAGTTCCCTTCACTGGAACTAAGGGGCCAAGCCCAACCCCTGAAAAACAACCCACACACCATAATCCCCCCTCCACCAAATGATTTGGACCAGTCTACAAAGCAAGGTCCATAAAGACATGGATGAGCGAGTTTGTGGTGGAGGAACTTGACTGGCCTGCACAGAGTCCTGACCTCAACCCAATAGAACACCTTTGGGATGAATTACAGTGGAGACTGTAAGCCAGGCCTTCTCGTCCAACATCAGTGCCTGACCTCGCAAATGCGCTTTTGGAAGAATGGTCAAACATTCCCATAGACACATTCCTAAACCTTGTGGACAGACTTCCCAGAAGAGTTGAAGCTGTTATAGCTGCAGAGGGTGGGCCAACTCAATATTGAACCCTACGGACTAAGACTGGGATGCCATTAGAGTTCATGTGCGTGTAAAGGCAGGTGTCCCAATACTTTTGACAATATAGTGTATGTACAAATAAACAGACGATCCAACGCATTTTTGGAGCAACTACTCCCCCTTCATCAGAACCTAAAATATTTGATGAGCTTAAAGACAGGACTTTGTCTTGTGTCCCCATATGATGTATTGAGAGCAATGAGGAATAAAAAGTTATTTCTATATTTATTTATTTATGTTTACTTCTTTTTGGAAGAGCAGAAAGGCTGTTAAAAAATTTGGAAATACTTTTTTTTTCTTTAAAGGATTTGTATGGCACGACCCTACTGTACCCCCACACCTCTACCATTAAGCCCTGGTGGGTGGGGAAAAATGCATTAGGGGTGTGGCTTTAGGAGTACAAACAGGCTTAGATAATTTACATCTCTCTTCCCCTGACGATCCGGCGGTGTGCGGCCTCTCTCCTTTCTTATATGCTCTACTGCTTTCTGAATGAAGCATTTGACTGCCTGCACCTATTCAACCCTGTGAGACACCGGACCTGCCCATCACCTGAACACCTTGATCGGTATTATAAGATATTGTGTGGTATCATGAGTACAGTGGAACCTTGGATTACGAGCATAATCCGTTCCAGGAGAATTCTCGTAATCCAAAGCACTCGCATATCAAAGCGAGTTTCCCCATAGAAGTCAATGGAAACAAAAATAATTTGTTCTGCATTGACTTCAATGGCATGCAATACCGCATGTGGCCAGAGGTGGAGGGGCACAGGAGAGCTTCTGAAACATTCAGAAAGGCCCGGGGACAGCTCGGCTGAACTCGGAAACCCTCGGAAAGGCTCAGAAACACCCGGGTATTTCCGAGTATCTCCGAACGGCTCCGCTCGGCTCTGCTCGGCTCCGGCGCCCCCGCACCTCAGGCCAAAAGCGGTACTGCACACCCAATTCGCTTGAATTCTGCTAGTTTTGCCAAACAACACTCGCAAACCGAGTCAGATTTTTTTTTTAAAAGTTGCTCGTCTTTCAAAATGCTCATTAACCGCGTTACTCGTAAACCAAGGTTCCACTGTACCCCAAACTATATTTACCCTCAAGCTTCCCCCAAAACGTGTTCTCTTCTTGTTCTTATAGGGAGAATCAAGCCTCGTACACACGACCGGTTTTCTCGGCAAGAAAACTGCTGGGAGAGCTTTTTGCACGAGAAAACCGTTCGTGTGTATGGTTTCTCGGCAGGAAAACTCCCGGGAATCTCGACGAGAAAAATAGAGAGCCTGGTCTGTATTTTTCTCGTCCGGATTCTCGGCAGAGTGTTTCCTGCCGAGAAACCCGCTCGTGAGTATGCTTACCTGTCCGAGGTAAACCCGTGCATGCTCGATGAGACTTTGACGCATGCGCGGTAGCATACAAGGGTAGTGTAGGGTGTAGCAAGATGGTGGCACAGCATCGAATGTGACGAGCGCCGGCTCGTCGTAGTCGATGACGTCACTGCGTTCTTGCCATTCAAAAGAACAGCGGTTCTTTTGAATGGTCGCATGTGTACACTCGGCGTGCAAGGAATCCCGTCGAGAACACCAACGTTTTTTTTTCCGACGGGATTCCCGCCCATGTGTACAGGGCTTCACCTTTTATTATTCCCTGATCCATCATCACCAGGCTTGTAAAATTCTGGCAGGGAGGCTAAGTTCCTACTGAAGTACATATGCCTCCAGAACTACATCTACCAAGAGCCCTTTCCATACATGCAGTGGAATTGATTTACTAAAGGGGAACGGGCTGTTTACCTAGCAAAGTGAATGTTTCCTTTGAAAAGTAGTGACTTTGCAAAGAAAAAAATTGTGAATAAGGTAAAACAAGGCGTTCAATTTCAATGCCCAGTCATACTTCATATTCCCAACGCACGCATTCCTGGATGAGCTCTCAAATTTGGGTGCTGCAGCAACAACCAGCTGGATACTGGTTCAAGTCACAATAATAGGATTTTTATAACAGCTTACCTGTAAAATCCTTTTCTTGGAGTACATCACGGGACACAGAGCGGCATAGTCATTACTATGTGGGTTATATAGATACCTTCAGGTGCTGGCACTGGCAACTTCCAAAACCGGAAGTACCCTCCCCTATATAAGCCCCTCCCATCCGTGAGCACCTCAGTTTTGTAGCAAAGCAATAAGTGTCCCCAAAGAGGGGTGGGAGCTCTGTGTCCCGTGATGTACTCCAAGAAAAGGATTTTACAGGTAAGCTGTTATAAAAATCCTATTTTCTTTCTCGTACATCACGGGACACAGAGCGGCATAGTCATTACTATGTGGGATGTCCTAAAGCAATGCCCAATGAGGGGGGGGATACACCATACATAAGCTGAGCGCTATCAGACATGAGGATCTTTTGCGGCCTGCAACACACTGCGCCCAAAGGCGACATCCTCCTGACTTCTAACGTCCACCTGGTAGAACCTAGTAAAACGTGTGTACTGAAGACCACGTTGCGGCCTTACAGATTTGAGCCAGGGAGGCCTGGTGATGCACTGCCCATGAAGTTCCAACTGCTCTCGTGGAGTGCGCCCTAACTTTGAACGGAGGCGGTCTCCTTCTCAAGCCATAGGCTTGTATAATGACCTGTCGAATCCACTTGGCTAAAGTAGATTTTGATGCTGCCTGACCCTTTCTGGGGCCTTCCTGCAGAATAAACAAAGTATCCGTTCTGCGAATCTGAGCAGTGGCTTTTAGATAAGCTTTAACTGCTCTTACTACATCCAAAGAATGCAATAACTTTTCCTCTACCGAACTAGGTTTGGGGAAAAAAGAAGGAAGAACCACATCTTGGTTCAAATGAAAACCTTGATACCACCTTAGGAAGAAAGGCTGGATGAGGACGTAACACTACTCCGTCCTTATGGATAACCAGATATGGCTCTTTACAGGACATAGCTGCTAATTCCGACACTCTTTTAGCCGAACAAATGGCTACTAGAAAAAACAATTTCCTGGTGAGAAGAACCAAGGAACTATGCTGTAATGGTTCAAATGGTTGTTTCTGTAGAACCGACAGAACCAGGTTTAGATCCCATGGACATATGGGAATATTAACCGGAGGACTAATACGCATTACTCCTTGTCTAAAGGCTTTGACTAGTGAATGCGAAGCCAAGGGCCTTTGAAAAAATATTGACAAGGCCGAAATCTGACCTTTGATAGTACTCAAGGCAAGCTTCCTATCTACAGCCCACTGTAGGAAGTCCAGACTCCTACCTATTACGTACTTACGTGGATGCCATTTCCTGGCCTCACACCACGCGATGTACGCCTTCCAGATTCTATAGTAGATCTGCCTGGATACCGGCTTCCTGGCATTGATCATGGTAGATACCACAGGATTAGAGAGCCCTCTCCTTTTTAGAATGTGGGCTTCAATAGCCAGGCCGTCAAACCTAGGGCTGGTAAGGAAGGGTGGTATATCGGTCCTTGCGAAAGCAGGTCCGGACGACGTGGGAGAGTCCAAGGACTCCCCACTGACATTTTACAATCTCCGCGTACCACGCTGGAGCCACCAGAATCACTGGTTTCTTTTCTACCCTGATTCTGCGGAGTAATCGAGGTAACCATTGTGGCAGTGGGAATGCATATATCAGCTTGAACTGATCCCAAGGGAACACTAGGGCATCCGAGCCGCAAGCTAGGGGATCCCTTGTCCGAGAGACAAACCTTTGCGTTGAATCTGGATGCTAGAAGATCTACATCCGGTGTTCCCCACCGCTGACATATTGTCCAGAAAACCTCGGGGTGAAGGGACCCTTCCCCTGGGCATAATTGCTGGCGACTTAGAAAGTCCGCCTTCCAATTCTCCACTCCTGGAATGAATACCGCAGATATGGCTGGGACATATCTTTCTGCCCATTTCAGGATGTAATTTACTTCCCTCTGGGCTGCACGACTCCTGGTGCCCCCCTGATGATTGATATATGCCACTGCTGTGGCATTGTCTGATTGAATTCTGACAGGGGACCCTTGGAGTTTGGATGTCCATGCTACTAGGGCATACCGGGCTGCTCGTATCTCTAAGAGATTGATGGGCAGGGCCTTTTCTGCATCCGACCATCTGCCCTGGAGAGACCATTGCTCCAGTACTGCTCCCCAGCCTATAAGGCTGGCATCTGTAGTGACCACCTTCCAAGAAATCGGACTGAAGGATTTCCCTTTTTCCAGATTCTGGAGAACCAACCACCAACGGAGGCTCTTGCGAACGGAAGGGGACAAGGACATTGTAAGTCTAGGGCCTGAACTTTTTTGTTCCAGGCTGACAGTATAGCCCTTTGCAAATTCCTTGAATGGAATTGACCGTAGGGTACTGCTTCGAATGATGCTACCATTTTTCCCAGCAGCCTCATACACAGGCGTATGGATGGCTGTCTTTTTTGTACCCACTAAGTGGATCAAATCTTTCAAAGACAACACCTTTCCTTGAGGCAAGAATATTTTTCTCTGGCCTGAATCCAACCTTAGCCCCAAGTATTCCAGACTTTTGACTGGTTTTTAGGGCTGACTTGTCTCGGTTGATAATCCAACCGTGAGATTCCAGATACTTGATTGTCTTGTGAACGACCACTTCTAGTTTTTTCACTGAGTGGTCTATCAGCAACAAGTCGTCTAGATATGCCATTATCGTTACACCTTGCGTTCTTAGATTGGCCAATAATGGGGCCAGAATTTTTGTGAACACTCGCGGTGCTGTGGCCAGACCGAAGGGTAAGGCTCTGAACTGAAAATGGCGCCCTTCTACTGCAAAGTGTAGAAATTTTTGGTGGACTGGAAAGATGGGAATGTGCAAATAAGCATCTTTGATGTCGATCGCGGCTAACCATTCCTCCCCTTGTAGGACAGTGGCCACCGATCGGATCGACTCCATCCGGAAAAGTCCTGATATACAGGAATTTGTTTAGCCCTTTTAGAATTAATATGGGCCTCACGTCCCCGTTTGCTTCGGGACTGTAAAGAGGTTTGAGTAAAACCCGAACCCCCATTCCAGGGGAACCTCCATAATTACTCCTTGGAGCAATAGTTGTTCTAGTGCCGACAGGAGGGACTCTCTCTTCCGGGGATCCCTTGGCACGTTTGACCTTATAAAATGGGAAGGAGGGGAGTCTTTTAACTCCAATCTGTATCCCAAACATACTGCGGAGAGCACCTATCTGTTCGGATCGCGTCCCGCCAGGTCTCTGCGAACAACTGGAATCTTCCCCCCACCCGACTGAGTGGGGGCAACCCTTCAATGAATTTAAGTTTGGGGGAGGTTTTGTAGCTCTCCTGACCCAGGGTTTCTCATTACCCTGCGATTGTCCCTGATTTTTACCCCCGGGATTTGACCGAGGAGGCCGTCGGAACTGTTACACAGCCGATGCCCCAGGGACTGGAGAAGCAGGCCTCTTAAAAGAGGGACCTCTAACTCTGTTTTTAACCGGCAAGAGTGTATTTTTACCGCTGGAAATTTTCTGGATATATTTGTCCAGGTCTTCCCTGAATAAGCGTTCACCATGAAATGGGACGCTAACCAGCCATTCTTTACAGGGGGCTTCAGCAGACCAGTTTTTGAGCCATAGAAGCCTACGCATATGTACTACAGACAGCGTAAGGCGGGAGGCCTGATGGATTGAATCCTTTATGGCGTCAACCGCAAAGCCTAAGGCTCTAGGTAGATCAGCTAGGGCAAGGGCCTGCTGATCTGTCAAGTCCCTCAAGACCTGTTTCAACTGATCCTTCACTGCTTAGCAGACCCCAATAGCTGCCACTGCTGGTTGTGTCACCAAGCTTGCTGTAGAAAGAAGCAGATTTTCATAAGGACTCCAATCTTTTATCTATTGGGTTCTTGAACATTTGGACATTATCCACTGGACATGTCAGTGATTTATACACACAAGAGATGGCTGCGTCCACTGTAGGGACCTTCCATTTTTTGATGAACTTGGGATAGACCACCGGAAATCTCTTGGGGGGAATAAATATTTTCTCAGGATGTTCCCAATCCTGGTAAATGAGCCCTTTCAGTAAAGGGTGAAGTGGAAAAGAACAGACAGTCTGGGGGCTTCTAGCGACCCCAACGAGGATACAGTAGTGGTTGATGGTTCCGCAAGGTGCATTTTTAAATGCTGATCGGACCATGTTAGTCAGAGACTGAACCCATAATCTTTCAGCTTGAGATGCTGAGAAAAGGTTCCTCCACTGTTGATTCCTCTATAACCGAATCAACCTCATCCTGATCCCCTTCAGGCAGGTCGATCCCTGTATGGGACTGTTGCTCCGCTTACAGGCACTCTGAAGGAGGAGACGGAGATCGGGCGTGCTTTCCCTGACAGGGAGGCAGCGATCAATGTTGACAATCTCTCTCTAATCCTCCCAGAGCTGAGGAAAAAACCTCCTCTGTTACATACACAGGAGCAGGTGAACTGAGGACAGCCCCAGTACCAAGTACCCCTGTGGGGTCTCTACGGTCACTTACCTCTGAACTTCAGGGGAGACTGGTGCAGCAGAAGCATGCCCAAGATCCTCAGAGCCCGATGAGACCCCCTTCGCTTCCTGGAAGATTCAGTTCCGGAGCTTCTGGACGGCATATTCCTAAGCCTAAAGCTGAGGTATTCCAGCCGTAATACACCACTTTTACTGAGAATAGTCTAGCACAATTGCTGCTATATAACAGTTGGTGTCTACTAAAGTGCCTTTCTAGGGGATGCCTGCATCAACCGCCTCTGTGTGCCTTTATACTGTTGCTAGCTCTGTCTGTGCACTTCAATAGCCAGCTATGATTGTGCTTTAAAACACGCTGGACGCCCGCACATGCGCAGCAGCGCCGCGGCGCACACCGAGCGTCATCCACCGGCTTCGCCCCTTTTTCCAGATCGCCTCTATATATAGAGGCGCGTGCTCGCGCTCGCGTGCGGGCACGTGCGCCTTTTTTGAAAAAAATAAGGAGCTAGATGGGAGCCAGGGTCCCTGCCGCAGGGCCCGGGGATGGATGAGCGCAGCAACAGGGCAGAGGAGACAGCTTCCCAGCAGAGAACTTACCAACTGCCTGGATTTGATTTTGGAAGAAAAAAATCCACATTACAAGAAAAAGAACCATAGCGGCCTCTAGTGTCTAACACAGGTACCGCGGTCTTACATTTTTTTTTTTTTTCTTGCCTACTATTGAAATTTTTACATTTTCTCAGTAGTAACAGGCATACACAGAATATTAGCGGGAATACCTTAGGTAACAGGCAGAAAGACAAAATAGGCTTGGGGGTCCCTCAATAGAACCAAGTTCCCGAGGGCCCCCACTTACCTTTTCCTCGCCGCAGGACTCTGTTTGGTCCACAGAAGCCCAAACTTCACCTATCACGGCAGGCATTGTAATTAAACCTTCAGGGACCGGGTTCCCAAGGATTCCACTCCCCTGGACCTGTATAGCACCCTGCACAGAAAACATCTTGGTCGTGGGTATGACCAGAGCTCTGGATCCCAGGGTCCAGCCCTCCTAAGAGAGGCATTACAGGCAAAACCTTGCTCTTCTCTTGCAAGGCCCGGGTACCGACCGTTTAGCTATGAAGCTTTTTTGGTCGGATCCGGAATAGCTTGCTAAGGCCCAAAAGAACCTGTACGCAAGCTCAGTAAAAAACACATGTTACTTCTTGGCCAACACCTTAGACACTGGCAAAAAACTGAGGTGCTCCCGGATGGGAGGGGCTTATATAGGGGAGGGTACTTCCGGTTTTGGAAGTTGCCAGTGCCAGCACCTGAAGGTATCTATATAACCCACATAGTAATGACTATGCCGCTCTGTGTCCCGTGATGTACAAGAAAGAAAAAGATATTTGCCAGCACACCATGGAACGACGTGGATAGCGTCCAAACGGATAATTTATTGCATGATCACAACACAAGGAAAGTGCAACGTTTCTGAGTCACTCAGGACCCCTTTGTCAGGCATGCCACATACCTGACGAAGGGGTCCTGCGTGACTCCGAAACGTTGCACTCTCCTTGTGTTGTAATCATGCAATAAATTATCCGTTTGGATGCTATCCACGTCGTTCCATGGTGTGCTGGCAAATATCTTCACAGTTTCAATACCCAATCACGTGCGTGGGTAAAAGTAGTATTTTGCTAGGACGCGGCAGGGTATTTAAATTGAACACACCTTCACAACTATTACTAACATTTAGACTTGTAAAAATTTGTTTAGTTTCGTTTCTTTTCGGTCCTGTTGATTCGTAATCATTCGTAATTTTGCTAAATGGGATTTTTCGTGTTCGGACTAATTCGTATTTTCGCAAGCGTCATTTTTCGTTGAATCGGAATGATTCGTATTAATGTCTTAAAGCCTTATTTTTTAGTTGATTTATAATTCGTACTTTCGGTAGACTTGTGCACAACGGAAAAATTTGTTTAGTTTCGGTTTGTTTCTTTCCGGTCCTGTTGATTCGTAATTTTGCTAGACGGGATTTTTCGTGTTCGGACTAATTCGTATTTTCGCAAGCGTAATTTTTCGTTGAATTTTTTTGTTGATTTATAATTCGTACTTTCGGTAGAGTACATTGTTTTTTATTGATTCTGTATTTTTTCGTGTCTCTCTCACAACGACGCTGCCTATTATGCCTAATGTGCTTCAAATGGATTTGTACTTTTCTAAATACATTGCGGTTATTTGTAACGATTCAAAATTTCGTATTTTACTTTAGTTTTAGGCATGCGGCTATAGCCTCCGCCCCCTGTACACCATTTTGAGAGGAAGTTCAGCACGGTGAGGGAGAAGCAGAGAGCAGAACAGAGTGTTATTGTGCTTCGTATGGATTCGTACATTCGTAACTTTTTTTTGGCTCGTTGATTCGTAATTTTCCGTGACGGATCACAACAAGTCAACTTGCTGTTTCATTAGGCCGCATTAACACAACAACGAATTATGCCGAAGGCATTCAGGCATTCGCTATTTGCGATATAATTTATTTCGGATTCGGTTTTATTCGTAATTGCTTTGTTCGGAAATTCGAATGCTTCCGAACGTCCGAAAGTTGCTAAATTCGTACGAATTTCGATTCGTTGTGAAACAAATTGCACAAGCCTAGTAACATTCACTATGCAAAAGGACTATAAAAACTTACAAAATTATTATACACTTTTCCTTAGTCTTCTGAGCCAGCATCCTTCATCCCACTTCCTATGAGTTGAGGTTGTCCCGGACGCACCCCCAACCTGTAACTGGACAGTGCAGAAGAAGCTGCTCAGTGATGAACTCACCTCTATGTAATTTTGCTCTCTCCTTCTACCAGCATGCTCCCTGTCAGCACAAGAATTGGCTTCTTTTTCTGCTTCTCCTTCTACCAATCTGAGCTCTGCTGCACAAGGACTGATACCAATTCAGATTTAGTTACTTGCACTGCTTTCATTAAAAACAACTTTTAATGATATATTAGGAGCTGCATTCATTTGTGTCTTTTATATCTGCCTGGAGTTCAGCTTTAAGTGCATCGAAATATCAGTACATTATTAAAGTACCTGCTGCCACTGAAATTTAGCCGAGCTGCAATGTATCCATTTAATGCCTCTTATGTTACCCACAATCCCTTGCTGGACCCAAGGCCAATGTCAGAATGCCAAGGCTTTGTGTTGTATAATCAGGACGGGCTCTGGAGCTGGGCAAAGCTATTTTCGTTCTGTCGGAGCGCTGAGCCTGACCGTCCCCTTTCCATCTGTGTCTTTGCCGGCACTCCCAGACCTCCTTCAAAATGTATGAAGGAGACCTTCTCCCTGAAGTGACTTTTACAACACAGTTTAACGATGTCTTGTGGAGTCAGCGCGATAAACAATATCTACGATGAAGTTTTAGAGGAAGAGCATTAAAAATGGACATAAACTTCTTTGTTACTTTCTTGACGTGGGTTTTACGTTCACTTTCTATTCCTTCAATACCGGGCAGGTGGATCTACGTCCTGCAACCCGTAGTCCTGATATCTGCTTAAGACCAACAAATAAAATAAAAAAGTGGAACCAAACAACACTGTGGTGAGACATAAAATTATGGTTTTACTGTACAAAGATGTATTCAAATATCACATACAATAAACTACAAAACACCAAAACAAGGAAACGTCTCCTGGAAATAAGCTCGCCAAGTATGAATGGTTACCCTCATCAACATCAATTATTTGTTAGTATAATATACAAAAAACATTTCAATAATGGGATATTCCAGGAGTCACAAATTTCTATGGGTTTCGTTTAATTTTCAACTTCTTCAGGAGTAAAAAAGAGGTGTTAGTGAAAGTCAATTTTACAAAAAATAAATTCCAAAACTGTGAGCCGAATGTTCCACAGAGCCTAGCATCACCTTCCATGGTGTCTAAACCCTATTGAGCATCTGTGGGGCATCCTCAAATGGAAGATGGAGGAGCCCAAGGTCTCTAACATCCACCAGCTCCGTAATGTCATTATGGAGGAGGGGAAGAGGACTCCAGTGGCAACCTATGAAGCTCTGGTGAACTCCATGCCCAAGATGGTTAAGGCAGTGCTGGAAATTAATGGTGACCACACAAAATATTGACACTTTGGACCCAATTTGGACATTTTCACTTAGGGGTGTACTCACTTTTGTTGCCAGTGGTTTAGACATTAATGGCTGTGCGTTGAGTTATTTTGTGGGGACAGCAAATTTACACTGTTATACAAGCTGTACACTCACTACTTTACATTGTAGCGAAGTGTCATTTCTTCAGTGTTGTCACATGAAAAGTTGGAATAAAATATTTACAAAAATTTGAAGAGTTGTCACGTACCTGATCCAAAGCCAATATGCAGAGAGGGGCTCCCCTTGCGGCTAGGTGCGATATACCTCTGACAGTGCCACATAAGGTATACAGCCCCAAGTAGCACGGGTTGCCGGCAGGATCTGGATGGGTCCAGAAGAGCGTCACCTTGTGAGGACTGCCAGGGTGTGGTGGTGCACAGGGGGTCAGGAACTTCATGCTGTGCTTGGAATAGACCATGCTTCAGAGGACAGCAGTGGACACCTGGCTGAGGGTCAAACACAGGATGGCCAGTAGACGCCTGGCTGAGGGTCAAACACAGGATGGCCAGTAGACGCCCGGCTGTGGGTCAAACACAGGATGGCCAGTGGATGCTTGGCTGAGGGTCAAACACAGGATGGCCAGTGGACGCCCGGCTGAGGGTTAAACACAGGATGGCCAGAAGCAAGAGCAAGTCTCTGAAGTAAGCTGAGGTCATTAACTGGTAATCAAGCAGGAGCAAGTCCATATAGCAAGCCGGGGTCATGCACAGGTAATCAGGCAAAGGCAAAGTTCATATAGCAAAGCCGGGGTCATGCACGGATAGTCAGCAGAAGGAAGGTCAAGGAGCAAGCCAGGGGATGAGCCAGGAGAGGAGGTCAACCGGTCTGGAATGAGCCGTGTCAAGAACAGGAGATCCAAAAAGTAACACAGAGGTTCTGGAGTACAGGAAGCTGACGACAATCCAGCAATTTGGGTCAGACAGTGGCAGCCTTTTATAGGCCAGCAGGGGGATCCATCTGTCACATGATGTGCCTATGGCGCCCATTTCTTCTACTGGCAAGATTGCCAGTACTTCCACGGCCATTTCCCTGACAAGAGTGTACTCAACTTTTGTGAGATACTGTATATATATATCTATATATATATCTATATAGATATATATATATATATATATATATATATATCTACATAGATATATATAGATATATATTATTATACAGGATTTATATAGCGGCAATAGTTTGCGCAGCACTTTACAACATGATAACTGTGGGGGATGAGCTGATGGAGAAAATTAAAATACAGTTGTTAGGTGTGGGTAGAATAGGCTTCTCTGAAGAGGAGGGTTTTCAAGGATCGTTAAAAAGCTAATAGAGAAGGAGATAATCGGACAGATTGAGGTAAGGAATTCCATAGGATTGGAGATGCTCTGGAAAAGTCCTGGAGGTGACGAGGGAGCAAGAGAGCAGGAGGTCTTGAGAGGAACGAAGAGAACGATTAGGTTGGTATTTTGAGACTAGGCTAGTGATGTAGGTGGGGACTAAATTGTGGATGGCTTGGTAAGTTGTTGTTTGTATTTTGAACTTCATTTATTAGGTGAGCGGATATGTATTATTATTATTATTATTATTATTACGGTATATATACATGCCTTGGCCATGACAGGTAACAGCTGCACCAGCATAATAAGTGAAGGACCTTTCCAAACTTTTGCCCTCTTCCCCGGTAAACTTGACTCGCGCTCCTCTTCTCTTCCGTGTCCTAAATCTAGCCTGCAGAGGTGCGCCTGGGATTTGTCAGCGGGAGGCCTGCGCGGCGCTCCACATCTGCCTACATATTTTCTCGTCTTGCAGCGAGACGTTTCGGCTCACCGGATGGCAGCTGCCTAGAAAACAAGGAGGCCCATCTTTTTTCTTCTTCTTCTGCTTGTCATCCCAACAGGCTACATCGGCAGAAAAATATAATCCCTACAAGTAAGCAAGGATAGGATGAAGTCAACGGCAAGACAGCTGTGCGGCTGACCTTAGCGAGCTGTCTTCCCCAGCTCCTCCTAACAGATGGGAGCGTAGAGGGCGGGCGGGGGCTGGGGAGACGCAGGAGCCAGACAAGCGATCAACGCGGATAGGTTAGGGAAGGTGAAGCAAATATCAGAAGCTTTCAATCTTCATCTGTAGTGACAATGCAAAGGCATCGTTCCTCAACACCTTCCCAGATCCCAGCTAAGGATGGGGATGACAACCATCCAATTAAAACTATTTGGTTAACCACTTCAGCCCCGGACCATTTTGGCTGCCAAATGACCGGGCCACTTTTTGCGATTCGGCACTGCGTCGCTTTAACTGACCATTGCGCATTCGTGCGACGTGGCTCCCAAACAAAATTGACGTCCTTTTTTTCCCACAAATAGAGATTTCTTTTGGTGGTATTTGATCACCTCTGCGGTTATTATTTTTTGCGCTATAAACAAAAATAGAGTGACAATTTTGAAAAAAAAAGCAATATTTTGTACTTTTTGCTATAATAAATATCCCCAATTTCTTTTAAAAAAAGCTAATTTTTCTTCAGTTTAGGCCGATACGTATTCTTCCACATATTTTAGGTAAAAAAAAATGCAATAAGCGTTTATTGATTGGTTTGCACAAAAGTTATAGCGTCTACAAAATAGGGAATAGTTTTATGGCATTTTTATTATTCTTTTTTTTTTTACTGGTAATCAGCGATTTTTATCGTGACTGCGACTTTATGGCGGACACATCGGACACTTTTGACACATTTTGCATCCCCCTGTTTTGCCTTTGCCGACCGCAATCGCGGGCCGCCCGGGAACATCGAGTTCCCGGGAGCCGCGGGCGCACTCACAGGCGTGCTGTCGTCTAATATAAAATTTACTGATTCAGCACTGCTTCCTTCTCCGTTATCTGACCATCACTTCTTCATTCTCTCTTCTCAGAAAAGACACACACTGTCACACACACTGTCACCTCCTGCAGAACTTACTGATCCATGACGGCTTCCTCCTCCACTATCTTAACCACTTAAAGGAGCACTAAAGCTTTTTTTTTTTTTGCTTAAAAATAACAAACATGTTATACTTACCTCCACTGTGCAGCTCGTTTTGCACACAGTGGCCCCGATCCTGGTCTTCTGGGGTCCCTCGGCGGCTGTCTTGGCTCCTCCCCGCAAGGACTCCACACCTTAATGCGAGTGAGCTCGCATGGTGTGGAGTGATTGCGGGCGCGCTCCCGTGATACAGCGGCGGCCATAGCCGCCGACTGTATCACTCGGCCCCGCCCCCCGGCGTGCCGCGTCATTGGATGTGATTGACAGCAGCGCCAGCCAATGGCTGCGCTGCTTTCAATCCATCCAGTGTAGCCAATCGGCGGCCAGGCTGAAAAACGAAGAGGATGACGGGGACGAGCATGGGAGTTTCGAGGGGCCAGGTAAGAAAAACGGGGGCTCGGGGGGGGGGCGGTATTGTCGAATGTTTTTTCACCTTAATGCATAGGATGCATTAAGGTGAAAAAACATGTAACTTTACTACTCCTTTAAGGACCCGGCCTAATTTTCAGACTTGAAATATTAGTTATAGGGGGCGCTATATATATTTAATGTGACTATACACCATGAATAAACCCAACTGGGATCCTAGTATATATACATATATAATTATGTTAAAAATGTATTGGGTTAATCAGTGCTGTGATAATTTTCAGACTTGTTGTTTACAGGTTAAAATCATTTATTTTATTTTTTTTGCTAGAAAATTACTTAGAACCCCCAAACATTATATATATTTTTTCTGACACCCTAGAGAATAAAATGGCGGCCGTTGCAATACTTTCTGTCACACCGTATTTGCGCCACGGTCTTACCAGCGCAATTTTTTTTGGGGAAAAAATACACGTTTTTGAATTAAAAAGTAAGACAGCAGTAAAGTTAGCCCAATTTTTGTTCTATATTGTGAAAGATAATGTTATGCTGAGTAAATTGATGACACGCTTCAAAATTGCGCCCGCTCGTGGAATGGCGACAAACTTTGGCACTTAAAAACCTCCATTGGCGACATTTTAAAGTATCTTCGGGTTACCAGTTTGGAGTTATAGAGGAGATCTAGTGCTAGAATTATTTATTTCGCTCTAACGATCGCGGCGACACCTCACATGTGTGGTTTGAACACTGTTTTCATATGCGAGCGCGCAAGCTCGTCAAGGTGGGGCGCTTTAAAAAAAAAAAATCTTATTTATTTTACTTTTTTTTTTTTAACACTGTCCTTTAAAAAAAAAAAAAAATCGGTCACTTTTATTCCTATTACAAGGAATGTAAACATCCCTTGTAATTGAAAAAAAAGACCTCATATTTACACCTAAAAAAGCAATAAAAAAGAAAAAAGTATTTTTTTTTTTCTACATAAAAATAAATTGTGGGCCCTTTAAGGCAGAAGTGATGTTTGAAGTTGCTCCGGTCCTCCAAGGGCATAGAGTCGAGTGGGGGCCATCTTGCCCTCACTCGACTTCTTGCTCATCTGTGGATCGGATTGTTTCTGCCGCTGCTGATCTCTCCTGTAAGCGGCGGAAACGACCGGTAAGCGGCCGGGGAGGGGGGCACCTCAAACCCTGACCATAAAAGTGATCCCGTGGTGAATCCCCCGCTGGGACCACTTTTATGTTAAAGAGGATCGCCCACTGTGTAAAAAAAAAAAAACTGGGGTTATGGCAGCTAGCTGTGTAGCTAGCAGTGTATTTTTGCATTAAAATCAATTTTCTTTTTTAATTTCCCCAAAAATTGCATTTGAAAAACCGCTGCGTAAATACCGTGTGACAGATTTTTTTTTAAAACCCACCAATCTATTCTCTAGGGCCTCTGCTTTAAAAAAAATAATGATAATAATAATGTTTGGGGGTCCTAAGTACCGTATATACTCGAGTATAAGCTGAGTTTTTCAGCACATTTTTTTGTTCTGAAAAAGCCCCCCCCCCCAGGCTTATACTCGAGTCTTCTGCTGTGACATGCAGTCTTAACTGCAGTCGGCGGCCGTCCAGTGTAACAAAGCCCCGCCTCCTCCTCCTCCTCCTCCTCATCCGTAATAGACGGAACACTGACGAGGAGGAGGCGGGGTTTTGTTACAATTTACGGCCGCTGACTGCAGTTAAGACTGCATGTCACAGCAGGAGATCAGGTACATGAGACATGCAGATGGGCACAGTAAGGCTGCAAATGGGCACAGTGAGGCATGCAGATGGGCACAGCGAGGCTGCAAATGGGCACAGTGAGGCATGCAGATGGGCACAGTAAGGCTGCAAATGGGCACAGTGAGGCATGCAGATGGGCACAGTGAGGCTGCAAATGGGCACAGTGAGGCATGCAGATGGGCACAGTAAGGCTGCAAATGGGCACAGTGAGGCATGCAGATGGGCACAGTGAGGCTGCAAATGGGCACAGTAAGGCATGAAGATGGGCACAGTGAGACTGCAAATGGGCACAGTGAAGCTGCAAATGGACACAGTGAAGCTGAAAATGGGCACAGTGAAGCTGCAAATGGGCACAGTGAAGCTGCAAATGGACACAGTGAGACTGCAGATGGGCACAGTGAGGCTGAAAATGGGCACAGTGAGGCACAGTGAGGCTGCAAATGGGCACAGTGAAGCTGTAAATGGACACAGTGAGGCTGCAAATGGGCACAGTGAAGCTGCAAATGGACACAGTGAAGCTGCAAATGGACACAGTGAGGCTGCAAATGGGCACAGTGAAGCTGCAAATGGGCACAGTGAAGCTGCAAATGGGCACAGTGAAGCTGCAAATGGATACAGTGAGGCTGCAGATGGGCACAGTGAAGCTGCAAATGGATACAGTGAGGCTGCAGATGGGCACAGTGAAGCTGTAAGTGGACACATTGAGGCTGCAGATGGGCACAGTGAGGCACAGTGAGGCTGAAAATGGGCACAGTGAGGCACAGTGAGGCTGCAAATGGGCACAGTGAGGCTGCAAATGGCAAAGTGAGGCTGTAGATGGGCATTGTTGACCTTCTTTTCCACTTACAGTAGCTGCTGCATTCTCACCCTAGGCTTATACTCGAGTCAATACGTTTTCCCATTTTTTTGTGGTAAAATTAGGTGCCTCGGCTTATATTCAGGTCAGCTTATACTCGAGTATATACGGTAATTTTGTAGCAAAAAAGACTGATTATTACATGTAAACAAAAAGTGTCAGAAAAATTACGAGTAAAGTCCCAAAAAACAAAGAAGAGACAGAAGAATCTGTAATATTGTGTTTCATAGCTCTCTGGCCGTAAAATCTAAACACGCTTGTAAAACTGAAGTCTCGGTGAAGGACAGATAGAGATATGACCAGGGAGTGACAAGACGGTGACATCTTTAAACAGTTTAGTAAAGGTCACTTGTACCCTCCAGGCCTTGAGTCTCACAGCCGCTAAACTGGACTGTCACGGCAGATAAACAGGGTGCGCTGGGATGATATACAATTTTTTACAACAGGCTTGTCATCCTGCCAGGAAAAAAAAAAGAAAAAAAAATGCAAAAAAAAAAAAATGCAAAAAAAACTAAAAGCCCAACGCCAAAGCGCATAGAGTGGGATTTGTCGCTGGCGGTTTCCATTGTAAGACTCCGGTGAGTGATCTTACGCCTGTAAGACATGAAATGTCGATGTTCACGGAGCAGGACAAGGTCCTTACTGATAAGGATCAAGCTGAAGCTCAACGGGATCTGTCGTGACGGAAGTCAACTCCGAGCTACATGGACGTTTCATGGCCAATTCGTAATGATTAAAATTCGGAAATTTGGAAATTTGAAAATTCGGAAATTCTAAAAAAGGAAGGAAAACCGAAAATTCGAAAGAAAGAAAATTTAGAATAATATATAACTAACTAACTAATAAGAACTAACTCAATTTGTAAATTCGTAAATTTGAAGATTCGTAATTTCGAAAACTTGGAAGTTCGTAAATTCGAAAATCCAAAAACCCGAAAATTTTAATTCCGCCGTGCGTCTCTTCTCTTCTCCTGCTAGATGTCCAATAGGATCGCCTGTCCTTTCAGACAATCGAGTGACGGGTCTCAGACCCACTTCCTGATTCACCGGGAGGGGGGATCAGTGTGGCGATGGTGAAAATTAATTCGCTATGGTCACATAACTGGGTGGGCTTTGGGGCGCAGTACTCTGCGCCCCGAGCCCGCCCTTTTTTTAAGCCTATTAGAGCCTCAGGCTCTAATCACATGCTTCAAAAAAACACACCCCCACCATTGGAATCCATGCGTCCGGTGTCCCTGTATGTAGATCAGGGGGCCGGACACATGGATAGGGGGGGGGGGCTCCGTTTGCCCCTAATGCACAGCCCACCACTGTATTTAACATGAAAGTAATGACGTGTAGTTACAGTTAGGCGGTCGGCAAGTGGTTAAAAAAATCTTTAAAAGCACAAAAAGCTGAAGTTTATGCTTTGCCTTCCCTTGGTTTGTGTTTCCTACCCCTCTTTAATATGAAGCTATGTACAGCACCCTGCCGGCCCCTCCTACCAGCCATGATCTGCCTGCATTGCATAGGGAAGCACAGAGACCCAGCGATAACATCACTGCTTCTAAAATAAGACATGTAATGAAACCGCTTTGTATTGCATACCTTCTTTTAGAACCAGTGATGTCATTGCCGGGTCTCTGTGCTTCCCTATGCAATGTAGGCAGATCATGGCTGGTGAAAGGGGACGGCAGGGTGCTGTACATAGCTTTCTGAGAACATCACAGCACTCTGCCTCAGTTTTTTTAAGCTTACTTGACTTTCAAATGTAATTTTTTTTTTTTTTTGTGCAATGTTTCTCACCTAAAGATCCTGCCAGTAATGTCACTTCCTGTTGCAGGCTAACAGCATTAACAAGGAGTTCGCCTTTAAAGCGCCCACAATGATATGCACATGTTTTACATTGGCTTTGCTTGGCTTGGTTTAAATAGAAAAAAAAAAAAAGCTAAAATATAATAATAATTTAGATGTAAAATAAAAAAAAAAGTTGGCCAGGAAATTATAAACTATTATCGTTCACAGCAAAGCATCTGCATTCATGGCTACACAATCATTATCTCCATCGCGTTTGGCGACTTTCGGAATATTCCACCCATTGTTGCCAGAGGACACCGGGGCTGGATGAGGGAACGCGGAGCGGGTGTAATTTTGGAAGATAATATTTGTGTATCAGCAGCTGAAATGGCATCTGTTTAAAGTACACACTGCATATAGGGGGGGGGGGGGGGCAGAATGCAGGGGGACGGAGAGGAGGGAAATGTACATCACTAGTACAAAGAGAGAGAGAGAAGGGGGGGACCCAGCAAAGGGACTAGCTCTCAGGAAGGGAGGAAAAAATGAAGGGAGGAAGGGAAGGAAGAAAGGGAGGAGAAAATAAAGGAAGGAAGGAGAAAATGAGGGAAGGAAAGGAAGGGAATAAAGGAAGGAAGGAGAAAATGAAGGAAGGAAAGGAAAGGAGAAAGGAAGGAAAGGAAAGGAGAAAGGAAGAAAGGAGAAAATGAAGGAAAGAAGGGAAGGAAGGAGAAAATGAAGGAAGGAAAGGAAAGGAGAAAGGAAGAAAGGAGAAAATGAAGGAAGGAAAGAAAGGAGAAAATTAAGGAAAGAAGGGAAGGAAGGAGAAAATGAAGGAAGGAAAGGAAAGGAGAAAGGAAGGAAGGAGAAAGGAAGGAAGGAGAAAATGAAGGAAGGAAAGGAAGGGAAGAAAGGAAGAAAGGAGAAAATGAAGGAAGGAAAGAAAGGAGAAAATGAAGGAAAGAAGGGAAGGAAGGAGAAAATGAAGGAAGGAAAGAAAAGGAGAAAGGAAGTGTAGCGCCTTCCCCTCTTCTCTCTCCGTGCGGCTCGCACTGTCTCTTATCTAGGGGTATCTGATGGTGGAGAGAGAGAGAGCGGGTGGGCTACGTCTAGCCTCCACCACATGGGAATACCTGTGGTATCAGCAATGTCTTGTTCACCTTCGGGTCTGTGCTGTGCACCCGGATCCTCCCTCCAAGAGTCACCGTGAACTTCGTCCGCCAGGAAGTGAGCCTCACACCATTAAAGTCCAACACTCCTTTATTAGAACACACCATACAGGGACTTCCTTGATAGATAGAACAGGAAAGGAGGTGTGAGTGTGAATAGGCCCAGACACAAATTCGCTCCTCCACTCTCCTCCTGAAGAGTGGACTATGGTCTCCGCACGAGGTGAAGGGGATCCTTCTGGACGGTCTCCGACAAGAGACTCACCCGTCACCGGCAGTCTGCTGCACCGGGTCTTCGAGTGAGGAGCTCTCCCCGGTCCATTGCGTCTTACTCAGATTCAGGCCTCCATCCCCGAAGTGCCTTAGGACCCTTCCCTCGCGGAACTCAGTGTTGGGCGCTGAGCTCCGGACATTCTTGTAAGTACCTCACCCCAGGACTGAAGGTGCCTGAGGTGGAACACGATCTCCATTGGTCCCCTAGGCCGAGGCCTCCTAGAGGACGAGCACGAACCCACGTCCGCAAGCTAAAGGTGCTTGGGACGAAGACCCCCGTGACCAAAATGGCCGGCCCCTTTATACCCTCCCCCAGCAAGCACGGCGGGTTCCCCGCCCCACCATACCGCTGCCGAGAGAGGACAAAAAGGGGCTCGGCACACAGTGATATTCATCCCTCCGGCCACGGTGACAGCGCCACCTGGTGGACCGCAGGGAACATAGCACTGATGTCACAGCCAGATTCAAAAAATGCACCCGGGAAAGTAAGTACCGCTACACTCTCCCCCTGTCTTTTGACACTGGACCCCAGTGTCTGAAGTGAGTCAAGCCCTCAACGGCTGACATAATCCAATCCAGAAACCAACTAATAATTTGAAAAACAAAAGTTTTTAGGAAACTATCCTAACGGAGAAGTTGTGTCTGAGCCCCTGCAACAAAGAGGAGTGAAAGACAACATTTAAAACATAAAATCACATTCCAACATTGTACTTTTCCCTCCCATCCTAACTAAGAACCACCCCAGGTTCCATAATCTTGACGGGACGCTCTCCTGCAGAGGGAAGAGAAAAGAAACAATAAAACCCTGACACATGTGTATGTGTGAGAGAAAAAGAAATTCCTCCGAAAAGAAATATCTTTTCCTCCAGTGTGAGTGTGTACAATGTGTAACGTTGCACAAGACTGCCATCTGGTGACAGCCTCGCGGTAACTGCACCCGTTGAACCATCTTCTCTTTTCTTGCTGCTTGACTCCGGGCCCTATCTACCCCAAAGTCTGCAACTTCTCACCGGAGAGGAAAGAACAACAACTGGAACAGTTCTTCCTCGGAATGACACAAGCACCCCTCTTGTGGGGCAAAACACTGATGATAGCACCAACAAGAAAGTCAAACAGCAAAGTTCAGGGGGTGCAAAGTCCTTTTGAAAAGCAAACAAATGGAGTCTCTTTCTCCTCAGAGGTAGAAGCGGGGATGCGGCAGAACAAGAGGTTTTAAATGCCGATCCATGGTCTCCAAATGGTACTCCACATCTTCACTTTCTTTGCGTCAGATCAACACTTTATCCGCATGGATGTGTCTTCCCAACATCCACTCTGCCTTGCAGTCTTTGAACCGCTGAGATGTCTTTGGAGAGCATGTCAAATACCTGCGGGCGTGTGGGACCTTAAGGTGGGTCCACACGAAGTCATTATACCAGCGCTCTCGGTACACCTCCACTTCGTAGAGCAACTCCTTGGAGAGGTACGGATATTCCCACCCGTAGTCAGCAGCAACTTTCTGGCCGAAGAGTCTCTGAAGCCTTGACAGCGGAGGCATTGTGGCTTTGTCCCCTTCGCCGGGTAGAACTATAGAGTCCGGATGGCGAGGGGCCTTGACCACTTCTGGTTGGGGCATAGGTGCCCGTAGCATCAACTTCTGTTCCCCAGTACCTGATGCAGGTGGCACCGGAGATGTAGATGTGGGCTGGGAAAAGGACCCTTGTTCAGGCGCTGGTGCCTCCACCCGGGGTGTACTCTTCCCCGTGGACATGGGTGAACCTCGGGGCCTTCGGAATGAAACTAGCGGTACTTTGTCCCAGCCCTTCTCTGCAAACAGTTCATCAATAGCGGTGTCATCTCCCATATCAGAGAGCGACTCCAGATCCGAGGTATCACACTCCTCCGTGGGTATGTAGCCCATTGTAGAGACGGAGCTAACACCTCCCGCGGGCGTACTGGGCCATGCCTTTCCGGCACCTCCGCCCATGCACCAAGTCTCTTTGCCGGCCCACCTCGGCCTTTACTTGAAGCGGGACGTCCGGAACACTCGTCAACGGATCCGTCTAGGCCTGGCGTAAGCTGGCGAGATGGTCCGCCACCACCGCTGGTCGGGGCCACCACGCTGGTTCTCTTCTTCGGTGGCGGACGCTGTGAGACAGTGGTGACCGAGTCAGCATCCTCGGATTCCTTCCGTTGAGTTTTAACGACCTCCTCCTCGGTCGCTGCAGTGTGCGCTGGGATGGCTTTTACAGCAGTAATTCCTCCTCTGCGAGTAGTGTTACCTGAAGCCCGGCCTGGGTAGATGGTTCTCGGCCTGTCTACTACCGGATCCACTTCGAACAGGAACTCCCCACAGGCCTCACATTGTCCGAAGGGCTTCAGGTGGCACACCAGTCCCGAGCACCCGGGACAAATTACACCCAGGGCCTCTACGTCCATGCACGAATACAGGGCGAATCGACCCCTTGGCTTCAGCCGGATCCCGGTATCCGTTATCGGAGCAGCAGCAGTCATCGTGGTAGTAGCAGGGTGAACTGGGATCCATGAAGTATGTCCAAACATGGTGACTTGTTGCTGGTCCATCGCACACTGCAGAGTTTTCGCGCCAATGTCCCACGTGTAGCCCTCTCACGTATTGGACTCCTCCCCTTTGCTCCAGTTCGCTGGCTTTTTCACTTTCTTTGGTTGAGCCACGCCCACGAACTAAGCGCCGGGGGTTGTGTCTGTTGGCGCAGTGCAATTAGAAGCCCCCACGTGTAGTACCTCACACGGCTGGGCCTCTTCCTTGTTCACCGCTCTTCCTGCGCGGGCCTTTTCCTTGTCTAGGGTCAATTCCACGACTTCGAGCAGGGCTGCACTTTGGCCTATTCAGTTAACTCATCCAGCAGACTTGTTCCATACTGTGATGCACAACACAATACCGGACCCGAGCCCCCACGTGTAGCGCCTTCCCCTCTTCTCTCTCCGTGCGGCTCGCACTGTCTCTTGTCTAGGGGTATCTGATGGTGGAGAGAGAGAGAGAGCGGGTGGGCTACGTCTAGCCTCCACCACGTGGGAATACCTGTGGTATCAGCAATGTCTTGTTTACCTTCGGGTCTGTGCTGTGCACCCGGATCCTCCCTCCAAGAGTCACCGTGAACTTCGTCCGCCAGGAATTGAGCCTCACACCATTAAAGTTCAGCACTCCTTTATTAGAACACACCATACAGGGACTTCCTTGATAGATAGAACAGAAAAGGAGGTGTGAGTGTGAATAGGCCCAGACACAAATTCGGTCCTCCACTCTCCTCCTGGAGAGTGGGCTATGGTCTCCGCACGAGGTAAAGGGGATCCTTCTGGACGGTCTCCGACAAGAGACTCACCCGTCACCGGCAGTCTGCTGCACCGGGTCTTCGAGTGAGGAGCTCTCCCCAGTCCATTGCGTCTTACTCAGATTCAGGCCTCCATCCCCGAAGTGCCTTAGGACCCTTCCCTCGTGGAACTCAGGGTTGGGCACTGAGCTCTGGACCTTCTTGTAAGTACCTCACCCCAGGACTGAAGGTGCCTGAGGTGGAACACGATCTCTATTGGTTCCCTAGGCCGAGGCCTCCTAGAGGACGAGCACGAACCCACGTCCGCAAGCTGAAGGTGCTTGGGACGAAGACCCCTGTGACCAAAATGGCCGGCCCCTTTATACCCTCCCCCAGCAAGCACGGCGGGTTCCCCGCCCCACCATACCGCTGCCGAGAGAGGACAAAAAGGGGCTCGGCACACAGTGATATTCGTCCCTCCGGCCACAGTGACAGCGCCACCTGGTGGACCGCAGGGAACATAGCACTGATGTCACAGCCAGATTAAAAAAATGCACCCGGGAAAGTAAGTACCCGCTACAGAAGGAAGGAGACAATGAAGGAAGGAAAAGAAGGGAAAGAAGGGAGGAAGGAGAAAATGAAGGAAGGAAAAGAAGGAAGGAAGGAGAAAATGAACGGAAGAAAAGGAAGGGAAGAAAGGAAGGAAGGAGAAAATGAAGGAAGGGAAGAAAGGAAGGAAGGAGAAAATGAAGGAAGGAAGGGAAGAAAGGAAGGAAGGAGAAAGTGAAGGAAGGAATGAGAAAATGAAGGAAGGGGAGAAAGGAAGGAAGAAGAAAATGAAGGAAGGAAAGGAAGGGAAGAAAAGAAAGGAGAAAATGAAGGAAGGAAAGGAATGAAGGAAGAAGAAAAAAAGGTGAGGAAAAAGAGAAGAGAAAGAAGGAAGCAAGGGAAGAAGTAAAGGAAAGGCTAAAGGAATGAACAGGGGAAAAAGGAAGGAGGGAAAGAAGAAATTGAGTAAAGAACAAGGAGGGAAGGAAGGAAAGAAAAAGAAGGAAAGTAGTGGAGGAAGGAAAAACAAGGAGGAAGGAAAAAGTTTAAACAAAGAAAGGGAAAAAATAGGAAGAGAGGGAGAGGAGAAGGAAGGAAACAATTTAAGAAACTCATGGGGGAAGGGAGAAAGGAAAGAAGAAAGGAAGGAAGAAAGAAAAAGACAGGAGGAAGAGAGGTAGAAGATACGGAAGGAAGGAAATAAAAGAGAAAAATAAGGGAGAAAGAGGGGGAGAAGAGAAGCAAGGAAAAAAGAAAAGGAAAGGTTAAAGGAAAGAACAGGGGGAAAAAAATGATGGAGGGAAAGAAGAAATTGAGTAAAAAAACAATAAGAGAAGGGAGGAAAGAAAAAGTGGGGAAAGGAAGGAAGGAAGGAAGGAAGAAAGTATGCAGGAGAGGAAGGAAAAAAAAAAAAGAAGAAAAAAATTTAAATAAAGAAAGTGAAAAAGAGAGTAAGAGAGGGAGAGGAGAAGGAAGGAAACGTGGACGAAAGGAAAAAACATGAAAAAGAAGGAAGAAAGGAAGTAAAGCAAAATGGTAGGAAGGAAATAAAAGAGAAGGAAGGAAGAAAGCAAGCAACTAAGGAAAAAGTTAAAGGGAAGAAAGAGAAACATAAGAGAGGAAAAGAAGTGGAAGGGAATGATGGAAGGAATGAGGGAAGGAATTGAGTGAAAAACAAAGAGGGAAGGAAGAGAAGAAAGAGAGAAGGAAACAAAAGAGATGGAAGGAAAGAAAGGAGGGAAGGTGAATGGATGGGAAGTTAAATGTGAAGGGAAGAAAAAAGTTGAGTAAAAACGAAAGGAAGGAATAGGGAAAGCTTAAGAGCAAAAAAAAAGAAGGAAGAAAAGGAAAAGAAAGAATGAAAAAAGAAAGGAAAGGAAAAATAAAAAGAAAGAAAGGAAAAGCAGGAATGAGGGGAAGAAGAAAGGAAAGAATATTTATGAAAAATATACAGAACCTTAAATGCATTTTAGTTGTTTTCCAGGATAATTAGGAGGAAGGAAAGGATGGAAGGGAAGGAAGCATGGATATACTGTAAAAACTTAGGTACTAGACGGAACCTTCCATGTCTTATAATTGTCCTGATACTTTCATTGGTTTGTGTTTCTCCTTACAACGTTCCTCACATAAAGACACCCCCCGTGTTCCTTCGTTTCCTGCATTTTAAGCATTTTCAAATTGCAAAATGAGTCCATCAATCTTCGTGAAGATCGTGCCTCCCAAACTTTTATTCTAGGAAGTGCACTACAGATGGAGTCTAAGAAAACATATTATTGTACTTTTTTCTTTGTCTGGGAGTTGCGGCGCGCCTTTCCAGGGACAGATAACTGCAGCGCGGTTCCTCTTATTAAGATTTAGGACCCCCTGATGGAGATAACATTGCTGGGTAATAAGCTGCTTTGCTTCAAGAATGTATATGTAACATGGGACGGAGGCTTCTGAAATCAAGGCGATGGTTGCAATCCAAAGGCATCAATACAGCCTAGAGAATTCGGCGTATGGTTATTCTCCCATCATGCTTAGCGTGGGTGCTTTTATTGCTAGGCAAAAACAATGAAATGACTTTGAAATCTCTCAATCGATGGAAAGAAAAAACCTCCAAACTTTTCTAAAGAAAATAAGAATGGGTGTAGTGGGGCCAATCTTCAGTGTTTTGAGTTTACAAAAAAGGAAAACAAAAATCTAAAATGACTTTGAAATCTCTAAGTAAGAAGACAAATATATATATAACCGATCTACAAGAGGAAGGGTTACTACAGAAAGTGATGGTTTGTCTTCTACATGAAGAATTCCTGATCAAGGTAGGTATATAGTGATAGCGAATCAGATCCCTATACAGGGAAACATTACACCCAGGGCCAGCATATCAACTGACACAATTTTATTAGTATATGTTGCCATACCCTTGAGGGACCTGGATGGTTGGTAACTGTATTTGTTATTTGCACACTATATCAGTGGTCTCCAAACTGCAGCCAGGGGCCAGATGTGGCCCTTTGCTTGCCTTTATCCGGCCTTTGGGGCACTATTCTATTCACTGACACCAATAATGGGACACTATTCCTCCCACTGACACCAATAATGGGACACTATTCCTCCCACTGACACCAATAATGGGGCACTATTTCTCCCACTGACACCAATGATGGGACACTATTCCTCCCACTGACACCAATAATGGGGCACTATTTCTCCCACTGACACCAATGATGGGACACTATTCCTCCCACTGACACCAATGATGGGACACTATTCCTCCCACTGACACCAATGATGGGACACTATTCCTTCCACTGACACCAATGATGGGACACTATTCCTCCCACTGACAGCAATAATGGGGCACTATTCCTCCCACTGACACCAACAATGGGGCACTATTCCTTCCACTGATACCAATGATAGGACACTATTCCTCCCACTGATACCAATGATGAGGCACTATTTCTTTCACTGACACCAATAATGGGGCACAATTCCTCCCCTCCCACAGACACCAACAATGGGGCACTATTCCTCAGACTGAGACACCAACGTTGGGGCACTATTCCTTCCACTGACCCACTAGTGCTCCCACAGACAGCAATGAAGGGTGCCATTTTGAAATCACTTTACAATTTCTCCATGAAGGCAAAGCATTCTCTGATTGGATAAGGTGGAGAGGCAGGGTAGTGATGTCACCCTCTCCCTCTCATCCAATCAGACTGATTGAGAAAATGCAAAGTATTGTGTGAATGGTGCCCGTGCCCAGCAACTGACCTCCTGTATTCACAATGCAGCAGGGCACCTACTCAGCACGGGACCTGGAAGCTGGTGGAGATCACTGGAGTAGCGGTGTCTACAACCAGCTTGTGAGCTAAGTGCGGCGTTGTGCGGCAGGCAGTGAGCACACAGAGAGTCCAAGTTTGGCAATAGCAATATATTGTATAAAAGTCCAACCAGGCCCAGCAGGGAGACACACCCGTCCGGAGCCACTTACAACTGTAACAGCGGTAGAACAGCAGTCTGAAGACTTGAAGATGCCGACAGCATCTGCCACAAGGAGCTGAATGCGGCCTGGCTGGTCCACACCCAGAGGGGAGGCTTCCTAAATGAGGTTGACGTAGTCTCTGCACTGTCCCTACTCCTCCGGAACCTTTCTTTAAACACTGTCTCTGATAGACAGGGATCCTGTCCTTATGTTAGCCACTCACATAACATGCCAGTCCCGGGGGCCGGAGTCTTAAAAGAGAAGTATGTTTTTTTGATGATTCATACTTACCTAGGTGGATGCAGCGTCGCTCCGATGCTGCGTCTGCCCCCTGCCGGCTCTAACACTGAGAACCGAGCGATCGAACACCGCAGATCGCTCGGTTCTCAGGGCTCCCTGAGCAGAGACCTCTCTGCTCTGCCCCCCCCCCCATACTCACTGGAATGCTGGGCAGTGGAGGGAACGGAAGTGGCCAGCTCAGGCTCTCAGCGGCTCACTGAGCTGGGTACCGGTCCAGGCATGTGGGCCGATACCGACTTCATTGTCACAATCTTGCCCGAGCCTGGACCAGCTCTGTGACATCATCCGACATTGGGCTTCAGCCCGCTGTCTGCTGAAAACGGGTCACAGCAGTGCAGAACAAACTGCACTCCTGTGATCCACAGGAGAGGTACGGCCAAATGAAATTTGGATGTACTTCTCCTTTAAATAGACTCTGCCTTACCCAAGATGACCACCAAAGTCACATGTGGCATCAGCGACCAATCGGATAGTTGCCTCCCTGTGACCGAGGAAATCATAGAGTATCATAGAGTAACCAAGTTTCTCTCTACTTCCCTCCACCATCTGCATTGCTGCTACGGTCCAGCGCCACCTGCAGTGGAGAACATAGACTGCACTTGCCCACAAGCCTCTAGACCAGATTGATCTCACAGGGAGGGTATATACATAGTTACATTGGTCCAAACTGGATCAATGTAACTATGTAAAAATATCCCCCAAGAAAATGCTAGAGTCAGGCTCTAGTCTACATAGTTACAGAAGCGGAAAAAAGACACAAGTCCATCTAGTTCAACCAGTAAAAAGAAATTAACAGTAGAAAAGGCACATTTATATTTTAGATTTACATACACTTTAGTACTTAGCGAGGAACCGACCTAGAATAAATGTGTAGGTCAGGATTCTCCACTTCACTGATCACATGCTTTTTTTCTGGGTCAACTCACTAAGAACTGAAGCAAAAATTAGATGGACTTGGTGCTTGAACCCTTGAGATTCTGACTCGTCAAAGGGCAACTGTCATATTTCTGTAGGCTAACTTTGAACACTTTGTCTGTTTTTTGTTTTTTTTTAATATACCAATTTGACTTACCCTCAAATGACTCAGTTTCCCCCCGTTAACACCAATATGTAAATGCATTAACCACTTACCTTATTCATCTTCACAAAATCATTCTACTTTAGTAGGACACAAAATTATATCAAAGTAGAACCAAAGGCAAAACTTTTTTTTTTTTTAGCTTAGGACAGAGGGGAGAGCAGTGCCGGGGCAAGGTCATCTAGCACCCAGGGCAGAAATGCTAAATGGCGCACCCCCCCCCCCAAATGTAAAGCGTTTTGTGGCAGCCTCAATCCCCTCTCTTGCCCCCCCTAAAAATTGAGCACTAATCTGTACGCTTATCCCCAAGCATAATGCTTATCCCCAACAAAAACTCCCCCTATTCCAGTACAACCCGCACCCCCAAACCCCCCCCCCCCTGAAATCCCCAACCCAGCACAAATCTTTGCCCCCACCATCTCCTCTCCTCATAGTACAAATCCACTAGTCCTAAATCCTTCCACCCAACCCCCACCCCCCTCCCCAATCGCCCCTCCCAGCAAAAATCCCTCCCAATCATTCCTACTAGCACCAATCCCCCCCCCCAAATATAGCCTCCTAAAATAAATTGTACACCACTGCCACCCCAAATTTCCTCTTTCCAGTATAACCCCCCCCCCCCCCAAAAAGGTATGAGCGTTATGTGTCAGCAAAGAATCCTCTCCCTCACCCCCCCAAAAAATTGAGCACTAATCTGTACGCTTATCCCCAAGCATTATGCCAGCCAAAACTCTCCCCAACAAAAAACCCTTCTCTTCCAGTACAACCCCCTCCCCCTCTGAAATCCCTAACCCAGCCCAAATCTTTGCCCCCACCATCTCCCTCATAGTACAAATCGTCTACCCCTTATATTTCCCCTCTGAGCATAAATCCTTTCACCCCCCCAAAATCTTTCCTCCTAGCGAAAATACCCCCAATATTTCCTTCTGGCACAATTCTCCCCCCCTCCCCCCAAATATAGCCTCCTAAAATAAATTGTACGCCACTGCCGCCTCGAATTTCCTCTTCCCAGTATAAATCCCCCCCCCCCAAAATGTATAAGCATTATATGTCAGCAAAAAATCCCTCCCCCCCAAAAAATTGAGCACTAATCTGCATGCTTATCCCCAAGCATCAATTCCCTTTGCAAGTGAAAATTCTCCCCAAACAAAAACTCCCCCTCTTGCAGTACAACCCCCCCCCTCTGATATCCCTAACCCAGCACAAATCTTTGCCCCCACCATCCCCCTCATAGTAAAAATCGTCTACCCCTCACATTTCCTCTCTGAGCATAAATCTTTCCACCCCCCTCCTCTTCTCCCTCCCCCTCTAGCACAAATACTCTAAACCTCAGCACAAATGTTTGTTACTCTGAATCTGCTGTCACTAGCCCTTCCAGCTTGTAGCCAATGGCATCACTAAGGGGGGCCAGAGGGGGCCCTGACCCCCCAAAATTATGCTGTGCCCCACCATGTGCCCCCCAATTAAAATACATTTTGTTCCTATATGTAGCGGGTGCCCCGCATCTTGCTCAGGTCGCTGCTGAGTGGACACAGGCTCTCCTGAGAGGCAGAGCGTCCTGACAGCTCCTGCGGGGGATTTCTCCCCCTCCCTCTTTCCTCGCTGACACTGTATGCTGCATGTATAATACGAGCGGCGCTCGCATACCCACGGCCGCCCGATCTGCTCCCTCTCCCTGCATCTCATTGGCAGGGAGGTGAGCGTCTTCAGGAAGGACTGCACCAGCACTGGGGGGGGGGGGGGGGCAAGCCTCCCATTATCTCAGTGACAGTGAAAAAACAGACTGATTTCTCCCGTCCGTACTCCGTAAAGAAGGAGAATCAGCCTATAAATTCTGAGACTGGTGGCTGCAGCTCTGTAAGAGTGTCTGTGACACTCTTACACAGCCCAGAGAAGAATACAGCTTTCCTCCTCCTCCCACTTCTGCTCCTCCCCTTTTCTTCCCATCCCGCCCACACTATCCCCGGCGCAGCGCTGTATCTGAAGAGAAGGGATGTGTGGGCGGGAAATATGAAAACCAGCACCTGCAGATTCCTCTGTGTGCCAATGATGCCTGATCTTCCAGCCTGGACCTATGGGTGAGTGCACACTGCAGTCTGTGATCACTGAACTGTCCCTATCTCTACCCCCCTCCCTTCTCTCCCCCATCTGTCTCCAATCCTGTTCTTTCAAGACATTCACTAACTTTCAGTTCCAGTTAGGCTGGTAATTTCTTTCCTGCAACCACAGATTGCAGGAAAGAAACTTGAATGATTCCCCCATTAGCACAGTCAGTGCTGACAGGGGAATCCCTTCCGCTGAGCAATTGTATTCTCCCGACAAATAGCGATTATCACTAGCAGATATAGCAACCGCTAGTGATAATCATAAGAGAATCCGGCAGGCTGGTTGTACCCAATTTGATTGATCAACTTGGTACATTCAGCCTGCCATTAATGGTTTAAATTTCAGCCAGTTCTCGCTAAAACAGCCGAGATTTAAACTGTCTATGGCTGGTCTTGGCTCTAATGCCGTGTACACACAACCGTTTTTCATGACGAGAAACATGCCATTTTTTTAATTGGTCGTGAAAAACGGTCGTGTGTGGGCTCCAGAGCATTTTTCTCTACGAGAAAAATGGCCATTAAAAATTTAGAACCTGCTCTATTTTTTTCTTGTAGTTTTTCACGTCGTCGTTTTTCTCGTCGTGAAAAACAGCCGTGTGTACGCTTTAACGATGGGAAAAAAAACGTGCATGCTCAGAAGCAAGTTATGAGACGGGAGCGCTCGTTCTGGTAAAACTAGTGTTCGTAATGGAGACAGCACATTCGTCACGCTGTAACGGACTAAAAAGCACGGAGACTGAAAAGCGCAAATCGTCTCTCACCAAACTTTTACAAACACGCGGTAACACGAAATCAGCAAAAGCAGCCCAAAGGGTGGCGCCATCCGAATGGAACTTGTGTTGTACGTCACCGCGCTTTGCTCGACCATTTTTTTTTCATGATAGTGTGTATACAAGGTAGGCTTGAGAAGAATCACACGGTGAGAAAAACTTTGTTTTTTTTCCATGACGTTAAAAGCGGTCGTGTGTATGCGGCATTAGGCTGCTTTCACACTGTTGACCTTGCCCCAAATAACTGGGTTTAGTATTCAAAACAGGTTGGGGTACTGTGTGGATACCGGCATTAGAGGAATGGACCTATGGACTAAGTTCGGAGTCAACCCGTCTGGGGTCGCCTCCTCTGTTAGTCTCCTGCCGAAAAGGGAGATGTGTGACAAGGGGGTCACTTTGGACACAGGGTGAATGGAAAAACCCCAATATGGTCTATGATAGCCATATTCAATGCTGTACATACATTTTATCTAGATTGGGTCTGTAATATTGATCCACCATATTCCTCAGGATAACTGCAAAGAACTATTTACTGTTTGATTATGACCTCAACAGGGTAATTGAAAAGTGACGCCTTCATGATGTTGGGACACATACTGTTAGATGCTAATGTCATCACCCCCAGCCCCTTGTCTTTGTGTAATCATTGCTGGGAGGAATTAAGGTGATTTGCATTCTATTGTTCATTATGACTTGGGAAGGTCTGGTGTGAATACAGATAATTAACACTATGCCTGTGTGTATGGTATCCGGCAGACAGACTGGCTGCCAACACTTTGTGATAAGATGTGTATTGGGGATCGTTATATTCTATTAGGTGGGATCTTTTGAAGCCTAGCAGACGTCAGGATGATGTGTTGAGTCTTGTGATGTGTGGGTGGAGCTGGGCCATTGTTCATGTTAAACTAATGCAGTATTGGATATATATAAAAGTTACAATGTTTCTCAATAAATTCATTCGATCTAGGAAGATACAGAGTGCGTCTCGTTCTTCAGAAGGATTAATTCCTATGGGAAGGGGTCGTTTGGTTGTGGAAGATTGGTAGTGAGTGGATGTGTGTCCAGGAGAGGGGACAGAGGAAACGGCGTTAACTCCCTTCGTATTTGGGGTGCCGTTACATTGGTGGCAGCAGTGGGGTTTTCCCTCCAGTTCCTGGGACACTCCAAACCACCACAGTGAATGACCAGCTATGCAGCCTGCAGGAAAGTCACGCTAAAAGACCTACTTGAGAGCCGAGATGGACCAGAAGAGGGTTGGTGATGCAGGACCCCGGTCAGTTGAAGACCTGTTTCAGCAACGTGTTCAACAGCGGTTGGCATTATATGGTGCTAACCCATCAGAGACCGCCATACAGGAAGCCATTAAAGGCATCCAGCTGCAGGATGCCCGACAAGAGAGAGAACGAGAGCGACAAGAGAGAGAACTAGCGCGACAAAAGAGAGAACGAAAGCGTCAAGAGAGAGAACGAGAGTGTCAAGAGAGAGAACAAGAGCGACAAGAGAAAGAACTAGAGCGACAAAAGAGAGAACTAGAGCGGCAACATGAGCGGAGAATGGCGGAAATACGGCAATCGGAGACAACGCCTAAAGAACCAGCCGCCATGGAAGAGGAATTCGGAAGGAGGTTGCGAGAGATGCAGATACAGCATAGAGGACCAGTATCAGAGGAGGTCCTGCTGGGATGGTCTGATTCAATCCGCTGCGAACTCTGGAAGAAAGCGCTAGCTCTCGAGCAGCAACACCAGGGAAAAGTTCTCCCCTCCATCCATGTAAGGTACTGGTCGCAGTATGAAGTACGAATGCTGTTATTGGGGGAACAACCGAAGCAGGAGTGGACAGCTGAGTTAAGCAGGCTGATCCGGGCAGAGATGCGGTTGGACGAGAGCTACAGAGCCCTCCAGTGGTATGTAGCCCAAGAGTGCCAGTGGTCAGCGGATGACAGCCCCACGGAAGGCTTTGACTATAATGGCCTGGGATTGTTGTATTGGAGGCTGTCCGAGGACCCTGACTTCGGGAGTGATCGGGAGTGGCGTTTGGAGGAAATAATGGAGGAAAGAGAGCGAAAACTGAATGTCTCGGAAGGGCACTGGGCAGAGGAAGATTTGGAGTTTCTGGCCGTTCAGGAATGGGAGCTGGAGATCGCCTACAGACAGCTGCTAGAATCTGCTCAGCAGCAGGGTGGTGCTACCTTTGCCTGGGACTATCAGGAAATACCAGTTGACAACTATGAAATCCTGGCTGAAGAATCAGCAGTGGAAAATCTGGAGATTGACATCCCTAAAGCCGAAGTGGATGAGGTGGAGTTCCAGGGAGCTAGGGCAGTTGGCTCATCCCCCCAGCCACAGATTACAGAAGGTATGGATTTAATGGGCAGTTCAGAGGATGTTATGGATTATGCATCGCCCCCTCAAGTACTGGCAGCAGGACAGGGTACTGCAGACCCCTACTCTACACCCGTGGCAGTTTTGGAGGCCCGAGGTGAGAAGGTGATGGTTCCCCCTTCCCAGTGGATTTCAGAGATGCAGGGAGGAGAAGCAGCCATTTTCCCTCCCCAACAGGTAGCCAGAGCAGATGGTGTGGAGTCCCCAGCAGAAGTGCTGGCAACAGGGCAGAGTGCTAGCAACCTCTGCCCAGTACCGGAAACAACTGTGGAGTTTCAGGGAGCCGGGGCAGTTGGCCCCCCTCTCCAGCAACAAGCTGAGGTGGTAAAGCTTTTACCCCCAGCTGAATCACTGGCAGCAGGGCAGAACGCTACTGGCATCTGCACACAACTGCAACTTGAGCGGATATCGGTGGATGGGACTGCGGTCTCCACTCACAGCAACCCAGCACAAGAGCTGGCAACAGAGCAGAGTGCCACGGGCCTCTGCTCTCAACTAACAGAAGAGGGAGTTCCTGTGGTACTGGATGGGACTTCGGTCCTCACTGACACAACCCCAGAAAATGGTGTGACACTGAGACAGGAGGATGTCAGCCTTGCTTTGCAAGCACTGGGGGATTTTCACCTACCACAAGTGGATGGGACTACAGTCTCCACTTGTATACCCCAGGGATGCTGGGCAGTCGGCCCAGATCCCCAACAGCATGACGGATTGAACCCAGTCACCCTGTCTTCTCTCCAGCGGCTGAAAGGACTCCAGGGAGAAGGGCCAGTCCAGGCCTCTCCCCAGCGGCGGGTATGTTCTCTGAGAGAGGCAGAGGTTGGCTGGGTGAGTAGTGCTCTGTTTGGAGCAATTTATTTGGGGTACAGTGTGGATACCGGCATTAGAGGAATGAACCTATGGACTAAGTACGGAGTCAACCCGTCTGGGGTCGCCTCCTCTGTTAGTCTCCTGCCGAAAAGGGAGATGTGTGACAAGGGGGTCACTTTGGACACAGGGTGAATGGAAAAACCCCAATATGGTCTATGATAGCCATATTCAATACTGTACATACATTTTATCTAGATTGGGTCTGTAATATTGATCCACCATATTCCTCAGGATACCTGCAAAGAACTATTTACTGTTTGATTATGACCTCAACAGGGTAATTGAAAAGTGACGCCTTCATGATGTTGGGACACATACTGTTAGATGCTAATGTCATCACCCCCAGCCCCTTGTCTTTGTGTAATTATTGCTGGGAGGAATTAAGGTGATTTGCATTCTATTGTTCATTATGACTTGGGAAGGTCTGGTGTGAATACAGATAATTAACACCATGCCTGTGTGTATGGTATCCGGCAGACAGACTGGCTGCCAACACTTTGTGATAAGATGTGTATTGGGGATCGTTATATTCTATTGTGTGGGATCTTTTGAAGCCTAGCAGACGTCAGGATGATGTGTTGAGTCTTGTGATGTGTGGGTGGAGCTGGGCCATTGTTCAGGTTAAACTAATGCAGTATTGGATATATATAAAAGTTACAATGTTTCTCAATAAATTCATTCGATCTAGGAAGATACAGAGTGCGTCTCGTTCTTCAGAAGGATTAATTCCTATGGGAAGGGGTCGTTTGGCTGTGGAAGATTGGTAGCGAGTGGATGTGTGTCCAGGAGAGGGGACAGAGGAAACGGCGTTAACCCCCTTCGTATTTGGGGTGCCGTTACAATGTACAATTCCGTTCATTGTTGAGTTCAGAAATACATCTATTAGGTAGCTCCTTCATATACTCAGCATGTTTCTTAGATAGAAATCCACTTCATCAGGAGTTCATTGTTGAGCATTTATATATCAACTAGGAGTAAAAAAGAGTATACATAAGTATCAAGTATTACAATATCACCATCAAAAAAGAGGGGATATTAATATATCATTAAACATCCCTAATTACACAGTAGATCAACCAGAATTACCTGAGCACATGAACGCAAAAAGGGTGAAGAAACCAACCAAGCCTCTGTGTTTTCCCTAAAAGGGTGGTTGGTTTCTTCCCCCTTTTTGCGTTCATGTGCTCAGGTAATTCTGGTTGATCTACTGTGTAATTAGGGATTTTTAGTGACATATTAATATCCCCTCTTTTTTGATGGTGATATTGTAATACTTGATACTTCTGTATACTCTTTTTACACCTAGTTCATATATAAATGCTCCACCAATGAACTCCTGATGAAGTGGATTTCTATCTAAGAAACATGCTGAGTGTATGGAGGAGCTACCTAATAGATATATTGCTGAACTCAACAATGAACGGAATTGTACATGATCTGTTTTGAATACTAAACCCAGTTGTCTGGGGAAAGGTCAACGTATGGTTGATGTATTTAAAAAAAAATGTTTGTCTTTTAACGAATTTAATTTTATAATAACTATATATATTTTTATTCTATTTGTAGTATTGCCTTTAACCACTTGCCGGCCTGCTCACACAGATATACTGCGGGAGGTCGGCTCTCCTGTGCAAACTGACATAGCTGTACGTCAGTCTGCAAATGTAGAATAGCGGGTGCGCGTCTGCCATTGGTCCCGCGGACTCGATGTCCACCGGCGGCCTGCAATTGCGGTGAGGAGAGGCAGAACGGGGAACTGCTTGTGTAAACAAGGCATTTCCCTGTTCTGCCTAGTGACATGACAGGGATCCACTGTTCCTGGTGATCTGGAACAGTGATCTCTGTCATGTTTAAGTAAGCACATCCCCCCTACAGTTAGAACACACCTAGGGAACACCTAACCCCTTGATTGCCCCCTAGTGTTAACCCCTTCTCTGCCAGTGTCATTTTTACACTGATCCGTTCATTTTTTTTAGCACTGATCAATGTAATAATGTCACTGGTCCCCAAAAAGTGTCATTTGGGGTCAAATTTGTCCGCCGCAATGTTGCAGTCCTGCTACAAATCGCAGATCGCCGCCATTACCAGTAAAAATTACAAAATAAAAGTCCCTAAATCTATCTCATAGTTTGTAGACACAATAAATATGTAGAAGAAAATATATTGGCCTAAACTGATGAATACATTTTTTTTGGGATATATATTATAGCAGAAAGCATTTTTTTCAAAATTGTCAGTATTTTTTTGTTTATAGTGCAACAAATAAAAATCACAGAGTTGATCAAATACCACCAAAAGAAAGCTCTATTTCTTGGGGAAAAAGGACCTCAATTTTGTTTGGGTACAGCGTCGCACGACCGACGTAGTGCCGCATCGCAGAAAATGCTCTGGTCATTAAGGGGTTGAAGTGGTTAAAATCCCGCGATAGATAGAGTTTCTACCCCATGTAGTTTTCTTAGGCCTTTAAGCTGCCATATCCTAATTGTAATGTACCTATCAACATACTATTTAAAGCGGAACTCCCTTGAAAAAAATATATTAAAAGCCAGCAGCTACAAATACTGCAGCTGCTGACTTTTAATATTAGGACACTTACCTGTCCTGGAGTCCAGCGACGTTGGCAGCAGAAGTGAGAGAACCTCGGTGAGGGAACCAGGAAGTGAAGCCTTGCGGCTTCACTGCCCGGTTCCCTATGGCGCATGTGCAAATCGCGCCGAGCCGTTCTCACTGGTCCCTGTTGTGTTCTGGGAGCCGAGTGTCTCCCAGAACACAACGGGTATTCTGCAGGAAGTGACGTACTACCCGCAGAATACCCGCAGAAAGGACTCCCGGAAGTGGGTGCAAATACCTGTCTTAGACAGGTAACTGCACCCCCCTCCCCCCGAAAGGTGCCAAATATGACACCGGAGGGGGGGAGGGTTCCGATGAGCGGAAGTTTCACTTTAGGGTGGAGCTCCGCTTTAAGTTTAGTTTTTGGCTTCACTGCAGTCAGAGGAGCAGTGATCTACTATTTTTGTCTGGTCAAGGTTTCCTAAGCTCTGTGTTTGATTTCTCTCACCTCACTATTGGGAGACACTTCCAGAAAATATGGCAGGAAGAGTCAAATATCCAGTATGTATATTTATCATGCCTAGGCCAATCCTCATACAGAGGTGTCCAGAAGGTGGCTGGGGAGGTGATAAATATTTCAGAGGCCTTTTCAGAGTGTTCTTTCCTCGCTAGGGAGGGTTCCAGTTCTCCTGGGGCTGCTGCCTCTAGGGGATAGACAGTGGAGCAAGAAACTTCAGTCTTGAGGGCCTGGAGAAGATTGCTAAAGGATTATTTTCTGGAAGGCATCATCTTGGAGCCTGGGTCTGGAGAAGGATATTTTGGATTCCTCACTGAAGAACTACCTGTGGATGCTGGGTGACAGGCAGCTCCTGGGACATTGTGAGTAAGGACCTTGCTGTGGACTCTTGGCTGTGCAAGTGCTAGAAGGAAACTAAGTGCCAGAGGATGCTATATGGATTGTGACTACTCTTATAGAGTCATGGATATACTGGCCATTCCCTGTTACCTCCAGGAAAGGCTGCTTAGAGAGGATTAGTGAGAAACTGTCCTCCTGCTGTCTCTGCTATTGTTTGGAGTACCCTGATCCATGAACCCCTTTCCTATTTAAATTGCTCACCAATAAATTTTAAAAAGACATTCCCTTGACCAGTGGTTTCGTTTTTGGCTTCACTGCAGTCAGTGGAGCAGTGATCTACTATTTTTGTCTGGTTAAGGTTTCCTAAGCTCTGTGTTTGATTTCTCTCACCTCACCTATTGGGAGACAGAGTCAAATATCCAGTATGAATATTTATCATGCCTCAGTCAATCCTCATACAGAGGTGTCCAAAAAAGGTGGCTGGGGAGGTGATAAATATTTCAGAGGCCTTTTCAGAGTGTTCTTTCCTCGCTAGGGAGGGTTCCAGTTCTCCTGGGGCTGCTGCCTCTAGGGGATAGACAGTGGAGCAAGATGCGGCCCTATGCTAGGCTTTTTCCTGACCCTTGCGGCACTGTTCCTCCCTGTGATATGAGGCACTATTCCTCCCACTGACATCAACAGTGGGGTACTTTTCCTCCCACTGACACCAAAAATGGGGTGCTATTCCTCCCACTGACACCAACAATGGGGTACTATTCTTCCCACAGACACTAACAATGGGGTACGATTCCTCCCACTAATACCAGTGATGGGGTACTGTTCCTCCTCCTACTGACCCCCAGCCCTGAGGTTATGTTTATTCTCACAGATGTTGGGCATTTGACATTTTTTACCCCCACTTGCCACAATATGGCCCCTCTAAATTCTGAAGGGCAGTAAGATGGCCCTTTGTTTAAAAAGTTTGGAGACTCCTGCCCTAGACTGAACCTGTATTGTCAGTGTGTATGGAACTGTGCTTGTTACTGGCAGCCTCTGTACTAGCAAGGGGGACCTGTGATACAATTCTAACATAACTATGTACATGCATGCAAGTAGCAGCAAAAGTATGCAAAATATATACACAGCACCACCACAAATATTGATGACCAGAGACCACTTTGAATCTAATCTTATCTAATATAGTTGCTTGCCCTATAGACCCAAAAAATTCTCAGGAATAATGGTCCACAGAAAGGAAGGCACTAGGTTGAAAAAAAATGTATTACAGTACATCTAAATGTATACAATTTGTAACATTTAAATCTATATAATTTAAATATAATTTTAGAAATGTATAACATTTGTAAAAATGTTAATTGATGTAATTTCTAATTTTTTTTTAGAAATGTATAATATTTGTAAAAGTTTACATTTATAAAATTGAAATGTATTTTTTTTTTTTAATAAATGTATAACATTTGTAAAAAATTTAATTTATAGAAATTAAATGCTTTAAAATCTGACACATTTATGCCTTGTACACACGATCGGATTTCCGATGGAATAAAATCCGATGGAATTTTCCGTCGGAATTCCGATGAAGCTGACTTCCATAAGTCTTGAATACACACTGTCAGACTAAATTCCGACCGTCCAAAACGCGGTGACGTAAAACACTACGACGAGCCGAGAAAAATGATACTCAATGCTTCCGAGAATGCGTCGACTTGATTCTGAGCATGCGTGGATTTTTCTCTTATGGAATTCCACACAGAAGATTGGAATTTCCCATCTGATTTTTTTCTATCGGAAAAAATTAAAACATGTTCTATTTTTTTACTCCGATGGAAAAAAGTCAGATGGGGCCCACATACGATCAGAATTTCCGATGAATCAAGTCCATCTGACTTTTTTTCATCGGAAAATTTGATTGTGTGTACGCGGCATTAGAGTATTTATAAAAAATAAAAAAAAAGAGTTGAAAAAAGTCCCAAGCACAGAGATTATTGGATCTGCATCTGCTTAATATGTTTTCTAAGGTAATGGCTTCTGATGCACCAGGAAGCTGAGTGCTGCATGCTGAGTCCAGTAGTATTCCTCAACATAAATCCTAATCTGATATGGGACCATCCCATAGGATGCCAGGTGGTTCATATGCCAATGCTGAATTCAATATGAAAAAAGGTAGATGTAATGTTAGCTTTGCCCCAATGGGCCACAGGTAGAAGAGAGTCAATAAAAAGCAAAAACAGCTCTCATCTATACAGGCATTAATGATATTGCAGTTTAATTGAAGGAATCTTTAATACATCTCTATAACAGTTCATAAACCTGCAGATAGTTCATAAAGCACTTCCTAAGTTGCTACCAACTGTCACACACCATGTGGTTATAATATCCCCAAAGGCCAAATTACCGGCATACATGTCTCCAAGTAGGGTTAATGGCATCAGCAGTTTACGGTAGAGTTCAATGAACAAAAAATATCCACATAATGGAGCTTTAATGGTAGTCAACACGTCATGGGCCAAAGGGCATATGCGTGTCTATACATAGTTCCGTAATATTAATAATAGTAATAATAATATATAAGATATGGGTCCACCGGAGGGTTTTGGTATTTTTAAATTGTGGTTTTATTATATTTTTATGTCTTATTAATGTAGAATGATTTTTTGAAGATCATTTTTATGTGGTTAAATGTATATATTGGTGTTAATGAGTTTTCTGTGACAGCAAAGCTCCATTCGGGGAGAATACTTTGGTATAGATCCTTTCCATCGTGTGTTTACGATCCTTTGTTTTTAGGATAACTGGTGCATATTGAAACTACTATAATATGGTCTGAGCAGCTAAACTCCTAAACACGTAGAAAAAAAAAAAAAAAGTGTGCCTCACCCCCGAGTTAAAGGATTCTCCCTCTCCCTGTCCCAGATGCATATTACTTGAAGATTTTCAGATCCTCCAGACAAAATTTTCTTTTCTCTGGCTGTGTCTTTAAAGACTTCCACAATGTCATACTGAAACCGCTAAAATGTGGTCTGAGCAGCTAAACTCTTAAAAACTTTTAAAAAAGTCTGCCCCACCCCCGAGTTAAAGGATCATTCCCTTCTTTATCCCAGATGCATATTGTCTGTGCCATAGACTTCCATGATGTAATGCTGAAACTGCTAAAATGTAGTTTGAGCAGCTACTGTAAACGTAAAAAAAAAAAAAAAAAAGTAAAAAATAGTCTGCCCCACCTTTAAGTTAATAGATCTTCCCTCCTTGACCCAGATGCATAATTACCTGAAGAGGTTTGGATCCTCCAGAGAAAATCTTTTTTTCTCTAGCTGTGCCTACATACAGACTTCCATGATGTCATACTGAAACTGCTAAAATGTGGTCTGAACAGCCAAACTCTTAAACACGTAACAAAAATGTGCCCCACTCCTGAGTTGAAGGATCTTCCCCCTCTTTGTCCTAGATGCCTTTTTACTCAAAGATCTTCAGATCCTCCAGACAAAATATTCCATTCTATGGCCATAACATAGACTTCCATGATGTCATACCGCAACTGCTAAAATATCGTCTGAGCAGGTTAACTCTTAAAAACTTTAAAAAAGTGTGCCCCACCCACGAGTTAAAGGATCATCCCCCTACTTGTCCCAGGTTCATATTTACCTAAAGATCTTTAGATTCTCCAGACAAAATCTTCTTTTCTCTGGTTGTGTCTATATAAACTTCCATGTCATACTGAAACTGCTAAAATGTGGCCTCAGCAGCTAAACTCTTAAAAATGTAAAAAAAAAGTGTGCCCCACCCCTGAGTTAAAGGATCTTCCCCCTCTTTGTCCCAGATGCTTTTTTACTTAAAGATCTTCAGATCCTCCAGACAAAATATTCCATTCTATGGCCATACCATAGACTTCTATGATGTCATACCGCAACTGCTAAAATGTCGTCTGAGCAACTACACTCTTAAAAACTTTAAAAAAAGTCTGCCCCACCCACGAGTTAAAGGATCACCCCCCTACTTGTCCCAGATCCATATTTACTTAAAGATCTTCAGATCCTCCAGACAAAATCTTATTTTCTCTGGCCGTACCTACATATGTCATACTGAAACTGCTAAAATGTGGTCTGAGCAGCTAAACTGAAAAAAAAAAAAAAAAGGTAAATAAAAAGTTTTGCCCTACCCCCAAGTTAAAGAATATTCCCTCTCCTTGTCCCAGATGCATATTACCTGAAGATCTTTAGATCCTCCAGACAAAATCTTATTTTCTCTGGCAGTGTCTACATAGACTGTCAGATTGAAACTGCTAAAATGTGGCCTAAACAGTTAAATTCTTAAAAAACTTTAAGTTAAAGGATCTTCCCCTTCTTTGTCCCCGGTGTATTAAAGGATCTACCCCCCCCCCCCCCCTTGTCTCAGAGGCATGTTTACCTAAACATCTTGAGATCCCCTAGACAAAATATTTTCTCTGGCTGTGCCCTAATAAACTTCCATGATGTCATATTGAAACTTCTAAAATGTGGTCTGAACAGCTAAACTTAAAAAAAAGAAAAAAAAAACAGTCTGCCCCACCCCTGAGTTATAGGATCATCCCCCTTCCTTTTCCCAGATCCATATTTACCTAAATGTCTTCAGATCCTTTGAAAATATTATTTTCTCTGGCCGTGACATAGACTTCCATAATGTCATACTGAAACTGCTAAAATGTGGTCTAAGCAGCTAAACTTAAAAATAAAAAAAAACATTAAAAAAAATGTCCCCACCCCCGAGGTTAAAGGATCCTCCCTCTCCTTCTCCCAGATGCAAATTTACCTGAAGACCTTCAGAAGACCTTCTTTTCTCTGACCGTGCCAACATAGACTTCCATGATGTCATCTTTGGAGTCTCTACTGCAGGCTTTCTCCAGAGGTTTCTAGGGGTTCCTTGATACCAGAAAGTTATGTTGAGGGTTCCTCCATGTAAAAAGGTTGAGAAAGGCTGCTCTATTGTATTGGGAAAAAACCTATGGGGATCAACATTGCAGGCACTGCCAAGGGAAATAAGGATCTGAGGATAGTTACGGCTGTGACTAGGGATCTAGGGTCAGGCTGTATCTGGGAGGAGGGTTTCTTTCATTTTAAATGGTTGTAAAGCCATTTTTTTTTGTCAAAATAGAAAAGAGGATATTTTACCTGCTCTGCAGACAGTGGTCCTTAACCTCCTCTTCTGGAGTCCCCAGCCGCCGCTCTCCATTCCTCATTCCCTTCGTGTGCCCCATAGCAAACCATGTGCTGAGGGGGGACCCATGTGGACACACTCCAGAGCTGGGCTGTTGGCATCCGTAGATACACAAGGATGCTTGGCCCTGCCCTCCCCCCCCCTCCGGCTTCCTCCTCTCAGGATTTGACTGACAGAGCTACAGGTGGGCACAGCGCTGGATCGAAAGAGAGGACTAAAGTAAGTGTTTTAGGGAGGATGGGGTGGAGCAGGGAATGCATTAAGGTAAAAAAAAGTTTTTACTTAAGGACCACTAATGCCGCGTACACACGATCATTACTCACGGCGGTTAAAAAACCGCCGTGAATAATGACAGGAAAAACGAGGGAACCCCTTCGGTTCCAAGGGTTCCCTACACACGGTCGTTTTTCCCGTCATTTTTTCTCTTGACGAGAAAAACGACCGTCTGTGGGCTCCGCGGCAGTGTCTCCCTATGGGAAAACTGCCACGGAAAAAAATGATGGAAAAAACGATGAGAAAATTTAGAACATGTTCTAATTTTTCTCAACGTTTTTCTGCCGTTTTTCTCAACGAGAAAAACGACATAAAGCCCACAGACGATCGTTTTTCTCGGCGAAAAAAAAAAATGCCGTTTTTCTCGTCGAGAAAAGCGGTCGTGTGTACGCGGCATAAGAGTGAAAGTGAAAAAAAAATCCCAAATTTTGGGTTGTCACCAGAACAGGAATGGAGGGCAAATCATCCAATGTAGACACTGGTTCTGATGACCCTTATGACAACCAGGGATTCCCTGGCTTTGGAGGGATTTCCTCTCACTTTCTGTTTTTGGCTTTGGGACAGGAAGTGAAAGAAAATCTCCCCAAAAGGACACAGAGGGAAAACCCTCCCTTACTCTATCCAAAAAAAAAAAAAAGTTTTGGCCTTAGCCCTTACTCTAGAACAGTGGTTCTCAACCTGGGGCCGGGACCCCCTCGGGGGTCGAATGACGATTCTCCAGGGGTCACTGAATCCTGGGCTGTTCCTGAAGCCCGCACCGCTCTACCAGCCTTTTTGCGGCCGCCCAGCTGGGCTGTTCCTGGAGCCCAAGGCCGCACACTCAGGCTCTTTACAGCCGCCCATTCAGGTTACAGCATGGCTGGGGGGGGGGGGGGGAGAGACTAGAGGTCAGCTGACTGGTGAGGAATGTGAAGTGGGAGGGGCTGGAGGAGACTCTATCCCCTGATTTCAGCATAGGTGTCACTGCTGCAAGACACCACAGAGCTGGAGACACAGTGAAGCCGGAGACACAATGGGGTTGATTTACTAAAGGAAAATCCACTTTGCACTTGAAAGTGCACATGGAAGTGCAGTCGCTGTAGATCGCTGTAAATCTGAGGGGAAGCTCTGAAATTAGGGGAAGCTCTGCTGATTTTATCATCTAATCATGTGCAAGCTAAAATGCTGTTTTTTATTTTCCTTGCATGCCCCCCTCAGATCTACAGCATCTGCACTTCCATGTGCACTTTCAGTGCACTTTCAAGTGCAAAGTGGATTTTCCTTTAGTAAATCAACCCCAATGAGTAACACTACCTGTGATTAAAGTTGCCATTAAATGTCCCCACTACAGTTCTCAGATCAGCAGATGACCTTGATCAAGAGCACCTAAGTTGGCTGATCAGAACTCCCCCCAGCACTGCCACTGCCCCCCCCCCCCCCACCAGCACTGCCACTCATCCCATTCCCCCCAGAAAGGAGTAAGAGAAAGGGAAAAAATTAAGAATACATGGAAGGGAGAGGAAAAGAGAGAGAGAGAAAAAGAGGGGGAGGAACAAAGAAAAAGGGTGGGTGAGAAAGAATAAGAGAAAGAACAAGAAAGAGAGCTAGAGAGAGGGATGGGGGGGACAAGAAATTAGAATAGAGAGAGGTAAAAGGGAAAGGAAATAGAACAAAGAGAGAGTGGTACATCCTAAAATGTACCATAAGGGGTTTTAATACTGTACATGTGGAAGGGACTCGGGGAGCGCTAATAGTATGTGGGTTAGGGGCGCAAATTACTTGTCTTGCCTTGGGTGCTGACAACCCACGCTACGAAAATTTTACTGTTAGGGGTCCCCACAACTTGGGAAATTTTATCAATGGGTCACGGCACTAGAAAGGTTGAGAACCACTGCTCTAGGAAACAATATAGAATAATAAAAAAAATATATATATATATATATATATATATATATATATATATATACACATGAACAGGTCAGGACTGCACAAACCTGGCATAAAACTTGATCCTTTAGGTGCATAGCAGTCAATGGAGATCACCCAGACTCCAGTGTATAGAAAAAACAAGAAAAGGTCCAGTCTGCAGCACCCCATACATTTACTAAGAGAGTAAAATGATAATAATAATAATAATAATAATAATAATAATAATGTTATTATTATTATTATTATTTATTTATTGTTTTAATTAAAAGAAAATGACACTAAAAATCGAACAGCTGTTCATGTTGTGATGAATCTGAGCTCAGATGTAATTATTACAAAAATAAAACACAATCTGTCACTCAATAAAGACATTTCAAAACTTTTATAAAAAAGAAAGACAAAAATAGATAAAAAAAAAAAAAAAAAAAAAAAAAAAACCTCCACGGTAGTTTTTCTTCTTCAATCAAACCGTTGATGTCTGCACTAATCACATAAAGTTGATGAAGCTTCTCTAAATATCAGACAAAGCATCAAAATAATTCATCACGCTCGGCACGGAAATGGAAGTCCAGCGGCCATTAGCATATTTTTGTCATCAAGCCGTGCTAATGTTTTTCAATCCACTCTTCATCACCCGTACGGAACATGTCATTGGTTTTAATGCAAGGATTTCTGATTCCCCCCGTGAGCCGGGGGATAAATTGAGTGTTTCTACTCTCGTTACTTAAAAATTGGACTGGTAAATAGATTCGCAAATAGACCCGTAAAAGTGTTTATTTAGGAAAATGAAAGTTTCGGAGTTCAAAGATAGGCGAAAAGGAATAGGATGAAAATCATGAAACAAATGAAGGTCAGTTTGTTCTTTTGTAGTAAGGTCTTTTTTTTTTTTTTTTTATAGATTAAGGTAAACCAAGAAAATGTTTTGATTTAAAGGGATCTATGTATTGAAAATTCCCTGGTTGACACATTTGCACAGGCTCCATAAATCTTTACTGTAATTTGCTAAATATTTTTCAGAAATAGGAAGAGATAACCCGGCCGCCGCACACCTCTCCTGGCCTGAGTGGTTAGCAGATAAAAGCAGCCTTGGATTAATTCGAACCCACACCCATCATGTGTTTCGTACCGCCCCCGCTACATGATTAGGCCCCAAGGGCAGGGCGAAACATGTTGGGAGTAGGGCCTGGATGAATCGAGCTGAGGCTGCTTTTACCTGCTAACCACATATTAATCAAATTACTGTGCAGATTCATGACACCTGTGGGAATGATTGACATATTTGCACAGCAAGCCTGATAACCATGCTTTATGATTTCAGTGCAGCAGGGGCAGAGTGTACTGGAGAGTAGGAGTTCACTGGATTTCTGGCAAGATCAGCAGGTTTTTTTCTATTTGCATGTATTGAAAAGATGCAACAAAGCAATCTCAATGGTATATTTAACAGACCAAAATGAAGCAAGTAAATTACGTTGTTTGGGGTTTATATACACTTTAATGCCTTGCTGCCAAGCATATGCACATATGTTGCCTCACTGAAGTGGGTCTTCTTCCATGGGGCCACTTATATGTGTACCGTGTTTGCAGTGGTGTATTTTGGCTTTGTTTTGCCCTAGACAAGACAAAAATTGGGCGTCTCCCCCATCTAATATTGTCCCACCCCTTCCTTCTCAAGTGGCTGTTTGTGGTCTCTGGTGGCTAGGCGGGGTCTCTGAATGCTATGCAAGTCTCTGGTGGCTATGTGTGATCTTTGGTGGCTATGTGGGGTCTCTTGTGGCTATGCAGGGTCTCTGGTGGACTGTGGGGTGGAGAGAGAGGGGAGTAAAAGAGGGGGGTGGGGAGATGGAGGTGGGTGAGAAAGAGAGAGGGAGTGAGGGTTTAAGGGTTTATTGTTGGTGTAACAGACCAAAATTAAGCAAGTAAATTAAGTTGTTTGGGGTTTATATACACTTTAACGCCTTGCTGTTAAGCATATGCACATATGCTGCCTCACTGAAGTGGGTCTTCTTCCATGGGGCTACTTATATGTGTACTGTGTTTGCAGTGGTGTATTTTGGTTTTGTGCTGTCCTAGGCAAGACTAAAATTGGGCGCCCCCATCTAAATTTGTCCCACCCCTTCCCTCTCAAGTGGCTATGTGGGGTCTCTGGTGGCTATGCAGGGTCTCTGTTGGCTGCCTGGGGTCTTTGGTGGCTATGCAGGATCTCTGGTGGCTGTGTGGGGTCTCTTGTTGGATGGCGGAGTAGAGAAAGAGGGGGTGAAAGAGAAAAGGGGGGTGAAAAAGAGGGGGTGAGAGAGGGAGGGAGGGGGTGAGAGAGAGTGAGGGGATGGGTGAGAGAAAGGGGGAGGGGGTGAAAAAGAGGGGGGTAAACGAGGGGGTGAGAGAGAGAGGGAGCAAGGGGGTGAGAGAGAGAAGGGGGTGAAAAAATGGAGTAAAAGAGGGGGTGAGAGAGAGGGGGCAAGGGGGGTGAAAAAGGGGGTAAAAGAGAGGGGATGAGAGAGGGAGGGAGGGGGTGAGAGAGAGTGAGGGGGTGGGTGAGAGAAAGGGGGAGAAAAAGAGGGGGGTAAAAGAGAGGGGGTGAGAGAGGGAGCAAGGGGGTGAGAGAGGAGGGAGAGAGAGAGGGAGAGAGGGAGAGGGTGAGAGAGAGGGGGGATGAGAGAGAAAAGGGGGCAAGAGAGAGAGAGGGAGGGAGGGATGGGTGAGAGAAAGAGAGAGAGGGGGTGAGAGAAAGAAGGGGTGAAAAAAAGGAGGTAAAAGAGAGAGGGGTAAGACAGAGAGGGGGTGAGAGAGAGGGGGGTGACATAGGGGGTGACAGAGAAAGAGGGGGGTGAGAGAGGGAGGGGAGAGAGAGGTAGGGGGAGTAGAGAGAGGAAGGGGTGAGAGAGAGAGAGGGGGGTAAGAGAGAGGGTGGTGAGAGAGAGAGGGAGGTGGGAAAGAGGCGGGGGAGAGAGAGAGGCAGGTGAGAGAGAGAGGGGTGAGAGAGAGAGGTGAGGGGGAGAGAGAAGGAGGGGGGAGAGAGATAGGGGGCTCCCCTATCCCCCATACTACACCAGGAAACTCTCCCATCCCCGCAAAAAAACTACACCAGACTCTCACCTTCCCACATCCCACCAGCCTCTTTTTACCAGCTGTGTGTAGCGAGGCTGCCGAGGAAGATCACAGCCCGGGACTCCGACCTTCTCTGCCAAGTAAGCTACTTCTGGGATCAGAGACTGCAGCCACTGCCGCCTCCTCCTTTCGCTTCGCTCCCCTGTCACTGAACGGTCAGCTTGCGGTAACCCCTGGTGTCACCCCTCTGGTGGACCCCTGCACCCCCATAGCGATGCTACTGTTCTCTACAGTCCCCATAGTGTCCCTTCTGCCTGAAAAATGCTGCCCAAGGCAAACAATAAAATAGTTGGATCAGGGTTTGGTGTAGGTCAGGGTCGCAGGTCAGTGTCAAAAGTTATGTTCAGTGTGTTTTAGGTACGTTATTTAATTTGGTAAAATAATGAAATTAATGTGATAATTAATTTAATATTAATACATGATATACATTTTCTTTACCTACCATGTGTCGCAGTGGATTTGGATGGGCTGTAATTCATTGCATCTCATTGTGTTACATTTAACTGCAGCATGTTCCATTTTTGCATAGAGTGTGCCAACCAGTGGCAGCCTGTTAATTAGGGGCGCTGGAGCACTGCCCCCTCTATCCATCCCCATGCTCTATCCACGGCCACTATTTTCAGAGGACACCGCCACCCCCTAGTCATGCGTCCGGCCCCTTTCAGGACACCGGGCACGTGAATTACAGTGACGGGGGTGTTTTTTTGAAGCAGCTGATTAGAGCCAGAAGCTCTAATAGGCTTCAAAATAGGGTGGGCTTACATCAGCGAATGCATACTCGCTACTAAAACACTGATTCTCAATCCGGCCAAACAGAAGCAGGTCTGAGACCTGTTTTCCGATTGTCCGAGAAGAGTCCCAATTGTCCGCCGAGGAGGAGGGAGGAAACGGAAGCTGCTGCCGCTGCCGCTGCCGCCAAGCAAGGGAAGCCACCGGTGAAGCCCAAGAGAAGCGCTGCCCATTATAGATGGAGTAAGTTCACCAGACTCACCTGACCGATCAGGGGGGGGGGGTTGGTACTGTTTGCCCCCCTCCAAAAAAAATTTGCACCGGCCGCCACTGGCACCAACGCATTACTATTGGAAACTCTGGATTTCTTCTTATTGCATTGGGCCTGAGCAACCTCTAGTTACAAAGTTCCAATCAGTTTCTTTTTCTTTTCATAACTCAACGCCGTTCCATCCATCTCACATCTACCTTGTGTCATGGAATCATCAGCTCCTTACCACCCCCTACAGGTCTCCGAATCTTTGCCGTTATGCTTTTCAAGAATATCTCTCCCCGGAGATTAAGACATTTACTAGTTTGATGTGAAAAATGTTCCGAAGTGTCAGACAGGCTGAGTTGTGTTTGCTCGAAATAGGTCACAGCTTATTCTAAGAGTCTAAGATAGGTTCAGCGGCAGAGTAACAGAAAGCGAGGGCGTTGACAATAAGCCGGATAGGCTACGGGAATAAATCAACCATTAAAGGAAATTGCTGGATCCATGGCATAGGCTCCCATATGTCAACGGATTGCCTCGAATGCCCTCCTTTTACGTAGTATTGAAATGACCATGGCGTATATTTAATATATCAGCACTTCCCGTTGGAAGCTCCTCTACTTTAAGCTCCACCGGTGTGTAGTTGATGTATTTATTCGCACGGCTCCATCGACGACGTCGAGTTTACTCTCCAAACAAAGACGAAGTGCCTGCGGCTGATGAGATGTACACAACCCCCCCCCCCCCCCTGTTAAATATTGACAGAGGCATTATGACGGGAAAAGCATATTTGTGATTTTTTTAAGATGAAGTGCTGAACGGTGATGGCTGAAGTTAATTAGACCGCCATCGGAGATTAACACATGATGGGATCAGCCCAAAACAAAACATATCGCATGATGCAGAGCTGAAAGCCTTTGCAATGAAGAAAAATGTTCGATATGAGTTTGCAAATGTGATCGACCTTAAAGAAGCTTTGCAGATTTTTAAATCTGAATTCTAGGCAGGTATATACAGTGCCTTGAAATAGTATTCATACCCCTTGAAATTTTCCACATTTTGTCATGTTATAACCAAAAAGGTAAATGTATTTTATTGGGATTTTATGTGATAGATCAACACAAAGTGGCAAATAATTGTGAAGTGGAAGGAAAATAATAAATGGTTTTCAACATTTTGTTTACAAATAAATATGTGAAAAATGTGGCGTGCATTTGTATGGCACCCCCCTGAGTCAATACTTTGTAGAACCTCCTTTCACTGCAATTACAGCTGCAAGTCTTTTTGGGGATGTCTCTACCAGCTTTGCACATCTAGAGAGGGACATTTTTGCCCATTCTTCTTTGCAAAGAAGTTCAAGCTCTGTCAGATTGGATGGAGAGCGTCTGTGAACAGCAATTTTCAAGTCTTGCCACAGATTCTCAATGTGACTTAGGTCTGGCCTGTTACTGGGCCATTCTAATACATGAATATGCTTTGATCTAAACCATTCCATTGTAGCTCTGGCTGTATATTTAGGGTTATTGTCCTGCTGGAAGGTGAACCTCCACCCCAGTCTCAAGTCTTTTGCAGACTCTAAAGCCCTGTACACACGGGCGGGAATCCCGTCAAAAAAAAAACGTTGCTTTTCTCGACGGGATTCCTGGCAAGCTTGTCTTGCCAAGCCCTGTGTACTGACGGCCATTCAAAAGAACCGTCGTTCTTTTGAATGGCAAGAGCGCGGTGACGTCATCGACTACGATGAGCCGGCGCTCGTCACATTCGATGCCGTCGCCGCCATCTTGCTACACTCCACACTAACCCTGTATGCTACCGCGCATGCTCTTATCGAGCATGCGCGGGTTTGCCTTGGACAGGAAAGCATACAGACGACCGGTTTTCTCGGCAGGAATCCAGACGAGAAAAATTGAGAGCAGGTTCTCTATTTTTCTCGTCGAGATTCCCGGCAGTTTTCCCGACGAGAAACCATACACATGAACGGTTTTCTCGGCAAAAAGCTCTCCCAGCAGTTTCTTGCCGAGAAAACCGGTCGTGTGTACGAGGCTTTCCAGTTTTTCTTCTTATGCCGCGTACACACGACCGTTTTTCATGACGAGAAACATGGCATTTTTTAAATTGGTCTTGAAAAATGGTCGTGTGTGGGCTCCAGAGCATTTTTCTCGACGAGAAAAATGGGCATTAAAAATGTAGAACCTGCTCTATTTTTTTTCGTCGTTTTTCACGTCATCGTTTTTCTCATCGTGAAAAACGGTCGTGTGTACGCTTTAACAACGGGAAAAAAAACGCACATGCTCAGAAGCAAGTTATGAGACGGGAGCGCTCGTTCTGGTAAAACTAGCGTTCATAATGGAGATAGCACAATCGTCACGCTATAATGGACTGAAAAGCATGAGGCTGAAAAGCGCGAATCTCTCACCAAACTTTTACTAACACGCGGTAACACAAAATCAGCAAAAGCAGCCCAAAGGGTGGCGCCATCCAAATGGAACTTCCCATTTATAGTGCCGTTGTACGTGTTGTCGTACGTGTTGTATGTCACCGCGCTTTTCTCGAGCATTTTTTTTCACAATATTGTGTATGCAAGGCAGGCTGGAGAAGAATCACGTCGAGGAAAATGTTGTTTTTTCCATGACATTAAAAACGGTCGTGTGTACGCGGCATAAGATTGCCCTGTATTTGGCTCCATCCATCTTCCCATCAACTATGACCAGCTTCCCTGTTCCTGCTAAAGAAAAGCATCCCCACAACATGATGCTGCCACCACCATGTTTCATGGTGGGGATGGTGTGTTCAGGGCGATGAACAGTGTTAGTTTTCCGCCACACATAGCGTTTTGCTTTTAGGCCAAAAAGTTCAATTTTGGTCTCATCTGACCAGAGCACCTTCTTCCATATGTTTGTTGTGTCCACCACATGGCAAACTGCAAACAGACTTCTCATGACTTTCTTTCAACAATGTCTTTCTTCTTGTCACTCTTCCATAAAGGGCAGATTTGTGGAGAAGCACGACTAATAGTTGTCCTGTGGACAGATTCTCCCACCTGAGCTGTGGATCTCTGCAGCTCCTCCAGAGTTACCATGGGCCTCTTGGCTGCTTCTCTGATGAATGCTCTCCTTGCCCGGCCTGTTAGTTTAGGTGGACGGCCATGTCTTGGTAGGTTTGCAGTTGTGCCATACTCTTTCCATTTTCCGATGATGGATTGAACAGAGCTCCGTGAGATGTTCACAGCTTTGGATAGTTCTTTATAACGTAACCCTGCTTTAAACTTCTCCACAACTTTATCCCTGACCTGTATGGTGTGTTCCTTGGCCTTCATGATGCTGTTTGCTCACTAAGGTTCTCTAACAAACCTCTGAGGGCTTCACAGAACAGCTGTATTTATACTGAGATTAAATTACACACAGGTGGACTCTATTTACTAATTAGGTGACTTCTGAAGGCAATTGGTTCCACTAGATTTTAGGGGTATCAGATTAAAGGGGGCTGAATACAAATGCACGCCACACTTTTCAGATATTTATTTGTAAAAAAACTTTTGAAAACCATTTTATCATTTTCCTTCCACTTCACAATTATGTGCCACTTTGTGTTGGTCTATCACATAAAATCCCAATAAAATACATTTACATTTTTGGTTGTAACATGACAAAATGTGGAAAATTTCAAGGGGTATGAATACTTTTTCAAGGCACTGTAAGACACAACTTGATGCAGATTGGTATTCAGGAATATATCATAGAAGGTATCAAGTATCCAGGGCCACTGATCAGGCAGTACAACCGGTTCTCCTGTACCGGGGCCCCATCAGTTCAAAAAGGGGAAGCCGGGCACCTGCCAAACAGGAGGGCCTGGCAGTACTGACTTTTTGCGGACACTTGTTACTCTCTTGTAGATCCCCCTGCAGCGCTGCCAGCTTCTACTCTTCTTTCTTCCTCCTGCTGCACTACATCCAGGGTTGTCTTTAACGTGGGGCAAAAGGGGTAGCTGCCCGGGTCCAGTCATGGTTGTGGAGCCCAAAAAGCTAAGCTGGCCCTTGAGCCCATGCTACCCATATAGTTGATAAGTGGATTTGGCTATCACTCAGGAGATGAGGGCGGAATTGAATGTCGGGGGCACTGGTGATTGGTTGGGTGTTATGTCTGCAGCCTGTGCGGTGATTGGTCAACTCAGCAGTGGCAGTGCGTCCATAGTGGGCGCAGGAGCGCTGCCCCCTCTCTCCCCTGCACCATCAACAATACATACATTCATGCATTGCATGAATGTATGTATTGGCGCCGCTGCCGTCCACTATTCAGATGGCCGGCCCCCTGGCGAGCGCCGGCGATCTGAATAACAGCAGTTGGTTGGTTTTTGGAAGTGTCTATCAGAGCCAGCGGCTACAGCATTGTTCTAGACGAGGTGACAGAGGTTAAGTGCAGCAAACCTATATACGAAAATATGGGGATGAACCCAAATATACTTCAATGAGCTCTTTCAACAGGTCCTCTCCAAACGAGCGACCCTTGCTAACCTGTCAGCAAACGAACAATAGATGAGCGATCGGCGGCCAGAGGAGGCGACACTCCTTGGACCCCAGCACAGTTAGTTCCCATTAGGGGTGTTGGGACTGCAGAGTTCTCTCCTCTCTGGGATAATGTTGAAGGCTCTTCAATGATACTGCCCTGTACTGTATGTAGGACCATGTATGTTATGGCTCTTCAATGATACTGCCCTGTACTGTATGTAGGACCATGTATGTTATGGCTCTTCAATGATACTGCCCTGTATGTAGGACCATGTATGTTATGGCTCTGTTGCACTTCTGGAACACACTGTTTATTATTTGCCTATTTGATAACTGTTTTCGCTGTACCTTGATATTGTTGCACTGTTGTAACTTCAATAAAAATCTATTGAAAGTTAAAATATTTTTATTTTGAATAACAAAATAAAGAATATGAATAAAATTTTTTTTATGGAGAGTACAGGTACTGAACGATACAGTATTACAGGACAGTAGAGTGGATAAACATTCCCGACATGTTTCGCCCATAAATCGGGCTTCTTCAAAGGGCAAACTGTCCAGTTAGTAGCACAAGTATTCTGTCTCTCCTATAGTGAACCCCACCAGTCACACCCCAAAGGGGACGATCAACCGTGTCCAAAACACCATAGAGTACTGGGCGATCCCAGGGGGAACAAAGGGGCCTGCTATACGATGTATATAGGCTAATTCTGCTTAGGGTCTAATTCCTGGGACAGATGCTATCAGCAGCTTGTAATGGACAAAGGAATCCAAAATCTATAAGGGTCTGACAGCAAACGTTGTCCCAGGGGCTCCAGTAGCCTATATACATCGTATAGCAGGCCCCTGTGTTCCCCCTGGGATCGCCCAGTACTCTATGGTGTTTCGGACACGGTTGATCGTCCCCTTTGGGGTGTGACTGGTGGGGTTCACTATAGGAGAGACAGAATACTTGTGCTACTAACTGGACAGTTTGCCCTTTGAAGAAGTCCGATTTATGGGCGAAACATGTCGGGAATGTTTATCCACTCTACTGTCCTGTAATACTGTATCGTTCAGTACCTGTACTCTCCATAAAAAAAAATGTATTCATATTCTTTATTTTGTTATTCAAAATAAAAATATTTTTATATACAAGCTATTTGATATACGGTATGTTTTCTTGCACCCTCAAAAAATCACATTCATTTGCAAATGCATGCGGTTGGCTGTGGGTGCATTGTTTGGAAAGATGGAAGTGTCGGGAGCCGTGACAGATCAACCGGAGGGCTTTGTTTCCAGTCACAATGTTCTAATATGTGGGGCATACTAGAAAATGATGTCATAACCATCTGGGGCCCATTTCATAAAAAAAAAGGGGAGGGTTTAATACTGCTAATTAAAAGAAAGTTCCCTTTTAAGTAGCACACTAATAGGAGGAGAGAGTAGAGTGACAGAAAGGTAAGCTTATCTCTGTGCTGCTTCTCCTTTCACTGTCCAGTCACTGGCTGGGGGCTGGTCCGGGACAAACTGAACTCAATGTAAAAAAATTAAGTAAATGTATCTTTATTTTACATTCAAGCAATGTAAGTACCTCCTGATTTTGACTCGGGATCAGCCTTTTGTAGCCCCTGTACAGTCAAGCTCAGACTGGAGGAGGGAGAAGCAGTACAAGGATCCAATCAGGAGAGAGTAGAGTGACAGAAAGATAAGCTTATCTCTGTGCTGCGTCTTCTTTCACTGTCCAGTCACAGGTTGGAGGCTGGTCCGGGACAAACTGAACTGATTGTAAAAAATGAACTAAATGTATCTTTAAGAAGCACACTAATAGGAGGAGAGAGTAGAATGACAGAAAAAATAAGCTTATCTCTGTGCTGCTTCTCATTTCACTGTCCAGTCACTGGCTGGGGGCTGGTCCGGGACAAACTGAACTCAATGTAAAAAGTAAACTAAATGTTTGTTTAAGTAGCACACTAAAAGGGGGAGAGAGCAGAGTGACAGAAAGATAAGCTTATCTCTTTGCTGCTTCTCCTTTCACAGGTTGGGGGCTGGTCCGGGACAAACTGAACTCAATGTAAAAAAATGAAGTAAATGTATCTTTATTTTACATTCAAGCATCGTAAGTACCTCCTGATTTTGACTCAGCTTTTGCAGCCCCTGTACAGTCTGGAGGAGGGAGAAGAAGTACAAGAAGTACAAGGATCCAATCAGGAGAGAGTAGAGTGACAGAAAATAAGCTTATCTCTGTGATGCTTCTCCTTTCACTGTCCAGTCACTGGCTGGGGGCTGGTCCGGGACAAACTGATCTCAATTTAAAAAATGAACTAAATGTTCAAGCAATGTAAGTACCTCCTAAATTTGACTCGGAATCAGCCTTTGCAGCCCCTGTACAGCCGAGCTCAGACAGGAGGAGGGAGAAGCAGTACAAGGATCCAATCAGTTGTACTGCAGTGCAAGGAGCATGCTGATTGGAGGAGAGATCAGAGTGATGGAGAGAAGAGCTCTGCTCACTGTCCAGTCACAGGTTGGAGGAGGAACAAGATCTGTAAGTGTTACTAAACTGCAGCAAGAATCAAATGAGTTCTCCTGCCCTGACTTTGCAATAGACCTGGGATGGGCACACCTTTCCTAGTCCTTAACCACTTCAGCCCCGGAAGAATTTACCCCCTTCCTGATCAGGCCACATTTTGCGTGTCAACGCTGCGTCGCTTTAACTGACAATTGCGCAGTCCTGCGACGTGGCTTCCAAACAAAATTGACGTCCTTTTTTCCCCACAAATAGAGCTTTCTTTTGTTGGTATTTGATCACCTCTGCGGTTTTTATTTTTTGCGCTATAAACAAAAATAGAGCTTCAATTTTGAAAAAAACAAACAATATTTTTTACTTTTTGCTATAATAAATATCCTCCAAAAATATATAAAAAAACTATTTTTTTCCTCAGTTTAGGCCGATACGTATTCTTCTACATATTTTTGGTAAAAAAAAAATCGCAATAAGCGTTTATTGATTGGTTTGTGCAAAAGTTATAGCGTCTACAAAATAGGGGGTCGTTTTATGGCATTTTTATTATTCTTTTTTTTTTACTAGTAATGGCGCGGATCTGCATCGTGACTGCGACATTATGGCGGACACATCGGACACTTTTGATGCTATTTCGTGACCATTGTCATTTATACAGCGATCAGTGCTATAAAAATGCACTGATTACTGTGTAAATGACACTGGCAGGGAAAGGATTAAACACTAGGGGGCGAGGAAGGGGTTAAGTGTGTCCTAGGGAGTGATTCTAACTGTGTGTGGGGGCGTGGCTACCAGTGACACGACACGACACTGATCGCTGCTCCTAATCACAGGGAGCAGCAGATCTCTGACCTGTCACTAGGCAGAACAGGGAAATGCCTTGTATACATAGGCGTCTCCCTGTTCTGCAGCTCCGTAACACGATCGAGGGCACCCGGCGGACATCGAGTCCGCGGGACCCATGGTCACGGATACGCGGTACGCGCGTGCCCGCAGTGCCGCAATTTAAAGGGGACGTACAGGTATGTCCCTTTGCGCAGCCGTGCCATTCTGCTGACGTAAATGGTCATGCAGCGGCCGGCAAGCGGTTAATAAACAGAGGTGTGCATGTTGGTAGTTCTGCCTTAAGCCCCGTACACACGGCCGGGAATCCCGTCAGGAAAAAAACTTTGGTTTTTCCTGACAGGATTCCTGGCAAGCTTGTCTTGCCAAGCCCTGTGTACAGATGGCCATTCAAAAGAACCGCCGTTCTTTTGAATGGCAAGAACGCAGTGACGTCATCGACTACAACGAGCCTGCGCTCGTCACATTCGATGCCAACGCCGCCATCTTGCTACACCTTACACTAACCTTGTAAGCTACCGCGCATGCGTCAAAGTCTTTTTGAGCATGCGCGGGTTTACCTCGGACAGGTAAGCATACAGACGACCGAGCAGGTTCTCTATTTTTCTCGTCGAGATTCCCGGCAGTTTTCCTGTCGAGAAACCATACACACGAACGGTTTTCACGGCAAAAAGCTCTCCCAGCAGTTTTCTTGCCGAGAAAACCGGTCGTGTGTACGAGGCTTCACTAGGCAGAACAGGGAAATGTTTACATGGGTGTCTCCCTGTTCTGCAGCTCCGTGACACGATCATGGGGCATCCAGCGGACATCGAGTCCGCGGGACCCGCGGTCACACTCACGGAGCTCGCGGCACGCGTGTGCCCGCAGTGCCGCCATTTAAAGGGGACGTACTGGAACGTCCCTTTGCGCAGCCGTGCCATTCTTCCGACGTAAATTGTCGTGCAGCGGCCGGCAAGCGGTTAATAAACAGAGGTGTGCATGTTGGTAGTTCTGCCTTAAGCCCCGTACACACGGCCGGGAATCCCGTCAGGAAAAAAACTTCGGTTTTTCCTGACGGGATTCCTGGCAAGCTTGTCTTGCCAAGCCCTGTGTACAGACGGCCATTCAAAAGAACCGCCGTTCTTTTGAATGGCAATTACGCAGTGACGTCATCGACTACAACAAGCCTGCGCTCGTCACATTCGATGCCGACGCCGCCATCTTGCTACACCTTACACTAACCTTGTAAGCTACCGCGCATGCGTCAAAGTCTTTTCGAGCATGCGAGGGTTTACCTCGGACAGGTAAGCATACAGACGACTGGGTTTCTCAGCAGGAAACACTCTGCCGAGAATCACGACGAGAAAAATAGAGAGCAGGTTCTCTATTTGTCTCGTCGAGATTCCCGGTAGTTTTCCTGTCGAGAAACCATACACAAACGTTTTTCACGGCAAAAAGCTCTCCCAGCAGTTTTCTTGCCGAGAAAACCGGTCGTGTGTATGAGGCTTCACTAGGCAGAACAGGGAAATGCCTTGCTTACATGGGTGTCTCCCTGTTCTGCAGCTCCGTGACACGATCGCGGGCACTCGGCGGACATCGAGTCCGCGGGACCCGCGGTCACACTCACGGAGCTCGTGGCACGCGTGTGCCCACAGTGCCGCCATTTAAAGGGGACGTACAGGTACGTCCCTTTGCGCAGCCGTGCCATTCCCGACGTAAATAGTCGTGCAGCGGCCGGCAAGCGGTTAATAAACAGAGGTGTGCATGTTGGTAGTTCTGCCTTAGTCAACATCCCACCATCTAAATGGCGCAGTTGGTTTCTCGACAGCGCTGTTGCGGCTTCCCATCTAACCATTCTAATGCAGCGATGAGGACTTCCAATCTGCCGGCACCAGGCGGTCCGCGGAGCTTCGCAGGGAGCGAGGAGAGAATCTCAGCAGATCAGAAGGATTTCAGACAACTTTACAAACCGCGCTAATCTTCTCGGGAAATATCTCACATCCTGACCTGATCCCCGAGAAAAGCATTTATCCGGAATGTTATTAGTTCCCAGACAGGCTTTAACTTTCCCTGCGACTCCCTTCAGATGTGACACGCTCCCCTCCCGCCACGTTACGTGTTACAATTATGACATTAAACCGGCGGGCGCTTTGAAGGCGAGAGATGTGTGCGCGGGATGATTGTAGACGAAAGGCACAGCGAATCGGCGCCGTTCACTGTCGCCTAAATGCTGACCTCGGGCACATTTGCTGAGTGTCAGCCGGTAAAGAGCTCCTTCTTCTTCTTTCTTTTATTGAAAAGGCCGCCGTTTCAGTGCGAGTTACATTTAAAAGAAGGAAATTCAAGATTGCGTTTAACCACTTAAGCCCCGGACCATTTTAGCTGGTTAAAGACCAGGCCCCTTTTTTGCGATTCGGCACTGCGTCGCTTTAACTGACAATTGCGCGGTCGTGCGACGTGGCTCCCAAACAAAATTGACGTCCTTTTTTTCCCACAAATAGAGCTTTCTTTCGGTGGTATTTGATCACCTCTGCGGTTTTTATTTTTTGTGCTATAAACAAAAATAGAGCGACAATTTAAAAAAAAAAACATATTTTTTTCATTTTGCTATAATAAATATCCCCCAAAAATATATAAAAAAACATATTTTTTCCTCAGTTCAGGCCGATACGTATTCTTCAACATATTTTTGGTAAAAAAATCACAATAAGCGTATATTGATTGGTTTGCGCAAAAGTTATAGTATTTACAAAATAGGGGGTCGTTTTATGGCATTTTTTATTAATATTTTTTTTTTTTTACTAGTAATGGTGGCGATCAGCGATTTTTATCATGACTGCGACATTATGGCGGACACATCGGACACTTTTGACACATTTTTGGGACCATTGTAATTTTTACAGCGCTCAGTGCTATAAAAATGCACCGATTACTGTGAAAATTACACTGGCAGTGAAGGGTTTAACCTCTAGGTGGCGCTGTAGGGGTTAAGTGTGACCTAATGAGTGATTCTTACTGTTGGGAGGCGTGGCTTGGCGTGTGACGTCACTGATCGCCGTTCCCTATGTAGCGACACAACCCCTTTTTCCTGCCTTTGGCTCCCGAGCAAAGGAAAAAAGGGCCCACCATGCTACATGCCCGTACCCTCCTGTATAAAGAGGTTGAGCGGTGTAATGTACCTGGGTCTCTGTGATCAGGTTCCCCCAGAGAATGGTTCCCGTCTTCACTGTAACAAAGACAAGTCTCTATTCCCCAATAACTTCAAAGTCCACACTGATTGCAACTCCAACTTAGAGTTTATTTCTTCTGTTATGCACAATAACTGGACAGGAGAAGGTTGGAAGAAGAGCAGGACAGCAAAAGGTGTGGGAATAGGTCCAGGCAAAAACAAATTCTTATTCACTACCCATATCTTCAGGTAGACTCAGCTCATCCGGATAGTTTCCCATGGAATGGGCCCTAGCAGCCAGAATGATGCTCAAACTAAATACACTTGGGTCTCTGCCACAGACCTGGTTAACTTGGGTCTCTGCCACAGACCTAGTGAACTTAGGTCTCTGCCAAAGACCTGGTGAACTTGGGTCTCTGCCACAGACCTGGTGAATTTGGGTCTCTGCCACAGACCTGGTGAACTTGGGTCTCTGCCACAGACCTGGTGAACTTGGGTCTCTGCCACAAACCTGGTGAACTTGGGTCTCTGCCACAGACCTGGTGAACTTGGGTCTCTGCCACAGACCTGGTGAACTTGGGTCTCTGCCACAGACCTGGTGAACTTGGTCTCTGCCACAGACCTGGTGAACTTGAGTCTCTGCCACAGACCTGGTGAACTTGGTTGCAACGTTAAGCCTCTTTCAGGGAGATGACATCCCTCCAGAGAGTTACCGGGCCCCTTCCCTCACTGTGAGTTCCTCACCAGTCACTCGGAACGGTCCTCCCCCGGTCTCCTCATCTAAGATACGGGTCTCCTCGCAAGGCAGCACCCTGGGATTCCTTGATCCTCTGTGGGCCTCAGCCAAAGATGCTGAGCCCAAGGCCTCCAGTTGCAGCCCCAGGGCTAAAGGTGCCTGGGACTGATCCACCAGTGTACCGAACCAGGAACTCCACCCCAGAGCTAAAGATGCCTGGGGTGGCCACGAACAGAACCACACGCTCACGGAGGCGGACCCCCGGGAACTCACCCCCGACAGCCAGGGTCTGCCCCTTTTATATCCCCTCCCGGGATGCACAGTGGGCAAACACGCCCACCATACCACCGTCGACAAGGGACATCCAAGGCACCGCACTGTACCAGCGGTTCAACCCTGGCCTCCGATGGCAGGCCACGGGGAACTACACACCTGTATCCCGCCTGCAGCTAAAATTGGGTTTGCTGAACCCTATCAAATAGTAGGATTTTTAAAACAGCTTACCTGTAAAATCCTTTTCTTGGAGTACATCACGGGACACAGAGCAGCATAGTCATTACTATGTGGGTTATATAGAATTACCTTCAGGTGCTGGCACTGGCAACTTCCAAAACAGGAAGTACCCTCCCCTATATAAGCCCCTCCCATCCGGGAGTACCTCAGTTTTGTAGCAAAGCAATACGTGTCCCCAAAAGAGGGGTGGGAGCTCTGTGTCCCGTGATGTACTCCAAGAAAAGGATTTTACAGGTAAGCTGTTTTAAAAATCCTACTTTCTTGTTCATACATCACGGGACACAGAGCGACATAGTCATTACTAATGGGACGTCCCAAAGCAATGCCAAATGAGGGGGGGGGATATACCATACATAAGCTGGGCGCCATCAGGCATGAGGATCTTTTGCGGCCTGCAACACACTGCGCCCAAAGGCGACATCCTCCTGACTTCTAACGTCCACCTGGTAGAACCTAGTAAACGTGTGTACTGAAGACCATGTTGCGGCCTTACAGATTTGAGCCAGGGAGGCCTGGTGATGCACTGCCCATGAAGTTCCAACTGCTCTCGTGGAGTGCGCTCTAACTTTGAACGGAGGCGGTCTACTTCTCAAGCCATAGGCTTGTATTATGACCTGTCGAATCCACTTGGCTAAAGTAGATTTTGATGCTGCCTGACCCTTTCTGGGGCCTTCCGGCAGAAAAAACAAAGAATCCGTTCTACGAATCTGAGCAGTGGCTTTTAGATAAGCTTTAACTGCTCTTACTACATCCAAAGAATGCAATAACTTTTCCTCTACCGAGCTTGGTTTGGGGAAAAAAGAAGGAAGAACCACATCCTGGTTAGTGATGAGCCGAACACCCCCGGGTTCGGTTCGCACCAGAACCCGCGAACGGACCGAAAGTTCGTACGAACATTAGAACCCTATTAAATACAATGGATGCGAACGTTCGAATTCTAAAGTGCTAATTATAACAACTATTATCCATGTTATTGTCCTAAAAAGGGTTTGGGAACCCGGGTTCTGCACCAGGGGACATGTATCAATGCAAAAAGAAGTTTTAAAAACGGTCGTTTTTCGGGAGCAGTCATTTTAATGATGCATAAAGTGAAAAAAAAAAAGTCAAATATTCCTTTAAATATCGTACCTGGGGGGTGTCTAAAGTATGCCTGTGAAGTGCCACGTGTTTCCCGTGTTTAGAACTGTCCCTGCACAAAATAACACTTCTAAAGGAAAAAAAAGCCATTTAAAACTGCTTGCGGCTTTAATGTAATGTCTGGTCCCGGTAATATGGATGAAAATCTTTAAGAAAAATGGCATAGCTACCCCATGACCCCCCCCCCCTACCCCAGCCCATTACCAGCCCCTTTGGGTCTTGTATGGATATTAAGGGGAACCCCGCACATAAAATAAAAAAGGCCCTATATACTCTGAACAGCCGTATACAGGCGGTGCATACAAGACAGGGACTGTAGGTTTGTTCTTATGTAGAATCTGTTTGTAATTTTGAACAGGTACATTGTTGAAGTGTAGCTCCAGCCCAAAAATCTATTTTTAAACTTTTTGGAAAACATAGGTAAGGGTTATCACCCCTGTAACATTTGTTTTGCTGTCTGTGCCCCTGTTCAGAACATTTCACCTCACTTTCCGTCCCAATGTCAACTGTTTTTGAAATGTGGTGTTTTTCTTGAAACAAGGATTGCTGATAAAGCATCAGTACAGAGGAGACACCTTTCTCCCATATTTATTCTTACAGGAGAGAATTTTCCTTCCTAGGGGTAGATTTCCTCTCACTTCCTGTTGTCTTCTTGCGTTTGCAAGTAGGAGTCGTTTGTAAGTTGGATGTTTGAAAGTAGGGACCTGCCGTATATACTCTGCAGAAATAGGCCCCTTAGTTGTTGGTGTTGGCACAACACTGTAAGCACTCACAGTTACTCTTGGTTGGTGCTGGAACGCCCTGCTGTCAACTATTATATCAGGAATTTTAATTACATATAATTGTTGAACAGTGGTAGTAAAAATTGGGGCTTTGATGGTGGTGCTGGTGCCACAACACTGTAAGCCCTGACAGTTACTCTTGGTGGGTGCAGCAATGGGCCCTGCTGTGAATTATTAGATCAAGAATTGTAATTGCATGCCCCTGTTGAACAGGGGCTGAAAAATTGGGCCTTTCGTGGTGGTGGTGGTGGTGTTGCCACAACACTGTAAGCCCTCAGAGTTACTCTTGGTGGGTGCAGGAATGGGCCCTGCTGTGAATTATTAGATCAAGAATTGTAATTACATGCCCCTTTTGAACAGGGGCTGAAAAATTGGGCCTTTCGTGGTGGTGGTGGTGGTGGCGTTGCCACAACACTGTAAGCCCTCAGAGTTACTCTTGGTGGGTGCAGCAATGGGCCCTGCTGTGAATTATTAGATCAAGAATTGTAATTACATGCCCCTTTTGAACAGGGGCTGAAAAATTGGGCCTTTCGTGGTGGTGGTGGTGGTGGCGTTGCCACAACACTGTAAGCCCTCAGAGTTACTCTTGGTGGGTGCAGCAATGGGCCCTGCTGTGAATTATTAGATCAAGAATTGTAATTACATGCCCCTTTTGAACAGGGGCTGAAAAATTGGGCCTTTCGTGGTGGTGGTGGTGGTGGCGTTGCCACAACACTGTAAGCCCTCAGAGTTACTCTTGGTGGGTGCAGCAATGGGCCCTGCTGTGAATTATTACATCAAGAATTGTAATTGCATGCCCCTGTTGAACAGGGGCTGAAAAATTGGGCCTTTCGTGGTGGTGGTGGTGGTGGTGGTGTTGCCACAACACTGTAAGCCCTCAGAGTTACTCTTGGTGGGTGCAGCAATGGGCCCTGCTGTGAATTATTACATCAAGAATTGTAATTGCATGCCCCTGTTGAACAGGGGCTGAAAAATTGGGCCTTAGGCACTGGTGGCACAACACTACAACCCCTCACAGATACTGTACTTGGAGCACAGCAATGAGCCCTGTTGCAAAGTATTGCTTCAAAAATTGTAATGACACGCCCCTGTTAAACAGGGGCTGAAAAATTGGGCCTTAGGCACTGGTGCCACAACACTCCAACCCCTCACAGATACTGTACTTGGAGCACAGCAATGAGCCCTATGGCAAATTATTGCTAAAAAAATTGTAATTACACGCCCCTGTAAAACAGGGGCTGAAAAATTGGGCCTTAGCCACTGGTGGCGGCACCCATAAACAAAAATGATCTTCCAAGCTATCATCATCAATCGTATCATTGAGGACTCGGAGGAGGAGGATAGCCAGTCAACATAACAGCACAGGCACTCAGCATCAGCATCAGTCTTGAAGGGATGTGACATGTTAAAATCAATTAGTCTGTTATATCAGCATCAGGTGTGTGGTAGCTGGTGGTGATCCAAGACTGGTTCATCTTGATGAAAGTCAGTCGATCAACCGAGTCGGTGGACAGGCGCACCCTGTGATCCGTGACAAATCCTCCAGCAGCACTGAATGTGCGTTCCGAAAGAACGCTGGATGCAGGACAGGCCAGTAGCTCAATTGCATACTGTGCAAGCTCTGGCCAGTGATCCATCCTCAAGACCCAGTAAGCCAGAGGATTTTCGGTGGGGAAGGTGTCCAAGTCTGACCTTGCCCCTAGATATTCCTGCACCATGTTTATCAGACGCTGGCGATGGTTGCTGGAACCGATCATACTTTGGGGCTGCGGACTAAAGAATTGTCTGAACGCATCGGTCAGACGGCCACCTTCCCCACCGCTCCTTCTTTGACTGGCCGAAGCCTCAGCAACTCGTTGTCCAGGACCAGGAGTTTGTAACCTCCCAGTCTCTGGGAACGCGTTGCACAGACCTTTCTGCAAGGCCTCCCGGAGTTGTCTCATCCTCTGCTCCCTCTGCGAAGGTAACATAAGGTCCGCAACCTTACCCTTGTACCGTGGATCAAGGAGAGTGGCCAGCCAGTAATGGTCCCTCTCCTTGATCCGAAGAATACGAGGATCCTTCCGCAGACTTTGCAGGATCAGGGAGGCCATGCAGCGTAGGTTTGCTGAGGCATTCGCTCCGGAGTCCTCTGGGTCACTAAGGACGACATGATCCGCAGCCACCTCCTCCCAGCCACGTACAAGTCCACTGGTTTCTTGGGACTGTAAATCATCCCTAAAAGACTGCTGCTGATGATGCTGAGTGCCAGCCTCCACCTCCATGCTGACACAATCCTCCTCCTCCTCCTCCTCCTCTTCCTCTTCCTGTGCGATGGGTGGGACAGAAGGAACACTGTCTGGGTAAAGGGGGCCTTGAGAGGCAAGGAAGTCCTCCTCTTCCTGCCTCTGTTCTGCCTCAAGTGCCCTGTCCATTATTCCACGCAGCGTGTGCTCCAACAGGTGGACAAGAGGTACAGTGTCACTGATGCATGCACTGTCACTGCTCACCATCCTCGTGGCCTCCTCAAATGGTGCCAGGACAGTGCATGCATCCCTGATCATGCCCCACTGGCGTGGAGAAAAAAAACCAAGCTCCCCTGACCCTGTCCTGGTGCCGTAGTCGCACAGGTACTCATTGATGGCCCTCTGCTGCGTGTGCAGCCGCTGCAGCATGGCCAACGTTGAGTTCCACCTGGTGGGCATGTCACATATAAGGCGGTTCTTGGGCAGGTTCAACTCCTTTTGCAGCTCAGCCAGGCGAGCACTGGCATTATAAGATCTGCGGAAATGCACACAGACTTTCCTGGCCTGCCTCAGGACATCCTGTAAGCCCGGGTACCTGCCCAAGAACCGCTGCACCACCAGGTTAAGGACGTGAGCCACACAGGGCACATGGGTCAGTTGTCCCTGTCGGAGGGCGGAGAGGAGGTTGGTGCCATTGTCGCAAACCACCATTCCTGGCTTAAGCTGGCGTGGCGTCAACCACCTCTCGGCCTGGCCCTGCAGAGCAGACAGGACCTCTGCCCCAGTGTGGCTTCTGTCCCCCAAACACACCAGCGCAAGCACGGCATGGCATCTTTTTGCCTGCGTACTTGCGTAGCCCCGTGAACGGCTACGGAGCACCGCTGGTTCATAGGACAAACCACAGGAAGAGGCCATGGAGGAAGAAGAAGAGGAGGGGGTGGAGGAGAGAGGTGTGTCACAACCAGTAGTAGCATTTTGGAGGCGTGGCGGTGGAACAACCTCCAACACTACTGCACCTTGTCCTGCATCCTTCCCAGCTGCCAAAAGAGTGACCCAATGGGCCGTGAAAGAAAGGTAACGTCCCTGTCCATGCCTGCTGGACCATGAGTCAGCGGTAATATGCACCTTACCGCTGACCGCCCTGTCCAGCGAGGCCAAGACATTGCCTTCCACATGCCGGTAGAGAGCCGGAATAGCCTTCCGTGAGAAAAAGTGGCGTTTGGGAACCTGCCACTGAGGAACCGCACATTGCACAAACTCACGGAAGGGGGCCGAGTCTACCAACTGAAAAGGCAGCAGTTGAAGCGCTAGCAATTTAGCCAAGCTAGCATTCAACCGCTGGGCATGTGGATGGCTGGGAGTGAACTTCTTTCGACGGTCCAGCAGCTGGGGCAGGGAAATTTGCCTGCTAGAATCGGACGTCGGTGTACTGCTAGCAGAGTGGCCGCAAGTACTTGGCTGTGACACACCTAATTCTACACCTTCATTCCTCTCAGTGCATGTTTCAGAGAGGACTGAAGTTATAGTGGGGTTGGAGATCCCAGCTGATGCGGTGCAAGGAGAGGTCCGCTTTGTTCTTTGGTGTGGGTCTTTGAGGTAGGCTTGCCAACGAGCTGCATGGCAGGTCAACATATGTCTGGTCAGGCATGTGGTACCCAAGCGGCTGATGTTTTGGCCACGCGAGATACGCTTGAGACATATGTTGCAAACAGCAGCTGTGCGATCTGATGCACTAGCCTCAAAAAAGGCCCACACCAAGGAACTTTTTGAATGACGGGCAGAGGCAGCGCCCTGCACAGGCGGAGCTCTGCGGTGTGATTCCGTCGGTGTACTGCCCTTACGCTGGCCACCAAAGGGCATCCTGCCTCGTTGGAGATGTGCCTCCTCCTCATCCTCCTCCTCCTCCTCTCTCCTATTAGGCACCCACGTGGAGTCAGTGACCTCATCATCCCCTCCCTCCTCATCACTGGAGCCAATCTGGCAGTATGCTGCAGCTGCTGGAACATGACTGCCAGATTGGTGTCCTTCTTGAGCATCCCCTCTGTCTGCTCTCACGCTACTGCCTTCCTGTAGCTGGGTTTCATCATCAGACCCTTCGAAACGCTGGGCATCCTCCTGGAGCATGTACCCAACACTGTGCTCAAACAGTTCGGGGGACTCCTCAGGAGGAGGACATGGTGGGTCTAGGGAAGGAGTGACTGATGATGAGTCTGACATTGATACCAGGGAAGAGGACGCTTTGGCAGCTGCTTTGCCAGTACCCTGAGCCTGGGTGAGAGAGGATGAGGAGGAGGAGGGGGGCTTGGTCATCCACTCTACCAAGTCTTCGGCATGATGTGGCTCAACATGTCCAGCTGCCGAAAAGAAGGACAAGCGTGTCCCATGGCCATGTGCTGATGACAATGCACCACGTCCACGACCAGCACTGTTGCCCCCAGACACAGAGCCTGCTTGCCCTCTTTTATTGCCTCCTGACTGTCTGCCTCTCCTTGTTTGCCTTCCAGACATTCTAATAGATGGCCTGCAGGGAGATGGGAAAAAAGCAATAAGGGCTACCTTCAGGTGTCCTTCTCTGTCCCTTTACTTAAGGATTTCTAAATATGGTTGAGGATTATTGCTTTTGCACAGAATAGCACAACGACAATTTCCCTGACTGTCCAAGAAACAAGGATTTCAAAGATGGTTGATGAGGAATGCTTTGGCACACTATAGCACAAGGAGAAATCCCCTCACTTTCCTTCTTTGTCCCTAGAAACAAGGACTGGCACAGTGAAAGAAACTGACACTCTCCCTACCTACAGTTTTCTGTCCCTAGAAAAAATGTTTTTTTAAAGCACACTATAGCACAAGGAGAAATCCCCTCACTTTCCTTCTTTGTCCCTAGAAACAAGGACTGGCACAGTGAAAGAAACTGACACTCTCCCTACCTACAGTTTTCTGTCCCTAGAAAAAATGTTTTTTTAAAGCACACTATAGCACAAGGAGAAATCCCCTCACTTTCCTTCTTTGTCCCTAGAAACAAGGACTGGCACAGTGAAAGAAACTGACACTCTCCCTACCTACAGTTTTCTGTCCCTAGAAAATTTTTTTTTTTTAAAGCACACTATAGCACAAGGAGAAATCCCCTCACTTTCCTTCTTTGTCCCTAGAAACAAGGACTGGCACAGTGAAAGAAACTGACACTCTCCCTACCTACAGTTTTCTGTCCCTAGAAAAAATGTTTTTTTAAAGCACACTATAGCACAAGGAGAAATCCCCTCACTTTCCTTCTTTGTCCCTAGAAACAAGGACTGGCACAGTGAAAGAAACTGAGGCCTCGTACACACGACCGATTTTCTCGTCGTAAAAAACACGTCGTTTTTTTCGACGAGATTCTTGTTAAGCTTGTCGATTTTCTCGTCAAGCTTTCTATGCGTACACACTGTCATTTCCCAATTTCCTTGTGGTTCTCTGCGCTCACGTCCAGCACGTACGACGGCACTATAAAGGGGAAGATCTTTTTTCTTGGCGCCACCCCTTGGGCTGCTTTTGCTGATCTCGTGTTACCGCGTGTGAAGTAAAAGTTTGGGAAGAGACGATTCGCGCTTTTCAGTCTTCGTACTTTTCAGATCGTTTTCTGCCGTTCAGTTTGTGCTTGTGGGTTCGTATCTTGACTTTCAGGGCGTCTAGGCAGGTCGTATCTGTTTTACAGTGCGTTCTTGCCTGTTCGTTTCTGAATTTCAGTTCGTTATTCATAGGCCTTGCTGTTCTAAAGTGCGTTCTGTTCTGTACGTTCTGATTAGACGACCGTTTCCTAGCCATGTCGCCTGGACGTTCTCGTCGTCGAGTTCGTGCTGTGCGTGCGCTTGGTGTTGGTCTGCTTGTTTTGGACCAAGACCAGTCCATGAATGGTGTGAGGAGGAGTTCATGGACCAAGAATTGGTTGCTCCAGCGGGACCAATTCTGCCACATGCCTCTGCTGCGGGAGATCGTCGAGAATAATCCTGAGGACTACAGGAATTTTCTGAGGATGTCTGACCCCGTTTTTCAGGAACTGTTGGCTTTGGTGTCCCCCTATATTACCAGGAAGGACACCGTTATGCGGGAAGCCATCAGTGCTGAGCAGAGGCTCATCGCCACGTTGCGTTACCTGGCGACAGGGAGAAGTCTTCAGGACTTGAAGTTCACCACAGGCATCTCCCCCCAGGCTCTGGGCCTCATAATCCCAGACACCTGTTCTGCTATTATACAAGTCCTGCAGGAGGACTATATTAGGGTAAGTTTTCTCCCTTCACATCACATTTTATGTATTACATGTATGCTAATGTATTGTATTTCTTTCATCCTTTCCTAATTACCATGATTGTAATATGCTGAGAATGTCCCCTTTGTCCCCATGCATGCTGGAAGTTTTTAAATGCCCCTTTTTTATCCTCCCTAAATATTTCCCCTCACTAACTTTTCCAGCAGGGGCGCCTGTTGCTCCAAATGTTGGGGGGTTACAACCCCAATTTCGGAAATAAACTTCCTCCTTTTTTGCTCTGTTGCCTAATAAACGCCCCCAGTTGTCCCCTCCAATGCAGCCATTTAGTCCCCTCTATTGCAGCCAGTTTCCCCCCAGCCCTGCACTTACCTTCTTGTGGTCAGCGCCATCCTTCTTCTGTCCTTGATGTCTTCTCCTTCCCTTCATGTTGCATCAGCCAATCATGTTACCATTAAACAGACTTGGTGAACATGATTGCCAGAGCTGCCTGTCAGTGTTTACACAAGGAATGCCCCCTCCTTGCGTCCCCGATTTTTCTTTGAGGAAGCCAATTACATCCCTCAGGTTGTAATTTGCAAGACTTTTTTAATACCTGTTTCTGCTCTGCAATTTTAACCCCCTAAATGACGCAATTAATCATATGTCGGTCGCTTTACAAGAGGCCATCCACCTGAATAGTGTGCGGCATAGACAATACATAGGTTCATGCAACGCATGAACCTATGTATTGTTCTGAGTGATGGGCACAGGAGAGAGGGGACAGTGCTCCAGCGCCCACTCTGGACGCACCGCCACTGCAATGCTATCCTGTGGCCAAACACATCTCCCCCCCCCCCAAAATAATTTAGTAATGGCCCATCAGAGGGGGTGATGAATATGATAAATGAGCCTTCCATTATACTTTTTTTACACACCTTAATAAACGTATAATTAGATTGATGTTGGTCTCTAATTTTTTGGTCTTGAATTTGCTTGTAATGTATGCCTTTGTTTTTCTAATATTATTTCATCTTGTTTCACTCCACAGCTTCCTTCAAAGCCACAGGAATGGCAGACTGTGGCATCGGAGTTTGCCACGCGGTGGGACTTCCCCAACTGCGGTGGTGCCATAGACGGGAAGCACGTCCGCATCGTGCCGCCACCCCGTTCTGGATCCTACTACTACAACTACAAGGGGTTTCATAGCATTGTGCTGATGGCGGTGGTGTCAGCACGGTATGAATTCCTCTATGTTGATGTAGGGAAGAATGGCCGGATGTCCGATGGGGGATCCTTCATCCAGACGGAGTTTGCCCTCCGTCTCCAGAGTGACGACCTTGCATTGCCACCGGATGCAGGGAATATTGAAGGACTCCCCTTTGTTTTCTTGGCTGATGAAGCCTTCGGACTCGGACGGCATCTTATGAGGCCATTTCCACAGAGGACCCTGACCCCAGAGAAGAGTGTGTTCAATTACCGGCTGGCCAGGGCCCGAAGAGTCGTTGAAAATGCCTTCGGCATAATGGCCAGCCGGTTCCGCCTTTTTATGACTTCCATCCACTTGGCGGACTACAAAATAAACTATGTAGTGTTATGCTGCTGTGTGCTACACAATTTTCTTTGCCGCAAAGCGAATTCATATATGGCCTCAGTTTTGCCAGAGGCTGGACTTTCCCCTGCAAATCCCCTTCCGGGCCTGGAATCTGCCCGTCTTGGCTTGCCCCCCCAAAATGCCCGTGTGGTTCGGGACAAATACATGGAGTATTTCACGGGTAGGGGGGCAATTCCTATGCCAGCCTATGTCTAAGTATCCCAATAAAAATCTTGTTTAAACCTTTAATTATTTGTTCTTTCCTGTCTCCTAGTTTGTCTTTGTGCATTTGTAGTGGCAAGTGTATTTTACTTTAGTAAATAACAACCAATTTCACTATGTTACCTTACAAAAGAACCAAATAAGCTTAGAGAGTATTATAAAAAGAAGCTACACGTTGTTTGTGGTCAAATATTTTACTCTCTGCACATTTTTTTTTGTTTTACTTTGGGGTTGGCCTGACCACAACCCGTCAAATTTTGGCTTATGAAAATACAAAAATACCACTTGCATTTCTAAAATGACAACATTGGATACCTCTGAGCAATCTGAGACATTCAGTTACACAAACTATGTCTCTATGTGCCCGTCCTAATATGGGGTCCTGCCACCCCTTGCCCAGCCAAAAATTCAATATGCACACATTTTTACTTTTTTGCAAATAGGAAGTTTACAATCCTGATCCCTATTGTCAACATGTGCTATCTGCCATCAGGGGTGATCAATGGATGTGTTTTGGGGGTGCATCCCCTTCCTCAGTTCACCGACTTTTGATACGAGGAAGGGGTTGCACCCACAAAAGACGTACATGGATATCCCCTGATGGCAGATAGCACATGTTCACACACTGTGTGCATATTCAATTTTTGGCTGGTTTGTTACTCAAAAAATTAGTAAAAATATAAAAACAAACATGTAAAAACAAATGTGTTTGGATGGCTTATTGAATTCTCCCCAAAACATCGAGAATGTCTTTAAATGTTTGTTCCATCACATGGATTCTTTGTTTAATTAGGTCCAGTTCCGTGCTACATTCCATCACTTGCTGGATGAGGCGGAGGGCACTGTCAGCAGAGAACGGTGTGCTATCCTTCACAACATTTCCATCCCCTAAAAACCATAAAAAAAAATTAATAAAACTCTGCAGGCCTACCTCGCTTACCTTAAGCTGTGGTGTCAGATACTGACCTGTTGTGGTGACCAGATCCACAACGTCATCCACCTCTCCTTCCTGCACTTCTCCTTCCTCCACCTCAACTTCCTGCACATCTTTCGGTTGTGGATCTTTGGGAGTTTGGGGTTGCTTGGAAGTTGTGGGGTGCATGTGCTCCCTGGAGTGTCCTCCTCCCAGTCTTCTCTCCCCTATGAGAATAAAACCAAAGGTCTATTTATCACACTGTAAAAATCTCATTTTTAAACTTAAAACAGGCTAAATTGTTTGGAAGTGGGGTACAAGTGTGTGTTTGTGCGGAATTTAAAGAAAAAAATGCATTCTTTATGACCCCAAATATGTTTATTATTCACATTTGGATGTAATTTTTTGGACATGGAGGCACCACAAATAAACTCTGATGCACCTGTGTGGGACACCCAAAAAAGGCGGGTCTGGTGGCCCACACTATAGTGCTCCAAAGTACAGATGTGGAAGCAGCTGCTGAGTGTCCTCTCCTTTACACTGATTAAAGTTTGCATTTCATTCTCCTTACAAACACATCATCTAGACTTAAAAATTATCCACAATACTTGATCAAAAATGGCAGATGTCTAATTACTTTTGGGGGTCTTAAATAAGCCAAAACCACGGATAGTGGCCGAACGAAGTGTCGGTAACGTAACGAACGATTACTGTGCCCAACCTAGTTCAAAATAATACATTTTGGAAGGGAGTCCAATATGCTTTAAAAAAAAAAAAAGTCAGTTTCTAAAAAGATTAATAGCAGAAAGGTCGTCATTTTACTTACTTTTAGCGAGCATCCTCTTTATGCTCCTCAACTGGTCTGGCTCCCTCAGTTTGAGGTCTGACCACCTCTTTCTGAGCTGCTCATTTGAGCGTTTCACCCCGAACTTCGCCCTCAGACTCTTCACAACTTTAGTGAGGATTTTGGCCTTCCTTCTATTTGGTTTGCTATACGGCCCATGCTTGGCATCATAATCAGCCTTGACCAAGATGTCCACCATCTCCGCCATCTCCGCCAAAGACATATTCGATGCCTTGAATCTCCTCCTTGATCGTGACGTGTCCTCGGTCTCCGGGCTTGTCTCCTCGCTAGTTGCGGAATTATCAGACACCTGCTGTAACTCCGCCATATCTGTCTGCGCGCCGAAAGAGAAGGGGCGGGGAAAAGATGTTAGTTAGAACGTCATGGGCGGGCGACGTGTGCGGAGCGACGTGTTCGAATTTGGACGCATGCGTGGTGTGTATATAGCAAACACACATGTGACTATAGTACGTTCGGTGTGCGGAGAGAGGAGTTCAAGTGACGGACGTGCGAACGAAGGTATGTGATTTTGTGAGACTTGTTAAAATTGTTGGCCTATACTGTCTTGAGATTGTTGGAGGATATATATGGTGACTAGGATGTGAAGGAGGTTAGACTGTTTGCCTCACATTATTTAAATATAATTTATTTTACTTGCAGATACAATATGAATGTATTTATTAGCGACAAAGAGTTCCTGGCGGAATTTATTGACCGGGTAAGGGAGCTGCCGGCTCTGTGGGAGACCAAAAACCCCATCCATAAAAAAAAAGGGGTGAGAAAAGCAGCGCTGGAGAAGCTGCTCCCATTTGTGCATACCAAGGTGCCCACAGCCACAGCAAAACAAGTGGACACTAAAATTGGGAGCTTGAGAGGTACCTACAGGACTGAACGCTCTAAGGTGCTGGCTTCTCAGAGGTCAGGAGCAGCAGCAGATGATGTTTATGTCCCGGTTTTGTGGTACTACAGCAGGATGTCCTTCCTGGATGACCACATTGAGCCAAGGCCATCACTCTCCACTCTTCCCCCCAGACTTCCCTGCAGCCAACCTGAGCCTTCTCTGGAGCAAGAGGAGGCAGCCATCCTGGATGATCCTGATTTGGCCATCTGGAGCCAGGTATAGTATTAACTGAAAATGTAGTGGGATAAAATTAATGTTTCCCAAATATGTCAGGATGAGAAACATACATTATTTTGTATTCAACAAGTGAAATCATGATCTGTAGACATTATTCTGCACTTAATTGTGTGGTAAATAGTCAAGCTGATGTAGTGGTAAATTTAAAGCAAGGATTTATGCATTTACATTCTAATTGCTTCCATCAGGATTACAAAGTTTGATGCAAAGATTAAACCAACATATTAAACTATGTTTCTTTTTCATACACAGGATGAAATCAGCCAGGAGGAGGGTCTGGAAACTGTCAGGCAGGAGGAGGAAGGGCCCAGTGGCAGCCAGGAGGTGGCAGGGCCCAGTGGCAGCCAGGAGGTGGCAGGGCCCAGTGGCAGCCAGGAGGTGGCAGGGCCCAGTGGCAGACAGGAGGTGGCAGGGCCCAGTGGCAGACAGGAGGTGGCAGGGCAAAGGAGAAGCACCAGATCCCAGGTGCCTCCCATCAGGCTTCACAAAAGAGGCAGGAGGGACAGGACCACCAGTGAGGCAGCAATGGCCCTTATTAAAGAGGCCCATGCCACCCTCAAGGAGCCCACATCCCCTGAAGAGGCCATTGCCGGCCTAGTGGAGGCTAAGTTCAAGGTGATGAGCATGGAGCAACGCCTCCTATGCGAACCCCTGCTCATCACCTTGCTCAACAAGGGGGTGATGGAGCAAATTACCCCCAATACCGCCATATGTGAGGTGGCCCAACTGACCCAACCTCAACCTCCACCTCCACCTTCCTCTTCTGCCCCACCCCCTTCTGCTACCCCTCCACCTTCTGCCCCACCCCCTTCTGCTACACCTCCACCTTCTTCTTCTGCCCCACCCCCTTCTGCTACACCTCCACCTTCTGCCCCACCCCCTTCTGCTACACCTCCACCTTCTGCCCCACCCCCTTCTGCTACACCTCCACCTTCTTCTTCTGCCCCACCCCCTTCTGCTACACCTCCACCTCCTCCTCCTGACAGGAGTACCCCTCCAGTGGGCCAGCCTCCAGCTAAACGAAGAAGGAAGGCTTCAGTAAAGGCTGCAGGGAAGGTTGCCAGGAAGAAGAGGAAGTGATGGCCTTGCTTCATTGTGGTCGCACTGGTCGGACAGAAGGCAGCCTGTTGTAGTACCACACACTTGGGACATATATCTCACCTGCTGCTGTTCCTGACCTCTGGGAGGCCAGCATCAGATTGTGTTCTGAAATGTGGGCCTTCTCAAGCTCCCAATTTTAGTGTCCACACAGGGTTGCTGTGTGCTCTGGGGTCCCTGGGATGCACAAATGGCAGCAGCTTCTCCAGCGCTGCCTTCTCTTTATTTAATTTATAAACATGAATAAATGTGTTTTTTGTTTAAGTTCATACTTGACTATGTGTATTTTTAAATAAAAAAAAACAAGCTTTGGAGTAAGCAGATACATTTGACTGACAATAAAAGGCACAGATATCACCCCCCCAAAAGAAGAACTAAATCTGATTAGCTCAAAAACATGGTGTGAAATTTTAAAAATATAGATTAGAAAATTAAATGGGAGATCGCTATCAAAACATTGAGAAATTATAATTAACATCATTTTGAAAAATCTAACCATTTAAATTATTCCTAAAAACTTGCACGATATAATACACATAAATCTTATAAAGAGCAGCATGAAAAAGGTTAAAAATAAGGCATAACTCTGTGTGAATATCAGCAGCAAAAGAAGGTCTCTCGTTTTGATTAATGTAACATTCTAACGAAGAATTCAATGCAGAACATTTAAACGATGAAATATTTATGAGCGTGACGAATGTGCTCTCTCCATTATGAAGGCTTGTTTTACCAGAAGATGCGCTCCCGTCTCATAGTTGCTTGTGAGCATGCGCACTTTTGGAAGAGTCGTAAAAGCATACACACGAACCATTTTCTCGTCACAAAACAGGCCGACGAGAAACACGACGAGGAAATCTGGACTCCTGACGAGAAAATAGAGAGCAGGTTCTCTATTTTCTCGTCGAGATTCTCGTCAAGTTTCTCGTCGTAAAACCATACACACGAACGTTTTTCTAGACAAAAAAACTCTCGCGGCACTTTTCTTGACTGTTTACGACGAGAAAATCGGTCGTGTGTACGAGGCCTGACACTCTCCCTACCTACAGTTTTCTGTCCCTAGAAAAAATGTTTTTTTAAAGCACACTATAGCACAAGGAGAAATCCCCTCACTTTCCTTCTTTGTCCCTAGAAACAAGGACTGGCACAGTGAAAGAAACTGACACTCTCCCTACCTACAGTTTTCTGTCCCTAGAAAAAATGTTTTTTTAAAGCACACTATAGCACAAGGAGAAATCCCCTCACTTTCCTTCTTTGTCCCTAGAAACAAGGACTGGCACAGTGAAAGAAACTGACACTCTCCCTACCTACAGTTTTCTGTCCCTAGAAAAAATGTTTTTTTAAAGCACACTATAGCACAAGGAGAAATCCCCTCACTTTCCTTCTTTGTCCCTAGAAACAAGGACTGGCACAGTGAAAGAAACTGACACTCTCCCTACCTACAGTTTTCTGTCCCTAGAAAAAATGTTTTTTTAAAGCACACTATAGCACAAGGAGAAATCCCCTCACTTTCCTTCTTTGTCCCTAGAAACAAGGACTGGCACAGTGAAAGAAACTGACACTCTCCCTACCTACAGTTTTCTGTCCCTAGAAAAAATGTTTTTTTAAAGCACACTATAGCACAAGGAGAATTCCCCTCACTTTCCTTCTTTGTCCCTAGAAACAAGGACTGGCACAGTGAAAGAAACTGACACTCTCCCTACCTACAGTTTTCTGTCCCTAGAAAAAATGTTTTTTTTAAAGCACACTATAGCACAAGGAGAAATCCCCTCACTTTCCTTCTTTGTCCCTAGAAACAAGGACTGGCACAGTGAAAGAAACTGACACTCTCCCTACCTACAGTTTTCTGTCCCTAGAAAAAATGTTTTTTTAAAGCACACTATAGCACAAGGAGAAATCCCCTCACTTTCCTTCTTTGTCCCTAGAAACAAGGACTGGCACAGTGAAAGAAACTGACACTCTCCCTACCTACAGTTTTCTGTCCCTAGAAAAAATGTTTTTTTAAAGCACACTATAGCACAAGGAGAAATCCCCTCACTTTCCTTCTTTGTCCCTAGAAACAAGGACTGGCACAGTGAAAGAAACTGACACTCTCCCTACCTACAGTTTTCTGTCCCTAGAAAAAATGTTTTTTTAAAGCACACTATAGCACAAGGAGAAATCCCCTCACTTTCCTTCTTTGTCCCTAGAAACAAGGACTGGCAGAGTGAAAGAAACTGACACTCTCCCTACCTACAGTTTTCTGTCCCTAGAAAAAATGTTTTTTTAAAGCACACTATAGCACAAGGAGAAATCCCCTCACTTTCCTTCTTTGTCCCTAGAAACAAGGACTGGCACAGTGAAAGAAACTGACACTCTCCCTACCTACAGTTTTCTGTCCCTAGAAAAAATGTTTTTTTAAAGCACACTATAGCACAAGGAGAAATCCCCTCACTTTCCTTCTTTGTCCCTAGAAACAAGGACTGGCACAGTGAAAGAAACTGACACTCTCCCTACCTACAGTTTTCTGTCCCTAGAAAAAATGTTTTTTTAAAGCACACTATAGCACAAGGAGAAATCCCCTCACTTTCCTTCTTTGTCCCTAGAAACAAGGACTGGCACAGTGAAAGAAACTGACACTCTCCCTACCTACAGTTTTCTGTCCCTAGAAAAAATGTTTTTTTAAAGCACACTATAGCACAAGGAGAAATCCCCTCACTTTCCTTCTTTGTCCCTAGAAACAAGGACTGGCACAGTGAAAGAAACTGACACTCTCCCTACCTACAGTTTTCTGTCCCTAGAAAAAATGTTTTTTTAAAGCACACTATAGCACAAGGAGAAATCCCCTCACTTTCCTTCTTTGTCTCTAGAAACAAGGACTGGCACAGTGAAAGAAACTGACACTCTCCCTACCTACAGTTTTCTGTCCCTAGAAAAAATGTTTTTTTAAAGCACACTATAGCACAAGGAGAAATCCCCTCACTTTCCTTCTTTGTCCCTAGAAACAAGGACTGGCACAGTGAAAGAAACTGACACTCTCCCTACCTACAGTTTTCTGTCCCTAGAAAAAATGTTTTTTTAAAGCACACTATAGCACAAGGAGAAATCCCCTCACTTTCCTTCTTTGTCCCTAGAAACAAGGACTGGCACAGTGAAAGAAACTGACACTCTCCCTACCTACAGTTTTCTGTCCCTAGAAAAAATGTTTTTTTAAAGCACACTATAGCACAAGGAGAAATCCCCTCACTTTCCTTCTTTGTCCCTAGAAACAAGGACTGGCACAGTGAAAGAAACTGACACTCTCCCTACCTACAGTTTTCTGTCCCTAGAAAAAATGTTTTTTTTAAAGCACACTATAGCACAAGGAGAAATCCCCTCACTTTCCTTCTTTGTCCCTAGAAACAAGGACTGGCACAGTGAAAGAAACTGACACTCTCCCTACCTACAGTTTTCTGTCCCTAGAAAAAATGTTTTTTTAAAGCACACTATAGCACAAGGAGAAATCCCCTCACTTTCCTTCTTTGTCCCTAGAAACAAGGACTGGCACAGAGAAAGAAACTGACACTCTCCCTACCTACAGTTTTCTGTCCCTAGAAAAAATGTTTTTTTAAAGCACACTATAGCACAAGGAGAAATCCCCTCACTTTCCTTCTTTGTCCCTAGAAACAAGGACTGGCACAGTGAAAGAAACTGACACTCTCCCTACCTACAGTTTTCTGTCCCTAGAAAAAATGTTTTTTTAAAGCACACTATAGCACAAGGAGAAATCCCCTCACTTTCCTTCTTTGTCCCTAGAAACAAGGACTCGCACAGTAAAACACACTGACACTCTCCCTACCTATCCTTCTCTTTCCCTAAACTAAAGGAATCCAGGTTAAGCAAGAAAGAAATAAATGTCACTGTCCCTGCCTATGCTTGTCTTTCCCTGCTCCGGAACACACTACACTAGGCCGCCGTGCTGGCGGCCTTTTATAGTGTGGGGCGTGTACTAAACACCCTCAGCAATAATTGGCCACAGGCATCCTGCCTGTGGCCAATCATTGCTCTCCTCGCTGCCGGCGCTGTGATTGGCCAAGCATGCGGGGTCACAGTGCATGCTTGGCCAATCACAGCGCCTGGATGACACTGCGATGGCGTAGTGCATTGTGGGCCGTTCGCGTCACTCGAATTTGGCGCGAACGGCCCAAATCGTTCGATCTTCGTCGAACGATCGAACAGCCGATGTTCGAGTCGAACGTATGTTCGACTCGAACACGAAGCTCATCCCTAATCCTGGTTCAAGTGAAACCTCGATACCACCTTAGGAAGAAAGGCTGGATGAGGACGTAACACTACTCTGTCCTTATGGATAACCAGATATGGCTCTTTACAGGACATGGCGGCTAATTCCGACACTCTTCTAGCCGAGCATATGGCTACTAAAAATATCAATTTCCTGGTGAGTAGAACCAAGGAAATGTGCCGCAAAGGTTCAAACGGCTGCTTCTGCAGAACCGACAGAACCAAATTTAGATCCCATGGGCATATGGGAGCTTTAATCGGTGGAATAATACGAGTCACCCCTTGCATAAAGGTTTTGACAAGTGAATGCATAGCCAGGGGCCTTTGAAATAGTATTGATAAGGCCGAAACCTGGCCCTTGATAGTACTTAAGGCAAACTTCCTGTCTACAGCCCACTGCAGGAAGTCCAGAATTCTGCCTATAACGTACTTACGTGGATGCCATTTTCTGGCCTCGCACCAAGTGATGTACGCCTTCCAAACTCTATAGTAGATCTGCCTGGATACAGGCTTCCTGGCATTGATTATAGTTGATACCACAGAGTTAGAGAGACCTCTCTTCTTTAGGATGTGGGATTCAATAGCCAGGCCGTTAAACTTAGAGTTAGTAAGGAAGGGTGGTATATCGGTCCTTGCGAAAGCAGGTCCGGACGACGTGGAAGGGTCCAAGGACTCCCCACAGACATTTTGATGATCTCCGCGTACCAGGCCCTTCGGGGCCACGCTGGAGCCACCAGGATCACCGGCTTCTTCTCCAACCTGACTCTGCGAAGGAGTCGAGGCAACAATTGTAGCGGAGGGAATGCATATATCAGTCTGAACTGATCCCAAGGGAACACCAGAGCATCCGAGCCGCAAGCGAGGGGATCCCTTGTCCGGGAGACAAATCTGTCCACCTTGCGTTGAATCTGGATGCTAGCAGATCTACATCCGGTGTTCCCCACCGCTGACATATTGCTCGGAAGACCTCGGGATGAAGGGACCATTCCCCTGGGCATAACTGTTGGCGACTCAGAAAGTCCGCCTTCCAATTCTCCACCCCTGGAATGAAGACAGCTGATATACATGGGACATGCTTTTCTGCCCATTCCAGGATGTGACTTACTTCCCTCTGGGCTGCACGACTCCTGGTGCCTCCCTGATGATTGATATATGCCACTGCTGTGGCATTGTCTGATTGAATTCTGACAGGGGACCCTTGGAGTCTGGATGTCCAGGCTACTAGGGCGTACCGGGCTGCTCGTATCTCTAAGAGATTGATGGGCAGGGTTTTTACTACATTTGACCATCTGCCCTGGAGAGACCATTGCTCCAGTACTGCCCCCCAGCCTATAAGGCTGGCATCTGTAGTGACCACCTTCCAAGATATCGGGCTGAAGGGTTTTCCCTTCTGGAGATTCTGGGGGATCAACCACCAGCAGAGACTCTTCCGAACGGAAGGGGACAAAGCCATCGGGAAGTCTAGAGCCTGAACTTTTCCGTTCCAGGCTGACAATATGGCCCTCTGTAAATTCCTTGAGTGGAATTGGGCGTATGGCACAGCTTCGAATGATGCTACCATCTTTCCTAGCAGCCTCATGCACAGGCGTATGGACGGCTGTCTTTTTGCACAAAGCAGACGGACCAAGCCCCTCAAAGAGGATACCTTGTCTAGAGGTAAGAAAATCTTCCTCTGGTCTGAATCCAGCCGTAGCCCTAGATATACCAGGTTTTTCACTGGCTGTAGGGCTGACTTGTCCAGGTTGATGACCCAACCGTGAGATTCTAGATACTTGATTGTATCGACAATTACCACTTCTAGCTTGGCAACTGAGTGGTCCATCAACAACAGGTCGTCTAGGTATGCCATTATCGTTACACCTCGTGTTCTTAGATCGGCCAACAGTGGGGCCAGAATTTTTGTGAACACTCGTGGTGCTGTGGCCAGACCGAATGGTAAGGCTCTGAACTGAAAATGGCGCCCTTCTACTGCAAAGCGTAGAAATTTTTGATGACCTGGAAAGATGGGAACATGCAAGTAAGCATCTTTGATGTCGATCGAGGCTAACCATTCCTCCCCTTGTAGGGCAGCGGTGACCGATCGGATCGACTCCATCCGGAAAGACCGGACGTTTAGAAATTTGTTTAGACTCTTTAGGTCCAATATGGGTCTTATGTCCCCGTTTGGCTTCGGGACTGTGAAAAGGTTTGAGTAGAAACCCAACCCCCACTCTTCCATAGGAACCTCCATAATTACTCCTTGGAGCAATAGTTGTTCTAACGCCAATAGGAGAGACCCTCTTTTCAGAGGGTCTCTTGGCATGCCTGACCACATAAAATGGGAAGGAGGAGACTCTTTTAACTCCAACTTGTATCCCAGAGTTACTGCGGAGAGCACCCATCTGTCTTTGATCGTCTCCCCCCAGGTCTCTGCGAACAACTGAAGTCTTCCCCCCACCCGTTTGAGTGGGGGCAGCCCTTCATAGGCTTGACTTGGAGGCTGGTTTAGTACCCCTTCGGATCCAGGGTTTCTTATTACCCTGTGACTGTCCCTGATTTTTACCCCCTGAGTTTGACCGAGGAGGCCGTCGGAACTGCTTAGTAGCAGACGTCGCAGGGATAGGAGAGGTAGTCCTCTTAAAAGATGGACCCCTAGACCTCTTCTTACTCTGTAAGAGAGTACTTTTACCACTGGAAATCTTCTGGATATACTTATCCAGGTCCTCGCCAAAAAGGCGTTCCCCATGAAATGGGAAGCTAACTAAGAGCTTCTTACAGGGAGCTTCAGCAGACCAGTTTTTGAGCCACAGAAGCCTACGCATATGTACCAAAGACAGCGTGAGGCGGGAGGCCTGATGGATAGAATCCTTGATGGCGTCAACCGCAAAGCAAAATGCTCTAGGCAGATCAGCCAGAGCCTGGGCCTGCTGGTCTGGCAAATCCCTCAGGACCATTTTCATTTGATCCTTTAAAGCTTGGCAGACCCCAATAGCTGCCACTGCTGGCTGTGTAACAGCCCCTGCTGTGGAAAAAGCAGATTTTAATAAAGATTCCAATTTTTTATCCACTGGATCTTTGAACATTTGAACATTATCTACTGGACATGTCAGTGATTTGTTCACAGAAGAGATGGCTGCATCCACCGTAGGAACATTCCATCTCTGGGTGAACTTTTCCTCCATGGGATAGATCACCGGAAATTTTTTAGGCGGAACAAATAGTTTATCAGGATGTTCCCAGTCCTGGTATATAAGTCCGTCCAATAATGGATGTATTGGAAAGGAGCAATTAACCTGGGGAGCTTTTAGCGACCCCAATGAGGAGACAGCAGTAGTTGATGGTTCAACAAGAGGCATTTTAAATGCAGATCGAACCATGTCAGTTAGGGTCTGGACCCACAATCTTTCAGTCTGTGATGCTGAAAATGGTTCATCTACTGTCGATTCCTCAAAAACAGAGTTAACCTCCTCCTGATCCCCTTCAGGTAGGTCGGTCCCTTCCTGGGACTGTTGCTCTGCCAACAGGCACTCTAATGGAGGTGATGGAGATCTGGCGCGCTTTCTTTCCTGTAGAGAAGAAGCGATCAATGCTGCCAATCTCTGCTCCAATCCCTCCAGAGTTGAGGAAAAAACCTCCTCTGTTATATATGCAGGAGCAGGTGGACTGAGGACAGCCGCAGTACCTGGCACTCCCGGGGGTTCCTTATGGGTATTAACCTCTGATTTCTCAGGGGAGGAGGGTGCAGATGACTGCTCCAGATCCTCAGAGCCCGATGGAGACCCCCTACACTTCCTGAGAGGTATATCTCGGAGTTTTTTAGGCGGCATATTCCTTAGTTCAAAGCTGAGGTATTCCAGCCGCAATACACCCCTTACTGAAATAGTCTAATGCAATTTTGCTGCTATGTACATCAGTGGGTGTCTACTAATGCGTCTTTCTGGGGATGCCTGTATCAACCGCCCGCTGTAAGCCCCTATACCATGCTACCAGCTCCTTTTCATGCTCTGTGTCCATAGCAAGCAGCGTGGACTGAGTCCTTTTATCTTGCTGGGACGCCCGCACATGCGCAGAAGCGCTGGGCGCACAGAGCGCGTCATCCGCCAGGCTCCGCCCCCTTTTTTGAAGCTAAATCTTTTAAAAAGAAAGCGTGTGTGCGCGCGCGCGTGCACGTGTGCGCTCTTGGCGCCATGTAGGGAGAGGAGCCAGGGTCCCTGTTTCACCAGGACTCGGGGATGGAAGGAAACTACTTGGCAGCATGACAGGGGAATGCAGCTTCCCTGATAGAGAGCTCACTCATCTGCCTGGACTTTCACCATGGAAGGAAATAGTCCCAAGAAAAAAGACGTTCCACAGCGGCCTCTAGTGGACAAACACAGGTACCGCACTTTTGTCTTTTTTTTTTTTTTTTAAAACCTCCTTTATGAAAAACATTTCCAGGTTTACAGTTTTTAAAACTTCCTTTATGAAAAAACATTTCTAGGATTTCTTAGGCATATACAGCTATTAGCGGGAATACCCTTTAGGTAACAGGCAGAAAGACATATTAGGCTTGGGGGTCCCCTCAATAGAACCAAGTTCCTGAGAGGCCCCCACTTACCTTTTCCCCGCCGCAGGACTTTGTTTGGTCCACAGAAGCCCAAACTTCACCTTTCACGGCAGGCATTGTACTAGACCTTCAGGGACCGGGTTCCCAAGGATTCCACTCCCCTGGACCTGTAGAGCACCCTGCACAGATAGCCTCTTGGTTTTGGGTATGACCAGAGCTCTGGATCCCAGGGTCCAGCCCTCCTAAGAGAGGCATTACAGGCAAAACCCTGCTCTTCTCTGCAAGGCCCGGGTACCGACCGTTTAGCTATGAAGCTTTTTTGGTCGGATCCGGAATAGCTTGCTAAGGCCCAGAGAACCTGTACACAAGCCCAGATGAATACATGTTAACCTTGGCCAACACCTTAGACACTGGCAAAAAAACTGAGGTACTCCCGGATGGGAGGGGCTTATATAGGGGAGGGTACTTCCTGTTTTGGAAGTTGCCAGTGCCAGCACCTGAAGGTAATTCTATATAACCCACATAGTAATGACTATGCTGCTCTGTGTCCCGTGATGTATGAACAAGAAAATGTGTTTGAGCACAACTACCACTCAAACATCCCCCTAAATTTCAAAGCCCCGCTACACCTATGACAGGGAACAGATGATCACTGACATGCCACTAGGAAGAACGGGGAAAGGTTTGTTTACACTTACCTCTCCCCGTTCTTCAGCTCTGTGACCCGATCGCGGGACACCGGTGGCGATCGGGTCCGCGGATCCCGTGGGCGCGGTCATGGAGCTTCGGACCGGGTCGTGAGTGTCCCGCCACCGGCGCACACGCGACCCACGGACAGGTTCTTAAAGGGGACGTACCTGTCCGTGCCATCCTGCTGACGTATATCGTCGTGCGGCGGTCCTTAAGTGTTTAAAGATAACGGTACATTCCTCTGAACTACTAGCACAGCATTAAATTAATTATTTTACCAAATTAGTCCTGGGGCCTTTTTCACCCAAAAATCCCCTCGAGTCCCAGAGATTTTTTTTATTTTTTTGCAGCAGTCTTAGTTCTCTATATGATACCTAAATGCACGGCCACTAGTATGCACTGTCACGCACAACACTGCCCCAATCCTGGTTCTTCAAACACAGACATTTATTGAAGCGACATTTTAATAGCATTCTATTCACCTCAATGGCCTTATAAAGCAGTGGTATGTATACATATATATATATACAGGAAGGGGGGAGAGGAGAGAGGGGGGGTGGGAGGGGGGTATGTGTTGAATTTTTTTTCTTGGGGGGGGGGGGGGGGCGGTTGGTGGGGAATGTAGGATATGGAATGTTATATGAAGAGAGATGTAAGGTGGAGACTCCTATTTGCAATGTTGTTATCCTGAAAACTCTGTACTAATAAAAATACAATATACAAAATATATATATATATATATATATATATATATATATATACAGTATCTCACAAAAGTAAGTACACCCCTCACATTTTTGTAAATATTTTATTCTATCTTTTCATGTGACAACACTGAAGAAATGACACTTTCCTACAATGTAAAGTAGTCAGTGTACAGCTTGTATAACAGTGTAAATTTGCTGTCCCCTCAAAATACCTCAACACACAGCCATTAATGTCTAAACCGTTGGCAACAAAAGTGAGTACACCCCTAAGTGAAAATGTCCAAGTTGGGCCCAATTAGCCATTTTCCCTCCCCGGTGTCATGTGACTTGTTACTGTTACAAGGTCTCAGGTGTGAATGGGGAGCAGGTGTGTTAAATTTGGTGTTATCGCTCTCACTCTCTCATACTGGTCACTGGAAGTTCAACATGGCACCTCATGGCAAAGAACCTTCTGAGGATCTGAAGAAAATAATTGTTGCTCTACATAAAGATGGCCTAGGCTATAAGAAGATTGCCAAGACCCTGAAACTGAGCTGCAGCACGGTGGCCAAGACCATACAGCGGTATAACAGGACAGGTTCCACTCAGAACAGGCCTCGCCATGGTCCACCAAAGAAGTTGAGTGCACGTGCTCAGCGTCATATCCAAAGGTTGTCTTTGGGAAATAGACGTATGAGTGCTGCCAGCATTGCTGCAGAAGTTGAAGGGGTGGGGGGTCAGCCTGTCAGTGCTCAGACCATACGCCGCACACTGCATCAAATTGGTCTGCATGGCTATCATCCCAGAAGGAAGCCTCTTCTAAAGATGATGCACAAGAAAGCCCACAAACAGTTTGCTGAAGACAAGCAGACTAAGGACATGGATTACTGGAACCGTGTCCTGTGGTCTGATGAGACCAAGATAAACGTATTTGGTTCAGATGGTGTCAGGCGTGTGTGGCGGCAACCAGGTGAGGAGGACAAAGACAAGTGTGTCTTGCCTACAGTCAAGCATGGTGGTGGGAGTGTCATGGTCTGGGGCTGCATGAGTGCTGCCGGCACTGGGGAGCTACAGATCATTGGGGGAACCATGAATGACAACATGTACTGTGACATACTGAAGCAGAGCATGATCCCCTCCCTTCAGAGACTGGGCCGCAGGGTAGTATTCCAACATGATAACGACCCCAAACACACCTCCAAGACGACCACTGCCTTGCTAAAGAAGCTGAGGGTAAAGGTGATGGACTGGCCAAGCATGTCTCCAGACCTAAACCCTATTGAGCATCTGTGGGACATCCTCATACAGAAGGTGGAGGAGCGCAAGGTCTCCAACATCCACCAGCTCTGTGATGTCATCATGGAGGAGGGGAAGAGAACTCCACTGGCAACCTGTGAAGCTCTGGTGAACTCCATGTCCAAAAGGGTTAAGACAGTGCTGGAAAATAATGGTGGCCACACAAAATATTGACACTTTGGGCCCAATTTGGACATTTTCACTTAGGGGTGTACTCACTTTTGTTGCCAGCGGTTTAGACATTAATGGCTGTGTGTTGAGTTATTTTGAGGGGACAGCAAATTTACACTGTTATACAAGCTGCACACTCACTACTTTACATTGTAGCAAAGTGTCATTTCTTCAGTGTTGTCACATGAAAAGATACAATGAAATATTTACAAAAAATGTGAGGGGTGTACTTACTTTTGTGAGATACTGTATTTATATATAATTTCTTTGGTTTTTATTGGTAATAAAAAGTTAAAAAAGTAGTCTGCTGATGAAAAAAATTATACTATGTAACATAATGGTAAAGCTCAAAGTGAACGTGTGCGTTTTACTTTAGGAAAGCTAAATGATTGTGGGCGTAGTGAATCGGCAGCCACTACTTTAGCGACGCATGCAGGGGGGGAAATCAGGTTGGAGAGGTGTCGATCTCAGTTTGAGCAGATGCTTTAACCACTTGGGTCCCGGACCATTGTCGAATGACGGCCACAAGGGGGCTCTTCAGGTCCGGGAGGCCGTCATATGACGTCCTCGAGCCTCCGGCCACCGGCAGTGCGCACGCGTGCCCGCCGCGTTACTCAGGTGCCGATGCGCGTGCCTGGCGGCCGCAATGTCCGCCAGCTGCCCGCGATCGGCAGTCACAGAGCCAGGGACGTGGATCTCTGTGTGTAAACACAGAGATCCATGTCCTGTCAGGGAGAGGAGACCAATGCTGTGTCCCTTGTACATAGGGACACCCATCGGTCACCCCCCCCAGTCAGTCCCCTCCCCCCACAGTAAGAATTACCTAGCAGGGCACACATTTAACCCCTTAATCGCCCCCTAGTGTTAACCCCTTCCCTGCCAGTCACATTTATACAGTAATCAGTGCAGTTTTATAGCACTAATCGCTGTATAAATGTGAATGGTCCCAAAAATGTGTCAAAAGTGTCCGATATGTCCGCTGCAATATCGCAGTCCTAACAAAAATCGCAGATAACCGCCATTACTAGTAAAAAAATAAAATACAATTTCATAATTCTATCCCCTATTTTGTAGGCGCTATAACTTTTGCGCAAACCAATCACTATACGCTTATTGCGTTTGTTTTTTTTTACCAAAAACATGTAGAAGAATACAGTACGTATCGGCCTAAACTGAGGATTTTTTTTTTTAAGGACCGCTTAAGGCGGTCCTTAAGTGGTTAAGGACCGCCTAAGGACCGCGCGAGGCGGTCCTTAAGTGGTTAAGTGTGATATTTCTTATAGCAAAAAGTAAAAAATATTGTGTTTTTTTTTTTCAGAATTGTTGCTCATCTTTTGTTTATAGCGCAAAAAATAAAAACCGCAGAGGTGATCAAATACCACCAAAAGAAAGCTCTATTTGTGGAGAAAAAAACATAAAAATTTCATTTGGGTACAATGTTGCATGACCGCGTAATCGTCATTCAAATTACGACAGCACTGAAAACGAAAAATTGGTCTGGGAAGGAAGGGGGTGAAAATTCCCGGTATTGAAGTGGTTAATTAGTAAAAAAAATCGTAAGAGCAAGACTACTCATGCTCAGAAACGAAAGAACGAGAGTTTTTTTGTATGGTAAGTAACCTCTTCACTTTCGACATGAGCCTACCATGCAACAAAAAACGGACGAACGGCCGTCCGAAAATCTGATTGTGTGTATGAGGCTTTATTCTCAGCCTAGCCGCATAGGGAGCGCAAAAACTCGAGGAGCACCTTCAGACTTTCTAGGGGCATAAATGACATATCTAATTTCCTTACTTCCTATCACATTTTTGGAGGCCCTGGAGCACCAGGACAGTAGAAATGCCCACAAAATGACCCCATTATGGAGAGTAAACACTCCAAGGTGGGGACTGGGGAGTCTTTTGAAGACTTCATTTTTTTGCCACCCGATTTGGGAATGTGCAGAAAAAATAAAATTTTTTTTTTTTTTTTACACAAAAGTTGTCAACTGAATAAGATATTTCTCACACATAGCATATGCATACTTAGAATTACACCCCAAAACACTCTCTGCTACTCCTCCCGAGTAAAGGGATACCCCACGTGTGAAACGTTTTCAAAGCCTAGCCACACAGAGGAGCATGAAACCCAAGAAGCACCTTAACCACGTCCAATCCACTTCCAGCCAATTCTGACATTCCTCTGCTACATGTCTAGAAAACCACTTAGAACCCCCAAACAGTTCTGATTTTGAAAATCTGAATTCCAAGATTAAAAGTCAGAATGTCTGAGATTAAAAAAGAGAATTCTGAGTTTGAAAGTCAGAATTTCTGAGATTTAAAGGAAGAATTCTGAGTTTAATGTCTCGTACACACGACCTGTTTTCCTGACATGCCAAAAAACCGTTTTTTTTCCCGACGTGATCCCTCTCAAGCCTGCCTTGCATACACACGTTCAAAAAAAAAACGCTTGACTGAAGCGCGGTGGCGTCCGACACGTACGACGGCACTATAAAGGGGATGTTCCATTCAAATGGCGCCACCCTTTGGGCTGCTTTTGCTGATCCTTGTGTTAGTAAAAGTTTGGTGACAGACGATTCGCGCTTTTCAGCCTCGTGCTTTTCAGTCCGTTACAGCGTGACGAATGTGCTATCTCCATTATGAAAATTTGGGCTAAAATCAGACCTAAAGCGGTGAACGAGGACTCACCGGACTCCTGCTGTGGGCCGCTGCGTGCTCATATGTGAACCCAGCCTGAAAGTCAGAATTTGGAGATTCAAAGTCAGAATTCTGAATTTGAAACTCAGACTTCGGACTTTCAAAGTCAGAATTCTGACATTTAATCTCCGAAATTCTGTCTTTGAAACTCAGAATTCTGAATTTTAATCTTAGAATTCTGACTTTTAATCTCATAATTGTATTTAATAAATTTTAGCATGTCCCAAACTTGTAATCTCAAAATTCTGTCTTTTACTCAGAATTCTGACTTTGAAACTCAGAATTCTGACTGTGAAGCCTCGTACACACGGCCGAGATTCTCGTCGAAAAAAACATGTCGTTTTTTTTGACGAGATTCTTGGACAAGAAACTTGTCCCGGTCGAGTGTACACACGCTCCATTCAAAGAACCCGCGGTTCTTTGAATGGAGCGAACGCGGTGACGTAATTGAACACGACGAGCATGCGCTCGTCACATTCGATGCCGTCGCCGCCATCTTGGTATACCCTACCTATGCCTAGGAAGCTACCGCGCATGCGTCAAATTCATTTCGAACATGCACGGGCTTCCCGGAGGACAGGTAAGTGTACACACACACAATTTTCTCGTCGAGAAACAGGCTGACGAGAATCTCAACGAGAAAATAGAGAGCAGGTTCTCTATTTACTCGTCAAGATTACTTGTCGGTTTTCTTGACGAGAAACCATACACACTAACAAATTTCTCGGCAAGACATCTCTGCCAGCAAGTTTCTTGCTGGTTCTTGCCGAGAAACTCGGTCGTGTGTACGAGGCCTCAATCTCAAAATTCTGACTTTTTAATCTCAGAAATTCTGTCTTTGAAACTCAGAATTCTGAATTTTAATCTCAGAATTCTCACTTTTAATCTCATAATTGTGTTTAATAAATTTTAGCATGTCCCAAACTTCTAATCTCAAAATTCTGTCTTTTACTCAGAATTCTGACTTTGAAACTCAGAATTCTGACTGTAAATCTCAGAATTCTGACTTTTTAATCTCAGAAATTCTGTCTTTGAAACTCAGAATTCAGAATTTTAATCTCATAACTGTGTTTAATAAATTTTAGCATGTCCCAAACATGTAATCTCAGAATTCTGACTTTTAATCTCAGTATTCTGACTTTGAGCCCTGGTTCACACTGGTGCGTTTTGACATGCGATTTGGCATGTCAAATCGCATGCCAAAACGGCGGTATTTGCCGCGCATTGCCGGCAATGACACCATCCTAATTGGTGCGACGCCGCATCTGCAGCGTTGCACTGATTTTAAAAAGTAGTTTCTGTACTACTTTTTGCGATTTTGGTCCGCGATTTACATTGACATCTGTGCAGAAACCTGCACAGATGTCTTTGTAATCGCGGCCGAAATCGGGACTGACCAGCGGGAGTGAAATCATGCGAGTTCAGCTGAACTCGCACGGCTTCACTCTCGCAGCCCAGTGTGAACCTGGGCTTAAACTCAGAATTCTGACTGCGAATCTCAGAAATTCTGACTTTCAGTCTCAGAAATTCGGACTTTCAATCTCAAAATTCTGACTTTCAAACTCAGGATTCTGACTTTTAATCTCAGAACTCTGACTTTTAATTTTCAGAATTCTGACTTTCAAATTCAGAATTCTGTTAAAAAAATGATTTAAGATGGCCCCAGGGCTTTTCCATACCATGTTATTTGGAACATGTAATAAAATATATAGTAGGTGTTATCCCAATCTGGCTGCAAAAGTTTTAAGTGATGTGCTTGAAACATTAAAAGAAGAAAAAAAGCAGTTTCAGTGACACAGGAACCTTATTTCTCGTTAACCCTTTCATGCCACCTCCTCTTCTACACATATTATCGTCAATGCTATCGCTGATGACGTGGATATTAACCCTTCACCTCCATTATCCTACCCATCTGAACAATAACCCCTTCTTCTCCATAATGCCACTTTATTCGACCAGTGTAACCCCTTCACTTCCTCCTCCCTCTGTGTATACCCTGTGCAGTGTTTACCCCCTCAGTACACTTTGAATGTTTCAATGTCAACATTTCAAAATTTTGGTCTTTTTTCCTTTTTTTCCTTTTTTTCCTTTTTTTTCGAAAAAAAAAAAAAACCGTTGGAGCTTAAAAACACAATGCCCACGGACATTTTTACAGCCGCGTTTAAAAACGCCTGTCCATGTTAGTCTATAGCTTCATGCCCACCTAGACGTTTTTGAGCTGCAAATAGCATAGACGTTTTTAAGCTGTTAAAAAAAAAACCAGGACCAGTGCGTTCCTCAGCGTCGGCGTTAGGCATAAAAAAAGCGAAGCGTCAAAAAATGCGCGAAAACGCGCGAAAACTAAAAAAAAAAAAAAAATGATACAATAACATGGACAGGCGTTTTTAAGCTGTAAAAAACGCAGCTGTAAAAACGTCCGCGGGCATGAGGCCTAAGTATCACAGTGCTGAAAACTAAAAAAAAAAATGGCTTGGTGATGAAGGGGTGTTACAGGATGGCACTCAAATGGTTAAGTGACATGCTTGATACAATAAAAGAAGAAAATATATAATAAGTAGCAAAAAAAAAAATCAATTGTCAGCGGTGTGACATTGCGCATCGTAGCCGTGGACAGTTTAACGCGTGAGAGGTTTTTAATTGGTACAAGTGGTGCGTCTGTGAATTTGCAGATATCACGGCCCTTCATTATCCCTCATTGTCTCACAACGGCTGTCACAATTCTTTGTCACAGGACATTTTTTTATTTTTTTTTGGCGACCTTGGATATTGTCAAGTTATGTTCCAGCTGATTGCATTATCGTCTTGTTACATGGCTGTTCAGAGATGTAATTTACATCAACAATGCTTGACAATAGTATAAGGTGATTACTTGGACACCCCGTCAGATGTTTATTAGGGGGGAGAGTCGGAGATATTGTGTTCTGTGATAACGCTGTCACAAAGGAGCTCGTTTCAAGGCACGGTCACCTTAAAAACAGATTTAATAAATAGCGGTATATCATATTTAATTGCTGCGCAATTTATTGTCATTAAAAATGACCTTAGCGTTACAATCTGAAGATGGTTGGTTATACTTTTATAGAAATTAAATGAAAAAAATGTAAATCCTGCTATCGTGGCAACTAGAGATGAGATTCGAGTTCGAGTCGAACATTGCCTGTTCGCCCGTTCGCCGAACAGCGAACAATTTGGTGTGTTCGCGGCAAATTCGAAAAATCTATGGGAGAAATCTAAAGTGCTAATTATAAAGGCTTATATGCAAGTTATTGTCATAAAAAGTGTTTGGGGACCCGGGTCCTGCCCCAGGGGACATGTATCAATGCAAAAAGAAGTTTTAAAAACGGCCGTTTTTTCGGGAGCAGTGATTTTAATAATGCTTAAAGTGAAAAAATAAAAGTGAAATATTCCTTTAAATTTCGTACCTGGGGGGTGTGTATGATATGCATGTAAAGTGGCGCATGTTTCCCGTGCTTAGAACTGTCCCTGCAAAAAATGTCATTTTTGAAGGAAAAAAAGTCATTTAAAACTGACTCGCGGCTATTAATGAATTGTCGGCTCCCGGCAATACATAGAAAAGTCATTGATAAAAAAATAAAAAATGCGTGGGGGTTCCCCCAAATTCAATTACCAGGCCCTTAAGGTCTGGTATGGATATTAAGGGAACCCTGTGTCAAGTTTAAAAAAAAATGACGTGGGGTTTCCCCCAAATATCCATACCAGGCCCTTCAGGTCTGGTATGGATTTTAAGGGGAACTGCACCCCAAATTTAAAAAAAATGGCGTGGAGTTCCCCCAAAAATCCATACCAGACCCTTTATCCGAGCACGCAACCTGGCAGGCCGCAGGAAAAGAGGAGGTTGCCTTAACTTTCACTTCCTTTCTTTTCCTTTCCCTTTCCTTTCCTTTCCTATTCCCTTCCTTTAATTCTGCTTTCCTTTCCTTTTCCTTTCTCTTCCCTTCTCTTTCCTTTTCTTCCCTTCGTTTTCCTTCCCTTTCCTTTAATTTTCCCTTAACTTTCCCTTACTTTTCTTTTCCCTTAACTTTCACTTCCTTTCTTTTCCGCTCCTTTCCTTTCCTTTCCCTTTTCCGGTTTCCTTTCCTATTCTGTTACTTTATTTCCCTATCTTTTCTTTTCCATTCCTTCCTTTTCATTTCCCTTTCCTTTCCCTTCCTATTCCATTCCTTTAATTTCCCTTTCCTTTCTTTTCCTTTTCTTTCCTTTCCTTTTCTATTCCCTTTCTTTAATTCCCCTTTCATTTCCTTTTCCTTTCTCTTCCCATTCTTTCTTTTCCCTTCACTTCCCTTTCCTTTCCTTTTCCCTTAACTTTCACTTCCTTTCTTTTCCTTTCCCATTTCCTTTCCTTCCTTTTCCTTTCCTTTCCTTCCTTTTCCTTTCCTTTCCTATTCCCTTCCTTTAATTCTGCTTTCCTTTCCTTTTCATTTGCCTTTCTCTTCCCTTTTCTTTCCTTTCATTTTCATTCCCTTCCTTTTCTTTCCCTTTCCCTTAACTTTCACTTCCTTTATTTTCCTTCCCTTTCCTTTTCCTTTCTCCCCTTCTCTTTCCTTTCCTTTTCTTTCACTTTCCTTTCCTTTCCCTTTCTTTCCTTTTCCCTTTTCCCTTAACTTTCACTTCCTTTCTTTTCCTTTCCTTTCCTTTCCTATCCCTTTCCGGTTTCCTTTCCTATTCTGTTCCTTTATTTCCCTATACTTTCTCTTCATTCCTTCCTTTTCATTTCCATTTCCTTTCCCTTCCTATTCCATTCCTTTAATTTCCCTTTTCTTTTCATTTCCTTTCCTTTTACTTTCCTTTCCTTTCCTTTTCTATTCCCTTTCTTTAATTCCCCTTTCATTTACTTTTCCTTTCTCTTCCCATTCTTTCTTTTCCATTCACTTCCCTTTCCTTTCCTTTACCTATCTCCTTTCCTTCCCTTTCCTTTTCCCTTAACTTTCACTTCCTTTCTTTTCTTTTCCTTTCCCTTTCCCATTTCCGTTCCTATTCTGTTCCTTTATTTCCCTTTCCTTTCCCTAAGTTCCTATTCCTTTCCCTTCCTATTCCGTTCTTTTTCCCTTTTCCTTTTTCCTTTCTATCCATGGCCATCCCTTTCATTCATTGGATTTCACTTCTTTCAATCATGGAGACTCAGCATCACATGTAGGCTTGCATTCCTGCTAGGTACACCCATTTCTTCAGAATGACATCCATTCATCAAGTCATTTTGATATTTGCATACAGTAACTGCTCCCAAAGGCCAGCCCACTGCTTGCATTAGGACTCAGGGTCATTGTGAGTACTAAAGCAGGGGGCTGTGATGTTTTCAAGAAGCCATGTACAGAACTCTGCCGGCTTCTCCCACCAGCCATGATCTGCCTGCACCGAGTAGAGAAGCACAGAGGCCTAGTGATAATATCACTGGTTATAAAATAAAGAATGTCCTGAAAGCGGAAAAGCTATAAAAAAAAATATACGTATATTTAGCATGTTGATAAAGAGGCGAGGAGGGACCAGGGAAAGATAGATATGAGCAGATTAACGTGTGTCTAAAACCATTTTTTTTTCTCCTTTTTTATTGAGTAAGAAATAGCTCAGATCTCAGCATTTGTCCTCTGTGTCCCATTGGGGAGATTTCATTTAACTTACAATCCAGAAGACACACAGAAAGTGAGGTTATCAGTCCAAAGTGAGAGAAATCCTCTATTAGTTGTCACCACAGCAAGTCTATGAGGGTAGAATATAAAGCTAAAGTGATACTAAACAATATATATATATACAGTATATTCTGTTCCAGTACAGTGGCGGCTGATGCTCAAAATTTTTTGGGGGGCGCAAACAAACTGAAAAAAAAAAAACATCAATTGCCGCCACTGTGCCCATTAAACGCAGCCACCGTGCCCAAACGCCACCAGTTTGCCCCCCCCCCCCCAAATGCAGCCAGTTTCCCCCCAAATGCAGCCCAAATGCAGCCAGTTTCCCCCAAATGCAGCCCAAATGCAACCAGTTTCCCCCCAAATGCAGCCAGTTTGTACCCCCCAAATGCAGCCAGTTTGTCCCCCCAAATGCAGCCAGTTTGTCCCCCCAAATGCAGCCAGTTTGTCCCCAAATGCAGCCCAAATGCAGCCAGTTTCCCCCCAAATGCAGCCCAAATGCAACCAGTTTCCCCCCAAATGCAGCCAGTTTGTACCCCCCAAATGCAGCCAGTTTGTCCCCCCAAATGCAGCCAGTTTGTCCCCCCAAATGCAGCCAGTTTCCCCCCAAATACAGGCAGTTTGTCCCCAAATGCAGCCAGTTTCCCCCCAAATGCAGCCAGTTTGTACCCCCCAAATGCAGCCAGTTTCCCCCCAAATACAGGCAGTTTGTCCCCAAATACAGCCAGTTTCCCCCAAATACAGCCAGTTTGTCTGAAGAAAAATTAGGATGGCATGGTGTTTAGTACAAGTGTACTATTCTCTCCCCACAATTTGGGTTTCGCCAGAGCTCACTATCTTCACAATGGGGACCAGCATCACAGGGAACTTGTAAGAGGGACAGCCAGCTGTAAGAAAATAAATGCCATTATAAGTCCTCCTGTCATATACCTGGTTGGAGGCCAAAGTGACGAGAGGTTTTCTCTTGTGGCTATGGTCCGAAACAAACCCTGGCTATGGAGACAGGTGGGGAAGGCATAAAGTAGCACAGGTATAGGCAGGTGCAGTTCACCCTCCCTGCAAGGGTGGAGCTGTTTGGCAGCCGCTGTGCAGAGAGGGCTGAGGCCAAGGGGGAGCCAGGTTCTTCCGGGGCCTCGTAGGTCTCTTCAGGGAAAGCAGCTGTCCGATTGGATGCTGATGCCCCGGTTGACCAGGCAACTATCTTTGACATGGGCAGAAACACTGTCTCCTTCAGGTTGGTGCGCATTCTGCGTAGTGGGTAGGACGTGACAGATCCACTGCATGCTAGGGGCAGTTGGAGTAGCTTAGGGTCCGGTTCCTGTGGAGAAAGGGCAGAGCAGGGACTGTCACTGTGTACCATCAGTAGCCTGCTTGTGTGTGGTTGGGTTTCCGGTCAGCCTTCCAGCCGCCTCCCCTGCCGGATGCTGTCAGTTGTCTCCAGTGTGCCAAGTCTGGTTCATTGTAAGTGTTCTGGTCTGATGTGGCCGTGTCTGCAGAGTTTCTGTTCTCCCTCAGTATTACTACATTAATATACTTTGCTGCATTAACCAGTCCCCATGTGAGTTTCCTTCTCCTGTGGGCAGTGAGCCTGGGCCACACCTACACTGGTGCCAGTGCTCTGGGTGGTTGATTGTTGCCCATGGAGTTGGTCCGCAAGGATGGTATCCAAACAGCAGATGGGAGACTCAGGGATACCCCTCAAGAAACTGTAGCTGGCAATTTATAGGCCTGTGGTAAGATGATGCAGGGTTGGGCCTGCAAAGCAGGCCTAGCAAGAAGTAGTGTCAAGATCATGCACAGGTACTGTAGGTAGAAGGGACTTTTATCTTGATGCAGATAATAAGAGACATGGCCTGGAGCTAAGCCAGGATCATCTATGGTTAAGTCGAATAACTGGGGACAGTAGAGAGGTCAGGAGCCAGTCCAAGGTCATACACAGAAGACCAGATGGAAGCCAGGTATATCAACAAGCCAAGCTCTCTATCAGGAGTTAGGCCAAGAGAAGTCCAAAAACAAGCCAAGTCAGTAATGGGTTATCAACAGGGCCATCTTTAATATTGATTGGGACCTTGGGCAAACATTTTCTTGTGCCCCCAGCATACAATTTCGCTCTCCACCTCAACATCCCAAAATTACACAGGGACCCTTCCCCCAAACAACCCCCATTATTACACAGGACCCCTCCCCCATACAACCCCATCATTATACAGGACCTCCTCCCCCATACCACCCCATCATTATACAGGACCCCCTCTTACATCATTACACAGGACCCCCCATACTCCCCCCTCATTACACAGGACCCCTTCCCCTCCTTCCACAGACTCATGCATTGACCCCCCCCCCCAGCAGTCTCACCTTGACAGCGTCCATAGACTGTCAGGCAAACACCAGGTACAGTACACCCTGCCGAACCCTCTGGCGAAGAAGTTCTTCAGCGAGCCAATGGTTTAAGGCTTGTCTGATATGGTGAGGGAGGTGGTCAGTTGGACTATGCCCGGGACTGACAGGCACTCTCCCTGGACAAGGTTTACCTTTCTGAGCTGGCCAATCACCGCACAGACTGCAGACAGAACACCCAACCAATCACCAGCGCCCTCAACATTCAACTGCGCCCTCATCTTCTGAGTGATAGCCAAATCCACTTATCAACTATATGGGTAGCATGGGCTCAAGGGACAGCTTAGCTTTTTTTGCCCCACAACAATTTCTGGGCCTGAGACAGCTGTCCATTTTGCCCCTCATTATAGACAGCCTTGGTTATCAAGTAACATGGAATCAGTATGCACAGGAACAAGAATCAGTGATAGCTGAAGATCATCTAGCAATTACCAGTCACAACTCCTTTCCTAAAATAGGGCGTCTGGTGCCAGTTCTAGGATTGTACATTAACGAACGTTCATGTTGACCCGTAGACATGCAAGCCCACACAAGTTGCCGACAGGAATTCTCAGCCTGTGTATTGGTGCATGCACACCCATGTTTCGGTTGTCGCCCTGACAAATTCTGTTCCTCAGAAAGAAGACTTTGTCTCCTGAGATGACAGCAAATGCAAAATATCCATGTACGACCAGATTGTATCATTCGTTTCAAAGGGGAACATTTTGCCCCCATAACCTGCCTGGGGTAGTAGAAATACAGTATTTAGTACAAACAGTTCATATTTTTTTTTCTACAGCCAGAAATATAACAATCAATCTTTGAACATCAAGTGACTTTTCCTGGTACAATACTAGTTGTGTTGAGATTGGGTGGTGCTCCGGTATGAAAAAGGCTTGCTGTTGGGTAGCATGGGCTTAAGGGACAGCTTAGCTTTTTGGTCCCCACAACAATGACTGGGCCCAGGACAGGTTCCCCCTTTTGCACTTAGCCTTGGTTATCAAGTAACATGGAATCAGGATGCACAGGAACAAGAATCAGTGATAGCTGAAGATCATCTAGCTTGCTGTTGGGTAGCATGGGCTCAAGGGACAGCTTAGCTTTTTTTGCCCCACAACAATTTCTGGGCCTGGGACAGCTGTCCCTTTTGCCCCTCATTATAGACAGCCTTGGTTATCAAGTAACATAGAATCAGTATGCACAGGAACAAGAATCAGTGATAGCTGAAGATCATCTAGCAATTACCAGTCACAACTCCTTTCCTAAAACAGGGCGTCTGGTGCCAGTTCTAGGATTGTACATTAACGAACGTTCATGTTGACCCGTAGACATGCATGCCCACACAAGTTGTCAACAGGAATTCTCAGCCTGCGTATTGGTGCATGCGCACCCCTGTTTCGGTTGTCGTCCTGACAAATTATGTTCCTCAGAACAAAGACTTTGTCTCCTGAGATGACAGTAAAGGCAAAATATCCATGTCTGACTAGACTGTATCTGTAATTTCAAAGGGAAACATTTTGCCCCCATAACCTGCCTGGGGTAGCAGAAATACAGAATTTAGTACAAACAGTTCATTTTTTTTTTTTTTCTACAGCCAGAAATAAAACAATCAATCTTTGAACCTTAAGTCAATTTTCCTGGTACAATACGAGTTGTGTTGAGATTGGGTGGTGCTCCGGTATGAAAAAGGCTTGCTGCTGAGTATGAAAAGCTGCCATTGATTTGCATTGTGCTACATTTCTTTCCAACCTCCCTGAGATGTGATGAAATGAAACGAGCAGACTATTGGAAATAATACATGGCTTTTGTTTTGTTTGTTTGCAGCGACAGGTTGCCTCGGCCCCCTTTTGTTAATATTATAGCACACAGTTTATTATTATTCTCGCTGAGACTTAGCGGAGGGCTTGCCGGCTCGTTGTGGGCCAGCAGAGGGCTGGAGGAGGGGGGGAGGGGCAATTGAGCATAGCTGCTATAGCTCTATATTTATGAAAACAGAAGATTAGGGGAATTAATGTAGGGGTGGAAGCAGCAACTCTGCAGGGTTGTCACTCATCATTTTTAAAGTGAATCTCTGGGTGAACTCCTAAACCTCATATGAAATGCCTATATGAGATCGGTTTTACCTTCCAAATGATTCATAATTCTGGTCAGCCAATTGGGTTATTAAGTAAAAGAAAATCTAAGGAATAACCTGTGTTGCCTCATCCCTCTGTACCATTGCCATACATAAGCCCTGCCCACAAGTATGTTACAGCATGGGCAATTGAGATCAACATAAGAAGCGCCAGACACAGCCACCCTAAGAGTCTGTGATTTTTTTTTGCCGATTTCATTTTTTGCAAAAGGAAGATAAAAGATATCCAACGAATTTCGGGGGTTACACTCTCCCTTCATCAGGGCTTAAATTTAAATGAGAATGCTTCCTATAGGACTCTATCTAAAAATTCCTGGGCACCTGTTGTGCCCATTGAGAGGTCCCCACCATTCCTGAACTGAGTTCCCAGGTCTTCACACCTCCTGTGCCCATTATGAGTAGCTGCCACTATCTCTCTGTTGAGTTCCTGGGACGGCACAACTGCTATGCCCATTGTAAGCGGTACAGCCTTATTTTTTGTGTCCCCCTCAACCACCTCCCTTAAGCTGCAATGGCATCAAATGGGGGTGTTCACCTGCCATGGTCATGATGCCTTGCTTTAAGGGTGTGGCAAGAGCTATCTGTCATTTCACGATTGGTGGGCAGCAAGACCATGAAACGCGACCCATTCAAGCGAACGAGGAAGTGCCGCAAACATCCTTTGAATGGTGTGCAGTGCATGTGTTTGCGGCACGTTTGTTTAGCAAAAATGGTGTTAAAACAGGCGGTGAGGAGATGTCACATGTCCTTCTCACTGACTATGAATCACCCCAAATGTTGATCAAGTTTCAGAGGACTGGCGGGTTAGATGCACGTCTAAATGTAGCTTAATGGACGGTGTGATTGTGCGTTAGTGGTGATCATGCATAAGCCCGCTATGTAAGTTTGAAGTCTTAACAAGCTTTCTTTCAAACCAAATCATTAAAATAAACCTTTGATCTGACCTTGGGCAAAGGACAAGTCTTCTTTCAAGTCTGTTCTCGGTGAAAAAAATTGGACTAAAAAACGTATTTTATGTTCCTACCTCAAAATCCAAATATTTCTCATTCAAAGAACATTTTCCATATTATGCACCAATAAGCATTTGTTTTATGGAAGGTCCCTTGATCACCGCCGGACGTCTAGTGACGCCGCGCGACGGCGCGGCTCAACCGCGCATGCGCGTGAAGTCACGATGTAATGCAATTACGTCAGAGGTGACGGCATATTCCGGGGCTTATGCCTTCCGGAACACCCAGGGAGCCACGCGGCTGCCACAGTCATGGTGGTGGTGACCGCATACAGGGGGGAGGGGGAGACAAGCACCTGAGATTAATTAATTTACCTAACAAAAAGATATTTAAGCCGGCAGCCTCAAGTAGATCAGTAGGTGATCTCTGGATGACTGCCGATGTATGCAGAGGAGAAAGATGGGGTATCGAGTAAGTGCTGCTATTAGATTAACCGGACCAACTGTCACCCATACTATATTGCATTACATTAAATTAGTATATTCTTAACTAATATTGTTAATTTAATTTATTATTTTTTAACACAGATATAATCTTCATCTTCATAATCACTTGTGGTGAGTCTTCTACTTATGTCTGTTGAGGCATTTGTTACCTTACTAAAGTTCACTCCATTATAGGGGTGCTCATAACCCACTGGTAAATACATTCTCCACTTTTTTCACCCCATTTCTTTCTTCATATACTTTTCACTAACTATATTGAGTGGCTTGGCTGCTATTTGTCACCTCATGCCTCTCTCTTCATTGATTTTTTGTTTTTAGTATTAGTGTTTCATTACTATTTATTTTTCACAATGAACGCACTTTCTCATTCATTTATTTCATTGGATTCATTCCATCACATTTTCACACTCCAATGTTTTTTTTTCACATTCATTTTTTTCTTTTATTTAGGATTAAACATCATACTATCATATTAGGGGTTTTTATTCTAACAGCCCCAAAATAGATTAAGCACAAAATCAAATTGGGAATCAATGCCAATTTGACTTTTTATAACAATCAGCTGGGTCTGACTGGGTCTGGTTCTAACAAGCGGTACAAAAAAACCCTATTCTCTACTCATTGAATTATATATTGCAGGTGCTTGGTCTATTTCCTCCTCCCCCTTTGAGGTCTGGATACGCGTGACTCCTTGTAAGCCCTGTGGATTGGAAGCTTGTCTAAGGGATGCGGGGGTCCGCACCGAGTCCTCTCGATCACTGAATGCATCTGTTTTTAAATTCTGGTTGGGTGTTGCACACCATCTCAATCAGTTAAAGCGGAAGTAAACCCATCCATTTACCAGTTTCAAAAAAGTTTCATTTCCGGCACGTGCCGGAAATGTAACATTCCCATTGGTTGTGCTCTCAACCAAAACTGTCAAACCATCCAATGGCTTGTGTCGGAACTGATCACATGTGCAGCATCATGGCAGTTGTAGATTAAACAGAGGCAAAGATGGCAGCTTCCTTGGCTGAAAACGATAGGAGGGTTTACTTCCACTTTAAATGGTAAATATATTTGTAAATTTAAATGAAGATATATATTGTTTAAAACAAAATGTCTATATACATTTCTGATAATGTTCACACAGGTCAATAAGTAGTTAAAACAAATTTTTTGGACATGTTCTTTAAAGTAACAAAATCCTCCTGATGAAGACCATGAATGTAGGGGTCGAAATGCATTGGGGTACTCATATGTAGTGTACAAATACAACACATTAACATCTTTGCAAATGTGCATTTTTTATCATTGATGGATATTGTTTGTTGTTCTATATTCCAACCAGAGCTCATATTTTTAAATTTCTTGAAATAATTAGTATTTTGCACTTTTTGATAATAAAATATTCAACATTATTTGCCATTTGAAGGTTATTTTGCTGCTAAAAAACCCCTTGGGGAACCTTTCCATTTCGTGAACCTGTTTTGTGGAAGGTTAGCCAGATAGCAAAGGGTGGAGACACCACACCAAATGAACCACCATCAACATTATTTTTGGCTCTTGGCACAACAAGGGTGTTGGGTTCTAAGCCAAAGAGTCTTACTGAGTTATTATATGAGATAAATGTCACGACTGGCAGCATAATGTGCAGAAGGCGGGGCTGAGAGACCGCTACAAAATATAGCAACATGGTTTTTATGTCAGGGAGGAAATTGAATGAGCAAGGGCAATTCCTATTTTGCATCACAGATGTCCAGGGCTGCAAATCTGAAGTCGTAGTGTCAATTATTGTGAGCCTTATGTGCATTCTGTATGCAAAACACGTATAAGCATTCTAGTTGTGTTGATTTACTAGGTGTGAGGTACACACATGTCTGCTGGCCTCTCTATAAATGTGCAGTACACGTTTGTGGAGGTCACGGCCAATCAACAATGTAAGTTGTTGAGTTATGTAAAGGAAAATGTGGTCTCCTAGTGATCTAGATATTTCAGTATCTGGTGGATGCTGGAGAGTTAAACCTCTTGACAATCTCTTCTATCTCTCTGGACTCTATTGGTGAGATTTCTATTGGTAAGTTCCCAGGTCTACAGACCTATTGTGCCCATTATGAGAGGTTCCCATCATGCCTGAACTGAGTTCCCAGGTCTGCACACCTCCTGTGCCCATTATGAGGGGCTTCCTCTATAGCTCTACTGGGTTCCTGGCTCTACACACCCGCCGTGCCCACTTTAAGGGGTTTCCTACCAAACCAACATCAGCTTATGCTGAACATAGCAAGATGAACTGGAACACACAAAACTGGGCAAGGACACCCCCAAATCAAACATGGACAGGTTGGGAATTTTTGGCCAGGAGATCTCATTGTTGGTGTATTCGAAATATATAAGAAGACCAAGGTTTCCTTAGTCCATAACGCTTCATAAAGACTAAATTATCACCATTAGATAGTCTTAAAGAGAATCTGTTCTGTGAAAGCTGTGCCCAAAAAAAAGACTAGAAGAGGACAAAGAATTAGTCACAAGCAGGGCTTTTTTTCTCAGAAAATAGGTGCAGGAACTCAATCACGACCCCCCCGAACCCCCTCATACACACCCTCCAAACCTCATCACATAGTGGGTTAATAGTGTGGTTAAATTTCACTAACTGTGGGAGGGTCTTAAGGGGCATTAAACACCAGGAGTGCATTACATACAGAGTGCAGAGTTTGGGGGTGCACTACAAAGAGAGTGCAGAGTTTAGCCTTCTTCCACAGCCGCTTACCTCTGCATCCCACTTTCACCCATCCTCAGCTCTGACCTCTCCATGCAACCCCCATTCCTTAAAAGCGCCACCATCGTCCATATATCTTACTTCTGTTGCTGTATTAAGCTTAAGCTCCCAGCCGGCCTTAGTACCTCCACTTTAGGCGACTTCTGTGATTACAGGTGATAGTGGTAGGCAGAGAGCCTGAGGGAGAGGTGGTGGAACTGAGTTCCACCAAGTTCCAGCTGAAAAAAATCCCTGGTCACAAGTATTGCCTGTAGCACCCCTTGCAGTTGATCATTTCCTCATTACTGACTTAACATATCTTGTTCTACACTGTGTCCATCCTTGTAGAGACAGGGCTTTACTTTCTCATTTAAGAGTTGACCCCTTAATTACTAATGATTTGATAACTTGTGGGGTAATGAGCAGGAAGAGAGGAGGTGGGGTAGTACCCGGCAGGACAGGTGGAGGAATCAAAGATCCACAGAATGAAGAAGCAGAAGCAGGGGGATCCTTGCACTCAAGCTCCTCAGGTGCAGTTTCTTCTTCAGCAAGGAGAACAGTAAGCAGTATGTAAAGGGGTGTTGCAGGGAGGTCATGCCCAAGATCTTTTCTGCTGTTTGGCCTCTGGGCTGTGCTGCCAAGCGATGCCAGGCAAGACTTTGTCCCAGCAATTGCTCTGCTTACAGAGCAGACATACTGTAGCAGTCACATGACTGCTCTGAGGAAAAAGTACCGCAGTTAGTTCAAATCAAGAGAGACTGGTGGCTTAGAGGGGGGGGCGGTCTCCCCTCTTAATCATAGAGTACATGGTTATATGGTTCCTTTTTGTGTTAGACATCTATTGACTTAGGGTCCAATGTCCCATGGGCCTCTGTTGTAAGGCAGGACCCCCCTTGCATCTACCCTGCAACCACTGCGGTCAAATTGAGACCTTGGATTGGTGAAATTGGGAGATTGCTACTTGGGTCTTTGATCCCCCAATCTTGAAAACATGTAAAAACATTTTACTGTAGGCCCTAGATCTGGAACTGGCCTAACAATACACTTCTTTGGGCCGCTACTGTATTGACATCACCATATTTCACTGGTGGGATTAGCAGTCAGAGGCAAAAGTTCCATAGATGATCTCATACTGCAGATATACAGCTATAATGCTCAAGGCACAAAAAGTGCACTGCTATTTTTCAAGTAGAATTCAAAACAAAGGGTACATTTTTCACATTAGTTTACATTTCTAGACCCCCTATAACATAGCAAAGCTTCACTTCTTGAGTTCTTGCCATGCAAATAAATGGTCAGTAAGATCTAAATTCTAGCATCTGGAGGCTCATCCACATACGTCTCTATGGCTTCCAAAGTGCCCTGGGAGTCCCAAAAACCTAGGGCACTTGACTATGCAGCTTGCATTGACTTCTTGGGCTTAGTCCTACCTCCTTTTCATTCTTGTGGGTTACAAGTTGTCTATTACTGTGACAGGTGGTCTTAATAATGAGATTATATCACTGAGTGGCGTTGGGGTAGCTTACATGGGATCATTTTATCCATGCTCACTCCACTGCTGGACTAGGGATAGAGGTCAGTAGTATTTGCAAAGGAAGGGCTAAATCTAAAATGGGAAGCTGGTTGCATAGAGATTTCCATGCACGGTTTGCTGTTAGGTTAGTTATTTGGGCACAAGGACATTGCTAGAGACATTATAGTACTGAAAGCGTAAAATGTCAAAGAACCAAAAAGGGCCCATGCATTGAACATTTTTATTTGTCTTCTGGCTGTTAACCATTCAGTAATTGGCCATGTCTCTGCTACTGTACAATAATACATAAACATTAGCATATATGTGTAGCGGACCCCCAAATTTGGGGTCGCTATGCTTGAAATTTAGAGGGTGGCCTGAGCTATAGTTTGGCTCAGGCCTTCTTATTCTTTAATTTGGACTCTGCTCTGCTGTGGTGCTGCCTGGATGTATAGTTCCCCTTGACCTGTGGGTGGCGCTGTTTCCCAGGTCTCGGGTCGAACCACAGGTGGCATTGTAGCGTGATTGGGTGTCCTCTCCCGGATGCCGTGCAGTGGGCGCAGTCTGCCTGATGTGCATGCCGGGAGGGGGTACATAAGGGGCAGACGCCATTAGGGGGAGGAGAATTTCAGGGGGACCCCTGGTGGTGGAGAGTCGCGCCTTTGGCCCTGCTGGCCATGGGTGCGTGTGTTGCTCGAGAAGTCTCAGGCACCTTTAGCCTGAGGCTGCAGCGTTTCAAGTACCTTCAACTGGGTCTACAATCAGACCATCGGAATCCCAGGGTACACGTGGGAGGGTGGCCCGCCCGCTCTGAGAGAGAGGAAACCAGGGGAGGACCTGTCCGGAGGACCGGTGAAGGAAGTCACTGTTCCGGGAGAGGCCTGGTTGCCTGTCAGAGAGAAGGATTCCGTGAGTCACAAGATAGCTCCTGTGATGTGCCCCATTGGCGCTTATGGTCTCTAAGAGTTACAGGCGCTGGAGAGTTCTGGATTCGGGAACTAGGGGATTCTGTGGCAGAGGATCCCCTGAACCTGTCCTTGGAGGGGACGAATCCAAAGTAATTGTTTGTGTTTCACTCCGGCTGAGGGGACTATCCGGGTGAGCAAGGCCCACTCAGGCTTGAGTGGCGAGGAATATAGATAGATGTTGTGTGCCTGAACCTACCTCCCTATTCAACTTATTTTCTCTCTTCAACTTTCCCTGTTGATTGCAAACAAAGAAAAATAAACTCTTTTGTTGGAGTTGATATTGTTTGGACATTGGCCTTCTTAAGGAGAGAAGATAGACTTTTCCCTACATTCTAGGAACGAGAACCAACGGAAGGAGGTAACTCGCTGCAGGACCCAAAAACATTGTTAACACCGCTCACCCTCTGCAAATGGAGGATATTGGGCATGTGGCATGGTGTGTCCCACGCTGCGAGCGAAGGTAAGCAGAGGCCAGGGATCTGTGTGCTACATGTGTAAAATATGTAATTGTCTCTATCTACAGCTAATTGCACAGTTCTGCAGTTGTGGACAATGCTTTTAGCAATATTCTGTTGCTTTTGAAGAGCAATACTCTACACGAAGTACAGCCAGGTATATGGCTACCTTAACCACTTAAGCCCCGGACCATTTGGTAGCTAAAGGACCAGAGGTGAATTCAGAATTTTGCACTGCGCTGCTTTAACTGTAAATTGTGCAGACATACAATGTTGTACCCAAACGAAATTTGCGTCCTTTTCTTCCCACAAATAGAGCTTTCTTTTAATGGTATTTGATTGCCTCTGCGATTTTTATTTTTTGCGATATAAACGGAAAAAGACCGAAAATTTTGAAAAAAAATGATATTTTCTACTTTTTGTTATAAGAAAAATCGAATAAACTCAATTTTAGTCATACATTTAGGCCAAAATGTATTCAGCCACATGTCTTTAGTAAAAAAAATGTCAATAAGCGTATATTTATCGGTTTGCGCAAAAGTTATAGCGTCTACAAACTAGGGTACATTTTCTGGAATTTACACAGCTTTTAATTTATGACTGCCTATCTCATTTCTTGAGGTGCTAAAATGACAGGGCAGTACAAACCCCCCCCCAAATGACCCCATTTTAGAAAGTAGACACCCCAAGGAAATTGCTGAGAGGCATGTTGAGTCCATTGAATATTTTTTTTTTTGTCCCAAGTGATTGAATAATGACAAAAAATAAAAATAAAAATAAAAATTACAAAAAGTTGTCACTAAATGATATATTGCTCACACATGCCATGGTTATATGTGGAATTGCACCCCAAAATACATTCTGCTGCTTCTCCTGAGTACGGGGATACCACATGTGTGGGACTTTTTAGGAGCCTAGCCGCGTACGGGACCCCAAAAACCAAGCACCGCCTTCAGGATTTCTAAGGGCGCAAATTTTTGATTTCACTCCTCACTACCTATCACAGTTTTGAAGGCCATAAAATGCCAAAATAGCACAAAACCCCCCCAAATGACCCCATTTTAGAAAGTAGACACCCCAAGGAAATTGCTGAGAGGCCTGTTGAGCCCATTGAATATTTTTTTTTTTTTTGTCCCAAGTGATTGAATAATGACAAAAAAAAAAAAATTACAAAAAGTTGTCACTAAATGATATATTGCTCACACATGCCATGGTTATATGTGGAATTGCACCCCAAAATACATTCTGCTGCTTCTCCTGAGTACGGGGATACCACATGTGTGGGACTTTTTAGGAGCCTAGCCACGTACGGGACCCCGGAAACCAAGCACCGCCTCCAGGATTTCTAAGGGCGCAAATTTTTGATTTCACTCCTCACTACCTATCACAGTTTTGAAGGCCATAAAATGCCAAAATAGCACAAAACCCCCCCAAATGACCCCATTTTGGAAAGTAGACACCCCAAGCTGTTTGCTGAGAGGCATGGTGAGTATTTTACAGCTCTCATTTGTTTTTGAAAATGAAGAAAGAACATTTTTTTTTTTTTCTTTTTTTTTTCAATTTTCAAAACTTTGTGACAAAAAGCGAGATCTGCAAAATACTCACAATATCTCTCAGCAAATAGCTTGGGGTGTCTACTTTCCAAAATGGGGTCATTTGGGGGGGTTTGTGCCATCTGGGCATTCCATGGCCTCCGAAACTGTGATAGGCAGTGAGAAGTGAAATCAAAAATTGACACCCTTAGAAAGCCTGAAAGGAAAAATAGAAAAGCGCCTCTTAGCAAAACAGATTTATTATGTAGCAGACAATTTGTATCAAACACTTACATCATGGTAAGTTTCAGGTGTCATCCAGTAGGACCAATGTTTATATTGCGTCCAGGATCTCTGACGCTAGTCCACGGATTTCCCAGGTCCCGGTTATGGCGGCCGCAAGTAGCCGGGATGCAGGCTGGCTTGTCCGTGATAGGAGACAGCAGCGAAAGATGGCAACGGTCGGTCCGGAGAGGAGCGTCTGACGTCAGCTGGATGGTGCAGGGAACCACAATGCGTTTCAGAGCATGCGCAGCTCTCGTACAGGGCATGCGCGCTCCTTTAAGATAGTGGATGAAACAGGCATGTAGTAGGTAAGTGCATCCAGGATCCTCTCCGGACCGACCGTTGCCATCTTTCGCTGCTGTCTCCTATCACGGACAAGCCAGCCTGCATCCCGGCTACTTGCGGCCGCCATAACCGGGACCTGGGAAATCCGTGGACTAGCGTCAGAGATCCTGGACGCAATATAAACATTGGTCCTACTGGATGACACCTGAAACTTACCATGATGTAAGTGTTTGATACAAATTGTCTGCTACATAATAAATCTGTTTTGCTAAGAGGCGCTTTTCTATTTTTCCTTTCATGTCATTTTCCTTGAGTCGGCTTCAACTTGGAGAAGAGCTGCCCTGGGCAACTGAGTTTTTATTAAAGACTTCCTATCCACAATTGTTACTATAGAGTTTTTCAAAACCTTATGCTACCTGCCATCCCTTGGTAACAATAATAACTTTATGTCCACCCGATTGGAATACTTTTTTTGTTTTTTGATTTTCAACCTTTGTATAATATCCTTTACACATTTAGGATTAATAGTGTTTGTCTGTGCAGGCTTCCCAAGCGCTTGCATTTGCTATTGTTTTTTTTAGAAAGCCTGAAGGCGGTGCTTGGTTTTTGGGGTCCCGTACGCGGCTAGGCTCCCAAAAAGTCTCACACATGTGGTATCCCCGTACTCAGGAGAAGCAACAGAATGTATTTTGGGGTGTAATTCCACATATGCCCATGGCATGTTTGAGCAATATATCATTTAGTGACAACTTTGTGCAAAAAAAAAAAAAAAAATTATTTTTTCCGCAACTTGTGTCAACATATAAAATATTCCATGGACTCGACATGCCTCTCAGTATATAGCTTGGGGTGTCTACTTTCCAAAATGGGGTCATTTGGGGGGGTTTTGAACTGTTCTGGCATTTTATACACAACATTAGGAAGCTTACATCCACTCTTCTAACCACTTGAAGACAAAGCACTTTTTGACACTTTTTGTTTACATGAAAACATATTTTTTTTTGCAAGAAAATTATGTTGAACCCCCAAACATTATATATATTTTTAAAGCAAAGGCCCTACAGAATAAAATGGTGGGTGTTGCGCTTTTTTTTTTCTACACAGTATTTGCGCAGCGATTTTTCAAACGCATTTTTTGGGGAAAAAATACACTTTTTTTTTATTTTAATGCACTAAAACACACTATATTGCCCAAATGTTTGATGAAATAAAAAATATGATCTTAGGCCGAGTACATAGATACCAAACACGACATGCTTTAAAATTTCGCACAAACGCGCATTGGCGACAAACTACATACATTTTTAAAAGCCTTTAAAAGCATTTACAGGTTACCCCGTTAGATTTACAGAGGAGGTCTACTGCTAAAATTACTGCCCTCGATCTGACCTTCGCGGTGATACCTCACATGCATGGTGCAATTGCTGTTTACATATGACGCCAGACCGACGCTTGCGTTCGCCATAGGGCAAGAGCAGGGCAGGACAGGGGTGCTTTTTTTTTTTTTTTTTATTATTAATTTTGCTTTTTTATTTTATTTTTAAACTGTTGCTTCCATATTTATTTATTTTTATCACTTTTATTGTTATCTCAGGGAATGTAAATATCCCCTATGATAGCAATAGGTAATGACAGGTACTCTTTTTTGAAAAAACTGGGGTCTATTGGACCCTAGATCTTTCCTCTGCCCTCAAAGCATCTGACCACACCAAGATCGGTGTGATAAAATGCTTTCCCAATTTCCCAATGGCGTTTTTTATATCCGGGGGGGGGATTCCCTCCCACTGCTTGTAAAAGCAGTCCAGAGGCTAATTAGCCACTAGGATTGCTTTTACATGAAAGCCGGCCGCTGGCTGAAAAGAATGATACCAAGATGATACCTAAACCCGCAGGCATCATTCTGGTATAAACATTCAAAGTCCAGCAACATACCAGTACGTTGCTGGTCCTTGTTGGACATTAGTGATGAGCCGAACACCCCCGGGTTCGGTTCGCACCAGAACCCGCGAACGGACCGAAAGTTCGAACGAACATTAGAACCCTATTAAATACAATGGATGCGAACGTTCGAATTCTAAAGTGCTAATTATAACAACTATTATGCATGTTATTGTCCTAAAAAGGGTTTGGGAACCCGGGTTCTGCACCAGGGGACATGTATCAATGCAAAAAGAAGTTTTAAAAACGGTCGTTTTTCGGGAGCAGTCATTTTAATGATGCATAAAGTGAAAAAAAAAAGTCAAATATTCCTTTAAATATCGTACCTGGGGGGTGTCTAAAGTATGCCTGTGAAGTGCCACGTGTTTCCCGTGTTTAGAACTGTCCCTGCACAAAATGACACTTCTAAAGGAAAAAAAAGCCATTTAAAACTGCTTGCGGCTTTAATGTAATGTCTGGTCCCGGTAATATGGATGAAATTCTTTAAGAAAAATGGCATAGCTACCCCATGACCCCCCCCCTACCCCAGCCCATTACCAGCCCCTTTGGGTCTTGTATGGATATTAAGGGGAACCCCGCACATAAAATAAAAAAGGCCCTATATACTCTGAACAGCCCTATACAGGCGGTGCATACAAGACAGGGACTGTAGGTTTGTTCTTATGTAGAGTCTGTTTGTAATTTTGAACAGGTACATTGTTGAAGTGTAGCTCCAGACCAAAAATCTATTTTTAAACTTTTTGGAAAACATAGGTAAGGGTTATCACCCCTGTAACATTTGTTTTGCTGTCTGTGCCCCTGTTCAGAACATTTCACCTCACTTTCCGTCCCAATGACAACTGTTTTTGAAATGTGGTGTTTTTCTTGAAACAAGGATTGCTGATAAAGCATCAGTACAGAGGAGACACCTTTCTCCCATATTTATTCTTACAGGAGAGAATTTTCCTTCCTAGTGGTAGATTTCCTCTCACTTCCTGTTGTCTTCTTGCGTTTGCAAGTAGGAGTCGTTTGTAAGTTGGATGTTTGAAAGTAGGGACCTGCCGTATATACTCTGCAGAAATAGGCCCCTTAGTTGTTGGTGTTGGCACAACACTGTAAGCACTCACAGTTACTCTTGGTTGGTGCTGGAACGCCCTGCTGTCAACTATTATATCAGGAATTTTAATTACATATAATTGTTGAACAGTGGTAGTAAAAATTGGGCCTTTGATGGTGGTGCTGGTGCCACAACACTGTAAGCCCTGACAGTTACTCTTGGTGGGTGCAGCAATGGGCCCTGCTGTGAATTATTAGATCAAGAATTGTAATTACATGCCCCTGTTGAACAGGGGCTGAAAAATTGGGCCTTAGGCACTGGTGGCACAACACTGCAACCCCTCACAGCAACTGTACTTGGAGCACAGCAATGAGCCCTGTTGCAAAGTATTGCTTCAAAAATTGTAATGACACGCCCCTGTTAAACAGGGGCTGAAAAATTGGGCCTTAGGCACTGGTGGCACAACACTGCAACTCCTCACAGATACTGTACTTGGAGCACACCAATGAGCCCTGTTGCAAAGTATTGCTTCAAAAATTGTAATGACACGCCCCTGTTAAACAGGGGCTGAAAAATTGGGCCTTAGGCACTGGTGGCACAACACTGCAACTCCTCACAGATACTGTACTTGGAGCACAGCAATGAGCCCTGTTGCAAAGTATTGCTTCAAAAATTGTAATTACACGCCCCTGTTAAACAGGGGCTGAAAAATTGGGCGTTAGGCACTGGTGGCACAACACTGCAACTCCTCACAGATACTGTACTTGGAGCACAGCAATGAGCCCTGTTGCAAAGTATTGCTTCAAAAATTGTAATTACACGCCCCTGTTAAACAGGGGCTGAAAAATTGGGCGTTAGGCACTGGTGGCGGCACCCATAAACAAAAATGATCTTACAAGCTATCATCATCAATCGTATCATTGAGGACTCGGAGGAGGAGGATAGCCAGTCAACATAACAGCACAGGCACTCAGCATCAGCATCAGTCTTGAAGGGATGTGACATGTTAAAATCAATTAGTCTGTTATATCAGCATCAGGTGTGTGGTAGCTGGTGGTGATCCAAGACTGGTTCATCTTGATGAAAGTCAGTCGATCAACCGAGTCGGTGGACAGGCGCACCCTGTGATCCGTGACAAATCCTCCAGCAGCACTGAATGTGCGTTCCGAAAGAACGCTGGATGCAGGACAGGCCAGTAGCTCAATTGCATACTGTGCAAGCTCTGGCCAGTGATCCATCCTCAAGACCCAGTAAGCCAGAGGATTTTCGGTGGGGAAGGTGTCCAAGTCTGACCTTGCCCCTAGATATTCCTGCACCATGTTTATCAGACGCTGGCGATGGTTGCTGGAACCGATCATACTTTGGGGCTGCGGACTAAAGAATTGTCTGAACGCATCGGTCAGACGGCCACCTTCCCCACCGCTCCTTCTTTGACTGGCCGAAGCCTCAGCAACTCGTTGTCCAGGACCAGGAGTTTGCAACCTCCCAGTCTCTGGGAACGCGTTGCACAGACCTTTCTGCAAGGCCTCCCGGAGTTGTCTCATCCTCTGCTCCCTCTGCGACGGTAACATAAGGTCCGCAACCTTACCCTTGTACCGTGGATCAAGGAGAGTGGCCAGCCAGTAATGGTCCCTCTCCTTGATCCGAAGAATACGAGGATCCTTCCGCAGACTTTGCAGGATCAGGGAGGCCATGCAGCGTAGGTTTGCTGAGGCATTCGCTCCGGAGTCCTCTGGGTCACTAAGGACGACATGATCCGCAGCCACCTCCTCCCAGCCACGTACAAGTCCACTGGTTTCTTGGGACTGTAAATCATCCCTAAAAGACTGCTGCTGATGATGCTGAGTGCCAGCCTCCACCTCCATGCTGACACAATCCTCCTCCTCCTCCTCCTCCTCCTCCTCCTCTTCCTGTGCGATGGGTGGGACAGAAGGAACACTGTCTGGGTAAAGGGGGCCTTGAGAGGCAAGGAAGTCCTCCTCTTCCTGCCTCTGTTCTGCCTCAAGTGCCCTGTCCATTATTCCACGCAGCGTGTGCTCCAACAGGTGGACAAGAGGTACAGTGTCACTGATGCATGCACTGTCACTGCTCACCATCCTCGTGGCCTCCTCAAATGGTGCCAGGACAGTGCATGCATCCCTGATCATGCCCCACTGGCGTGGAGAAAAAAAACCAAGCTCCCCTGACCCTGTCCTGGTGCCGTAGTCGCACAGGTACTCATTGATGGCCCTCTGCTGCGTGTGCAGCCGCTGCAGCATGGCCAACGTTGAGTTCCACCTGGTGGGCATGTCACATATAAGGCGGTTCTTGGGCAGGTTCAACTCCTTTTGCAGCTCAGCCAGGCGAGCACTGGCATTATAAGATCTGCGGAAATGCACACAGACTTTCCTGGCCTGCCTCAGGACATCCTGTAAGCCCGGGTACCTGCCCAAGAAGCGCTGCACCACCAGGTTAAGGACGTGAGCCACACAGGGCACATGGGTCAGTTGTCCCTGTCGGAGGGCGGAGAGGAGGTTGGTGCCATTGTCGCAAACCACCATTCCTGGCTTAAGCTGGCGTGGCGTCAACCACCTCTCGGCCTGGCCCTGCAGAGCAGACAGGACCTCTGCCCCAGTGTGGCTTCTGTCCCCCAAACACACCAGCGCAAGCACGGCATGGCATCTTTTTGCCTGCGTACTTGCGTAGCCCCGTGAACGGCTACGGAGCACCGCTGGTTCATAGGACAAACCACAGGAAGAGGCCATGGAGGAAGAAGAAGAGGAGGGGGTGGAGGAGAGAGGTGTGTCACAACCAGTAGTAGCATTTTGGAGGCGTGGCGGTGGGACAACCTCCAACACTACTGCACCTTGTCCTGAATCCTTCCCAGCTGCCAAAAGAGTGACCCAATGGGCCGTGAAAGAAAGGTAACGTCCCTGTCCATGCCTGCTGGACCATGAGTCAGCGGTAATATGCACCTTACCGCTGACCGCCCTGTCCAGCGAGGCCAAGACATTGCCTTCCACATGCCGGTAGAGAGCCGGAATAGCCTTCCGTGAGAAAAAGTGGCGTTTGGGAACCTGCCACTGAGGAACTGCACATTGCACAAACTCACGGAAGGGGGCCGAGTCTACCAACTGAAAAGGCAGCAGTTGAAGCGCTAGCAATTTAGCCAAGCTAGCATTCAACCGCTGGGCATGTGGATGGCTGGGAGTGAACTTCTTTCGACGGTCCAGCAGCTGGGGCAGGGAAATTTGCCTGCTAGAATCGGACGTCGGTGTACTGCTAGCAGAGTGGGCGCAAGTACTTGGCTGTGACACACCTAATTCTACACCTTCATTCCTCTCAGTGCATGTTTCAGAGAGGACTGAAGTTATAGTGGGGTTGGAGATCCCAGCTGATGCGGTGCAAGGAGAGGTCCGCTTTGTTCTTTGGTGTGGGTCTTTGAGGTAGGCTTGCCAACGAGCTGCATGGCAGGTCAACATATGTCTGGTCAGGCATGTGGTACCCAAGCGGCTGATGTTTTGGCCACGCGATATACGCTTGAGACATATGTTGCAAACAGCAGCTGTGCGATCTGATGCACTAGCCTCAAAAAAGGCCCACACCAAAGAACTTTTTGAATGACGGGCAGAGGCAGCGCCCTGCACAGGCGGAGCTCTGCGGTGTGATTCCGTCGGTGTACTGCCCTTACGCTGGCCACCAAAGGGCATCCTGCCTCGTTGGAGATGTGCCTCCTCCTCATCCTCCTCCTCCTCCTCTCTCCTATTAGGCACCCACGTGGAGTCAGTGACCTCATCATCCCCTCCCTCCTCATCACTGGAGCCAATCTGGCAGTATGCTGCAGCTGCTGGAACATGACTGCCAGATTGGTGTCCTTCTTGAGCATCCCCTCTGTCTGCTCTCACGCTACTGCCTTCCTCTAGCTGGGTTTCATCATCAGACCCTTCGAAACGCTGGGCATCCTCCTGGAGCATGTACCCAACACTGTGCTGAAACAGTTCGGGGGACTCCTCAGGAGGAGGACATGGTGGGTCTAGGGAAGGAGTGACTGATGATTTGTCTGACATTGATACCAGGGAAGACGACGCTTTGGCAGCTGCTTTTCCAGTACCCTGAGCCTGGGTGAGAGAGGATGAGGAGGAGGAGGAGGGCTTGGTCATCCACTCTACCAAGTCTTCGGCATGATGTGGCTCAACATGTCCAGCTGCCGAAAAGAAGGACAAGCGTGTCCCATGGCCATGTGCTGATGACAATGCACCGCGTCCACGACCAGCACTGTTGCCCCCAGACACAGAGCCTGCTTGCCCTCTTTTATTGCCTCCTGACTGTCTGCCTCTCCTTGTTTGCCTTCCAGACATTCTAATAGATGGCCTGCAGGGAGATGGGAAAAAAGCAATAAGGGCTACCTTCAGGTGTCCTTCTCTGTCCCTTGAAACAAGGACTTGCAGAGTGAAATAAACTGACACTCTCCCTACCTACAGTTTTCTGTCCCTAGAATAAATGTTTTTTTTAATCACAATATAGCACAAGGACAATTCAGTCACTGTCCTTCCAGGTCCCTGGAAACAAGGACTTGCAGAGTGAAATAAACTGACACTCTCCCTACCTACAGTTTTCTGTCCCTAGAATAAATGTTTTTTTTAAGCACAATATAGCACAAGGACAATTCAGTCACTGTCCTTCCAGGTCCCTGGAAACAAGGACTTGCAGAGTGAAATAAACTGACACTCTCCCTACCTACAGTTTTCTGTCCCTAGAATAAATGTTTTTTTTAATCACAATATAGCACAAGGACAATTCAGTCACTGTCCTTCTAGATCCCTGGAAACAAGGACTTGCAGAGTGAAATAAACTGACACTCTCCCTACCTACAGTTTTCTGTCCCTAGAATAAATGTTTTTTTTAATCACAATATAGCACAAGGACAATTCAGTCACTGTCCTTCCAGGTCCCTGGAAACAAGGACTTGCAGAGTGAAATAAACTGACACTCTCCCTACCTACAGTTTTCTGTCCCTAGAATAAATGTTTTTTTTAATCACAATATAGCACAAGGACAATTCAGTCACTGTCCTTCCAGGTCCCTGGAAACAAGGACTTGCAGAGTGAAATAAACTGACACTCTCCCTACCTACAGTTTTCTGTCCCTAGAATAAATGTTTTTTTTAATCACAATATAGCACAAGGACAATTCAGTCACTGTCCTTCCAGGTCCCTGGAAACAAGGACTTGCAGAGTGAAATAAACTGACACTCTCCCTACCTACAGTTTTCTGTCCCTAGAATAAATGTTTTTTTTAATCACAATATAGCACAAGGACAATTCAGTCACTGTCCTTCCAGGTCCCTGGAAACAAGGACTTGCAGAGTGAAATAAACTGACACTCTCCCTACCTACAGTTTTCTGTCCCTAGAATAAATGTTTTTTTTAATCACAATATAGCACAAGGACAATTCAGTCACTGTCCTTCCAGGTCCCTGGAAACAAGGACTTGCAGAGTGAAATAAAAAAAAACTCTCCCTACCTACAGTTTTCTGTCCCTAGAATAAATGTTTTTTTTAATCACAATATAGCACAAGGACAATTCAGTCACTGTCCTTCCAGGTCCCTGGAAACAAGGACTTGCAGAGTGAAATAAACTGACACTCTCCCTACCTACAGTTTTCTGTCCCTAGAATAAATGTTTTTTTTAATCACAATATAGCACAAGGACAATTCAGTCACTGTCCTTCCAGGTCCCTGGAAACAAGGACTTGCAGAGTGAAATAAACTGACACTCTCCCTACCTACAGTTTTCTGTCCCTAGAATAAATGTTTTTTTTTAAGCACAATATAGCACAAGGACAATTCAGTCACTGTCCTTCCAGGTCCCTGGAAACAAGGACTTGCAGAGTGAAATAAACTGACACTCTCCCTACCTACAGTTTTCTGTCCCTAGAATAAATGTTTTTTTTAATCACAATATAGCACAAGGACAATTCAGTCACTGTCCTTCCAGGTCCCTGGAAACAAGGACTTGCAGAGTGAAATAAACTGACACTCTCCCTACCTACAGTTTTCTGTCCCTAGAATAAATGTTTTTTTTAAGCACAATATAGCACAAGGACAATTCAGTCACTGTCCTTCCAGGTCCCTGGAAACAAGGACTTGCAGAGTGAAATAAACTGACACTCTCCCTACCTACAGTTTTCTGTCCCTAGAATAAATGTTTTTTTTAATCACAATATAGCACAAGGACAATTCAGTCACTGCCCTTCCAGGTCCCTGGAAACAAGGACTTGCAGAGTGAAATAAAAAAAACTCTCCCTACCTACAGTTTTCTGTCCCTAGAATAAATGTTTTTTTTAATCACAATATAGCACAAGGACAATTCAGTCACTGTCCTTCCAGGTCCCTGGAAACAAGGACTTGCAGAGTGAAATAAACTGACACTCTCCCTACCTACAGTTTTCTGTCCCTAGAATAAATGTTTTTTTTAATCACAATATAGCACAAGGACAATTCAGTCACTGTCCTTCCAGGTCCCTGGAAACAAGGACTTGCAGAGTGAAATAAACTGACACTCTCCCTACCTACAGTTTTCTGTCCCTAGAATAAATGTTTTTTTTAATCACAATATAGCACAAGGACAATTCAGTCACTGTCCTTCCAGGTCCCTGGAAACAAGGACTTGCAGAGTGAAATAAACTGACACTCTCCCTACCTACAGTTTTCTGTCCCTAGAATAAATGTTTTTTTTAATCACAATATAGCACAAGGACAATTCAGTCACTGTCCTTCCAGGTCCCTGGAAACAAGGACTTGCAGAGTGAAATAAACTGACACTCTCCCTACCTACAGTTTTCTGTCCCTAGAATAAATGTTTTTTTTAATCACAATATAGCACAAGGACAATTCAGTCACTGTCCTTCCAGGTCCCTGGAAACAAGGACTTGCAGAGTGAAATAAACTGACACTCTCCCTACCTACAGTTTTCTGTCCCTAGAATAAATGTTTTTTTTAAGCACAATATAGCACAAGGACAATTCAGTCACTGTCCTTCCAGGTCCCTGGAAACAAGGACTTGCAGAGTGAAATAAACTGACACTCTCCCTACCTACAGTTTTCTGTCCCTAGAATAAATGTTTTTTTTAATCACAATATAGCACAAGGACAATTCAGTCACTGTCCTTCCAGGTCCCTGGAAACAAGGACTTGCAGAGTGAAAGAAACTGACACTCTCCCTACCTACAGTTTTCTGTCCCTAGAATAAATGTTTTTTTAAGCACAATATAGCACAAGGACAATTCACTCACTGTCCTTCCAGGTCCCTGGAAACAAGGACTTGCAGAGTGAAAGAAACTGACACTGTCCCTACCTACAGTTTTCTGTCCCTAGAATAAATGTTTTTTTTAAGCACACTATAGCACAAGCACAAAACACACTGACACTCTCCCTACCTATCCTTCTCTTTCCCTAAACTAAAGGAATCCAGGTTAAGCAAGAAAGAAATAACAGTCACTGTCCCTGCCTATGCTGCTCTATCCCTGCTCCGGAACACACTACACTAGGCCGCCGTGCTGGCGGCCTTTTATAGTGTGGGGCGTGTACTAAACACCCTCAGCAATAATTGGCCACAGGCATCCTGCCTGTGGCCAATCATTGCTCTCCTCGCTGCCGGCGCTGTGATTGGCCAAGCATGCGGGGTCACAGTGCATGCTTGGCCAATCACAGCGCCTGGATGACACTGCGATGGCGTAGTGCATTGTGGGCCGTTCGCGTCACTCGAATTTGGCGCGAACGGCCCAAATCGTTCGATCTTCGTCGAACGATCGAACAGCCGATGTTCGAGTCGAACGTATGTTCGACTCGAACACGAAGCTCATCCCTATTGGACATGTATTGTAATCTTTTTTTTCATGCAGCCTGTTGGCTGAACGAAAAAAAAAGATTGATCGGTGGGTATGCCCACCATTAGAATACCGCCCTTCATCCACCCACTTCTAATGATGGGCATACATGCACCATTTATATATGCCGAAGCATGGGGGCATCTTCTCGCAAAAGTTATGCCGCGTTCACATGGTCAGACTTTTCCACGGGCAAGCCTCCGTTGGAATTTCGACCGTATGTACGCGGCATTAGGAGCAAAATCGCTCCTCCGCTCCTGCTGCCCCAATGCTTCGGCATATATGCTTTTTTTTTTTTAACTGTGGTGGTGAAATTACCTCCTACAGCACTGGAGTCGCAGGGATCAGGCCTGTCTCTGCGAACGCTGCAGTTATGTGTGTTGTGTTTTGCAAGTGACAGTGATCGATCGATACTGCACTTGGGTGGCCTGGGCTGGACGGAGGGGCAAAACGCAGGTGCCAGCAGGTATCTGGGCTGATCCCGCTAACACTGCGTTTTTGGGAACCCTAAACTGCTGGGGACGCTCGTATAGATCTGATCAGATCAGATATTGAGCTGATCAGATACTATACCACTAAGGGGGGTGTATGCTTCACGCGTGGGTGTTAGCGCTACTGGCACTAACCTGACGCTGCCTGGGGTGTGATGCAGACCCTGTCTGACGCTAAAACCTAATTGATATCACCCGCCGGGCGATCAGGGGGTTAAACCTTTATTGGGTTATATACGGCGGGTGCCCTGACACTATAAAAAGCAAACTAACTAACCAGCGTCACCCGTAACACTTATATGATGATCACTGGTGAAAGGGTTAACTAGGGGCAATTAGGGGGTTAAAACCTTTATTAGGTAATATATGGGGGTACCTGAAGCTATATAAAAACCTGACGGCGAACCTAAAAAAAAATTACTGGCTACCTATCGGCATCACCGACACTAAGACAACGATCATAAAAACGATTGCTTAGCGACAGTGGTGATAGGGGGTGAAAGGGTTACCTGGGGGGCGATCAGGGGGTTAAACCTTTATTAGATAATATATGGGGGTACCTGACGCTATAAAAACCTGCGGCGAACCTAAAAAAAATTACTGGCTACCGATCAGCATCACCGACGCTAAGACATCGATCAGAAAAATGATCGCATAGTGACGGCGGTGCTAGGGGGTGAAAGGGTTACCTGGGGGGGTGATCAAGGGGGTTACACCTTTATTAGGTAATATATGGGGGTACCCAACGCTATAAAAACCTGCGGCGAACCTAAAAAAAATTACTGGCTACCGATCAGCATCGCCGACGCTAAGACATCGATCAGAAAAATTATCGCTTAGTGACAGTGGTGATAGGGGGTGAAAGGGTTACCTGGGGGGGCGATCAAGGGGGTTAAACCTTTATTAGGTAATATATGGGGGTACCCGACGCTATAAAAACCTGCGGCGAACCTAAAAAAAATTACTGGCTACCGATCAGCATCGCCGACGCTAAGACATCGATCAGAAAAATTATAACTTAGTGACAGTGGTGATAGGGGGTGAAAGGGTTACCTGGGGGGCCATCAAGGGGGGTTAAACCTTTATTAGGTAATATATGGGGGTACCCGACGCTATAAAAACCTGCGGCGAACCTAAAAAAAATTACTGGCTACCGATCAGCATCACCGACGCTAAGACATCGATCAGAAAAATGATTGCTTAGCGACGGCGGTGCTAGGGGGTGAAAGGGTTATCTGGGGGGTGATCAGGGGGTTAAACCTTTATTAGGGGGGGGTTAGGGGGCTACACTGGACCTAAGACTAAACTTTGGTGACACTTTTACAGTCACAAATGTCACTGATTGCAGTGATCACTAAATAAATGGTCACTGCAATCAGTGACACTGTGACTGGGGGCTGGGGGGGACTGGGGGGTGATCTGGGGGTGTCTGGGGGGGCCTGGGGGGGCGATTTATGTGCCTATGTGTCCTGGTGTCAGTGTAGTGTTGTGTGTACTAACCTGGCATCTTCTCCTGTACGGCGCTCGGTATATGTGAGCGCCCCAGGAGAGATGACATCACTTCCTCCTTCCTGGCAGGCAGGGGAAGCTCTCTCATTCGCCGGGAGCGATCGAGAGGGGGTGGCCGGAATCGAACGGCCGTCCCCTCATGCCGGATCGCTCCCGAAGGTAAAACGACCGCTCACTGTAAAGAAGGGGGGTCCGATCGGACCCCCCAACTATACAAAGGCAATCACGTATATATACGTGATTGTGCCTGTCGGTGCCATTCTGCTGACGTATATTTACAGTGGGCGGTCGTTAAGTGGTTAAGGGCTTTCAGCTGAGCCAGTACTTACTGGCCTGAACTGTGTTCCCATAGATTCCGCTAGAGAGCACATGGCCCAACTTTTTTTGCACCATGCGCCCTCTAGTGGATTCTTCATAGGAATATATGTAGAACACACCTACAGTGAAGCTGTGTAGACCCAACCATTAATCAAACCATGGTCAAACTGCGTAGCCCTTAAAGGGGTTGTAAAGGTTTGTTTTTTATTTTCTAAATAGGTTCCTTTAAGCTAGTGCATTGCTGGTTCACTTACCTTTTCCTTTGATTTACCTTCTAAATGTTTTTTTTCTTTGTCTGAATTTCTCACTTCCTGTTTCTCCTCACTAAACTTCACACCATCATCCCAGTGGTGTTTAGTCAGCCAGAACAGCTTACTGAACAGCTTACTGAGGAGGAACAGGAAGTGAGAAATTCAGACAAAGAAAAAAAATATTTAGAAGGGCAATCTAAGGAAAAGGTAAGTGAACCAACAATGCACTAGCTTAAAGGAACCTATCTAGAAAATAAAAAACTAACCTTTACAACCCCTTTAAGCCCAAAAAAAAAATGTGTTTTGGATGGAGCCGCTCCTAAATTCTTTGATTTTAATTGTTTCTAAAATCCTCCTGCGCAGCTTAGCTTTTGCTCCCAAAGATGTGACACTTTGAGACAAAGAAAGAACAAAGTTCTTAATAGATTTTAGGGAATAAATGGTGACATTCTCTCCGCTAATGAACTGACTTAATCAAATGAAAATATGTTGGAATAGAAGAGCGGTAATGACGACTAATTATCACGCTGAGATATGGGGATCAGACGAGGACGGTTCACCAATAGTCCAGAACTGATTATGGCAGCCCACTGGGGGTTAACAATTTATACAACAGATGTGAGAGCAGCCAGCATCAGTTCCGAATAATACAGTGAATCATATTTCTTAAAAGACCTCTAAATATGAAATACTGTATATGCTGGTTTATGTGGAAAACATTTGTGGATGAATATGTAGAAGTTGCCAAAGGATGTCAAAACAAAAAATATCCCAAAGCTGAGCCCCGGCCTTCCCTTCAGTCTTACACAGTGGTACCGGATCCTCTCCTGTACTGAAATGGTTTACTCTGATTTCACAGCACACTGTGAGCTTCTCACAATGTGTGTTGGAAGCTGCAGAAAAGTCATACAGAGTCCACTTCATTTCCTGGCTGGGGAACATCCAGCATCATTGTCCTCTGTTGGAGTACCGTATATACTCGAGTATAAGCCGACCCGAATATAAGCCGAGGCACCTAATTTTACCACTTATTGACTTGAGTATAAGCCTAGGGTGTCCATCTGCATGCCTCACTGTGCCTCACTTTGCCTCACTGTGTCCATGTGCATGCCTCACTGTGTCCATGCCTCACTGTGCCCATGCCTCACTGTGCCCATGCCTCACTGTCACTGTGTCCATGCCTCACTGTGCCCAATCTCCCTACCTGATCTCCGGCGCTGTGTGACTAGACTGATGTTTAACATGGGAGTCTATGGAAAATGAGCTTTGGGAGCTTGAAAAATTGGTGCTCCCCGGCTGTAGGTCCCCTGGACAACAAACTTTTCACACTTGTAGATGAAGAGTGAGGCTACATGTGTGCCAAGTTCGGGGTCCAGGGGACCTGGGGCCGGCCGGTACCGGGTCCCCAAACTCACTGGAGAAATGACGGTTTAACATGGGAGTCTGAGGAAGGAGTGCCCGGCTTTGAAAAATCGGTGCTCCCTGGCTGTAGGTCCTCCGGACAACAAACTTATACTCGAGTATATATGGTAATTTACAGTAAAACTCCATTACCTTTTTTTTTTTAATTCCCCCCTTCCCCCTTCTGTATATAATACATACTGACAACTTCTACTTACCCTTTCCACGCTCCAGAGCTGTCCCTGACTTTCTTTTCTCACCACTGCTCCACTGCTCCACTTTAGGGCATCATGGTGCCCATTTCCTGTGAGTCCAGTCTGTCTTTAGCATGCCCCCCAGGGTGGTCTCATCATGTCCGTTTGGTGTTTAGGTACTCCAGGCACTCACATATCATTACAAGTTCGAAAAAATGGCCACTGCCACCAGAGGAAAAGAGGTTCTGCCGTGATGCCACCAGACTGGTTGGAAAACTGTAAGAAATAGGTTTGATTAAGGTTTTTTAGATATAAAAATCTGGGGGAGGTTTTAGGGAGTGGGGGGAGCCGGGTGGCTGGGTCGAAATGGCCTCAGTTCCTCATTAGGTCATGCTTTATAAGGTTTTTTGGCCTTCAATAGATTTTGACAGAATGGGTCCCTTTGAAAATGACTATACATGCTTTGACCACTTGCGTGATCTTCCTGCTTTACTGAGGATAATGTAAGTTGTAGCTGGGCCCCCATGGACATCAAACACCTTAGGATCCTGCCTTGGTTGTCTTCTAGATGATCTGGCTCTGACTGCAAGTTTTTTTTTTTTTCATGAATGTGGGTTTTTTCAACATTCAGAATTGTATACTTTCATAGCCGTAATGTGTTTAAATGTTCTCACCCCCAAGATCAAAAAGCTGTGTAAAAATAAGAAATCCAGGATGAGCCATTTAGCAGATAAATTCTTTGAAAGAGCGACAACATCCATGGGAGAGGTGACGGTGAATTGGAGAATCGGTCTCCGCAGACTCCGCGGCTCAGTAGGTGGTCCCTCTTTCTTTGACATAATGAGATTGTATTGTTCGAGTCACAGCTGTGGAAACCCTTGGTGGAGTAATTATCCTCTTTGGAGTGTTAAACATTTAATGTTTCAGTGGCTGTGTATTATTGCTGATAATGGGCAGCCATTGACTGACAGCAAATCCCTTTGTGGATCCTTCAATACTCCTTCAGTCAGGTTGGCTTTGGTCTAGCAATCTATGTTTAACCTACCGGCAGGGGAGAAAAGCTTGCTAGATTTTGGTGCACTCTGCCGTTGCCTCACATGTTTGGAGACAGAGGTTGCAGAAGATGTAGATGTGACCTTCCCCCTGCTTATATGGGGCCCATAGAGTTTCCCTGTCCAAATTCTTAGGCCTGGTTAACACCTATGAATTTTTTAGTGCGTTTTCAGTTTTGCAGAAACACACTACAGTCCATTTAGCATGGTTTCCCATGGGTCACGTTCACATCTATGCATTTTTATGAAAAGGACCAGGGACCAGCAGGTTGTGTTTTTGGTCTCATAGACTTAAATGGATCAAAAAAGTGTATTGAAAAATGCAAAATGCACCTGGAATATGCATCAACTGCAACCTGCATAGGTGTGGACCAGGCCTTACTCAGTTGGTTAGATGAAGGAAGATCTATTAGATTGATTTATATATTTTGTGTCTTTCCCTTTAAAATCAGTTGACAGGATCACCTGGCCTCCTCCATGTCAAAATGTCCTCCTTGTTTGGCCCATGCCCCTCTAGCTAATTGCCTTAGTTATATACAGTATATACAGGGCTTTTTTTTCTCAGACAATAGGTGCAGGAACTCCCCCTTTCCAAGTCACCCCTTTTCTCCGCCCCCTACCCACCTCCCAGTACCGCCCCTTTTAGACAATATAGAACCAGGTATCATTTTGTGGTGCTAAGTAATTTGTATGTAATTTGGTAATGATATCAAGAAAAGCAGTAAAATAGATCCCCTGCAGCCAGCAACAATAGATCCCTCTAACAACAATGGCCCACCCACAACAAAATTTTCCCGGCAGCATGAAAAGATCGCCGCACAGCCAGCAGTAATAGACTCTCTGTCTACCATCAACAATAGACCCCTCCCCCAACAGTAGATCTCTTTCAGCAACAACTGACCCCCCAGCAACATAAGACCCCCCCAGCAACAATAGGTCCCCCACCAGCAACAAAAGACCCACCCTGCAAAAATAGATCCCCAGCAGTGAGCATCAATACCCTGCAGCACACATATAGCCTCACTCTTACTCTACAAGTGTGCAAAGTTTGTTGTCTGGAGGACCTACGGCCGCGGAGCACCGATTTTTCAAACCCGGCACCCCTTCCATAGACTCCCATGTTAAACGGTAATTTCTCCGGTAAATTTGGGGACCCGGTACTGGCCGTTTGTAGGTCCCCTGGACCCGAAACTTGGCACACATGTAGCCCCAGTTCTGGGCACACCTTCCATATACTCCCATGTTAAATGTAAGTCTAGTCATGGACACAGTGAGGCATGGGCACAGTGAGGCATGGACACAGTGAGGCACAGTGAGGCATGGGCACAGTGAGGCATGGGCACAGTGAGGCATGGACACAGTGAGGCATGGACACAGTAAGGCATGGGCACAATGAGGCATGAACACAGTGAGGCATGGGCACAGTGAGGCATGGGCACAGTGAGGCAAAGTGAGGCACAGTGAGGCATGCAGATGGACACCCTAGGCTTATACTCGAGTCAATAAGTTTTCCCAGTTTTTTGTGGTAAAATTAGGTGCCTCAGCTTATATTCGGGTCCGCTTATACTTGAGTATATACGGTACATAAATCTGTGGAAATAGGATTCACATGGTTATAGGTCTTCTCTCTTCTAGAGTGCCCAGTGGGAAGAGTCTTCTTTGCATGTCCATGTTGCTACATCCTGATTTGGACACCTCCTATTTGATCATGCTGATCTGCTGCTAACATAGCATTCCACTCAATGATCATCCTCCTGGTATAGATTGGTATATCCAGGAGTCCTACAAACATTCTGACAAGTGCTAAAGCCATGATGAAGAGGGTTGTTTTTTTTTTGCCCCCGAAACACATTGGCTGACCTTTTACCTTTTCCTGTTGCCAATTTAAAATTGAATATAATACTTTTAAATCCCAAGAATGTCTGTTTGGGGTCCTTTCTTGTTCAATTACACACATACTTCTCAATAGCAGAGATCCCTGTCCTTAGCAGGACTTCCCCCCTCCCCACCCGCTTTGTGACCAAACCTAAGCCATCAGTTTTTATTAAAGACTTCTTGTCTTATTAGTTGGAGATACAGATCCAGCACCTCTCTTCCTTAGGATTTCTGACCTCCCATTAGGTGGGATCCTCACAGGCTCCTGAAACTTTAAATGGTGGCTTCATAATGTCACAATGGGGGGCAATAACAAAACTGGTCAGTGAGACTGCAGTGGGAGACCACTGGTCTTCATTCTTGGAAGAGTCTCCGTGTAGGGTCGTGTGACACCAGACTCGGGTGCTATCAAATTGGTGTTAAAGGGCTTTTTCAAAAAAAAATTGTAAATGACTGGGAGTGTCGTGGGTTTAAAAATTGCCCAGAGATAAGCTTAAATTGAAGATTAGTCCATGTGGATGATATTTGGGCTTTGGGTTTTTTTTTTTTTTGGTGGCATCAGGTTGACATCAGTTTGATGCCATCAACCACTGGTCTCCCAAATCAGCAGCTGAAAGGCACTATGTTGTAGTGTGCGCAAACCATCATAAAGGAGGTGATGCTGGGCTCTCGAAAAATGTTGGATGCTATACCAAGATACAACTTTGTTCTGCATTCAAACCTTTTGGTGTGATGCTTCAATCTCCATATCAGAGTTTTGCCCACACAACCCAGGGTTACTGTGGTAACCCCTAGGTTTGCAAAGGCTACTTACCTACCATCCGGTCACCCACTCTAGGTTCCAGAACCATCTACCTACCCCCAGATGACATCAGTTTGAGACAATTCTGTGATTATTTAAAAATATTTGACAGGTGCATTTGAGCTGCAGTTGACATCCTTCTGACTTGCATTTGACCTGCTTCAAGCAGGTTTTGCATCCTCAAAAACTTGTTTAGGAATGTGAAACCAGTTTGAAGTGAACAAAAGCCCCTTGACACAGGCCCCTAGGCTTCGGGTACAGGGATAGTCAATGTAAGAGAGCCCAAGTGTAGTACAAGCGTCTTCAAGAGCTACTGTATATGCCCAATTTTTTTTTTTTAAAGGCATTCATTGAATAATTTCGAATCTTAATTTTTTATATTTTCTACCTAACATTCCTTTCCCCGGGTTACTCATTTATAAATCAGAACTTTACAACCACGGGCAATCCAGCTGTTGAAGTGTTTTACAGGCTGTAACGTGCAGAGCATCATGGGAGTTGTAGTTCAGGAACAGCTGGAGCACCAACTGGCTGATGGAGCACAACGGAGGTGATGTGCAGCTGCATTGCCCAAGGTTGCCCGCTGTGTAACAGAACAACCGTTTTACAAGTCTTCGGTGGGCAAACCTCTTGCTGGTGTCATTTCAAGAGAGCGGAGAGCTTGTTTTTCATCCAGCAGTCACTTTCTCTTCATTAATAAACTTTACAGTTGGCTCTTTGAAGATGGAATAGATTTGCAGTCATCTTTATGTATTAATTATTGATAAATGAGGCTTTGAGAGGCGGTGATGAAATTGGGGGGTGATTAAACCCAGACAGGCTCTAATTTTATGTCTCACACCGTAACGGAGAAGACATTCGGCTTAATAAAAGTGCTTTTTCATCGGAGATTAAATTGGAAGTCGGAGCAGGGAATTAGCGCTGCTACTGTATATGCAATTTGAGGAGAGTTGATTGGACGGGAGCTGGAGCGGCAGATTAAAGATTGCATGAAATGCGACATTTCATGCAATAAACATTTTTACTGTTGACCGTTGTACGGAAAATTGGTTGTTTATCGTCCCATTAGTTAATTTATTTCTGAAGCTTCGCCAAGCAGATCCGCGTGGTGGAATGAGAAGTTATATGAAGGTTAAATTTTGAAGAAAAAAAAAAGCGCATGCACTTGGTCTTGATACGGCTGGCGGAGTGGCGAACCCATAATTACAGGTGCACACTGAGCAATTGCACAGGTTCTATGGCTGATGGAGATAAGTGAAATGATTGGCTAGGTTCACGGCCAGCAAGTACTGTACCTCGTGTGAGCGTCAACTGAAATGCCATACCCTTCCCATTTTCTTAGCTGTTTAAAGGTAAACTATAATGGTTTGTAGTCCAATTTACAGTATTTTATTTAATGTTTAAGCTCAATACTGGCCTGTTTGAATGGCTTGCCCCACTGACTCCCCTCCCCCCATCCCCCTGCTGTAACCCCCCAGTTCTTTTTTTGGATTTGTTTATGTACAATATACTCTATGTATACAAGGTACAATTTATGTATATGTTTTTTTCTGGGGTTATGGTCTAGTCACATGACATCCCCAATTTTTTCCCTCTTCTTCTTTCTGCCACCCTGCACCTATTCTTAGCCTACGGCAGCTGCACCTCCTGCCCACCCCTTTCTCCCAACCCTGTATGTGGACAGGAGGTAGCTTTGAGCAGGCTGCAGGAGAATGCTAGTCACAACATGATTGTGTTTTCTGCAGCCTGCTCAAAGCTACCTCCTGTCCACATGCAGGGTCTGGAGAAGGGGTGGGCAGGAGGTGCAGCTGCCGTAGGCTAAGAATAGGCGCAGGGTGGTACACCCCTTCTAAGGCATGTGTTACCAGTGGCTTCATGTCATTTCTCAGGGGGGTTTGCTAATTGTGCCAACATAGTTACATAGTTGGTAAGGTTGAATAAAGTCACCAAGCTGTCTAGTTCAACCGGTGTAGGTGTGTGTATGTGTGTGTGTTTATGTCAATATCATTTCCCATATCACTGTATATTGCGTTAACTAAAATGCCCATCTAAAGCCCTGTACACACGATCGGATTTCCTATGGATTCTAATCCGATGGATTTTTCCATTGGAAATTTGATGAAGCTGACTTCCATCAGTCTTGCCTACACACCATCTGTCAAAAATCCGACCGTCCCAAACACTGTGATGTAAAACACTCTGACGAGCCGAGAAAAATTAAGTTCAATGCTTCTGAGCATGCGTCGACTTGATTCTGAGCATGCGTGGGTTTTTTGTCCGATGGAGTTGCACACAGACAATCAGAATTTGCTATTGTTTATTTTCCCATCGGATAAATTTAAAACATGTTCTATTTTTTCTCACGGATGGAAAAAAGACCGATGGGGCCCATACACGATCGGTTTGTACGATGAGAAAAGTCCATCGGACTGTTTTCATCTGTAAAACCGATCATGTGTACACAGCATAAGAGTTTTTAGAAGCACCACCACCAGAAAGGGAGTTCTACATCCTTGCCACTATGACAGTAAAGAACCCTCAACGCAGTTTAAGATTGAACCGCTTCTCTTCCAATTTCAATGAGTGGCCATTAAGCTCACTGAAACTAAATAGTTTCCCCCCTATGCTGGAATTCACCATTGAGGTATTTGTATATGGCTATCATATCTCCTTTCCAGGGAGAATACATTCAGTGTTTGTAGTTGTTCCTTGTAACTGAGGTCCTCCAGTCTCCTTTTTAGCAAGGTTGGTTTGATCAGATGCTTTCACAAGCCGGTAATGACTTGTTTACATCTGAGCAAAACCAGAAGTGACCAAATCCTCATCACTTCCAGCTTCTTAGACCATAGAGATGATTAAGGAGTTTCTGGTCCTTGGTCATCTCTATGGCAAGCTGGTGGTAAGTTGGGATGGCAGAGCTCAGGAAGGCAGCGGGAGAAGAAAGAGAGCCCGGGAAGGCGGCGGGAAGGCGGCATCGTCACATGCCTGATGAAGGGGTCTTTTGAGGCTCCGAAACTTTGCTAAACTACTGTAACTATGTGATCATTAATAAAGCTTTGGACCCATTTTTCGGAGATCCTTGGTGTGCTGGTGACATTTCTTCAGCTTGACTTTTAACGATTCCAGCTGTTGGTCACTACAGCACCCATCTATTTGCACAGCCATTGCTGCAGGAACGTGTGCGTTTGGATTAAGTACGCTTGGTAAGTCCCCTTCCGCCGCACGTAAAAGCAATTTAACGACTATTTAGCTGCTAAGATTGCTTTTATATTAACTGCTTCAGCCCCGGACCATTTTGCTGGTCAAACACCAGGCCACTTTTTGCGATTCGGCACTGCGTCGCTTTAACTGACAATTGCGCGGTTGTGCGACGTGGCTCCCAAACAAAATTTACGTCCTTTTTTTCCCATAAATAGAGCTTTCTTTTGATGGTATTTGATCACCTCTGCGGTTTTTATTTTTTGCGCTATAAACAAAAATAGAGCGACAATTTTGAAAAAAAAACAATATTTTTTAATTTTTGCTATAATAAATATCCCCAAAAAATATCTAAAAAACATTTTTTTCCTCAGTTTAGGCCGATACGTATTCATCCACATATTTTTGGTAACAAAATTTGCAATAAGCGTTTATTGATTGGTTTGCGCAAAGGTTATATCGTTTACAAAATAGGGGGTGGTTTTATGGCATTTTTATTAATAATTAATTTTTTACTAGTAATGGCGGCGATCAGCGATTTTTATCATGACATCGAAATTATGGCGGACACATCAGACACTTTTGACACCATTTTGGGACCATTGTCATTTTTACAGCGACAGTGCTATAAAAATGCACTGATTAATGTGAAAATGACATGACACTGGCAGTGAAGGGGTTAACCAGTAGGTGGCGCTGTAGGGGTTAAGTGTACCCTAGTGAGAGATTCTTACTCTAGGGGGAATGGGCTGTGTGTAACATGACACAGATCACCGCTCTGACTACACGGAGCGGAGATTAGAGTCTGTCACTAGGCAGAGCGGGGAGATGCTTGTTTACACAAGCATCTCCCCGCTCTATCTCTCTGTGAGACGATCGTGGGTATCCCCGCGGCGATCGAGTCCGCGGGACCCATGGTCAGGCTCAGGGAGAGAGCGGCAGGGTCGTGAGCGTGCCGGCGGCAGGGTCGCGAGCGACCCGGGGGCGGCATGCGCGCGACCACACGGCGGCATCTTAAAGAGGACGTACAGGTACGTGCTTATGCCTGCCCGTGCCGCCTTGCCGACGTAAATGTACAGGCGTCGGACCTTAAGTGGTTAAAGAGCATAGGCGGCAGAAAAAATGAAGAGCCCAGGTCGTCACTGCAGCTACAGCCACAGCCCTGGTTTAAACAGGTCAACCCAAGAATCTACAGGTACGGCCTATCAGCGAAAGGTGGATGAGAAAGCAGTCAGTGACCTGAAGGTCATATACATGTGCATCTCAAAAAAATTTTAATATCATCAAAAAGTTAATTTATTTCAGTAATTCAATTCAAAAAGTGAAACTCATATATTTTATATAAATGCGCTACACACAGAGTAATATATTTCAAACATTTCTCTTTAACTTTTTTAATTTTTTTGATTATTATGGCTTACAGCTAGTGAAAATCCAAAATTTAGTATCTCACACAATTAGAATATTACATAAGACCAATAAAAAAAAAGGATTTTTAATACAGAAATGTTGGCTTACTGAAAAGTCTGTCCATGTACAGTATAGTATACACTCAATATTTGGTAGGGGCTCCTTTTCCATGAATTACGGCATCAATGCGGCGTGATATGGAGGAGATCAGCCTGTGGCACTGCTGAGGTGTTATGGAAGTCCAGGTTGCTTTGATAGCGGCCTTCAGCTCGTCTGCATCGTTGGGTCTGGTGTCTCGCATCTTCCACTTGACAAAACTCCACAGATCCTCTATGGGGTTTCGGTCAGGCGAGTTTGCTGGCCAATCAAGCAGTGATACCATGATTATTAAACCAGGTATTGGTACTTTTGGCAGTGTAGGAGGTGCCAAGTCCTGCTGGAAAATGAAATCAGCATCTCCATAAAGCTGGTCAGCAGAGTGAAGCATGAAGGGCTCTAGAATTTTCTGGTAGACGGCTGCGCTGACTTTGGACTTGATAAAACACAGTGGACCAACACCAGCAGATGACACGGCTCCCCAAATCATCATTGACTGTGGAAACTTAACACTGGACCTCATGCAACTTGGATTCTGTGCCTCTTCACTCTTCATCCAGACTCTGGGACCTTGATTTCCAAATGAAATGCAAAATTTTCCACAGTCCGTGATGATTTGGGGAGCCGTGTCATTTGCTGGTGTTAGTCCACTGTATTTTATCCAGTCCAAAGTCAGGAAATTCTAGAGCACTTCATGCTGGCTTTAGCTTTGGCAATTTCCATTTACGCTTATCTTTATATATCCTAACACTACTACCCTATAGCAACTCATGCCAGATTTAATGAAACAAAGGAACAGTGTTCATGAACAGTACGTTTTTCAGCAGGCATGCTCAAACTTTGTCCAGCATCCTGGGAAGAGGGTTGTCCCAATTCACGTCCACACGTCTCTAAATACTAAATTGTTCAGGTAAGACTGAAGCATACCTTTAAACTATCTCAAAAACTTTGATGCACTTTTGCGACACACTTACTCTTTCAACAAATCAAATTTATAAATACATTTGGTATGATAAATATTTTTGAGCGGCGGCAAATTTATCACCACTCTGGTGGAATCAGGTGGCGTAAATCCTCGCTCCGAGCCTCATATTTAATTCATGGCATAAACACACATACTTACTTATTCAACCTGACTCCATCTAGCATTACTTTCCAGTGTTCCCGTCTACTCCGGGGAGCCATCTGCACACAACCATCCACTGTAATTTTTATGGCTGATCTTTGGCGGCTGCAGACTTTGCTGCTTCTCAAAAGACATAACGGGTTTCAGTGGATTGTGATTTATTAACAGAATGAAGGAAAAACAGACTGTCTCAGAACATTTTATTTTGCTCCTTTTACTCTGCCATGGGGTCTAAAATACAAACCACATTTTACCTAGTCAGATGCGTCTCTTAGGCAATCCGTAAAAAGCAAGAATATGACCACAAGTTTACTGTAGGAATAACTTTTTCGATAGCTGGGCGGAAAAAAAAAAAGTTTACTAGGGCTACTAGGAGATTTAAAGTAAGCATTTGCAAGTAGGTCGTAAAAGTCTTTTTGGTTGTTAAATTTTTAATTAGAAAAAGTCCTTTTTGTTTGTCCCTGTAATCCTGGTTTCAATTTCCCGGTAAGGGCTAGACTTTTCAGAGTTTTGGATCTAAGCCATGTCCATCTGCTATGCTCCATCCAGTAAGAGCATTTCATTGGCCAATGAGAGCCACTCATAGGCACAGAGGGTAGTGGTTGGCCAAGCTGTAGCACCAGGGGTGGGGATAAGCACCTCAATTTAGGAAGCCAAGCCTTTACTAAGACTTTTTTTGCTAACCTGGCATTGCCTGACATTTTCATAAAATTGGCCAATAGGTTGACTTTATTCACAAACGAAAACCCAAAACGTGAAGGGTGTCAGGGTCTAGCCTCCAGATTTCTGATTTGTGAAATTCTTATCTTCTTGCTGCAGTGGTTCTTCTAGATCTAGGATCCCATTCACATGTGTTGTTGGCTTCTCTGTTCACCTATGAGTCAGTGTTCACACTAGTGTCATCCACTCTTTCGTTTTGTGATTGTGATTAAATAGAGGGTAAACATTAAAGTGGAAGTAAACCTGAATTTTTTATTTATTTTTTTGCTGTCACAATGTAGTGTATAAGATTTCCTATCATCTGTGCCAGGTCTTGCCACAAAGAGTTAATCCAGCTCTGAGCAATCCTCTTTTCTATTTTCAGTAAGATAAACTGAGAAACAGGTGAACTTTTGTCTGTTCCGCCCCCCTTTGAGTGACAGGTTATTTACATATCTCATGCACTAAGCCTGAGACAGGCATTATTTTTTAATTTCCCCCCCCCACTCCTTTTCTGAAGTCATGTGGTTACTTTTCTGGATTTTGACTGGATGTTAGTGATCATAGCAGAAGGAATACACATGAGAAAATGCATGTTGACAAGGGGAGTGTAGAGGTGGGCGGGGAGTCTACTGACATCACGACTCCACCCACCGAGCTCCAGACAACAGATCCACCCACAGAATCTGCAGTTTTTCAGTTCTTATAACAGACAGATGGGGAGACATTTGACAGGTAAGGATACATGCAGGAGGCATCTATATCCTTATAGATCAGCACTATGGCAGTAGTTTAGAAAGGATGAGAGTGGCTTTACATCCACTTTAAACAGGTATTGGTCCCACAGAAAATGATTGTTTAAAATCTCCATTATGCTGTTGCACATTCAGTGGGATTGCCCGAAAATTTGAAGTTTCTGGAACAAGATGTTTTGCCTTATCCGGGAAAGTATCAGGAACTCCAGTAGTGAAATCTCCCCAAATATCTCTGCTGAATGCCAGCTTACCCAAAACTACTAAGTATACTCAAAAATTGATAGCTTTTATGCTTTTGGGAGAAAAAATCGTATTAGCCAAAGCATGGAAGCAACCAAAGGTTTCTTTGGCGGCCGCCAAGCGAAAGATCTCGTGGATAATGTCCCAAGAGAAGTTGGTCAGTGCTATAACGAAGACCACCAAACCATTTGAGGGGACATGGGAACCCTGGGCTAAACATATGGGAATCTCCCTAATCCCGGGAGTTGAGGCAACATGAACACACTCTCTAGTCCACAAACTGGCACTTCATCCCCCCTTTCCCTCCCTCTTTCCTTCCTCATTATCCATCCTTTTCTTTCTGGTTTATCATTGAAGTTGGAAACAACGAGAGAGTATTGCTCAGTTATTAGCAGTTAGAAGCATCACCTTCATCAGTTTCACCCTGACAAGGGCTCTCAAACAGTTGAGGTAATCTCTTTTGGTAATCTCCTAAGGAGGCGATTCGCCGAGACATATTTACCTGCCTTAAACCGGGGTCGCTCACGCAGCTCTGGAGACCGCAGTTATTCTGGAGCTGCAACATCGACCCCATTTATAATGGAGCACCACTCATTTCAACCAAATCAGTCGGTCCCTGACACAGTGTGTACCCATAAGGGGTGTCTGGACCGACGTCCAAAAGTTGTGCTCCCCACTGATTTATTTACTGTATATACTCAAGTATAAGCCGAGATTTTCAGCTCTTTTTTTGGGCTGAAAGTGCCCCCCTCGGTTTATACTCGAGTCAGTGTACCTGAAAAATATTGAGAGGCTGCGGGCGTCCATCGTTTAAATCTCGCGGTCTCCTCCTGGTCCCTTCCGTGATAGGCGGAACTGTGTCTGCTGAGAATCGCCTATCACAAACGTTCTCTCATCCTCACCCATCCCAGCAGACACTGTGTTCAGTGTTCCGCCAATCACGGATGCCTTTTTATCCTCGGACAAGAGGACGCCCGTGATTGGCGGAACACTGAACACAGTGTCTGCTGGGAAACTGAGGATGAGAGAACGTTCGTGATAGGCGGAACTGTGTCTGCTTAGAAACGCCTATCACATAAGGGACCAGGAAGAGACAGCGAGTTTTAAACAATGAATGGACGCCCGCAGCCTCTCAATTTCAGGTACACTTTACATTTTAGGGGCACAGTGAGGATGGGCACAGTGAGGATGGGCACAGTAAGGATGGGCACAGTGTGGATGGGCACAGTAAGGATGGGCACAGTAAGGTGGCAATGGGCAGAATGAGTTAGGGCACAGTGACAACTGGCTTAGTGAGGTTGCAATGGGCACAGTGAGGCGTGCAAATGGGCATTGTTGACCCTCTTCCACTTACAGTAGCTGCTGCATTCTCACCCTCGGCTTATATTTGAGTCAGTAAGTTTTCCCAGTTTTTTGTGGTAACATTAGGTACCTCGGCTTATACTCGGGTCGGCTTATACCCGAGTATATACAGTATTTTTGTTGGACACTCAGGTATCCTATGTACACAGAGGATGGTATATTGTTACTTTTAAAAAAATTGTTACCTCAGTTACACTGCTTTGTCAATTTTGAAATGTGCCCCAGAGTGAAATAGTGGCATTAAGCTGTAATGTACCGTATATACTCGAGTATAAGCCGAGATTTTCAGCCCTTTTTTTGGGCTGAAAGTCCCCCCCCCCCCTCGGCTTATACTCGAGTCAGCAAAAAAAAATTTACATTGAAAATCGTACCTGTAAAGACGTTGCGGCTGCGGCGTCCATCGTTCGAATTCCGCGGCCTCTTCCTGTTCCTTCAGTGATAGGCGATTCTCATCAGACACTCTCCGCCTATCACGATCATTCTCTCATCCTCAGTTTCCCAGCAGACGTCTGTGATTGGCCGAACACCCAACACAGTGTCTGCTGGGAAACTGAGGATGAGAGAATGATCGTGATAGGCGATTCTCATCAGACACTCTCCGCCTATCACGGAAGGAACAGGAAGAGACCGCGGAATTCGAACGATGGACGCCGCAGCCGCAACTTCTTTACAGGTACGATTTACAATGTAAAATAGTGAGCTAGGGAACAGTGAGGATAGGAGAACAGTGAGGATAGGAGAACAGTGAGGATAGGAGAACAGTGAGGATAGGAGAACAGTGAGGATAGGAGAACAGTGAGGATAGGAACAGTAAGGATGACCCTCGGCTTATACTCAAGTCAGTAAGTTTTCCCAGTTTTTTGAGGCAACATTAGGTACCTCGGCTTATACTCAAGTCGGCTTTTACTCGAGTATATACGGTACTGCTTTTCAATAAAACTTTTTAAAACTTAAAAAAAAAACTTAAAAAAAAAAATCTTCATTGTGCTATTCAAAATAAAACATTCAAAATTCTGAACCAATTTATATATTTTGTGGCCACACAAGTTACCAAATCATTTAACTGGCCCTCGCTGTTCAAAAGGTTGAGCACCCCTGGCTTATGCATTTCTAGCAGCCACCAGTCAGACCATATATTGTTTGTTACTAGGCACATCTAGGGGTTTGCTTCCAAATTTATGTCTTGCAAAACCGAATCCCTCTTTCCTCCTGAATTGCCTCTCCTATTGGTCTAAGGCATAGACCTATATACGGTAAATAATCCATCAGGAATGCAGGGGAAATCTTCCAATGGGGACTGTCAGGGTCCAGGTCTGAACCTGCGACCACTGTGGTATCTGGCTGTAGCTCTTCTCGCTGTGCCATCTGAAATGCTGGACAGCTCCCTCTCTGATCTCTAAGGACAATTTTGCTTTGTCTCTTGTTTCTGGGGAACCTTGAACTCTTTGCTTCCCCATGATTTTCCTAATTTATTGCCGCGTACACACGATCGGAATTTCCGTCGGAAAAACCTTGGATGGTTTTTCCGACGGAATTCCGCTCAAGCTTGGCAAGCATATGTAGCACACAAACCCCTTTTTTTCTGCCGTCCTCCATTCGCAGTTGGGCAGACCTGCTACTTGCCCGGTATCCCCCTTTGGTTAGAGGGGCGAGCGGTGTTATTGTTTGGGTCTTGCAGCAATTACCTCTCTCAAGTGGATCCCTTCTCTCTGTTGTCTAGATAGAAGTTCCTCAGAATAAGGCCAATGTCCACACAGGAGTAAAACCTAAGCAGCAAGGTTTTATTCTTTATCTTTGCAATAAACTTGGATAGGGAGTAGGAAAACGAGAGAAGTAGGGGAAGAGGTTCAGGCACGCAACACTTAAGATACAGTGTAACTCTTTTGTCGCCACTCAAGCCTGAGTGGGTATTGCTCACCCGCATAGTCCCTTTGTGAGCGGTCCTAGCAGCCAGGATGGAGCACGGATAAATAGTTAAACTTTAAAGGGTGTGATCCGGAAATCCTCTGCCACAGGATTGTCAATAGTTCCGAATCTCCCAGCCAAGCAATAAAGAGAGAAACCTTTGCACCAGATTGGCGTATTGCAGGGCTTGTAATAAAGATAAGTATCGTCGCTAATCTCCTCTGGGACTGATCCTTCCCTGGTCTCCTTTCCTAAAGGTGGGCTCCCTACAGGTGGGCAGCCTGGGATCCCTCTCTGAGGTGTAGGCCCCAGCCAGCAGAGCTGGGCCTATCAAGCAACAATGCAGCCTCGGGCTGAAGGTGCCCGAGGCCCAAACACACACGCGAACCTTGTGCCATACGGGCCACAAGACGTACACACAGGACCAAGGGTCCCCTGGAACGAATGAATCCCAATGGCATCTGCCCCTTATGTACCCTCTCCCAGCATGCACAGCGGGTTGACCACGCTCACTGCACGGCTGCCAAGAGAGGACACCCAAGGTGTTGGAGCACTACTCATTTCAACCGTGTTGTGATACCCCCCTTTGGTTCAACCTGAGCCAGTGGTGACAGTGCCACCTACAGGCACCAGGGAACACTACTACCAGACAGTATCACACCCAGAGCAGAAGCAATTTAGAACAATCGATTGGTCTGAGCCCAACTAAATTTACACATAGCGCCCTCAAATATTGGGGGGGCGCTACACATACACACGGTCACACAAAAGTTCTCTGAAATTTTTCGACCGTCAAGAACACGATGACATACAACACTACGACGAGACAAGAAAATTAAGTTCAATGCTTCCGAGCATGCGTCAAATTGTTTCCGTCGGAATTGCTACAGACGATGGGAATTTCCGATAGGAATTTTTTCCGTTGGAAAAATAGAGAACCTGCTCTCAATCTTTTCTTGGCGAAAATTCCGACAGCAAAAGTCCGATGGCGCATACACGCGGTCTGAATTTCCGACAAAAAGCTCACATCACACTTTTTTTGTCGGAATTTCCGATCGTGTGTACGCGGCATTAGCCATGTCTTTGCACTTCTGGTTTGCCAGATTACCGTGCTCTCTCCAGCTGATATCTTGCTCCTTGGCATACCTGCAGCTGTCCTTATCTCCACTACCATTCGTTATCAAACTTTTGCTTGTTCCTCATTTTCAAGTCTGCTTGATCCCCAACTTGCAACCACTTGTTATCGATATGTAGATTGTTTACTAACTATGTTTCTGCTTGATTCCTACCTGCTATACCTGCTACTGGACCCTGGCTTGCTCATCTCTTGGTGGGGTGATCCTAAAGATCATGATATTAACATGCAGCAAAACCCATCTCAACCCTCAGGAGCTCTGGTGAATACCAGTAAGTGCTTAGACCCCACACCTTGGGTAAGCCAATGTAATTTGCCAAAGTGACCTGCTTGTATACTTTTCCAGCTTATTGGTAGGAGCCTCTCTACTGCTATAGCTAGTACTGATCTCCAAGCCTGACCCCTGACCGTGACATCTCTAGTCAATATTGTGCTGCTTACTGTTCTCCTTGCTGGAGAGGAAGCTGTACCTGAGGACCTGCAGTAGAAGGATCTCCCTGCTTCTGTTTCATTCATTCTGTGTATCTGTTCTCCCTCCACCTCTCTTGCTGTTTCTTCATAATTTTCCCCACCAGTCATAAGAGAGGCATCTCTGAGATGAGGAAGCAAAGCCCTGCTTCTTACAAGTTGACCGTCTCCATACAGACACACAATGCAGAACAAGGCATGGTAAGTCAGCAATAGAAAAAAGAGCTGCAGTGATGACACAAGCAATACTGGTGACTAGTATTTTACTCTCTGCTTGCCTTTTTTGGGCACATCTTACATTGTTTAGTTCTTCATTAAGCCTACTTCAATTTCTGAGATATTTGTTGTGCAGTTTTTATTTTTTTACATTTAAAGAACTCTCTTTCCAACTTTTCATTATTGTTCACTGTGTCCTTCTGGGCCCGTCCATTTTCTGAGTTTCTTTTGGTTACATCTTCACTACCACTCGTTACTGACCTTTGCCTTGTTCCTCGACTATGCTTCTGCTTGATCCCAACGTGCAACCACTTGTTATCGACCTTTGGCTTGTTTAATGACTACACGTCTGCTTGATCCCTACCTGCTATATCTGCTACTGGACCCCGGCTTGCTTAACTCCTGGTGGGGTGATCCTGAGCACCGCCACCTGGTACCAACACGCAGCAAAACCCATCTCCACCATCAGGAGCTCTGGTGAATAAAGGTTATTGCTTAGACCCCACACCTTGGGTAAGCCTGCGTCATCCGCCAGGGTGAATGTCAGGAAGGGCACGCCAGCAATCAAGATGGCGATAGCGGCGCATTGGCGCGCGCTGGTGCACGCATGCATGGTAGCGGCGCACGGGCGCGCTCGGGCATGTGCAGAAGCGCGCGGTGACGTCTCTTGACGCCAAACGGGGCTATTTGAAAGGACTGATGCCTGGGCTCCTTGCTGTTCGGTCTACAGCATTACCTGAGACTAGGGATGAGCTCGGTGTTCGAGTCGAACATACGTTCGACTCGAACATCGGCTGTTCGATCGTTCGACGAAGATCGAACGATTTGGGCCGTTCGCGCCTAATTCGAGTGACGCGAACGGCCCACAATGCACTACGCCATCGCAGTGTCATCCAGGCGCTGTGATTGGCCAAGCATGCACTGTGACCCCGCATGCTTGGCCAATCACAGCGCCGGCAGCGAGGAGAGCAATGATTGGCCACAGGCAGGATGCCTGTGGCCAATTATTGCTGAGGGTGTTTAGTACACGCCCCACACTATAAAAGGCCGCCAGCACGGCGGCCTAGTGTAGTGTGTTCCGGAGCAGGGAAAGAGAAGCATAGGCAGGGACAGTGACATTTATTTTTTCTTGCTTAACCTGGATTCCTTTAGTTTAGGGAAAGAGAAGGATAGGTAGGGAGAGTGTCAGTGTGTTTTACTGTGCGAATCCTTGTTTCTAGGGACAGGGAAGGACAGTGAGGGAAATTCTCCTTGTGCTATAGTGTGCTTTAAAAAAACATTTTTTCTAGGGACAGAAAACTATAGGTAGGGAGAGTGTCAGTGTGTTTTACTGTGCGAATCCTTGTTTCTAGGGACAGGGAAGGACAGTGAGGGAAATTCTCCTTGTGCTATAGTGTGCTTTAAAAAAACATTTTTTCTAGGGACAGAAAACTATAGGTAGGGAGAGTGTCAGTGTGTATTACTGTGCGAATCCTTGTTTCTAGGGACAGGGAAGGACAGTGAGGGAATTCTCCTTGTGCTATAGTGTGCTTTAAAAAAAACATTTTTTCTAGGGACAGAAAACTATAGGTAGGGAGAGTGTCAGTTTCTTTCACTGTGATAATCCTTGTTTCTAGGGACAGGGAAGGACACAGTGAGGGAATTCTCCTTGTGCTATAGTGTGCTTTAAAAAAACATTTTTTCTAGGGACAGAAAACTATAGGTAGGGAGAGTGTCAGTGTGTTTTACTGTGCGAATCCTTGTTTCTAGGGACAGGGAAGGACAGTGAGCGAATTCTCCTTGTGCTATAGTGTGCTTTAAAAAAACATTTTTTCTAGGGACAGAAAACTATAGGTAGGGAGAGTGTCAGTGTGTTTTACTGTGCGAATCCTTGTTTCTAGGGACAGGGAAGGACAGTGAGGGAAATTCTCCTTGTGCTATAGTGTGCTTTAAAAAAACATTTTTTCTAGGGACAGAAAACTATAGGTAGGGAGAGTGTCAGTGTGTTTTACTGTGCGAATCCTTGTTTCTAGGGACAGGGAAGGACAGTGAGGGAAATTCTCCTTGTGCTATAGTGTGCTTTAAAAAAACATTTTTTCTAGGGACAGAAAACTATAGGTAGGGAGAGTGTCAGTGTGTTTTACTGTGCGAATCCTTGTTTCTAGGGACAGGGAAGGACAGTGAGGGAAATTCTCCTTGTGCTATAGTGTGCTTTAAAAAAACATTTTTTCTAGGGACAGAAAACTATAGGTAGGGAGAGTGTCAGTGTGTTTTACTGTGCGAATCCTTGTTTCTAGGGACAGGGAAGGACAGTGAGGGAAATTCTCCTTGTGCTATAGTGTGCTTTAAAAAAACATTTTTTCTAGGGACAGAAAACTATAGGTAGGGAGAGTGTCAGTGTGTTTTACTGTGCGAATCCTTGTTTCTAGGGACAGGGAAGGACAGTGAGGGAAATTCTCCTTGTGCTATAGTGTGCTTTAAAAAAACATTTTTTCTAGGGACAGAAAACTATAGGTAGGAAGAGTGTCAGTTTCTTTCACTGTGATAATCCTTGTTTCTAGGGACAGGGAAGGACAGTGAGGGAAATTCTCCTTGTGCTATAGTGTGCTTTAAAAAAACATTTTTTCTAGGGACAGAAAACTATAGATAGGGAGAGTGTCAGTGTGTTTTACTGTGCAAATCCTTGTTTCTAGGGACAGGGAAGGACAGTGAGGGAAATTCTCCTTGTGCTATAGTGTGCTTTAAAAAAACATTTTTTCTAGGGACAGAAAACTATAGGTAGGGAGAGTGTCAGTGTGTTTTACTGTGCGAATCCTTGTTTCTAGGGACAGGGAAGGACAGTGAGGGAAATTCTCCTTGTGCTATAGTGTGCTTTAAAAAAACATTTTTTCTAGGGACAGAAAACTATAGGTAGGAAGAGTGTCAGTTTCTTTCACTGTGATAATCCTTGTTTCTAGGGACAGGGAAGGACAGTGAGGGAAATTCTCCTTGTGCTATAGTGTGCTTTAAAAAAACATTTTTTCTAGGGACAGAAAACTATAGGTAGGGAGAGTGTCAGTGTGTTTTACTGTGCCAATCCTTGTTTCTAGGGACAGGGAAGGACAGTGAGGGAAATTCTCCTTGTGCTATAGTGTGCTTTAAAAAAACATTTTTTCTAGGGACAGAAAACTATAGGTAGGGAGAGTGTCAGTGTGTTTTACTGTGCGAATCCTTGTTTCTAGGGACAGGGAAGGACAGTGAGGGAAATTCTCGTTGTGCTATAGTGTGCTTTAAAAAAACATTTTTTCTAGGGACAGAAAACTATAGGTAGGAAGAGTGTCAGTTTCTTTCACTGTGATAATCCTTGTTTCTAGGGACAGGGAAGGACAGTGAGGGAAATTCTCCTTGTGCTATAGTGTGCTTTAAAAAAACATTTTTTCTAGGGACAGAAAACTATAGGTAGGGAGAGTGTCAGTGTGTTTTACTGTGCGAATCCTTGTTTCTAGGGACAGGGAAGGACAGTGAGGGAAATTCTCCTTGTGCTATAGTGTGCTTTAAAAAAACATTTTTTCTAGGGACAGAAAACTATAGGTAGGAAGAGTGTCAGTTTCTTTCACTGTGATAATCCTTGTTTCTAGGGACAGGGAAGGACAGTGAGGGAAATTCTCCTTGTGCTATAGTGTGCTTTAAAAAAACATTTTTTTCTAGGGACAGAAAACTATAGGTAGGGAGAGTGTCAGTGTGTTTTACTGTGCGAATCCTTGTTTCTAGGGACAGGGAAGGACAGTGAGGGAAATTCTCCTTGTGCTATAGTGTGCTTTAAAAAAACATTTTTTCTAGGGACAGAAAACTATAGGTAGGGAGAGTGTCAGTGTGTTTTACTGTGCGAATCCTTGTTTCTAGGGACAGGGAAGGACAGTGAGGGAAATTCTCCTTGTGCTATAGTGTGCTTTAAAAAAACATTTTTTCTAGGGACAGAAAACTATAGGTAGGGAGAGTGTCAGTGTGTTTTACTGTGTGAATCCTTGTTTCTAGGGACAGGGAAGGACAGTGAGGGAAATTCTCCTTGTGCTATAGTGTGCTTTAAAAAAACATTTTTTCTAGGGACAGAAAACTATAGGTAGGAAGAGTGTCAGTTTCTTTCACTGTGATAATCCTTGTTTCTAGGGACAGGGAAGGACAGTGAGGGAAATTCTCCTTGTGCTATAGTGTGCTTTAAAAAAACATTTTTTCTAGGGACAGAAAACTATAGGTAGGAAGAGTGTCAGTTTCTTTCACTGTGATAATCCTTGTTTCTAGGGACAGGGAAGGACAGTGAGGGAAATTCTCCTTGTGCTATAGTGTGCTTTAAAAAAACATTTTTTCTAGGGACAGAAAACTATAGGTAGGAAGAGTGTCAGTTTCTTTCACTGTGATAATCCTTGTTTCTAGGGACAGGGAAGGACAGTGAGGGAAATTCTCCTTGTGCTATAGTGTGCTTTAAAAAAACATTTTTTCTAGGGACAGAAAACTATAGGTAGGAAGAGTGTCAGTTTCTTTCACTGTGATAATCCTTGTTTCTAGGGACAGGGAAGGACAGTGAGGGAAATTCTCCTTGTGCTATAGTGTGCTTTAAAAAAACATTTTTTCTAGGGACAGAAAACTATAGGTAGGGAGAGTGTCAGTGTCTTTTACTGTGCGAATCCTTGTTTCTAGGGACAGGGAAGGACAGTGAGGGAAATTCTCCTTGTGCTATAGTGTGCTTTAAAAAAACATTTTTTCTAGGGAAAGAAAACTATAGGTAGGAAGAGTGTCAGTTTCTTTCACTGTGATAATCCTTGTTTCTAGGGACAGGGAAGGACAGTGAGGGAAATTCTCCTTGTGCTATAGTGTGCTTTAAAAAAACATTTTTTCTAGGGACAGAAAACTATAGGTAGGGAGAGTGTCAGTGTGTTTTACTGTGCGAATCCTTGTTTCTAGGGACAGGGAAGGACAGTGAGGGAAATTCTCCTTGTGCTATAGTGTGCTTTAAAAAAACATTTTTTCTAGGGACAGAAAACTATAGGTAGGGAGAGTGTCAGTGTGTTTTACTGTGCGAATCCTTGTTTCTAGGGACAGGGAAGGACAGTGAGGGAAATTCTCCTTGTGCTATAGTGTGCTTTAAAAAAACATTTTTTCTAGGGACAGAAAACTATAGGTAGGGAGAGTGTCAGTGTGTTTTACTGTGCGAATCCTTGTTTCTAGGGACAGGGAAGGACAGTGAGGGAAATTCTCCTTGTGCTATAGTGTGCTTTAAAAAAACATTTTTTCTAGGGACAGAAAACTATAGGTAGGGAGAGTGTCAGTGTGTTTTACTGTGCGAATCCTTGTTTCTAGGGACAGGGAAGGACAGTGAGGGAAATTCTTCTTGTGCTATAGTGTGCTTTAAAAAAACATTTTTTTCTAGGGACAGAAAACTATAGGTAGGAAGAGTGTCAGTTTCTTTCACTGTGATAATCCTTGTTTCTAGGGACAGGGAAGGACAGTGAGGGAAATTCTCCTTGTGCTATAGTGTGCTTTAAAAAAACATTTTTTCTAGGGACAGAAAACTATAGGTAGGGAGAGTGTCAGTGTGTTTTACTGTGCGAATCCTTGTTTCTAGGGACAGGGAAGGACAGTGAGGGAAATTCTCCTTGTGCTATAGTGTGCTTTAAAAAAACATTTTTTCTAGGGACAGAAAACTATAGGTAGGAAGAGTGTCAGTTTCTTTCACTGTGATAATCCTTGTTTCTAGGGACAGGGAAGGACAGTGAGGGAAATTCTCCTTGTGCTATAGTGTGCTTTAAAAAAACATTTTTTCTAGGGACAGAAAACTATAGGTAGGAAGAGTGTCAGTTTCTTTCACTGTGATAATCCTTGTTTCTAGGGACAGGGAAGGACAGTGAGGGAAATTCTCCTTGTGCTATAGTGTGCTTTAAAAAAACATTTTTTCTAGGGACAGAAAACTATAGGTAGGAAGAGTGTCAGTTTCTTTCACTGTGATAATCCTTGTTTCTAGGGACAGGGAAGGACAGTGAGGGAAATTCTCCTTGTGCTATAGTGTGCTTTAAAAAAACATTTTTTCTAGGGACAGAAAACTATAGGTAGGAAGAGTGTCAGTTTCTTTCACTGTGATAATCCTTGTTTCTAGGGACAGGGAAGGACAGTGAGGGAAATTCTCCTTGTGCTATAGTGTGCTTTAAAAAAACATTTTTTCTAGGGACAGAAAACTATAGGTAGGGAGAGTGTCAGTGTCTTTTACTGTGCGAATCCTTGTTTCTAGGGACAGGGAAGGACAGTGAGGGAAATTCTCCTTGTGCTATAGTGTGCTTTAAAAAAACATTTTTTCTAGGGAAAGAAAACTATAGGTAGGAAGAGTGTCAGTTTCTTTCACTGTGATAATCCTTGTTTCTAGGGACAGGGAAGGACAGTGAGGGAAATTCTCCTTGTGCTATAGTGTGCTTTAAAAAAACATTTTTTCTAGGGACAGAAAACTATAGGTAGGGAGAGTGTCAGTGTGTTTTACTGTGCGAATCCTTGTTTCTAGGGACAGGGAAGGACAGTGAGGGAAATTCTCCTTGTGCTATAGTGTGCTTTAAAAAAACATTTTTTCTAGGGACAGAAAACTATAGGTAGGGAGAGTGTCAGTGTGTTTTACTGTGCGAATCCTTGTTTCTAGGGACAGGGAAGGACAGTGAGGGAAATTCTCCTTGTGCTATAGTGTGCTTTAAAAAAACATTTTTTCTAGGGACAGAAAACTATAGGTAGGGAGAGTGTCAGTGTGTTTTACTGTGCGAATCCTTGTTTCTAGGGACAGGGAAGGACAGTGAGGGAAATTCTCCTTGTGCTATAGTGTGCTTTAAAAAAACATTTTTTCTAGGGACAGAAAACTATAGGTAGGGAGAGTGTCAGTGTGTTTTACTGTGCGAATCCTTGTTTCTAGGGACAGGGAAGGACAGTGAGGGAAATTCTTCTTGTGCTATAGTGTGCTTTAAAAAAACATTTTTTTCTAGGGACAGAAAACTATAGGTAGGAAGAGTGTCAGTTTCTTTCACTGTGATAATCCTTGTTTCTAGGGACAGGGAAGGACAGTGAGGGAAATTCTCCTTGTGCTATAGTGTGCTTTAAAAAAACATTTTTTCTAGGGACAGAAAACTATAGGTAGGGAGAGTGTCAGTGTGTTTTACTGTGCGAATCCTTGTTTCTAGGGACAGGGAAGGACAGTGAGGGAAATTCTCCTTGTGCTATAGTGTGCTTTAAAAAAACATTTTTTCTAGGGACAGAAAACTATAGGTAGTGTGAGGGGGTTAGCTCGGCAGCGGGTGTGTGTGACCCCCGGGATGGGCTCCCCACACAAAAACAGGCTCAGCAAACGGAGGTTGTGGTTTTCAAAATCAAAAAGGTGCCGTTTATTTTCTATTTACAGTGACAAAACACAGCAAAGCAAAAGAAACATAAACAAAATAAATCCTGGTCAACTTGACCTCCGACTAAACATACAGGTTTCCTAACTAACAACTGGGATCAGCCTAGTGCTGTCCTAGTCCCTAAGTCCCTGGTTTTAAATGTCCAAGCAAATAGCCACACAGGCTTTGTCTCACCGCACAGGGGTTCACTCTCCCTAGACAGTCCACACAGGTCTGGTTCCAGTCATGAGCAAACACCTAATGAATCTGGGAGTTCTTATAGAGGCCTAAATGAGCTGACAAGCTTCAGCTGGTCTCATCAACTCCCTGTCTGCACGACGCCCCACACTCTCCCTAGAGGTATGAGTCATCCATGAGCCCACTAGCCTCAGCTGGGCTTATACAACTCTCCACCTAGTTGTATAAGTCGGCGTAAAGCCTGAATCTGGGCTAAATATATCTACCCCCCTGGATGCAACCAGGTGACTTTACCTTCCTGCTGTCACATACCCCCCCTCTTGTTTTAACCTCGGGGTTGGAACACCAGCAATCAGGCATTCATGTACTCGAGACAAAGCATCCACATTCCCCATTTGAACGCCAGGGCGATGCTTTACTGTGAAGTTGAATTCCTGGAGGGCCAGGAACCACCTATTCACTCTTCTATTAGTTTCCTTGTTTTGAGCCATCCACTTTAACGGAGCATGATCCGTAACCATGTCAAAGTGCCTACCTAGCAGGTAGTACCGAAGGGAATCTAGAGCCCACTTCACCGCTAAACACTCCTTTTCAACGCTGGCGTAATTTACCTCATGGGACTTCAACTTCCTGCTGAGGTAAATGACTGGGTGCTCTTCCCCGTTCCAGACCTGGGACAATACTGCTCCTAACCCCACATCTGACGCATCACTTTGTACGACAAAGTCTTTAGAGAAGTCGGGTGAGTACAACACTGGCTGGCTACATAAGGCTTGTTTCAAGAATTGGAATGCTGCCTCAGCCTCGGGGGTCCATTTAATCATGACCGACCCTTTCCCCTTCGTCAGGTTGGTTAGGGGCACAGCCTTAGAAGCAAAGTGGGGAATGAATCGCCGATAATACCCAGCGATTCCCAGAAAGGCTCGTACCTGCTTCTTGCTGTTGGGACGTGGCCAACTCTGGATGGCCTCGATTTTGTTGAGTTGGGGTTTTATTACTCCCCTCCCAATGGTGTACCCAAGATATTTGGCCTCCTCCTGCCCAATGGTACACTTCTTGGGGTTAGCCCTAAACCCCGCTTCCCGAACAGAGTCCAGGACTGCTTGCACTTTTGGCAGATGTGAGGCCCAATCTGTGCTATGGACAATTACGTCATCCAGGTAAGCCGCAGCATACTTCCGATGGGGCCTCAGCATCTGGTCCATTTTCCGCTGGAATGTGGCCGGCGCATTCTGTAACCCGAACGGCATTCTTTTATATTGGAACGCCCCGTCTGGGGTTACAAATGCGGTTTTCTCTTTGGCCGACTTGGCCAGGGGGATTTGCCAATACCCTTTTGTGAGGTCAAGAGTCGTCATGTATCGGGCTGTTCCCAGCCGGTCGATCAACTCATCAATACGTGGCATGGGGTAGGTGTCAAATTTTGTAACTTTGTTCAACTGACGAAAATCGTTACAAAATCGCCAGCTCCCATCCGGTTTAGGCACCAACACAATGGGACTAGACCAATCACTTTGGGACTCCTCTATCACCCCTAAGTTCAGCATTTTCTGTACTTCCTCCCGTATTGCCTCCCGTCGGGCCTCTGGGATCCGATAGGGTTTTAACTTCACCCTTTCACCGGGTGGGGTAATGATGTCATGCTCTACCCCAGATGTTTGTCCCGGCAGCTCAGAGAATACCTCCTTGTTGCGAAGCACAAACTCCTTAACCTCCTGTTGTTGGGGTTGTGACAAGGTGGCTGCTATTCCAACCTCAGGAATCACGCAACCAGTTTGAGCTGGTGACCAAGTGTCTGCGACTAGGGACTCTCTATCCCTCCAGGCTTTCAACAGATTAACGTGATAGATCTGTTCGGGCTTTCGCCTTCCTGGTTGTCTGACCTTGTAATTCACTTCGCTCACTTTTTCCATTATCTCATAGGGGCCTTGCCATTTGGCAAGGAATTTACTTTCAACAGTAGGGACAAGTACCAGTATCCTATCCCCCGGGGAAAAGGTACGGGTCTTGGCTCCACGGTTGTACACTCTCTGCTGTGCTAACTGCGCTTGGGCCAAATGTTCCTTCACGATGGGCATTACCTGTGCAATTCGGTCTTGCATCAGGGCGACATGCTCAATCACACTCCTGTGGGGAGAACTCTCACTTTCCCAAGTTTCCTTGGCAATATCCAACAGCCCTCTTGGGTGTCTCCCATACAGTAACTCAAAGGGGGAGAATCCCGTAGAGGATTGGGGCACCTCCCTAATAGCAAACATCAGATAAGGAAGTAGACAGTCCCAATCCTTTCCATCTCTATCCACCACTTTCTTCAACATTTGTTTTAGGGTTTTGTTGAATCTTTCAACCAGCCCATCGGTTTGGGGGTGATACACAGATGTACGTAATTGCGTCACTTTGAACAATTTACACAGCTCCTTCATAACCCGGGACATAAAGGGTGTACCTTGGTCCGTAAGCAGTTCTTTACAAATACCCACCCGGCTAAACACAAGAGATAGCTCTTTGGCTATGGTTTTGGCCGAGGTATTTCGGAGAGGGATCACTTCTGGATAACGGGTGGCATAGTCCATTATAACTAATATGTACTGGTGCCCCCTAGCGGACTTGATTATAGGACCTACCAAATCCATGGCGATCCTCTCAAACGGGACCTCAATGATGGGTAGAGGGACCAGCGGGCTACGGAAATGTGGCATCGGGGCCAACCTCTGACACACAGGGCAGGAGGAACAATAATTTTCTATGTCCTTCATCACCCCCGGCCAATAGAATCTCTGTAATACCCTCTCTCGGGTTTTCTCTGTCCCCAGATGACCTCCAAGAATGTGCCCATGGGCCAACTCCAACACCAACTTCCTGTAAGGTTTGGGCACCACAAGCTGCTCAACGGTTTCTTCTGCCCTTTTTGCCACCCGATACAGTAGGTCCTTCTCTACGCTGAAGTATGGGTAAGTGCAGGTATTATCTGGGTTCACTAACTCGCCATCTATTTTCACTACGTTTTCCCGTGCCTTTATTAGGGCGGGGTCTCTCAACTGTTCTGTGGCAAAGTTTTCCCTGTGAACCTCAAGATCAGAAAACTCCACAGATGGTAGGTTTTCGTCTGAGGAGGTGGGCTCCTCTCCAGTTTCTTGAGTCTCCCCTGCCAATACTGATAAGGGAAATTCCGGAGAGTCCTCACCACTCTCAGGGGAGTTCTGGCTATCACATTCCTGGTACATAGGGGCACCAGTGGGGGGCTCAGGATCATCCCACAGTTCCCAGAACTTCGGAAAATCCCTTCCCACAATGGCGTCATGCGGTAACTGAGATACTAAGCCCACTGGATGAGAGAGGGTACCTTTGGGGGTCTCGAAACACACTGTAGTCACTGGATACTCTCGGGTGTCCCCATGCACACAAATAACAGCTACCTTGCTATTCCCAGAGACCTCTGTTTTAACTAACTCAGCCTTTATCAGGGTCACAAGGCTACCTGAATCCAGCAATACCACAACATTTCTACCATTAACACACATTTTGCATAAATGTTTCTCAGTTCCTCGAATGGCAGTGCATGCGACTGTCGCACACAGCGACTGACGTCTGCCCGTCAGAAAGTCACACTGCATGGGTTCCTCCACAACCGGGCAATTGGCTGCAATATGTCCCGCTTGCCGGCAGCGGTAGCAAACGATCCTTCTTGCCGTCTCTTGAGCCGCTGATTTCCCAGGCTGTTCTCGCCAAACTTGGGGTAGAGCTCCCACCCTCTCACTCTCTCCACCCTCACCCCTTGGAATCCTCTTATCCGCCCCTGGGGATGGTCTGGTCTTAGGGTGGAAAGTCCGAGTGTCTCTGGAAGAGGCCGTCAGGTTCTCTGTAGCCAAGTATTTCTCCACACGATCCACAAGACCATCGGCCGTCTCTGGGTCTCCATGGCTTACCCACTTTTGGATGGCAGTAGGAAGAGCTCTCAAAAATCGATCCATTACAACACGTTCCACAATCTTTGGTGCGGACAAAGTCTCTGGCTGTAGCCACTTTCTGCTCAGGTGAATGAGATCATACATTTGAGACCTGGGGGGTTTTCCAAGCTGGAAAGTCCAGTTATGCACACGCTGAGCCCGGACAGCCTGGGTGACACCCAGCCTTGCCAATATTTCAGCTTTTAGCATCACATAGTCTTTTGCTTGGTTAGGCTCTAGGTCATAGTAAGCTTTCTGCGATTCACCAGTTAACAGAGGAGCCACCAGTCCAGCCCACTGCTCCTCAGGTCACTTTTCTCTTTCAGCGGTCCTTTCAAATGTGGTCAAAAATACCTCTGGATCATCCTCTCCAGTCATTTTTGTCAATAAACGACTCACCCCAAAGGACGCGGTATTAGTGGGACGGCTTTCCTCACTGGTCTGCGGACGTTGCTGCATTACTGCTTCCATCTGTTGTTGTAGTCTCTGCTCTTGCTTCTGCAACAGGTCTATGAAGCGGGCCTCAGATTGCTGCTGGGCTTGTTGCTGAGCCTCCAGACTCTGTTGCAAAGTTGCGTTTGTCTGCTGCTGGGCTGCAAGGCTCTGTTGATGAGCTTGCTGCTGGGCTGCGAAGTTCTGTTGTTGAGCTGCAAGGCTCTGTTGATGAGCTTGCTGCTGGGCTGCGAAGCTCTGTTGATGAGCTGCAAGGCTCTTTTGTAAACCTGCATTTGTCTGCTGTTGATTGGCATTTGCTAGAGCCAGCTGCTTCAGTATCTCCTCCATGCTGGCTTAAAAAAAAAACTGCCACTGGTTCTCCACCAACTGCGAGGGGGTTAGCTCGGCAGCGTGTGTGTGTGACCCCCGGGATGGGCTCCCCACACAAAAACAGGCCCAGCAAACGGAGGTTGTGGTTTTCAAAATCAAAAAGGTGCGGTTTATTTTCTATTTACAGTGACAAAACACAGCAAAGCAAAAGAAACATAAACAAAATAAATCCTGGTCAACTTGACCTCCGACTAAACATACAGGTTTCCTAACTAACAACTGGGATCAGCCTAGTGCTGTCCTAGTCCCTAAGTCCCTGGTTTTAAATGTCCAAGCAAATAGCCACACAGGCTTTGTCTCACCGCACAGGGGTTCACTCTCCCTAGACAGTCCACACAGGTCTGGTTCCAGGCATGAGCAAACACCTAATGAATCTGGGAGTTCTTATAGAGGCCTAAATGAGCTGACAAGCTTCAGCTGGTCTCATCAACTCCCTGTCTGCACGACGCCCCACACTCTCCCTAGAGGTATGAGTCATCCATGAGCCCACTAGCCTCAGCTGGGCTTATACAACTCTCCACCTAGTTGTATAAGTCGGCGTAAAGCCTGAATCTGGGCGAAATATATCTACCCCCCTGGATGCAACCAGGTGACTTTACCTTCCTGCTGTCACAGTAGGAAGAGTGTCAGTTTCTTTCACTGTGATAATCCTTGTTTCTAGGGACAGGGAAGGACAGTGAGGGAAATTCTCCTTGTGCTATAGTGTGCTTTAAAAAAACATTTTTTCTAGGGACAGAAAACTATAGGTAGGGAGAGTGTCAGTGTGTTTTACTGTGTGAATCCTTGTTTCTAGGGACAGGGAAGGACAGTGAGGGAAATTCTCCTTGTGCTATAGTGTGCTTTAAAAAAACATTTTTTCTAGGGACAGAAAACTATAGGTAGGAAGAGTGTCAGTTTCTTTCACTGTGATAATCCTTGTTTCTAGGGACAGGGAAGGACAGTGAGGGAAATTCTCCTTGTGCTATAGTGTGCTTTAAAAAAACATTTTTTCTAGGGACAGAAAACTATAGGTAGGAAGAGTGTCAGTTTCTTTCACTGTGATAATCCTTGTTTCTAGGGACAGGGAAGGACAGTGAGGGAAATTCTCCTTGTGCTATAGTGTGCTTTAAAAAAACATTTTTTCTAGGGACAGAAAACTATAGGTAGGAAGAGTGTCAGTTTCTTTCACTGTGATAATCCTTGTTTCTAGGGACAGGGAAGGACAGTGAGGGAAATTCTCCTTGTGCTATAGTGTGCTAAAGCATTCCTCATCAACCATCTTTGAAATCCTTGTTTTTTGGACAGTCAGGGAAATTGTCGTTGTGCTATTCTGTGCAAAAGCAATCATCCTCAACCATATTTAGAAATCCTTAAGTAAAGGGACAGAGAAGGACACCTGAAGGTAGCCCTTATTGCTTTTTTCCCATCTCCCTGCAGGCCATCTATTAGAATGTCTGGAAGGCAAACAAGGAGAGGCAGACAGTCAGGAGGCAATAAAAGAGGGCAAGCAGGCTCTGTGTCTGGGGACAACAGTGCTGGTCGTGGACGCGGTGCATTGTCATCAGCACATGGCCATGGGACACGCTTGTCCTTCTTTTCGGCAGCTGGACATGTTGAGCCACATCATGCCGAAGACTTGGTAGAGTGGATGACCAAGCCCTCCTCCTCCTCCTCATCCTCTCTCACCCAGGCTCAGGGTACTGGCAAAGCAGCTGCCAAAGCGTCCTCTTCCCTGGTATCAATGTCAGACTCATCATCAGTCACTCCTTCCCTAGACCCACCATGTCCTCCTCCTGAGGAGTCCCCCGAACTGTTTGAGCACAGTGTTGGGTACATGCTCCAGGAGGATGCCCAGCGTTTCGAAGGGTCTGATGATGAAACCCAGCTACAGGAAGGCAGTAGCGTGAGAGCAGACAGAGGGGATGCTCAAGAAGGACACCAATCTGGCAGTCATGTTCCAGCAGCTGCAGCATACTGCCAGATTGGCTCCAGTGATGAGGAGGGAGGGGATGATGAGGTCACTGACTCCACGTGGGTGCCTAATAGGAGAGAGGAGGAGGAGGAGGATGAGGAGGAGGCACATCTCCAACGAGGCAGGATGCCCTTTGGTGGCCAGCGTAAGGGCAGTACACCGACGGAATCACACCGCAGAGCTCCGCCTGTGCAGGGCGCTGCCTCTGCCCGTCATTCAAAAAGTTCTTTGGTGTGGGCCTTTTTTGAGGCTAGTGCATCAGATCGCACAGCTGCTGTTTGCAACATATGTCTCAAGCGTATTTCGCGTGGCCAAAACATCAGCCGCTTGGGTACCACATGCTTGACCAGACATATGTTGACCTGCCATGCAGCTCGTTGGCAAGCCTACCTCAAAGACCCACACCAAAGAACAAAGCGGACCTCTCCTTGCACCGCATCAGCTGGGATCTCCAACCCCACTATAACTTCAGTCCTCTCTGAAACATGCACTGAGAGGAATGAAGGTGTAGAATTAGGTGTGTCACAGCCAAGTACTTGCGGCCACTCTGCTAGCAGTACACCGACGTCCGATTCTAGCAGGCAAATTTCCCTGCCCCAGCTGCTGGACCGTCGAAAGAAGTTCACTCCCAGCCATCCACATGCCCAGCGGTTGAATGCTAGCTTGGCTAAATTGCTAGCGCTTCAACTGCTGCCTTTTCAGTTGGTAGACTCGGCCCCCTTCCGTGAGTTTGTGCAATGTGCGGTTCCTCAGTGGCAGGTTCCCAAACGCCACTTTTTCTCACGGAAGGCTATTCCGGCTCTCTACCGGCATGTGGAAGGCAATGTCTTGGCCTCGCTGGACAGGGCGGTCAGCGGTAAGGTGCATATTACCGCTGACTCATGGTCCAGCAGGCATGGACAGGGACGTTACCTTTCTTTCACGGCCCATTGGGTCACTCTTTTGGCAGCTGGGAAGGATGCAGGACAAGGTGCAGTAGTGTTGGAGGTTGTTCCACCGCCACACCTCCAAAATGCTACTACTGGTTGTGACACACCTCTCTCCTCCACCCCCTCCTCTTGTTCTTCCTCCATGGCCTCTTCCTGTGGTTTGTCCTCTGAACCAGCGGTGCTCCGTAGCCGTTCAAGGGGCTACGCAAGTACGCAGGCAAAAAGATGCCATGCCGTGCTTGCGCTGGTGTGTTTGGGGGACAGAAGCCACACTGGGGCAGAGGTCCCGTCTGCTCTGCAGGGCCAGGCCGAGAGGTGGTTGACGCCACGCCAGCTTAAGCCAGGAATGGTGGTTTGCGACAATGGCACCAACCTCCTCTCCGCCCTCCGACAGGGACAACTGACCCATGTGCCCTGTGTGGCTCACGTCCTTAACCTGATGGTGCAGCGGTTCTTGGGCAGGTACCCGGGCTTACAGGATGTCCTGAGGCAGGCCAGGAAAGTCTGTGTGCATTTCCGCAGATCTTATAATGCCAGTGCTCGCCTGGCTGAGCTGCAAAAGGAGTTGAACCTGCCCAAGAACCGCCTTATATGTGACATGCCCACCAGGTGGAACTCAACGTTGGCCATGCTGCAGCGGCTGCACACGCAGCAGAGGGCCATCAATGAGTACCTGTGCGACTACGGCACCAGGACAGGGTCAGGGGAGCTTGGTTTTTTTTCTCCACGCCAGTGGGGCATGATCAGGGATGCATGCACTGTCCTGGCACCATTTGAGGAGGCCACGAGGATGGTGAGCAGTGACAGTGCATGCATCAGTGACACTGTACCTCTTGTCCACCTGTTGGAGCACACGCTGCGTGGAATAATGGACAGGGCACTTGAGGCAGAACAGAGGCAGGAAGAGGAGGACTTCCTTGCCTCTCAAGGCCCCCTTTACCCAGACAGTGTTCCTTCTGTCCCACCCATCGCACAGGAAGAGGAGGAGGAGGAGGAGGAGGAGGATTGTGTCAGCATGGAGGTGGAGGCTGGCACTCAGCATCATCAGCAGCAGTCTTTTAGGGATGATTTACAGTCCCAAGAAACCAGTGGACTTGTACGTGGCTGGGAGGAGGTGGCTGCGGATCATGTCATCCTTAGTGACCCAGAGGACTCCGGAGCGAATGCCTCAGCAAACCTACGCTGCATGGCCTCCCTGATCCTGCAAAGTCTGCGGAAGGATCCTCGTATTCTTCGGATCAAGGAGAGGGACCATTACTGGCTGGCCACTCTCCTTGATCCACGGTACAAGGGTAAGGTTGCGGACCTTATGTTACCGTCGCAGAGGGAGCAGAGGATGAGACAACTCCGGGAGGCCTTGCAGAAAGGTCTGTGCAACGCGTTCCCAGAGACTGGGAGGTTACAAACTCCTGGTCCTGGACAACGAGTTGCTGAGGCTTCGGCCAGTCAAAGAAGGAGCGGTGGGGAAGGTGGCCGTCTGACCGATGCGTTCAGACAATTCTTTAGTCCGCAGCCCCAAAGTATGATCGGTTCCAGCAACCATCGCCAGCGTCTGATAAACATGGTGCAGGAATATCTAGGGGCAAGGTCAGACTTGGACACCTTCCCCACCGAAAATCCTCTGGCTTACTGGGTCTTGAGGATGGATCACTGGGCAGAGCTTGCACAGTATGCAATTGAGCTACTGGCCTGTCCTGCATCCAGCGTTCTTTCGGAACGCACATTCAGTGCTGCTGGAGGATTTGTCACGGATCACAGGGTGCGCCTGTCCACCGAGTCGGTTGATCGACTGACTTTCATCAAGATGAACCAGTCTTGGATCACCACCAGCTACCACACACCTGATGCTGATATAACAGACTAATTGATTTTAACATGTCACATCCCTTCAAGACTGATGCTGATGCTGAGTGCCTGTGCTGTTATGTTGACTGGCTATCCTCCTCCTCCGAGTCCTCAATGATACGATTGATGATGATAGCTTGGAAGATCATTTTTGTTTATGGGTGCCGCCACCAGTGGCTAAGGCCCAATTTTTCAGCCCCTGTTTTACAGGGGCGTGTAATTACAATTTTTTTTAGCAATAATTTGCCATAGGGCTCATTGCTGTGCTCCAAGTACAGTATCTGTGAGGGGTTGGAGTGTTGTGGCACCAGTGCCTAAGGCCCAATTTTTCAGCCCCTGTTTAACAGGGGCGTGTCATTACAATTTTTGAAGCAATACTTTGCAACAGGGCTCATTGCTGTGCTCCAAGTACAGTATCTGTGAGGGGTTGTAGTGTTGTGCCACCAGTGCCTAAGGCCCAATTTTTCAGCCCCTGTTCAACAGGGGCATGTAATTACAATTCTTGATCTAATAATTCACAGCAGGGCCCATTGCTGCACCCACCAAGAGTAACTCTGAGGGCTTACAGTGTTGTGGCAACGCCACCACCACCACCACCACGACGAAAGGCCCAATTTTTCAGCCCCTGTTCAAAAGGGGCATGTAATTACAATTCTTGATCTAATAATTCACAGCAGGGCCCATTCCTGCACCCACCAAGAGTAACTCTGAGGGCTTACAGTGTTGTGGCAACCCCACCACCACCACCACCACGAAAGGCCCAATTTTTCAGCCCCTGTTCAACAGGGGCATGCAATTACAATTCTTGATCTAATAATTCACAGCAGGGCCCATTGCTGCACCCACCAAGAGTAACTGTCAGGGCTTACAGTGTTGTGGCACCAGCACCACCATCAAAGGCCCAATTTTTACTACCACTGTTCAACAATTATATGTAATTACAATTCCTGATATAATAGTTGACAGCAGGGCGTTCCAGCACCAACCAAGAGTAACTGTGAGTGCTTACAGTGTTGTGCCAACACCAACAACTAAGGGGCCTATTTCTGCAGAGTATATACGGCAGGTCCCTACTTTCAAACATCCAACTTACAAACGACTCCTACTTGCAAACGCAAGAAGACAACAGGAAGTGAGAGGAAATCTACCCCTTGGAAGGAAAATTCTCTCCTGTAAGAATTAATATGGGAGAAAGGTGTCTCCTCTGTACTGATGCTTTATCAGCAATCCTTGTTTCAAGAAAAACACCACATTTCAAAAACAGTTGTCATTGGGACGGAAAGTGAGGTGAAATGTTCTGAACAGGGGCACAGACAGCAAAACAAATGTTACAGGGGTGATAACCCTTACCTATGTTTTCCAAAAAGTTTAAAAATAGATTTTTGGGCTGGAGCTACACTTAAACAATGTACCTGTTCAAAATTACAAACAGATTCTACATAAGAACAAACCTACAGTCCCTGTCTTGTATGCACCGCCTGTATACGGCTGTTCAGAGTATATAGGGCCTTTTTTATTTTATGTGCGGGGTTCCCCTTAATATCCATACAAGACCCAAAGGGGCTGGTAATGGGCTGGGGTAGGGGGGGGGGTCATGGGGTAGCTATGCCATTTTTCTTAAAGATTTTCATCCATATTACCGGGACCAGACATTACATTAAAGCCGCAAGCAGTTTTAAATGGCTTTTTTTTTCTTTAGAAGTGTCATTTTGTGCAGGGACAGTTCTAAACACGGGAAACATGTGGCACTTCACAGGCATACTTTAGACACCCCCCAGGTACGATATTTAAAGGAATATTTGACTTTTTTTTTTTCACTTTATGCATCATTAAAATGACTGCTCCCGAAAAACAACCGTTTTTAAAACTTCTTTTTGCATTGATACATGTCCCCTGGTGCACAACCCGGGTTCCCAAACCCTTTTTAGGACAATAACATGCATAATAGTTGTTATAATTAGCACTTTAGAATTCGAACGTTCGCATCCATTGTATTTAATAGGGTTCTAATGTTCGTACGAACTTTCGGTCCGTTTGCGGGTTCTGGTGCGAACCGAACCCGGGGGTGTTCGGCTCATCACTACCTGAGACCTCTGATTGTTGTTTACCTGTATCCTGCTCCAGCTGACCCTACCTGGCTTGCTTTTGACCATCCCTGCTTATCTGCCTGCATCTGACTTCGGCCTGTGTTGACTACGTTCCTGCGTGCTCCTCCTGCTACCTTGCTGCCAGCCTGTTGCTGAACCTGCCTGTACCTGAGACCACGTTCCTGTCTACCCTGTCTGCTATCCTGCCGCCAGCCAGTTGCCTAAACCTGCTTGTACCTGATCCTGCTCCAGTGTTCACCTGCTTTGGACTGGTGTATCCACTCTTCCAGTTCATCTGACTGCATCTGCCTGAGCTCCAGTTTCCAGTCTGACAGCTGTTCCTGGGTCTGTTCCAGTTCCTGTTCCAGTTCCGGTCCATCTTGTCTACCAGCAACCTTGCCAGGCTCTCGTGCGACTCTGCACTCCTGTGCCTCCTGTTTTCTCTACCAGGGGCCTTGAGCCAGAGGTCTAAGAGAGGCCTCCCTCTGCATACCAGACTCTTCCACCAGGTACGTGACAGTGACCTGCTTGTGTACTCATCCTGCAAGTCGGTGGGAGCCTCTTTACTGCTATAGCTACTGGTCTCTGAGCTTGATCCCTGACCAGGACACTTGTCCCTGCTGTCTAAAAGGGGACTTTCCTCACTTTGGAGACATTTCTTCTCACTTTTTGTTTTCTTTATCAGAATGCAAGTGAAGCAAAAAAGTTTTGATCCATAAGGGCAATTTAGCACACAGGAAGAGAGTGAAGCAAAAAGCTTTGGTCCACGGTAAGGCAATATAGCATTTTTTTGCCAATTTTGCCACACATGAAGAAATACAAAAATTCCTCCTGACCCTCCAAAGGGCATTTAGATCAATTCCCTGGATCACGCTCAGTGAAGATCTTCTTGAACAAAAATGAAAGTCAATTTACGGTCACATGTATGAGTCCTCTTTGGCATCTTTTGTTAAGGTCTCCATAAAAAAGCGTCCAGCTTAAACCTAACCTCCTAGCGAGATTAGACGAGAGGTTAATTACTGCACAAGGGAAGAAAATTGACTCTTCCATTGTCTGCAATTCTCCACATTCCCTAAATCCTCAGACTCCATTTACTCTTTAGCGCGAAGGAACGAGACGGCACACAAATACGCCATTAAACACAGTTTGTTCATTCATTTCAACAGATATTGTTCAGCCTCAATTATGCCGCATTCTCCTTTAATCCTTTTTTCATTAGGAGTCAAACGGTACTTTGGAAAGCCGGTGAGATGGCTTCTCTGGCTGCGGCTGACACGCAGACGCCGTTATACTGCTGTTGTTTCTTTAATTTAGCGAAAAGACAATTACGCGCGCAACATGATTCAGCATGCAGTCCGGATGAGGAGAAGACACAATGGAAGGTCAATGTGTACAAGGTCCCTTCAGACGGCACAGCTCGCTCATGCCTAGAGGTATAGAATAAAAATGTGACCGCCAATGAAATTAACTACCCGCCTGACATTAACACAGGGCGACGGCGAGGCGGACTTTGCAGTGGGAACGCTGTAATTTTCGCCTTTGCATTGTTGAGTTATAAATAAACGCGTCATTGTGTTTTCAAACCTTTAATCTGGTGTTCCACATTGGAAGAACAACGTTTTAGAGAATGTGTTTTCTTTTTTTTAAAGCCCAATTAAACTTTCAACTTAAATCCGCTAAATGGTTGCATCAAATCAATAAGGAGTGTGAAGTCCTACAGTTGGTTTTCTTCAGAAAGCATTTACAGCCGGAGTAGCATAACCAGCATGCTGCTCAGAAGGATCTTTGCTCTTTGTGTGGAGGCAGGGGTCTCTCTTCAGAGGTCCACCATGTTCCTGAGTCAGAGCCAAAGTTCTCCAAACCGCAAATCTCTTGTTTCTTGCGTATTGGAGAGCTCTAGCTTTGACTCAGCAGGAGTGGTCCCTCTGCAGAGGTCCAACTTGTTCCATCCTTCCTAACTACTAAATCAGAGCCAAGATTCTCCAATCAGCAAATCAGTTGTTCCAGACTCAGAAGTAGTGGGTCATACCTTTGTAGACCCCCCCCCCCCCCCCTGTGTGCACCTCTCTGAAACTGGTTTCATTTTTTTTTTTTTTTTTACTAAGGGCTTAGTTTCCATGATGCCAGGGGCTTAGTCTTACATGTACCCGCCTGTCAAATATAAGAACCCTTGCCAGTCTCTGTAACACTCTCATTAGAGAGTGGTCTCTTTGCAGAGGTCCAACTTGTTCCCTCCTTCCTGACTGTTGAGTCAGAACCAAGATTCTCCAATCAGCAAATCAGTTGTTCCAGACTCAGAAGTAGTGGGTCATACCTTTGTAGACCCCCCCTGCGTGCACCTCTCTGAAACTGGTTTCATTTTTTTTTTTTTTACTAAGGGCTTAGTGTCCATGATGCCAACATGTACCCGACCGGCAGGGCTGCCATCAGGAATTTTGGGGCCCCTTACACAGCTTCAGGCATGGGCCCCCTGGAGCAGAGGAGAACCGGGGGGGGGGGGTGCTGCCACCGCAAATTGAGAAGCTGGGGGGGCTGCTGCGAATTGAGAAGCGGGGGGTGCCACGAACTGAAAAGCGGGGGTGCCAGGAGTTGAGAAGTTGGGGGGGGTGCTGCTGCCGGGAATTGTTGAGGTTGGGGGGGCTTTGGGTGCTGACGAACAAAAAAAAAAGGGGGGGTCGCCATCCGGGGTCCTCTGGACCTCTGGGGACCGCTGGGCCCCTTACAAAAAAAAAAAAAAAATCAAAATAAAATTCTAGAAAAAATAAATAATAATAATACAAAAAAATTATAAAAAAATAAATAAAAAAAATCGGGGGGTGTTTCCATCCGGGAGCCCTGGGGACCTCTGGGCCCCTTACAATATTTTTTTTTTTTTATAAAAAAAACAAAAAAAAGGGGGGGGTGGCCATCCGGGGGCCCTGGGGATCTCTGGGCCCCTGGGGACCTCTGGGCCCCTTACAAAAGAAAAAGGGGGGTTGCCATCCAGGCCCCTTACAGGTGTACTGCCTGTACCCCCTTGATGGCGGCCCTGCCCACCTGTCAAATATAAGAGCCCTTGCCAGTCTCTGAAACACTCTCATTCAGAGGTCCAACTTGTTCCCTCCTTCCTGACTGCTGAGTCAGAGTCAAGGTTCACCAATCAGCAAATCTCTTGTTCTTTGCTGATTGGAGAGCTCTTGCTTTGATACAGCAGGAGTGTGTTGGATTCCTGCGTGCACCTCTCTGAAACTGGTTTCAGTTTTTTTTTTTTTTTTTTTTTTTACTAAGGGCTTAATTTCCATGATGCCAGGGCTTAGCCCCAAATATACCTTGCCTGTCAAATGAGAGAACCCCTTCCATTCATTGGAACACTCTCATTAGAAAGTGGTCTCTCTGCAGAGGTCCAACATATTCCCCACTTCCTGACTGCTGAGTCAGAGCCAAGGTTCTCCAATCAGCAAATCTCTTTCTCCTTGATGATTGGAGAGCTCTAGCTTTGACTCAGCAGGGGGTTGTTAACCCTCTGTAGACCTGCTATTTGCACATCTCTGAAACTGGTTTAATTTTTTTTTCATGCTCCTGAACCTTGCACTCTGTACAGCGCACTCCTGAACCTTCACTCTGTATGAAACGCTCTCCTGAACCTTGCACTCTGTACAACGCACTCCTGAAACTTGCACTCTGTACGTATTGCATTCCTGAATCTTGCACTCTGTACATAACGCACTCCTAAACGTGCCACTGTGTATGAAACATATTCCAGAACCTTGCACTCTGTACGTATTGCATTCCTGAACCTTGCACTCTTATGTAACACATTCCTGAACATTGCACTGTGTATGAAACACACTCCTGAACCTTGCACTCTGTACATAGCACATTCCTGAACCTTGCACTCTGTAAATAGCGCATTCCTGAACCTTGCACTCTGTATATAACGCACTCCTGAACCTTGCACTCTGTACGAAAAGCATTCTTAAACCTTGCACTCTGTACATTTTGCATTCCTGAATCTTGCACTCTGTATGTTTTGCATTCCTGAATCTTGCACTCTGTACGTTTTGCATTCCTGAACCTTGCACTCTGTATGAAACGCACTTCTGAACCTTGCACTCTGTATGAAACGCATTCCTGAACCTTGCACTCTGTATGAAACGCATTTATGAATCTTGCACTCTGTATGAAACGCATTCCTGAACCTTGCACTCTGTATGAAACGCACTTCTGAACCTTGTACTCTGTACAAAACACACTCATGAATCCTTCCACACTTAGCGTAAATGCACTCTTCCCATAGGCGTGCCCACGGGGTGTGCCGGGTGTGCCCAGGCACACCCTAATCATCCCTGTGCGCCTCTCACTGCTAGTGCTAATTGTGACTGCTGCGAGCCTGCAACATTGTCTGTGGAGCTCATGTCACCACTGGGGTCGGACCGGGCAAGAAAAAACATCTGTGTGCTGTGGGGGGAGGTGATAAAGCAGGAACAAGAGAATCGCCGGGACCACAGCCGCGGAGTAACCCAGCCACATTTGCTGATGGGTCTTCTATAGTTCCGGCTCCAGGTCCCGCCCGCAGGCGGCGGAGTGATATACATCTGCACTCCGCCCCCCCTCCGGCCTCCTCTCTCTCCCTTCGAAGAAGCAGCGGAGCCTCAGCCAGGATAGCGGCAGGCGGGTGGCTCAGTGAGGCGAGCAGGGAGACAGCACTGAGAAGGGCAAGCAGCAAGACACACGATGGACCACAAAAAAAAAAAGAAAAAGGCAACTTGACATGAACCCTCCCTGACTTGTCAGCAAAAAAGTAAGTGTGCATTTTTAGATATATAAATACACACTTACTTTTTTGCTAACAAGTCAGGCAGGGTTCATATTGATTTGAATTGTATATGATATATTTATATATTTTATATATATATATATATATATATATATATATATATATATTATATACAATTCAAATCAATATGAACCCTGCCTGACTTGTTAGCAAAAAAGTAAGTGTGTATTTATATATAATATATATATATATATATATATATATATATATATATATATATATATATATATATATTACACATACAATTCAAATCAATATGAACCCTGCCTGGCTTGTATATCTAAATATTTTTTTATTTTTTTTGCCCATACATACATCAAGTCGATTTTTAAATGTCATTTTTTTTTTTATTGTTCTTACGTGTTAAAATAACGCTTCGATAATGTTATTTTATTTTAACGTGTGAGAACAATTTAAAAAAATGACATTTAAAAATCAACTTAACCACGACTTTTAGAAGATTTTCCCCCTTCATGACCAGGCCATTTTTTGCTATTTAACTGCACTACTGACAACTGCGCAGCCATGCAACACTTTACCCAAATTCATTTTATCATTTTTTTTATGCAAATAGAGCTTTCTTTTGGTTGTATTTGATCCCCACTAGGTTTTTTCTTTTTTGCTAAAGACAAACAGAATGAAAGATTAAAAAAAAAAAAAACATATTTTCTACTTACTACTGTTACTACTACTACTACTACTGTTATAAAACCTATCCAATAAAATAAATTTTCTTCAAACATGTAGGCAAATATGAATTCTACTACATGTCTTTGGTATACAAAAAAACAAAAACCTAAGTGTATATTAACTACTTCCTGTATGCCCACAGCCCCAATATATGGCGGACAGAAAACAGTGCCCATGTGGGTTAACGTACCTGTACGTCAGCCCACATTGGAGGCTCCTGCACGGCTCACAGAGCGCGCACCTGGGAGCCCTGTGATCAGTGTGTGGCCTTTACACAGAATCCTATTACCGCTGGTCTTGTACCATGTGATGGATGTGTCCAATCAGAGCGTCCTGATCATCGCCATAACCCATACCAATGTCCTGATGACCGCCATACCCCATACCAGCATCCTGATAAATTGTAATACATATACAGTATACCAGAGTTTGTAGACTGTATAACTTTCACACAGACCAAATCTGGAGAGATCTATTGTTGCTGGGGGGGGGGGAGGGGGAGATATCTATTGTTGCTGGGAAGATATATTGTTGCTGGTGAATCTATAGTTTCCGTGAGGGATCTATTGTTGCTAGGGAGATGTCTTGTTCCTGGGGGATCTATTGTTGCTGAGGGAATCTATTGTTGCTGGGGGATCTAACAAGTTTATTTAAAGAAATAAATACAATTCAGGATATTAAAACCTGACACTTTAAAAAAAAAATCCTACTTACCGTGCGGTTTGTGTAAAAATTGCTTATTTGATCTGGAGTATTTATTTAAAAGGTTTGTTTATGTTAAAAGATTATTTAATTAATATGTTAAAAAATAATGTTTGTTTACATTGATTATTATTATCATACAGGATTTATATAGTGCCAACAGTTTGCACAGCGCTTTACAACATCAGGGAAGACAGTACAATTACAATACAGGAGGGATCAGAGGGCCCTGCTCGTTAGAGTTTACAATATAGAAATAAATGTTTATTTCATTAAAAGTTTTAATTCATTTTAAAATGTTTGTTTACATTTACCATATTTATTCAAATGTATGTATGTGTATATGTGTATGTGTATATATATATATATATATATATATATATATATATATATATATATATATATACATACATACATACACCTTTATACCGACGCACGTGTTTTTGAGCTTTGGTTTGAGGTGCACACCCTAATGCATTAGGCTGCGCATGCCTATGACTCTTCCATATTTTTTGCGAAGCCGTTTATAATGGAAGCTTTTTATTTATTTTTTATTTTTTTAATGATTGTGCTGGGGTTTGTGTTAGTGAGACTCCAGCACAGCAATCAGTTTTTTTTTTTATAAGTACAAGGAAACACTTTTTTTTTTTTAACCACACCCCTTCAGCCCCTTCCACTCTTAAGCATTTGGTCACACCCATTTTGCCACGCCACGCGCACCGCAGGTCACTTCCTCCCTCAAGTGTCCCTCGTTCTGAAGTTCAAAAGTTGGGAGGTATGGTTTAAGTTCCTTGATGCCAGGGCTTAGCCCCACCCATACCCCACCTGCCAAATGAGGGAGCCCCTTACAGTCACTGGAATACTCTCATTAGACAGAGAGACGAGGAGTGGGCGGCATTTAGTCCCAAAGAAATGCTATTGGGGTGGGGTGTTTTTTTAGGTGATTTCTCAGCAAATTAAAGCATGGAGACATGGATGGATGGGGGAGTTTGCTTTGAATATTAAAATTTAATTAAATAGTTCTTTTGGATTATGTTTTTTTAACGAATTTCGAAAAATTTGTTAATTCAGAAATGTCTGAATTAACAAAAATCCGTTTAACAAATTTTTCTAAATATTCGTAAATTCGAAAATTTCTAAATTCGTAAATTCGAAAATTCGTAAATTAAAAAATTCGGAAATTTTTAATTCTTAAATAATAACTAACTAATAATAACTTAACTATTATTAAATTATAGGTATTGGAATTTACTTTCAAATGTGTCTGTTAGTGAACGTAACGAATACGAATTCATCCGAAGTTACGATTTATCCGAAATAACGAACGACGCATCTAAACGAATGGAACGTAACTAATTAATAATAATAAATAACAATAATAATAAAAAAAAATGTATTATTATTATTATTATTATTATGTATTATTAATTTGTTCTGCTCCATTCGTTTAGATGCGACCATCGTTATTTCGGATAATTCGTAACTTCGGATGAATTCGTATTCGTTACGTTCACTAACAGACACATTTGAAAGGAAATTCCAATACCTATAATTTAATAGTTAGTTAAGTTATTATTAGTTAGTTATTCTTTTGAATGTCTGGATTTTCTTTCTTATTTTTGGATTTTCGAATTTATGAATTTTTCGAATTTACGAATTTTTCAATTTTAATGAATTTTCGAATTGCGGTCAATGACCCGAAAAATGACCCGAAAAAAAAAAAAAGAATTACAAAAATGAATGAAACGAAAATAAAAACGAACAAATTTTTCGGCAGGGCACATGTCTACCCGATAAGAGTGCAGCACGGGAAGTTATCAGCTCATGGGGTTTCTGGCAGGATCGAGAGATACTTATTTAGCAGATATAACAAAACACTTCCTATGGACACCAAAAGGGAGCAAATAAAGGAAACTCGTTGTTCCATTCGCTTTATATTTACAAACAAAACAGATCATCGCTTTATATATTGTTATGTTCCCTGACCTTTCTACCTGTGTTTTGGTTTATATGATATCAGTAAAATTATTGATAATTGATACAACATATTTATTGCAATGACTACTATAAAATCTATGCCATGAGGCAGGGGGTCTCCAAACTTATCAGTACAAGGGCCACGTTGTATACTTTACAATTATTCATGGGCCAAAAAAAAAAATCAGAGTCCCCCTTATATTAGGGGTCCTCATCAGAGTCCCCTCATTGGTGATTCCATCAAAGCCCCCCTTACAACACGGTCCATATCAAGGCCCCCCTTGCATCAGGGTCCCCATCAAAGTCTCCTATTATATTTTGGTCCCCATCAGAGTCCCCCTTATATCAAAATTGCCATTGGAGTCCCCCCTACATCAGAATCCCCATTAGAGTCCCTCGTACATCAGAGTCTCTACTTACATCAGAGCTTGCCTTACACCAGGGTCCTTATCAGAGTCACCTCTTACATCAGGGTCTCCCTTAGAGCCCCCCTTGCATCGAGGTCCATATCAGAGTTCTCATCAGTGCCACCATTACATGAGGGTCCCCATCAGAGTCTTCCCTTATATTTGGGTTCCAATCAGAGCCCCTTACAGCAGGGTCCCCATCAAAGTCCCCCTTATATCAAAATTGCAATCAGAATCCCCCTTACATCTTGGTCCCCATCAGAGTCTCCATTACATTGGAATCTCCATAAACGTGGACCCCTTATATTAGGGTCCCCATAAGAGCCCTACTTACAACAGGGTCCATATCAAGGTTCCCCTTGCACCAGAGTCCTGAGCAGAGCCCCCATTGCATCAGGGTCCCCATTAAAAGTCTCCACTTATATCTGGGTCCTCATCAGAGTCCCCTTATATCAAAATTACCATTGGAGTCCCCCCTACATCAGAGTCCTTATTAGGGTCTCCACTTACATAGGAGCCTGCCTTACATCAGGTTCCACATCAGAGTCCCCTCTTACATCAGGGTCTCCATCAGAGCCCCCCCTTACATCAGGGTCCATATTAGAGTCCCCATTAGAGTCCCCATTGCACCAGTGTCTTCCCTTATACTTGGGTCTCAATCAGAGCCGCTTTTTCATCAGGGTCCCCATCAAAGTCCCCTTATATCAAAATCACCATCAGAGTTCCCCTTACATTAGGGTCCCTATCAGATTCTCCTAAAAAAAATCAAGGTTCCCATCAGAGTTCCCTTACATGAAAGTCACCCCTATAAATTTGGGTCCCTATCACAGTCCCCCCTTACATCAGATCCCCCATTAGAGTCCTCCTTACATCATAGACCTCCCTACTGTAGGGTGCCTATCAGAGTCCCCCTTACATTGGGATCCCCATCAGAACCCCCCTTACATCAGAGACCCCACTTACAACAGAGCCCCCTTTAGAGTCTGCCTTACATCCAGGTCCATATTCGAGTTCCCCCCTTACATCAGGATACTCATCAGAATCCCCCATTACATAACAGTACCCATCAGATCCCCCTTTACATCAAGGTCTATTACAGAGTCCCCCTTTACAGAAGAGTCCCCATGGAGGGTGGGGTTGAACGGAGACCATAGGCAGCCTCTGCTAACCTCCATCCTCAATCTGTGTACATTAGGGAGACACCACTGACCTTAGCCATGGGACGGGTAGAATCTTGACGCAACCCGAATGGCCCCTTGGGGCGTAGTTTGGGGACCCCTGCCATAGAGAATTGTATACAATACAAGTGTCACTTAGGCAATCTTTTCTTTTTTATTCCAGGTAAGATGTCTTTGTATTCATTGTGTGATGTCCGGTGTGGTCAGTGGATTGTTGTTCTTCGGAGGTAACACATTGGGGATGATTTACTAAGTAGACACTTTGCCAATGCAGTTTGTCAGTAAATAAGGTAAAGCGTCACTTTGCAAGAATATCCAATCGCAAGCAAGGAAAAAAAAAAATGCATTTTTGCTTGCACGTGATTGGATGAGGGAAGTCAGACACGTGCAGAAAGAAAAAAAATGTGTTTTGTTTTGTTTCAAATCGATATTTAAATAATTCCCTTTAGTTACATTTTTTTTAATTCATTTTCAGAATTAGTTTGTTTCCTTTATTTGTTTTCAAATGTGATTAACATTTTCTGAATTTGGTTGAATTTAATTACATTCGACCAAATTCTGAAAATTCGAACTAGCTTTAATAGGGATTTGAATAAGAATTTATTTTACTCAAAAATTTTGAATTTCGGAAGACGGTTATATTCTTTTTATTTTTTCTTATTCTATTCTATTATTTTTTCTATTTGTTTCTATTCTAATCTAATCTATTCAAATTCAAATGTATTCTATTTAAAATATGAATTTTTGAAGACAGTTATTCTATTTTATTCTATTCTATCTAGTCTATTTGTTTCTATTATATATTGATCTTTTCTATTTGAATTTATTCTATTCAAAATCTGAATTTAGGAGGCAGATTATATTCTTTCTAGTATACCTTATTCTATTCTATTCTTTTTTTTCTATTCTATTTTTGTCTAGTTTATCCAAATTTGAATTACTTCTATTTGAAATTCGAATTTTGGAAGACGCTTATATTCTTACTATTTTTTTCTATTCTATTATATTGTTTTTTTTTTCCATTCTGTTCTTTTCCATTCTATTATATTCTCTTATTTTCAATTCTATCATTTTCTATTCTATCCTATTCTAATCTATTATATTCCAATTAAAAAAATTCTATTCGAAATTCACATTTCTAAAGACGGTTTTATTCTTCCTATTTTATTTTATTCTGTTCTAATCTATTGTTTTTTTTTTCTATTCTAATGTAATCTAATCTATTACAATTCAAATTTATTCAATTCTATTCTATTCTAGTCTAGTAATTTCTATTATATTTTGATCTATTCTATTTGAATTGGTTCTATTCAAAACTTGAATTTAGGAAGATGGTTATATTCTTTCTAGTATATTTTATTCTATTATATTCTATTGTTTTTTCTTCTATTCTATTATTTTCTATTCTATACAAATTTGAATGACTTCTATTTGAAATTCGAATTTTGGAAGACGGTTATATTCTTGCTATTTTTTTCTATTCTATTTTTTTTCCATTTTGTCTTTTCTTATCTATTATATTCTCTTATTTTATATTCTATTCTTTTCTATTCTATCCTATTCTAATCTATTCTATTCTAAGTCAAATTTTTTCTATTCCAAATTCGAATTTCGGAAGACGGTTATATTCTATTTCACTCTGTTCTGTTCTAGTCTATTGTTTTTCTATTTTTTCTTTTCTATTATATTCTAATCGATTCTATTCAAATTTTATTTTATCCAAAATTCTATTCTATTCTATTGTTTTTTCCATTCAGTTTTTTTCTATTCTATTCTCTTATTTTCTATTCTATTCTTTTCTATTCTATCCTTTTCTAATCTATTCTATTCTAAATCAAATTTTTTCTATTCCAAATTTGAATTTCGGAAGACGGTTATATTCTTTCTATTTCACTCTATTCTGTTCTAGTCTATTGTTTTTCTATTTTTTCTTTTCTATTATATTCTAATCGATTCTATTCAAATTTTATTTTATCCAAAATTCTATTCTATTGTTTTTTTCCATTCTGTTTTTTATTCTATTCTTATTAAAAAAAATTATATTCGCATTTCGAAAGACGGTTATATTCTTTCTATTTTATTCTATTCTGCTCTAGTCTATGTTTTTTTTTCTATTTTTTCTTTCCTATTATTTTCTAATCTAATTTATTCAAATTAGTTTTATTCAAAATTCAGATTTAGGAACATTTAGGAAGATGGTTATATTCTTTCTATCATATTTTATACTATTCTATGCTGTTGTTTTTTTTTCTATTCTTTTCTATTCTTTTCAAAATCCCAATTTCGGAAGATGGTTATATGTTTCTATATTTTATTCTATTTTGTTGTTTTTTTTCTATTCTATGATTTTTTTTTTATTATTCTTTTCTATTCTATTCTAATCTATTTTATCCCCTTATTTTCTATTCTATTTCATTCTTTTTTTTTTCCTTTTCTTTTCTATTCTTTTCTATTCTATGTTTTTATTTTTTATTCTTTTCTATTCTATTCTATTCAAAATTCCAATTTCGGAAGACGCTTATATGCTTTTTGTTTGATTCTATTCTATTGTTTTTTTTCTATTCTATTAAAAAAATATATATTTTCTATTCTATTCTTTTCTACTTTATCCCCTTATTTTCTATTCATTTTCTTTCTTTTCTATTCTTTTCTATTCTATTCTTTGATATTTTATACTATTTTATTCTAGTCTATTCTTTTCTTTGATATTCTATTCTACTTTATTATATTCTATTATTTTCTATTCTATTGTTTTATTTTCTATTCTATTTTATTCTATTCTATTATTTTCTATTCTATTGTTTTATTTTATTTTATATTCTATTTTATTCTATTCTTGTTTTGGTTTCGTTATTTCGGATTCGTTTAAATTAGTTGCTATTGTGTTTCAATAATTTAACTTAGTTGCGAATTTCCAAATAACAAAAAATGTGTCCGAATTTCGATTCAGAACGAAACAAACCACACATGTCTAGAAGTCAGCAGCGCTCCCCCTCATTTAGACCCCTTTCACACTGAGGTGCTTTGTAGGCTTGTGCAATTCGTTTCGTAACGAATTGAAATTCGTCCGAATTTAGCAACTTTCGGACATCCGGAAGCATTCGAATTTCCGAACAGAGCAATTACGAATAAGACCGAATCCGAAATAAATTATACCGCAAATAGCGAATGCCCGAATGTCTTCGGCATAATTCGTTATGAAAAAGTTACGAATGTACGAATCCATACAAAGCACAATAACACTCACTCTGCTCTCTGCTTCTCCCTCACCGTGCTGAACTCCCTCTCAAAATGGTGTACAGGGGCGGAGGTTATAGCCGCATGTAAAAAACGAAAGTAAAATACGAGATTTCGAATCCATTCGAAGCACAATAACACTCTGCTCTGCTCTGCTCTCTGCTTCTCCCTCACCGTGCTGAACCCTCTCAAAATGGTGTACAGGGGCGGAGCCTATAGCCGCATGTAAAAAACGAAAGTAAAATACGAGATTTCGAATCGTTACAAATAACCGCAATGTATTTAGAAAAGTACAAATCCATTCGAAGCACATTAGGCATAATAGGCAGCGTCGTTGTGAGAGAGACACGGAAAATTACGAATCAACGAACCCAAAAAAAGTTAGGAAAGTAGGAGTTGTGTCCAGAATCAACGAAAAACAACGTACTCTACCGAAAGTACGAATTATAAAGCAACAAAAAATTCAACGAAAAATGTCGCTTGCAAAAATACGAATGAGTCCGAACACGAAAAATCCCGTCTAGCAAAATTACGAATGATTACGAATCAACAGGACCGGAAAGAAACGAACCGAAACGGAACGAATTTTTCCGTTGTGCACAAGTCTAGTGCTTTGCAGGCGCTATAACACTAAAAATACCGCCTGCATAGCGCCCTGAAAAAGCCGCTCCTTTCACTCCAGTGTAAAAGCCCCGAGGGCTTTCACACTGGAGCAGTGCGCTGGCAGGACGCTAAAAAAAGTCCTGCTAGCAGCATCTTTGAGACGCTGTATGAGTGGTGTATACACCGCTCCTAAAGCGCCCCTGCCCATTGAAAACAATGGGCAGCGCAGCCGAACCGCATGGCAAAGCGCCGCTGCAGAGGCGCTTTGTCGATGGTTTTAACACCTTTTCGGCCGCCAGCGGGGGGTTAAAAGCGCCCCGCTAGCGGCCGAATAGCACCGCAAAAACGATGGAAAAGTGCCAGTCAAAATGGCGGCGCTTTACCGCTGACGCCCCCACCGCCCCAGTGTGAAAGGGCTCTTACTAAGCTCTGGAGGAACTGCTCTTGCAGAGGTGCACAGTCTATGTGCCTTTAGAAAATCTCCCCCCGCTGTACACAGACCACCTACATCCCAGCCCCAGTATTCTAATTTACAGCCTCTCTATATTCTGTACAGAACTCGCCTTACCGCCTCATCCCTGGATGGCTGAGCAGGCTTATCCAAAGCCAAAAATAAGGATACGCCAGTGACTGGAACAGCCTAATGACTGGATAGGATCCTCCGAGGATTTCCCATGAATAATTTTCACCTGTGGCTTTTAGTAATGGATTTACAGTTGTACAATTGTATGCTGTGGTGGAGGCAGAAGAACGCGTTTCGTTGGGTCAGGGATTGGTTCTGCCTGCCATTCAAAGCCTTGCAGAATATCTCACAGCTGAAGGAATATAAATGCAACAACTACTAATTATATTTGTATTAGTCAGCCTGGTGTTAAAGTGTAAGCTCCTCTGGGGAAGGTGAGAATGTGAATTTTTTAAATTATTATGATTATTATTAATAATAATCATAATCATGATAAAAATAATACTGTGCTTGTGGGGTGACATTAGAATGTAATCTCCTTTGATACAGAATCCGATGTGACTGGCTCAGTCTTCTCTGTACACTAGACATGTGCGATTCGTTTCGCACGAATTGAAAATTCGTACAAATTTCTGAAAATTCGTACATTCGGAAGCATCCGAAATACGAATTTCTATTCTTACGAATTTTATACGAAATTTCATTGACGAATTTCGTTTCGGGAGTGGGAGACTGCTCAGACTGGTACTGGTAGTCGATACAGATATAGATACAGAATTGGACAAAATAGGAATGTTCGTTAATATCGTTTTATCATTGTCATAATAATTAAGATTTTTAAAAACCCAGGAAGTCAGCACAGCACAGGGATGGTGGGAGCCCCTCATAATGAGCACAGCACAGGGATGGTGGGAGCCCCTCATAATGAGCACAGCACAGGGATGGTGGGAGCCCCTCATAATGAGCACAGCACAGGGATGGTGGGAGCCCCTGATAATGAGCACAGCAGGGGTACAGCCCCAGGAGGAAGTCAGCACATCACAGGGATGGTGGGAGTCCCTCATAATGAGCACAGCACAGGGATGGTGGGAGCCCCTCATAATGAGCACAGCACAGGGATGGTGGGAGCCCCTCATAATGAGCACAGCACAGGGATGGTGGGAGCCCCTCATAATGAGCACAGCACAGGGATGATGGGAGCCCCTCATAATGAGCACAGCACAGGGATGGTGGGAGCCCCTCATAATGAGCACAGCACAGGGATGGTGGGAGCCCCTCATAATAAGCACAGCACAGGGATGGTGGGAGCCCCTCATAATGACCATAGCAGGGGTACAGCCCCAGGAGGAAGTCAGCACAGCACAGGGATGGTGGGAGCCCCTCATAACGAATGTTCGTAATTGTTACGAAAAGTTAAGGAAACCTAACGAACTTTCGTATTTTGTACGAATCCAAATTGAATTTGGGACATGAATTATGAAATACGAATTAACGGGCTACTACAAGCCCAGGAAGTAAGCACAGCACAGGGATGATGGGAGCCCCTCATAATGAGCACAGCAGGGGTACAGCCCCAGGAGGAAGTCAGCACAGCACAGGGATGGTGGGAGCCCCTCATAATGAGCACAGCAGGGGTACAGCACCAGGAGGAAGTCAGCACAGCACAGGGATGGTGGGAGCCCCTCATAATGAGCACAGCAGGGGTACAGCACCAGGAGGAAGTCAGCACAGCACAGGGATGGTGGGAGCCCCTCATAATGAGCACAGCAGGGGTACAGCACCAGGAGGAAGTCAGCACAGCACAGGGATGGTGGGAGCCCCTCATAATGAGCATAATGAGTCGATGACTGCCATATTGAGAAAGGTATTTTTTTCTTTTTAAATTCATCATAACGAATGTTCGTAATTGTTACGAAAAGTTAACGAATCTAACAAATTCGTATTTCGTACGAAACAAATCCAAATTGAATTTCGTCTAATACGAAACGTAACAAAACATATTTATTGACGGCGACCATGTCTTCTGTACACTACAGCACTGCGGTATATGTCAGAGCTACCTGTATATAGATGTATAATAATAATATGTATAATAATAATTAGTGTTGGGCGAACGGTTCCGGGGCGAGCAAAAATCCGCCTGAACATCGCCATAATCATTGATTGGCACTGTCACTACACTGGATTTTTCCCAGCCTTAAGACCCTTGACGGCCTGTTGGAGTTTCTAAGGCTTCCATGGGTCTTTCTAATTGGTCTGCGTCTTCCTCTATCAATGCGGGCAGGTTGGACTCTTTTAAATAATTTTAAATGATATGTTGCCTATAACCCTGGATATTTCCTGGTTTCTGTTGGTCAGGAGATTATACAGGGTAGTGTAATAGTCATGAAAGTGGTGTGCAATTTGTTTAGTGGTAATGTCAAATTTCCCTTCCTTCGTCCTTATACCTAAGATGTTCTGGTTTGTTTTGGTATTTTTTAGGGCTCTCGCTAGAAATTTGCATGTCTTGTCTCCATGCTCGTATTATTTTTTTTTCTTAAAGAATAAGAATTGCTTGGTCTTTGCGTCAAATATCTGTTGGAGGGTTTTTATGGTTTCTAAAAAGCGCCAGGGCAGATTGTTCAGTTAAAGATTATTTATGTTGCGTTTCAAGGGAGTAGATTTTTTCTGTCAGGAGTTTAATGTTCTTCTCTTTTTATTTTTTACCTTGGGCTCCCAATGTAATGAGTTCCCCCCTGATGGTGCATTTATGAGCCTTCCACACCATCATGGGATCTATACCTGGCGTAAGATTGTGCTCGAAAAATTCCTTCAATAAGGAGGAAATTTTGGGGAGCAGTATTGGGTCGGTCACTAATGATGAGTTCAGTCTCCAAGTATTGGGTTTAGGAGGGGGTTCTTCTGACAGATTTAAAGTCAGGGAGATGGGGGCATGGTCTGAGATGGTCTGGATCCCTATGTTGGCCTCAGAGATCATGTTAGGGTCCCTTTGCGCGATGAAGATATAATCGATTCTTGAATAACGACGATGTGGTATGGAATAGAATGTGAAGTCCCTATCTTCTGGGTGGAGAAAGCATGCCATGTGTCTACCAGTTCAAGAGAGTTCAACAACAGTTTGATTCGTTTAAGAATTTTGTTTGTGATGTAAGTTTTGCCTTAAGGCGTGTCTGTAAGGGGATTCAGTGGTACATTAAAGTCTCCCCCTAAAATCAGGCATCCCGAGCTGAAGCTTTTGAGTTCATTAAGCATGCGCTGGCAAAAGGTCAGGTGAGATGTGTTAGGCAAATATACGTTTGCTAACATAATGGGGATTCCGCAGCATTTCCCCTTCAAGAAAAGATATCTGCCACCTGGATCAGTCATTCTGTCAGTGAGTTCCAAGGAAGCATCCCTACTAATGAGTATGGAAACTCCTTTGGATTTGGCGAGGTCATTGGTCGCATGATATGCCTTTGTAAAGAAGGAGTCAGTGATCCTGGGTACTTGTTGTGTTTTAAAGTGAGTCTCCTGCAAGAAGACAAAGCGGGGCCTACCTTTTTTAAGTTCTTTCAGGAGGGCGGTACATTTTTCAGGAATGTTCAATCCTTTGGCCATGGAGCGGATTCAGAGTGAGCCGGTGAACCGAGGCCTGAAAATGAAACTTACAAAACCGTTAGAGTACCTAGTGTGTATTACACAAGAATATATGCCGGGTTATATTTAATTGGTGCGAGATAGGAAGATATGAAAAAGGAAAGGATATTAGAGGAGAGGTAGAGAAGAATAATGAGAGATAAAATAATCCTCCTTGGTGACCAAAACGGGCCCAAGAGTAGTAAGTTAGTGCCCCTCACAAGGGCTAGTCACCCTGTCAGGAGGCACTCTTTGGGGGTTAGTAGGCATCAGCTGACCTGGACAGTCCTATCAGGAGGTTTTGTAACAGAACAGTAAAACCTATATGTGAGAACATAGACAGGTCGCAGCCTTTGTAAACATTGGTAATGCTGAAAGGGTCGTCTCTGCACTTAAGGTGCCGTTAAAAAAGCACTATAACTAGTAAACCATAACTTGAGCAAGGTAGGGTAACCACTACACTAGATGGAAACAGAGAGGTTAGAAATTTTCAGAAATTTGGGCCCCACTGTTCCCATGTAGTAGCAAAAGTAGAGACGGGTCCAGACAATTTGTAGTGGACCAGTAACCAGAACTAAGCAACACACCGCTACCGATAACCTTATAGGGGCAAGGTTAGTCTGCTAGTTGCCATCTTTTAATACACTACAGCTGCTAATGAGTTATCGTAAATATTGACTACAGCTATATCTACAGTCCAGATCAGAGGTGTTGAGGATAACCTGTGGAGGAAAGAAAGATGACTGCCCTAGTGTGCATTTCTCATTCCAAGTGTAAGAAGTCAGTGATAGGGCTTCTGCGGGCCCTCTGAAACTTTAAGGGTTGAGAAGCTCAGTTGGACGGGAAAGAGAATGAGTCTCTTTGAGAAGGCCCAAAAAGAGTTATTGAGCTTAGAAAGATATACAGTGGAACCTCGGATTGCGAGTAACTGTATTTTTCAAAATCTTGACTCGTTTTGCGAGTGTTGTCTCGCAAAACTAGCAGGATTCAAGCCACAGCGGTGTGCAGTACTGCGTTTGGCCTGAGGTGGGGGGCGCAGGAGCCAAGCGGAGCCAAACGGCGCCGTTCCTAGCCGTTCAGAAATGCTCGGAAAAAATTGGAAATACTCAGCTTCTGAGCCTTTCCGAGGTCAGCCAAACCATCCTCTGGCCTTTCCGTGTGTTTCTGAGGCTCTCCGGCGCCCCCCCCCCCCACCTCTGGCCACATGCGGTATTGCATGCCATTGAAGTCAATGCGGAACAAATTATTTTTGTTTCCATTGACTTCAATGGGGAAACTCGCTTTGATATGCGAGTACTTTGGATTACGAGCATTCTCCTGGAACGGATTATGCTCGTAATCCGAGGTTCCACTGTAATCATCTAAATGCCTTCATGACCACGAACGGGGAAGTACAGTGGCTCCTAAATGGATTCTGCATTCCAAGGTGATGAGAGAACCTGTAGCAACCAGGGAACTAGATGCTTTAGTGGTGGCAGTCTATCTTCTCCACATTATTGCTATGATGAGCTTGTCTCTAGTCCAGCTGTGTTCTATAGGGGACTAAAGCCCATGATGGCTTCATATACGAAAGTTACTTACAGTCTCGGATGGTGTGCTCGCCCAGTGATCCTTGTTGTCAGGCTTCCTCATACGCTCTGGAGGAGTGCGGCCTGTTGTTCGGTGTTCCGGCTTGTGATCCGCCTGAGCGAGAGGGTTTCATCTTTTTAGGTTGGCGCTTGTCCGGGGAAGCAAATGGAGATCTTGGCGGGGGTCTTTCCAGGGGGGCAGGGTGAATTCTTGATACCACTCCGGTAGGTCTATCTGGCCTAGTTGGAGTGCCTGGCAGAATTTAGGGAGATCTTCCGGCGAATAAAGGGAATGTTGTTTCCCATTATGGTTTACCAAAAGGGCGAACGGGAAGCACCACGTATACCGCAGGTCTTTCTCTCTCAGTTTATCTAGAAGTGGTCGTAAAGCTCTGTGTTTTTTTAGAGTAATCTGAGAGAGGTTGTGGAATAGCATAATTGTCTCACCATTAGGGTTGAGCGGACCCGAACAATTGACTGTATGTTTGGGTTCGGGTCTGGTGTTCGGCAATATGCATGTAAAGTCACGCTTGTTTCCCATGCTTAGAACTGTCCCTGCACAAAGTGTCATTTCTGAAGGAAAAAAAGTAATTTAAAACTCACTCGCGGCTATAATGAATTGTCGGCTCCCGGCAATACATAGAAAAGTCATTGATAAAAAAAAAAAAAAAGTGTGGGGGTTCCCCCAAATTCAATTACCAGGCCCTTCAGGTCTGGTATGGATATTAAGGGGAACCCTGCCGCAAATTTAAAAAAAAAATGCGTGTGGTTCCCCCAAATACCCATACCAGGCCCTTCCAGGTCTGGTATGGATTTTAAGGGGAACTCCACCCCAATTTTTTTTTTAAAAATGGCGTGGAGTACCCCCAAAAATCCAGAACAGACCCTTTATCTGAGCACGCAACCTGGCAGGCCGCAGGAAAAGAGGGAGGGATGAGAGAGCGCCCCCCCTCCTGAACCGTACCAGGCCACATGCCCTCAACATGGGGGAGATGTCCCCATGTTGATGGGGACAAAGGCCTCATCCCCACAACCCTTGCCCGGTGGTTGTGGGGCTCTGCGGGCGGGGGGCTTATCGGAATCTGGAAGACCCCTTTAACAAAGGGGACCACCAGATCCCGCCCCCGCTATGTGAATTGGTAATGGGGTACATTGTACCCCTACCATTTCACAAAGAAAGTGTAAAAAATAGTAAAAAAAATACATAGAAAAGTCATTAATAAAAAAAAAAAAAAAGCATGGGGGTTCCCCGAAATTCAATTACCAGGCCCTTCAGGTCTGGTATGGATATTATGGGGAACCCTGACGCAAATAAAAAAAAATGCGTGCGGTTCCCCCAAATATCCATACCAGGCCCTTCAGGTCTGGTATGGATTTTAAGGGGAACTCCACCCCAAATTAAAAAAAAAAATGGCATGGAGTCCCCCTAAAAATCCACACCAGACCCTTATCCGAGCAATTACTGAAGGGCCTGGTAAATGAATTTGGGGGAACCCCCACACTTTTTCGTATTTTTTATCAATGACTTTTCTATGTATTGCCGGGAGCCGACAATTCATTATAGCCGCGAGTGAGTTTTAAATTACTTTTTTCCTTCAGAAATGACACTTTGTGCAGGGACAGTTCTAAGCACTGGAAACAAGCGCGAATAGTTCTCAGAAGTTCGGGTCCCCATTGACTTCAATGGGGTTCGGGTTCGGGGTCAAGTTCGGGTCAAGTTCGGTCCCGAGCTCAAACTTTTTTCCGAAGTTCGGCCGAACCCGTCGAACCCGAACATCCAGGTGTCCGCTCAACTCTACTCACCATTAAAGATGATCTGATCATTCCTGCGGGCCTTACACATGATTTCTTCCTTTAGTGAGAAGTTTTTCAGACAGAAAATAATGTCACGCATGTTGTCTGGACCTTTAGTTTTAAGTGCTCTGTGAGCCCTTACAAATTCAGTTTCTGTGTCTTCAGGCCTTTCCAACAAACTGTTGAATACCCTCTGTAAGGCTGGTGTTATCTGGTCAACGTCCACACACTCAGGGATCCCCCTGCCTCTGATATTGTTTCTCCTTCCCCTGTTATCTAAATCCTTGAGATGTCTGTTTATCCCAATAAGAAGTTGAGATTGTGAGCTGGTCACCCTCTCTAGCCTGTGTATAGCCATTTCTCTGTGTCTCCCAGTCGCTTCCACGGTGGACATCTTTTCTGTGAGGACAAGCATGCTGGATTTGAGATCTGTTATGGCTGCTGAGAAGGTAGCTTTAATGTCCACTGCAAAGCCAGACATCCCAGCATATGTAAGGGGGAGATCTGGCTGGGGGGTTCCCCTACCGTTATCCTCTGCTGCTGACTGGCAGTCTTCACTGAAGTCCTCCTCCACGTGTGGCGTCGCCATCTTGCCTCCCTGCATACTGCCTTGGGCCGCCGGTGGGTTCCTGAAGAGATCTGTGATGTTTCTCCCCTTATAGGCTGCCGATAGACGGCGGGATCTGGTGCGTGGTGTGCAGTGGTTTTTCCTGCTCATTATCAGGCGAGCTGGATGCAGAGAGATTGGTTGAGGCTGCGATACCGTCGGAGCTCCTGTATTAGGCGTCCATCTCCGCCGCGCGCCAAGCCACGCTGGGGCTTTTTTTTTTATATTGCCAGACAGAATTTGCAACCGCAAGTCAATTTAAATGTGATGTGGCTCGTTTTTTTTTCTTTAGAAATTTCATTTTTTGCTGCTGCATGTTCTATACATGCTACAAATGCGCCAATTTATAGGCAGACTAAAGGGACCCCCCTCAGGCACTATATGTAAAGGAATGTTTTATTTTTACCTTAAGCATTATTAAAATCACTGCTCCTTTAAAAACTATTTTTTTTTTTAAAATGCATTGATATATGTCCCCCAGGGCAGTACCTGGGACCCCATACCCTTTTTAAGGCTAATTACTTGTATATTTTACATACTTGTATATAAGCCTTCAAAGTTTTTCATGTTCGGGTCCCATAGACTTCAACGGAGTTTGCGGTTCGGGGCCAAACTATTTCCCTGTTCGGGAGTTCTGGTGCAAACCGAACTGGGGGGGGGGGTGTTTGGCCCATTTCTTATAATAATAGTGTGTGACTGTGGGGGGGGGGTCATTAGAGTGTAAGCTCCTTTATTTGCCAATGGTTCTATCTACAGTTACACTGAGTAATACACTCTATGGTCGATCGGTTGTGGATACTTGACCATAACATTTTTTATGAGCTTGTTGGACAAAACATTCAAAAGCCATGACCATTTGAGGCTATAACAGCCTTTACCATTCTGGGAAAGCTCTCAACAAGATTTTGGAGTTTGTCTTTGGTAATTTGTGCCCACTTAGAAAAAATAGAATGTTGCAGGTACTTGTGTTGGGTGGGAATAGGACAGGTACTCATGTTGGATGGGAATAAGCCAGGTACTTGTGTTGGATGGGAATAGGCCAGGTACTCATGTTGGATGGGAATAGGTCAGGTATTCATGTTGGATGGGAATAGGTCAGGTACTCATGTTGGATGGGAATAGGTGAGGTACTCATGTTGGATGGTCATGGTTGTGGGTGGAGTTGGGCCATTGTTCATTAGGTTAATGCAGTATCATTTTGGTGTATAAAAGAGCCTGCTCTCAATAAAGATAGTCAGACCTGCTGGAAACCTAACAACAGAGCTGTGTCTCGTTATTAGGGGTGGAATTATCATTATGGATCTCGTTCGCCTGACTATGGAGTGTCAGTAGCTGCCTTGTGTTCGGAAAGGGAATATCCTAAACGGCGTTAACCCCTTTCATACTTGGGGTGTCGTTACAATTGGTACAATAAGTCAGGTACTCATGTCGGATGGGAATAAGTCAGGTACTCATGTTGGATGGGAATAAGTCAGGTACTCATGTTGGATGGGAATAAGTCAGGTACTCATGTTGGATGGGAATAGGCCGGATACTCATGTTGGATGAAAATAGGTCAGGTACTCATGTTGGATGGGAATAGGCCAGATACTCATGTTGGATGAAAATAGGTCAGGTACTCATGTTGGATGGGAATAGGTCAGGTATTCATGTTGGATGGGAATAGGTCAGGTACTCATGTTGGATGTGAATAGGCCAGGTACTAATGTTGGATGGAAATAGGTCAGGTACTCATGTTGGATGAGAATAGGCCAGGTACTCATGTTGGATGAGAATAGGCCAGGTACTAACGTTGGATGGGAATAGGTCAGGTACTCATGTTGGATGAGAATAGGCCAGGTATTCATGTTGGATGAGAATAGGCCAGGTACTCATGTTGGATGGGAATAGGCCAGGTATTCATGTTGGATGAGAATAGGCCAGGTACTCATGTTGGATGAGAATAGGCCAGGTACTCATGTTGTATGAGAATAGACCAGGTACTCATGTTGGATGGGAATAGGTCAGGTATTCATGTTGGATGAGAATAGGCCAGGTACTCATGTTGGATGAGAATAGGCCAGGTACTCATGTTGGATGGGAATAGGTCAGGTATTCATGTTGAATGGGAATAGGTCAGGTATTCATGTTGGATGTGAATAGGTCAGGTATTCATGTTGGATGGGTCAGTGATATTGACCCAATATGGTCATGTGGCCATATTAGGTCAGTGATGTCCTGACACTGGTCGGCCTAAGCTGTTTAAGGTCAGAAAGCGATGCAAGCAGTTAAATGTTTATTGTAAAGAGCAGTAGGACACACAAATGTGATATAAACACATCCAATTATTGCAACTGAACTGCTTTGACAATGTCATAAAATTGCAATTTCTTATTGTCATACATTTTTCAGCTATTACTACCTATATTTTTCATTTTGGAGTAAATGGATGCCGAGAAGAGCATATATTACTAAGGCCGCCGTCATAGGAAACCCATCTCGTTACAATCAGCCTGGAAGCAGCAATGTATGGATTGAACATCGTTCATTAACTCTTCAACAAAGACAGCTCTTTATCAGGCTCTGAAAAAAAAGAAAAGTAGGAAAATGAAACAGGAAGAAAAAGATGTGTTAGTTTCCATGGCGATGAGTGGAGAAAACAGACGCAGCTCGCTATTTAGCCTCTCTTGTCCTGCTTCCATTAATGGCCTGCCATTTAACATCAGTACAGTGGTGCGATGATTGCAAAATGCGTTGTGTCTCCTGCTGATTTCTACACTTTTTTTTTTAATTCTGCAACAGCTGCAGCAGCCGTAAAATACATAAAAAGTTTAGCGGAAAATTGCTGATTAATGTGATCTAGTTGTGTGTCTTCTGGATGCAATGGCATTCTGTTGATTTCCAGACTTTTCTTGTTTTACAGGGAATATGTGATAGCTTGCATACACTATTGTTATAATAATAATACTATTATTATTGCAAGGTCCTGAAGTCACAGCAAATGACCTCCAGGTCATATTAAGACATGGACACCCCTTCAAATGATTGAGTTCAGGTGTTTCCAGTGCAGGGTACTGTTTTATGTTGCAGCATACATTTCAGACAACTTTGTGGTACCATTTTGAGGAAGCTTCTTTTTTGTTCTAACATGACTTTACCCAAAGCCAGCTCCATAAAGATATTGTTTGGCCAATGTGATGTGGAGGAACTTAAATGACCCGCACAAAGCCTTGACCTCAACCCCTACTTTAGGCTGAATTGGAACACTATTTCTGAGCCAGGCCATCTCATCCAATCCCGAATGGGCACAACATTTCTACAACCCATCTCCATAATTTTGTGGAAAGCCTTCCACAAAGAGTGGAGGCTGTTAAAGCCACAACGAGAGGCTAAGTCAGGGGTGCCCAACCTTTTGAAGAGCGAGGGCCACTGAAGCGACTTGGTAACTGGTCGCGGGCTAAAATGAGTGGAATGGGCGGATGACAGGTCTGTGTCCACGCTGGATATGCTGAATGGACCACGCTACTTTATGGGCCCTCCAATTCAATCCGCCCAGACGGAATGGGACGGATCCCCTTCTGTTTAGTTTTTTTAGCGGATCGGATTGAAGGTAAGTGGGGGTAAATGAACATAGAGGTGAATGGAGGGTCCGATTGGGTCCTAAGGCTGCTTTCACACTGATGCACCACATACACCTGTGGCTTTCCTGCAGGCTAGCTGCACTTTGCCATAGGCTTCTATTATATCCTGCAGGTGTGGTGCAATTTCTGAAAGGGCACCAAACCCACAGGTAACCGAAGTCTATGGCTCAGTGCAGGTAACCTTCAGGTGGACTGCGCTGCACCTGCAGATTAGTTTGAAAGCAGCCTAGTAACCACTGCAAAACAGATATGCCCATATATACACTGTAATTTCAGTAATAATTGTATCTTTATTAACAGTCTTCCATTCAGTTTTCCCTGGCTGTTGCTGTCTCAGGCAGAGTGCATTTGGTATCGATTGTGACAGGAGCTGGCGCTATACACAGAGGCGTTGCTAGGGGGGTGCGGGGGGTGCGGTCCGCCCCCGGGTGACACCCGCTAGAGGGGTGACACCCTCCCTTTTTTTTTTTTTTTTACAGCTGACCCATTCATTGATTAATTTCACCCCGCTGGGCTGGAAGCCTGGAACAACACCTCCAGCGCCGCGGCCGCGCCTGGTGTGTGTCCTCCGGCTCCTTATTCTTCCTATTCCTAAATTCCAATCCTCCTCCCTACCCTACAGAGCCAGCGAGCGACTCAGCCTGTCACATCATCACACTGCACTGTAGTGTCACACTGGAGTGTCAGTGAAAAGATTATCAACAACACGCTGGAGTGCTCATCATGCTGCAGTTAAGCCAGTAAAAGAAAAATTGAATATGTTTGTGTCTGCAATCGAAGCGCTTTGTGATCCTTCTGAAAATATGGACACAAGAGGAGCAGCAGAATGTCTACTGCCTGCTGTCTGTGATTTTACGTTTTTGTGCTACCTATACTTCTGGGGTGATGTACTTCAAGAAGTTGATGTTACACAACAGTACCTGCAGACCAAAGGCTTAAGTCTGGACAAGGTGGTGACAAAGCTAGAGTCACTAAGACTTTTTCTGTTTGAAGAGCGCAGTCACCTAGTGGAACATGCAATTAAGCAGGCACATTTAAAATCTAAAGAATATGGAATTGCCGTAGAGAGAAGAGCCAGGTTTAAGAAGAGGATGGCAGGGGAACAGGCACGTGATGCTGGAGGCATAAGTCTACAAGACGAGAACAAGAGGGCAATGCTTGAGTGCATTGATCGCTTCCATTCTGAACTCCAGATCAGATTAAGAGCCATCATGGAAGTTGCAGCCATGTTTGAGGCTGTTCAAGCAAAGAGTCTCATATATGAAACTGAAGAAACATTAAAGGTGTCCATTCCAAAACTGACCACTTTTTATGACGAAATATCTGAGAGTGAGCTGTTAATGGAAATACCCAGACTGAGGAGACATCTCAAAGCAGCCAAGATCAACCTAGAAGAAGTCAAAGATTGGTCGGCTTTACAAGTTTTGACCTTCATAGCAGAATGGGACTTCATTGAATCTCTTCCAACCCTTTCACTATGTCTAAAAATATTTCTGACAATCTGTGTGTCTGTGGCTTCATGTGAGAGGAGCTTTTCAAAGTTGAAGCTGATAAAAAACTATTTGCGTTCAACGATGGGACAGGCAAGGCTTTCTGATCTTGCAATATTATCAGTTGAAAGTGAACTAGCGAAATGTATTGATTTTGATGATGTTGTTCACAATTTTGCAGCTGTCAAGGCTAGAAAAGCAAAGTTTTGATTTAGATGTTAACTAAATGCTTTCATATTTGTTCCTGTTTTTGTGTTATTTATTTAGTAATTCAGTAAAGTTTAAAGTTACAATAAATACAGTTCTTTAACAGTTTAAGCTTTGATTTCTATTATTTTCATATGATTTTGTTATTCAAATTTGCTAGTTGATTGATAGTTATTAACGGCACTACTGTTGCCAATATATGCAGTGTTATTAGGGTGAAAAAAATTATTGGGGGGGGGGTGACACCATGTTATACCGCACCAGGTGACACCAACCCTAGTGACGCCACTGGCTATACAGGAAGCATCAGCTTATGTGGCTCTGCAGCTGCTTGCATTTTCTAACGCCGGCTTCCTTTACAACACTGATGCTCTTGGATGACGGGTCAGCAACCTGAGATCTGGGCTTGCCAAACCACCATCCCAGAGCAGGAGGTCGCGGGCCACATTGGAAGGCTCCGCGGGCCACATGTGGCCCCTGGGCCACTGGCCCCTGGGCCACTGGTTGGGCACCCCTGGGCTAAGTGCTATGGTGCCCCCTGGCAGGTCCACCCAAAGTGTGGAGTCTAAGTACCAGTTGCTCTTCATCAGAACTCCTGATGGTGGAGATAGACCTTTTTTTTTTGTTGCTGCAAACGGGCAACCAGGCACCTTAGGATTGCCTTACTGATGGGACAGAAGGTCTATGGTGCAGAGACTGTTCATATGGTAGACAAGAGAGTGATCAGGTTCAGGCAGAAGTTGTGGCAGGTGGCAGACAAGAGAGTAGTTAGGTCCAGACAGAGGTGGTGGCAAGCAGCAGGCAAAAGACTTGTTAGGTCCTGGAAGAGGTCCTGCCAGGTGCCAGGTGAAAAACTAGTCAAGTACAAACAGGGGTCTAGGCAGGTGTTAACCAAGAGCACTGTAAGTTTTAGCAGCAAGCAAGAGAATAGTCAGGTGTTGGGAACAAACAGGCAACTGGCAGGCAAGAATTATGGTACTTTTGCTTTCAGGTAGCTGGCTATAAGCCACAGCACCATTTACTTCAAAGGCTATGCCTAAATACCCTTCTGGTCAGTGGAAGTTCCCAGCATCATTACTAGAAACCTTGGAAGCCCTGGAGGTAGTAGGGGCCAGAGGAACCTGGAATTTACCTGCAGGGATCTTGCAAGGAATCCTGGATGACTTGACAGAGATCCTGTGAATTCTGGTAGACCCCATAACCAAGTGTCCTTCACATATTTGTGGCCAAAAAGTGTAATTCTAAAGTGAGGAGAAACACTTTCAGACATAGCTTTCTCAAGAAAGGTGTCCCCATTGAAAGAGGTCTTAATTTGGATGGACAATCATACCATTTTGGATTTCCCAAAAACCTTTCCAGGCTCAGGGAACCCCTGCTAATTATTATTACTATACTTACAGTTCACAGCTCATTAGCATGAGGGTCACTGGGAAGAACGCTCCTTACATTTGTGGTCATTGGGAATAACCCCCCTTACAAAAAGATCTTTGTTGTCAGTGGTTACCTATCTGAGAGGCAGGAAAAGGCCATTGCACAAGGAGCCGCTAACAACCACTTGAGAAAGGCTGCTTTGCAGTGACAATGGTCACCAGAGAGGCTGAATAACGTTTACAGCTATTCCAAGGTGAAGGTTCTAAGCCTTCCCCACTCTATCCAAAACATATATAAACTAAAATGCTTACAAGCTGCTCTCTCGCTGGTACATGACCCCAGTACAAGTAGCAAAGTTTGTTCCTTCTGCTTCTCCTTTCGGGATTGTAGGGAGCCTGGCACTCTCTGCCATATCTGGTGGTCCTGCCTGAAAGCCATAAGATTTTAGACCAAGGTCTACTCTCTAATTAGATCAGTTCTGTCTGTTACCCTACCACGTAAACCTTGCTGCACAAATCCATTCCGTCCTTGACCAAAGCTAAGAGGAAGCTGGTGTAGTTTGTCTTCCTGGCAGCACGACAGACCATAGCTAAGGCCTGGCGCCAACTGTTCCTTAACTTTGCTGAGGTTAAACAACACCTTCTGGGAATTATGGTGCACGAGAAGCTCACGTCCAATCTCATGGACACCCACTTCAAGGTCCTGAAGGTTTGGGACCCTTGGATAAACTTTAATGATCATTTGGATCTGGACCGCTCCCTGCTATCGATATAACTATTAGCACGGCTCGCTTGGGCATGGCACAATGGATTAAACTGCACTGGACACTTTCCTTCCTTCCTTCTCCTCTTTTCTCCCCAGGCAAATCCCATTTTCCTGTTCTCCTCTTGGTTCTCTCCTCCCCCTTCTATTTTCACTCTGTAGGCAGTTTTTTTTTTGGGTTGGTGGCCTTCTCATGCCTCTTCCCTTTTTTTCTGGTTCCCAGCCCCCTTGTCCTGAAAGTTGGAGTTCTTCCGCCCTCTCCCTCTTCCCTTTTTTCTCTTTTATTTCTTCCTCTGGGGTGTATAACCATATAGGCCAGGGATGCCCAACCTTTTGAAGCGTGAGGGCCACTTAAGCGACTTGGTAACCGGTCACGGGCCACAATCAATGAGTGGAGCGGGCAGATGGCAGGTCCGTGTCTGCCCTGGATACGGACACAGCCCACTATACTCCTTCTTTTTTTTTTTTGCGGATCAGATTGGAGGTAGGACACAAGTCGGTTTACATCTTCCACTCCTAAGAGGTGAACGGGGGGTCCAATTGGGTCGAACTGACCGTGTGAAAGGGGTCCAAGGCTGCTTTCACACTCATGCACTGTGGTTTACCTGCACCGCGGGTGCAACGCAGTGTACCTTTGGCTTTCCTGCACTTTGCAATAGACTTCTATTATATTCTGCAGGTTTGGTGCACTTTCAGAAAGCTCACCAAACTCAGTGCAGGTAACCCGCAAGTGCGCTGCTCTGCATCTGCGGATCAGTTTGAAAGCAGCCCAGTTACCACCGCAGAATAGATATGCCCATATATACGCTGTGATGTTAGTAATAAACTGACCTTTAATAACAGTATTCTATTCTATTCCATCCCAGAGCAAGAAGTCGCGGGCCACATCAGAGGGCTCCGTGGGCCACCGGCTGGGCACCCTTGATATAGGCAATACTTTCCCTACTGATCTACACTATGTGAAATAATGTGATTGAATTTGTATTAGGGAATAGGGATGCACCGATACCGGTATCGGTGCCAATACCGAGTATTTTCATGAATACTCGTGAAAATGCTCCTGATACCGAAACCGATACTTTGCGGTGTAATTTGCGTCCATACAAAATGAATGGGTGCAAATTGCACTACAAAGAATTGCATGCACTTTGAACAGGAATTCGGTGCGATTCCTGTCCGAATTGCATACGGTTTCCTGCACTGCTCCGGTGTGAAACCAGGCTGAAATCACTATGACAAGCGGTGGGAAAACGGCATTCGATTTGGACAGAAATCGCACCGCAAAGTATCGGTACTCGGTATCGGTGATACAAAAACAATATGGGTTCATCCCTAATTTGCATACTTGCCGGACTTTCCCTTGTCTAGTGAAGAACTTTGTATAGTTTTGTTATTGCTTGGGCTGTTTGTAACGTTTGAGCGCCATATGATGTACTTACGTTTTCTACGATTGTTTTGTTGCACTTCTCTACGTATTGCCTTTTGTACCTTTTTGTTATTCAACTTTGAAAGCCTTAATACAAATCTTTGTAAACCAGAACTTACATAAACTGTTTTGGCTGGAGATACGCTTTAAAATATTGCATGAAACCTTTTATTGTGCTGCATGCCACGAAAAATATCTGAACATTATTATATTCTTGTAATTAATTATGCACCACCATATAAAAGTATTTTATCTCAAGGAAACAATTGCTTCTGCAACTTTTCCTATTCACCATTCACAGCCGAGTCCTTCACCTCCACAAACATTATCCTATCATTAGCCTAGCTGAGAATATTTTCTTTATAAACCCAAATTATGTTTCAGTTTATTCTCATAATTAACATCAAATAATGAAAAAAAAAAAAAAAAAGAATGTTTCATGGTGCCAGATGATTTAGAAGCTCCCAACTAAATCATACCAATTCATAGAAATGAAAAATGACTGATATTAAGCAGCGCTAAAATGTTGGTCTGCCTGTAAAACAAGATTGCGGTTTGAAGTTGCATTGAGGGCTTGTTCACACCAGATGCGGCGCTGAAACACACGCAAAATTGTGCGATTTCCCACACTGCACAAAGACGTGTTGCCTTTTGCAGACGTGCTCAGGCGCCATTCCTTTCTAATAGTGGCCCTATGCATCTAGCAAACGCACGCACTTTCGCGCCAATCCAAAACATATGGTACCATGTGTTTTGTTGTGGGGCTAAATTATGCCAGAACCTTTTTTGCACATTTCACACGCACAGGGCAGCCCAGCGGTAGCTTATCTGAGAGGCAAAATTGGTGCAATGCTTAAAGCAGAACTACAGCGCCTTGAAAAATGATTCATGTCCCTTGAAATTTCCCACATTTTGTCATGTTACAACCAAAAACGTAAATGGATTTTATTGGGATTTTATGTGATAGACCAACACAAAGTGGCACAAAACTTTTAGGAGGGAAATTCAAGGAAAAAAAACTTACATTTAAATGCAGCATGCAGCCTTGCCCAGTGTCCATCTGCAGCCTTGCCCAGTGTCCATCTGTCCATCTGCAGCCGTGCCCAGTGTCCATCTGTCCATCTGCAGCCGTGCCCAGTGTCCATCTGTCCATCTGCAGCCTTGCCCAGTGTCCATCTGTCCATCTGCAGCCGTGCCCAGTGTCCATCTGTCCATCTGCAGCCGTGCCCAGTGTCCATCTGTCCATCTGCAGCCGTGCCCAGTGTCCATCTGTCCATCTGCAGCCTTGCCCATTGTCCATCTGTCCATCTGCAGCCGTGCCCAGTGTTCATCTGTCCATCTGCAGCCTTGCCCAGTGCCTTTGCGATCGTGTCAGTCCCGGCGGTTTTTAAAATTTGGCGCCGATTTCTGTGGAGAGGAGCGAGCGGGGCCGAGTGTACTTTGGCTGGACTCGGCTCCTCTCGCAGTTCCGCCCATCTCCACTGACTGCGCCGCTGACGGAGAAAGCCGAGTGTACTTCGCCTAGACTCGTGTCTGCTCACAGTCACAGGCAGGACTGCGAGAGGAGCCGAGACTAGGCGAAGTACACTCGGCTTTCTCTATGTCAGCGGCGCAGTCAGATGTGGGCGGGACTGCGAGAGGAGCCGAGTAAAGCCGATTGTACTTCGGCTTCGGCTCCGCTCACTCCTCTCGCTCGTTTTCAGCAGGGGAATTCGACGGAGTATCGGCGTATAACACACACCCACGATTTTCCCCTGATTTCAAGGGGAAAAAGGTGCGTGTTATACGCCGATAAATCCGGTATGTAAAAATTGTGGGGTACATTTGTATTCAGCCCCCGGAGTCAATAATTTGTAGAACCGCCTTTCACTGCAATTACAGCTGCAAGTCTTTTTGGGGATGTCTCTACCAGCTTTGTACATCTAGAGAGGGACGTTTTTGCCCATTCTTCTTTGCAAAATATCTCAAGCTCTGTCAGATTGGATGGAGAACGTCTGTGAACAGCAATTTTCAAGTCTTGCCACAGATTCTCAATTGGATTTAGGTCTGGACTTTGACTGGGCCATTCTAACACATGAATATGCTTTGATCTAAACCATTCCATTGTAGCTCTGGCTGTATGTTTCGGGTCATTGTCCTGCTGGAAGGTGAAGGCTGGGTTCACACTGGTCCGACAAACGCTCCGACATTGGGAGCTCATGTCGCATGACGTGTGAAAATCAATGTTTCCCTATGAGAACCGTCTTAACTGGTCCGACACAAGTCGGTCCGACTTTGAAAATGCTCCCTGTACTACTTTGGTCCGACTTTGATCCTACTTCAGCCCATTGAATATCTTTGAAGTCGGATCAAAGTAGGATCCTTGTCCTAACCATCCGACATTTGACATCCGACATGGTGATTACAGCAGCAGTAGAAGGAATTTATCTCACCCTGGGATTGTTTTGATTGGTCAAAGGACAAGTCAGACTAGCACAATGTCGGATCAAAGTAGTATCCTGTTCATGAATGTCGGATGGATGTCGGACCAATGTCGGACCAATGTAGGACTGATGTCGCAGAGCAAAGTAGGATGAAAGTCGGATGAATGTCGTGTCATATCAGTGTGAACCCAGCCTTATTGCCATTATAACCTGTGTGTGCCACCTTCTGTGTCTGTACCAAGTCCAAACATTCCAGGGTATGTAAACTTTTAATCAGGGCCATTTGGGTGATTTCTGTTATTATTATGATATAAAAAGTATCCAAAAAACTATGTGATAATAAATGGCTTCATGGGATTTCCATCTTTAAATAAAAGACAGTTTTTTTGGCATGATCAGTCATATTTTCAATATTAATGCCAAAATGTCACAATTTCTGCCAGGGTATGCAAACTTTTGAGCACAACTGTATATATATACTATGGATCAGCCAACATTATGACCACTGACATATAAAGTTAAATAACATTGTGGGTGTAATATATTAGGCAGCAAGTAAACATGTTGACCCTCAAGTTGATGTGCTAAAAGCAGAAAAAATGGGCAAGTGTAAGGATCCAAATTGTAATGGCCAGATGACCGGGTCAGAATATCTCCAAAATTTGCAGCTCTTGTGGAATTTTCCTGATCTGCAGTGGTCAGAAGGACCAACCAAAAGTGGTCCAAGGAAGGAAAAACAGTGATCTTGCAACAAGGTTATGGGTGGCCCAGGCCCATTGATGCACATGAGGAGCAAAGGTTGGCCCGTGTAGTCCGATCCAATAGAAGAGCTACTGTAGGTGAAATTGTTGAAAAAGTTAATGCTGGTTCCCATAGAAAGGTGTCAGCAGAGCTGCCAAAGGGAGGGTAGGTGGGGCGGCTGCCCTGGGTGCAATGAAAGAGTTAGGGGGGGGCGCCTCTTTCCTTCTGTTACAAGGCTGACAGGAGTAGTGACAGCGGCATCACTACTCCTGTCAGCCCAGCACTGGGAGCAGTGAGATGGAGAAAGCCGGAAGGAGGTGCAGGCTATGCTCTCTCTTCTCCTCTTCCTGCCTGCCAGTGCAATGCTCCTGTATTCAAAATATGGCAGTAGTATACACAGAGACACAGGTGTTCTGCACTGGCAGGTGGGAGGAGGGGGAGAGAGAGCACAGTTTGGCATCTTTTGCTTGGGCTGTGGGTGACCTTTTCCTGCCACTGGGTGTCAGCACACAAAATGTATCACAGTGGGGCTGTGTGGGGGATATTTTCTTGGCACACTTTGGGACCCATAGTACATATTGAGCATCGATTAAACACCACGGCCTACCTGAGTATTGTTGCTGACCATGTCCATCCCTTTATGACTCCAGTGTCCCCATCTTCTTCTGATGGCTCCTTCCAGCAGGATAATGCACCATGTCACAAAGCTCCAATCATCTCACCACTGGTTTCTTGAACAAGACATTGAGGTCACTGTACTCCAATGGCCTCCACAGTCACCAGATCCCATCCAATAGAGCACCTTTGGGATGTGGTGGAACAGGAGATTCACATCATGGATGTGCAGCCAACAAATCTGTAGGAACTGCATGATGCTATCATGTCACTATGGACCAAAATCTTTTAGGATTGTTTCCAATGCCTTGTTGAATCTGTGCCACAAAGAATGAAGGCAGTTCTGAAGGCAAAAGGGGGTTCAACCCGGGACTAGCAAGGTGGACCTAATAAAATGGCTGGTGAGTGTGGTCAGATCACTTTGTTGCCCTCACTGCAGTCAGGTCACAATGACACTCAGCCCTGGTTCCTACTATAAAGTGCATTTCTTCCTTTACAAATGGTTGCTCAAGCCTTGGAGAAGGGGGAGTCCATTCCCCCGAAACCCGTTGGTTGTATCTTAAGTTTTTTTTATTGGATAAACAATTCAAATGTATCTCCAAGTGAAATTACCGTATATACTCAAGTATAAGCCGAGGACCTTATTTTACCACAAAAAACTGGGAAAACTTATTGACTCGAGTATAAGCCTAGGGTGAGGGTGAGAATGCAACAGCTACTGTAAGCAGAAAAGAGGGTCAACAATGCCCATTTGCATGCCTCACTGTGCCCATTTACAACCTCACTGTGCCCATTTACAACCTCACTGTGCCTATTTGCAACCTCACTGTGCCTATTTGCAACCTCACTGTGCCCATTTACAACCTCACTGTGCCTATTTGCAACCTCACTGTGCCTATTTACAACCTCACTGTGCCCATTTACAACCTCACTGTGCCCATTGCAGTCTCACTGTGCCCATTGCAGTCTCACTGTGCCTATTGCAGTCTTACTGTGCCCATTTGCAACCTCACTGTGCCCATTGCAACCTCACTGTGCCCATTGCAACCTCACTGTGCCCATTGCAGTCTCACTGTGCCCATTTGCAACCTCACTGTGCCCATTGCAGTCTCACTGTGCCCATTGCAGTCTCACTGTGCCCATTGCAGTCTCACTGTGCCCATTTGCAACCTCACTGTGCCCATTGCAACCTCACTGTGCCCATTTACAACCTCACTGTGCCCATTGCAGTCTCACTGTGCCTATTTGCAACCTGAAAAACAGTCTCCTGCGCTCAGAAGTATGGTCCAGTCACTAATACTTTTTGGCTCTGAAGAAGGGGGCTCGCCCCCGCAACGCGTCAGCCGTAGCTGTAAATATTTGTCATCGTGACTCTTTGGTCGTCTGCTCAGTTGGTTCCAGGAAGAGGCTACTTCCTTGGATGGAATGTTATGTGCCTATTATTTGCCTTTGTTTGTGAGTATCCATGATCTTTTAACTTATTTTAAATAAACAGCCATTGGTAATGCACTAAGTCGGTGCGCCCTCTCTTTTCTTTTACTTCCTATTTGCAACCTCACTGTGCCCATTGCAGTCTCACTGTGCCCATTGCAGTCTCACTGTGCCCATTGCAATCTTACTGTGCCCATTGCAACCTCACTGTGCCCATTGCAGTCTCCCTGTGCCATACCTCACTGTGCCCATTGCAGTCTCACTGTGCCCATTGCAACCTCACTGTGCCATACCCATGTGCCATACCTCACTGTGCCCATTGCAACCTCACTGTGCCATACCTTACTGTGCCCATTGCAACCTCACTGTGCCATACCTCACTGTGCCCATTGCAACCTCACTGTGCCCATTGCAACCTCACTGTGCCATACCTTACTGTGCCCATTGCAACCTCACTGTGCCATACCTCACTGTGCCCATTGCAACCTCACTGTGCCATACCCATGTGCCATACCTCACTGTGCCCATTGCAACCTCACTGTGCCATACCTCACTGTGCCCATTGCAGTCTCACTGTGCCCATTGCAACCTCACTGTGCCAAACCCATGTGCCATACCTCACTGTGCCCATTGCAACCTCACTGTGCCATACCCATGTGCCATACCTCACTGTGCCCATTGCAATCTCACTGTGCCCGAGTACCTGAATTCTTGACAGGCATCCATTTTTTAAAAGTCGCGGCTTCCTTCTGGCGTTCCGTTCTGTGATAGGCATTTGACACTGTGTTCCGCCTATCACGGAGTTCCTCTCATCCTCGGACTCAGTTTCCCAGCAGACACTGTGTTCAGACTCGAGTATAAGCCGAGGGGGGCATTTTCAGCACAAAAAAATGTGCTGAAAAACTCGGCTTATACTCGAGTATATACGGTACATTTTTTTTTTGCTAGGCGCTCCTAACCACATAGTTTGACTTTAATGTTTTAGAGACATTTACCTTATCACGTCAGAGATTGGAAATAACCTTTAAATGAGCTGAATAGCACATGTGAATAAAATGATTCTTGGAGCAGACAGAGGTAACTAATTATTGACATCCCTAACTGGCCCGAGCTTCATTTTCTCCTTCCAAATTTAGTCCAAAATGATCTTCGAGTATTAAAATCTGTCAAATTGGCCACATTTGCTGATAGTGCAATTTTCACTTAAGCTGTCGACACATAACGAAGGAAGGAACAAGTTCAATATAGCTCAGAATGTATTAGGTCTCATTAGGCAAATGAAAGCGGCGACGCTTATTGAGGAATTCCGAACTGAGAAAGAGCAAATGTAAAAAAGAAATTCTGCAAAAAAAAAAAAAAAAGGCCACTTAGTATGGTCAGCAACTACCTGCAAAACCAAAGCTTCTCATACACTGTATCAGCTTTACCCCGATGCCACGTACACACGATCGGAAATTCTGCCAAAAAAAGTCCGATGTGAGCTTTTTGTCGGAAATTCCGACCGTGTGTAGGCTCCATCGGACTTTTGCTGTCGGAATTTCCGCCAAGAAAGGATTGAGAGCAGGTTCTCTATTTTTCCGACGGAATTTACGATCGTCTGTAGCAATTCCGACGCGCAAAATTCCTACGCATGCTCGGAAGCATTGAACTTAATTTTCTCGGCTTGTCGTAGTGTTGTACGTCACCGCGTTCTTGACGGTCGAAATTTCAGAGAACTTTTGTGTGACCGTGTGTATGCTTGCCAAGCTTGAGCGGAATTCCGTCGTAAAAACCATCCAAGGTTTTTTCCGACAGAAATTCCGATCGTGTGTATGCGGCATTAGACTCTGTTTTCTGAACTTGCAATTATTTGAAGTAGACGTAAGCCTGAAAGAAATTACATTTAGTTTACCAAAGCACAATATATCATAAACAGTTCCCATTTTACATAATGAAATAATGGGTGCTTGAGATGTTACATCTCAGTGTTTAGTCTCTTTACAGCAACTTCCTGGTTACATGCGCTCCTTCGATGGTTGTGTAGATTTTCTTAGCCCGTGTCTCCTGATGGTGACAACAGTGGAACATACCTACATAATATGTGCCTTGTAGTGTCCATTGGGAGTCAGGGTGACAACGCAGGAGCACAAATGGGAAACAGAAACCTGGCGTTGTCACTCTATAATAGGAAGTAACTAAATAGGACTTTTATGGCATCACTGGGTGTTACTTTAGAGCAGCTAAATGGAGGCATACAGTAGGTGCCGCCGACATTGTATATTCATCGCGATCCTATCACGGAGATTCTCAGCGACAGGGGTGCCGACATCTCGGCGACGGAGTGGCGACACATCTCGCGCTCGCTGCAATAGCGAGGAGACGCGGCACTGTATTGAACGGGGATCCGACGTGGATTCCCGCCAATACCAGGCACTGTGTTTGGTATGAATCCTGAGCGGGAACTCCACGCCAATTTTTAAAGAAAAAAACGGCATGGGTTCCCCCTCCAGGAGCATACCAGGCCCTTCGGTCTGGTATGGATTTGAAGGGGACTCCCCTAAGCCGAAAAATCGGCGTGGGGGTCCCCCTCAAAATCCAAACCAGACCCTTATCCGAGCACGCAACCTGGCAGGCCGCAGGGGAAGAGGGGGGGACAAGAGAGCGCCCCCCCTCCCTCCTGAACCGTACCAGGCCGCATGCCCTCAACATGGGGGGGTTTGGTGCTCTGGGGCAGGGAGGCGACCTGCGGCCCCCCACCCCAAAGCACCCTGTCCCCATGTTGATGGGGACAAGGGCCTCTTCCCGACAACCCTGGCCGTTGGTTGTCGGGGTCTGCGAGTGGGGGCTGATCGGAATCCGGGAGCCCCCCTTTAATAAGGGGGCCCCCAGATGCCGGCCCCCCACCCTATGTGAATGAGTATGGGGTACATCGTACCCCTACCCATTCACCTGGTGGAAAAAAATGGCAATAAAAAACACAACACAGCTTTTTAAAGTAATTTATTGCACAGCTCCGGGGGTCTTCTTCCGACTTCGGGGGGTGTCCGGTGTCGTCGCCGCGCTCTCCGGTTCTTTCTTCCTTCTGCTGGGCCACTGCTATCTTCTTCCAGCTCTTTTGCTAGCGGGGCCCGGTCTTCTCTGTCACCTTCTTCCCTCTTCTCCTCTCCGGTTCTTTCTTTCTTCTGCCGGGCATCCGCTATCTTCTGCCAGCTCTTTTGCTAGCGGAGGCCCGGTCTTCCCCGTCGTCTCGTCCGGTTCTCCGTTGTCCTTCTGCCGGCCCCTTCACTATCTTCTTCCAGCTCTTTTGCTAGTGGAGGGGCCGGTCTTCCCGTCGGCGTCTTCTTCTCTCTTCTCCTCCTCGATGTTGACTCGTCGCTTCCTTCCGCTGTAATGCTGGGTTTTGCGGTGCGCTTGGTTTATATAGGCTTCTCATGACGTCACAGTCACATGTTCCCATGACGTCACAGTCACATGCTCCGGGGCCACCCGGAACATGTGACTGTGACGTCATGAGAAGCCTATATAAACCGAGCGCACCGCAAAACCCAGCATTACAGCGGAAGGAAGCGACGAGTCAACATCGAGGAGGAGAAGAGAGAAGAAGACGCCGACGGGAAGACCGGCCTCTCCACTAGCAAAAGAGCTGGAAGAAGATAGTGGAGGGGCCGGCAGAAGGACAACGGAGAACCGGACGAGACAACGGGGAAGACCGGGCCTCCACTAGCAAAAGAGCTGGAAGAAGATAGCGGAGGCCCAGCAGAAGAAAGAAAGAACCGGAGAGGAGAAGAGGGAAGAAGTCGACGGAGAAGACCGGCCCCGCTAGCAAAAGAGCTGGAAGAAGATAGCGGTGGCCCGGCAGAAGGAAGAAAGAACCGGAGAGTGCGGCGACGACACCGGACACCCCCCGAAGTCGGAAGAAGACCCCCGGAGCTGTGCAATAAATTACTTTAAAAAGCTGTGTTGTGTTTTTTATTGCCATTTTTTTCCGCCAGGTGAATGGGTATGGGGTACGATGTACCCCATACTCATTCACATAGGGTGGGGGCTGGCATCTGGGGGCCCCCTTATTAAAGGGGGGCTCCCGGATTCCGATCAGCCCCCGCCCGCAGACCCCGACAACCAACGGCCAGGGTTGTCGGGAAGAGGCCCTTGTCCCCATCAACATGGGGACAGGGTGCTTTGGGGTGGGGGGCCTCAGGTCGCCCCCCTGCCCCAGAGCACCAAACCCCCCCCCCCCCCATGTTTAGGGCATGCGGCCTGGTACGGTTCAGGAGGGAGAGGGGGCCGATCTCTCGTCCCCCCCTCTTCCCCTACGGCCTGCCAGGTTGCGTGCTCAGATAAGGGTCTGGTTTCAAATCCATACCAGACCCAAGGGCCTGGTATGCTCCTGGAGGGGGAACCCATGCCGTTTTTTTCTTTAAAAATTGGCATGGAGTTCCCACTCAGGATTCATACCAAACACAGTGCCTGGTATTGGCGGGAATCCACGTCGGATCTCCGGCAATGCGTGACGCTCATTGTGAAAGGAAAAACAAAATTTTTCCTTTCCCGATGACGAGACAGCTCGGCGCTGGCTCTCGCAACGGAGCTCGTAGGGTGTCAATCTCGCCGCTAGAAGAGGCGAGATTGACACAATATCGGCGGCACCTACTGTATATATATATATATATATATATATATATATATATATATATATATATATATATAAATATATATATAGTAAACCCCCGCTCTATCGCGGTTCAGTTTTTGAAGTCCCGGTATATCACGCTATTTTAATTAGGACCTATTAATTCTGATATTGCGGTAATATTTCGCCATTTTGCGGTTATGTAGCGGTGAATCAGTACTGTACAGTATACTGTTAGCACAATATTTTTGTGTTTTACAATGCTCTTGTTCTCTCTCTATCTTTTATGTGTTTCTATTGCTTAAAAGTGTGTTTAAAGACCTTTAAATGCTATGAAAAAGTTAACAAAACATGCCTAGGGTGTATTTAAATAGGGTCTTTCTATTTCGCGGATTTTCACTTTTCGCGGGTGGGTCCGGAACATAACCCCCGTGATGGAGGGGGATTTACTGTATATACATATGTAGCGGGTGTTTGTTTTAAGGCCCAGAGACTACCATACCCAGGATGCATTTCCCCGCGCAAGGACTGCTGGGGCGGGGTATTTAACAAGGGGGCAGACCGGAGTATGGTCTCTTTGGACACCGCCCGCCCAGCAAGTGGAACTCTGTGCTGAATCTGCTGAAAATACAGGGCCTGAAGCCTAGGGATGTATTTTTCCAAAGAGCATTTCGTATTCACTGAGGAGTCTGAGGGACGTCTCAACCTGCTTCTCTTCTGCTATTACCAGGAGGACCGAAGACCCGGGTGTCGTGGAATCTGTGTACCAAGACACAGCAACGGAAGATACGGACACGGACTGGTCCAGTTGGGTGATAGAGCACCTGGTCAGAGAATAATACAGGATCTCTAGGCCCAGTAACTGTTGTTTCGGAACTAACGTTAGCGTTGGCAGTTGCACGCCGGAGGGACAGTGCATTGAATAACGCTAGTAGACTTATTATGTGTTTACCAAGTTATTAAACCCCCTTTATTCCTATGGATTACAAATTGTTCTAGAAGTGCACCACTGTTTGCTAGCGAAGATCTTTCTCTGCAGAACTTTTACATAGTACAGTCAGGCCTGACTTAGCAGTGTAGACATTGCTGGGCGCCATTTTGCCCACAAGGGAGAAGAGCTGCAGCGGGTTCCGTTAGTTTCTTGTCACAGGATTGTATATCTGTCTGTTTGCTAAAATACTCTTTTATTGCAGGGCTCTGCATATGTTTATGTATACTGATTTACCTGCTTAACCATTATTCTCAGTAAAGTGCCAGGGTTAAGTATACCAGTCGTTTGTGTCATTTACTGTGCAGAAGAAACGGTTAGTGATAGCTACACCATACTGTTGTGTGTCTTTCTTTTGGGGGTATGCGCTGCCAAGAGTCACAGGTTACACAAACCTATCATCCCCTACTAACTGTGCCAAGGGAGGTGGGAGCAAATTGCTGGGGGTTGACAGTGAGTGTTACAGGGCCTGAAAAAAATCATACCAGTGGCCCTCTTAGCTGGGGGTATCGCTACACACACACATATATATATATATATATATATATATATATATATATATATATATAGTACACTATTATACCAAAAGTATTGGGACACCTGCCTTTACATGCACATGAACTTTAATGGCATCCCAGTCTTAGTCGTAGGGTTCAATATTGAGTTGGCCCACCCTTTGCAGCTATACCAGCTTCAACTCTTCTGGGAAGGCCGTCCACAAGGTTTAGTCTCCGCCGTAATTCATCCCAAAGGTGTTCTATCGGGTTGAGGTCAGGACTCTGTGCCGACCAGTCAAGCTCCTCCATCCCAAACTCCCTCATCCATGTCTTTATGGACCTTGTTTGTGCACTGGTGCGCAGTCATGTTGGAACAGGAAGAGGCCATCCCCAAACTGTCCCCACAAAGTTGAGAGCATGAAATTGTCTTAAATGTCTTGGTGTGCTGACGCCTTAAGAGTTCCCTTCATTGGAACTAAGGGGCCAAGCCCAACCCCTGAATACCAACCATACACCATAATCCCCCCTCCACCAAATGATTTGGACCAGTGCACAAAGCAAGGTCCATAAAGACATGGATGAGTGAGTTTGGGGTGGGCAAGCGGGCAGGCATCCCAATACTTTTGGTAATGGTCTGGGGCTGCATGAGTGCTGCCGGCACTGGGGACCTACAGTTCATTGAGGCAACCATGAATGCCAACGTGTACTGTGACATACTGAAGCAGAGCATGATCCCCTCCCTTCAGAGACTGGGCCGCAGGGCAGTATTCCAACATGATAAAGACCCCAAACACACCTCCAAGACAACCACTGACTTGCTAAAGAAGCTGAGGGTAAAGGTGATGGACTGGCCAAGCATGCCTCCAGACCTAAACCCTATTGAGCATCTGTGGGGCATCCTCAAACGGAAAGTGGAGGAGCGCAAGGTCTCTTAACATCCACCAGCTCTGTGATGTCATCATGGAGGAGTGGAAGAGGATTCCAGTGGCAACCGGTGAAGCTCTGGTGATCTCCATGTCCAAGAGGGTTAAGGCAGTGCTGGAAAATAATGGCGGCCACACAAAATCTTGACACTTTGGGCCCAATTTGGACATTTTCACTTAGGGGTGTACTCATTTTTGTTGCAAACGGTTTAGACATTAATGGCTGTGTGTTGAGTTATTTTGAGGGGAAAGCAAATTTACACTGTTATACAAGCTGTACACTCACTACTTTACATTACCATGTTAAAGCTTATATGAGATGATGAGATGTCAGTGCCTTCATTTACATCAGTTTTAACATGTAATTTTAAAACTTTTAAATTCAAATATTCTATTTATAGGACATTAGAACGAAATATTATTGAATTAGAATAAAATTACAATATAATCATTTATATTTGCATATTATACAAAACAATGAATTTGAATATAATTTGAATAAAATGTTTGTTAAATTAGTAAGTAATTAAATAGAAAGAAAAATATTAATAAATGAAAACATAATTACAGTATTATTTCATATATTATATTTATATATCCTCAACTCTCTAAAACATGCACTAGTCACCCCCATACTTAAAAATCCCTCACTGGACCCAACCAATCCAACGAGTAACCGTTTCACTTAAAATAACCTTCTTGATCTTGAGTCTGGATTTCACCCTCAACACGACACTGAATCTGCTCTCTTAAAACTCACAAAAGATAACAGCTAAATCCAATGGACACTATTCTGTACTACTCCTTGACCTCTCTGCTGCCTTTGATATGGTGGACCAACCCCTCCTTAAAAAATTCCACACCTTTGGTCTCTGTGACTGTACTCTTTGCTGGTTTTCATCCTACCGAATTTATCGGCGTATAACACCCACCTTTTTTCCCTTAAAATCAGGGGAAAATTGCGGGTTGGTGTTATACGCCGATCCCCCGCCGATCCCCCGCTGATTGTGAGCGAGCCGATATATATATATATACACAAAGCCGAAGTACACTCGGCTTTATTCGGCTCCTCTTGCAGTCATGCCCACCTCCACTGATTGCGAGCGCCGCTGACATTCAGAAAGCCGAGTGTACTTAGGCTAGTCTCGGCTCCTCTTGCAGTCCCGCCCCTGACTGTGAGCAGAGCCGAGTCTAGCCGAAGTACACTCAGCTTTCTGTATGTCAGCGGCGCTCGCAATCAGTGGAGGTGGGCGTGACTGCAAGAGGAGCCTAGTAAAGCCGAGTGTACTTCAGCTTTGTGTATCTCGGCTCCTCTCGCAATCAGTGGAGATGGGCGGGACTGTGAGCAGAGCCGAGTCTAGCTGAAGTACACTCGGCTTTCTGTATCTCAGCTCCGCTGACAGTAGGCGGAAATTGGGGCCAAATTTAAATCAGGCCAGGGCAAGGCTGCAAATGCAAAGGCACTGGGCAAGGCTGCAGATGGACACTGGGCAAGGCTGCAGATGGACACTGGGCAAGGCTGCAAAGGCACTGGGCAAGGCTGCAGATGGACACTGGGCAAGGCTGCAATGATGGACAAGGCTGCAGATGGACACTGGGCAAGGCTGCAGATGGACACTGGGCAAGGCTGCAAAGGCAGTGGGCAAGGCTGCAGATGGACACTGGGCAAGGCTGCAAAGGCACTGGGCAAGGCTGCAGATGGACACTGGGCAAGGCTGCAATGATGGACAAGGCTGCAGATGGACACTGGGCAAGGCTGCAGATGGACACTGGGCAAGGCTGCAAAGGCAGTGGGCAAGGCTGCAGATGGACACTGGGCAAGGCTGCAAAGGCACTGGGCAAGGCTGCAGATGGACACTGGGCAAGGCTGCAATGATGGACAAGGCTGCAGATGGACACTGGGCAAGGCTGCAGATGGACACTGGGCAAGGCTGCAAAGGCAGTGGGCAAGGCTGCAGATGGACACTGGGCAAGGCTGCAAAGGCACTGGGCAAGGCTGCAGATGGACACTGGGCAAGGCTGCAATGATGGACAAGGCTGCAGATGGACACTGATAAGGCTGCATTGATGGGCATTTAAATGTAAGTTTTTTTCCTTACACTTCACTCCTAAAAGTTTTTTTCCTTAAAATGGCCTCCTAAACTTGGGGTGCGTGTTATACGCCGGCGCGTGTTATACACCGATAAATACAGTACTTATCCAACCACACCTTTAGCATTACTTACAATTCTACTTCCTCCTCTACTCTTCCTTTCCCTGTCGGGGTCCCCAAGGTTCTGTTCTTGAATCTCTCTTATTCTTCATCTACACCTCCTCCCTGGGTCAGTTAAGAGCCTCCCATGGCTTCCAATACCATTTCTACGCTGACGACACCCAAATCTATCTCTCTACCCCTCAGCTCACTACTTCATTCTCCTCACATATTATTAATTTACTAGCAGACATATCAGCCTGGATGTCACACCAATTCCTCAAACTCAATCTATCCAAAACCAAGATCATAACATTTCCTCCCCCACGTGCCCCTTCTCCTGATTTCTCTGTCAAGATCGATGGCACAACTATCAACCCGTCCCCACATGCCAAGGTTCTAGGTGTAATGCTGAACTGAGAACTTTCCTTTCGGCCCCACGTCCAATCCCTGTCCAAATCGTGCTGCTTTAACCTCTGCAACATCTCCAAAATATGCCCCTTCATAACCAATAACACCACAAAGCTCCTAGTCCACTCCCTGGTCATCTCTCACCTCGACTACTGCAACCTCCTCCTCCTTGGCTTACCTTTACATAGGCTATCCCCCTTCAGTCCATCATGAATGCTGCTGCCAGACTCATCCACCTTACCAACCACTCAGCATCTGCTACTCCTCTCTGCCAATCCCTCCACTGACTTCCGTTCGCCCAACAAATTAAATTCAAAATGCTAACAACTTACAAAGTCATCCACAACTCGGCCCCAAGCTACATCACTAATTTACGTGGAAAGGGGAATATTGCGCTAGTCCTGTGACTAAACCAAACGGTGAAAAATGCAAAACAAACAAAAGCGGCTGCACAGAACGTGACCAAAATTCAAATACAATTTATAACTAAAATGCAGCGCTAAAAAAGGGAGAGACCAAATCGCACCCAGTGAGATATGTCACAATGTGCTATATGTGAAAAATAATTAAATAAGTCCACATAAAGTCCATTCAAAAGACCGTGGAATGTGACGATCAAAACAGACGTGTAACAATATGGGTCATCTCATAAACCTTCTGGCAAAGGAGTAAGGGAGAATACTCTTACCGGAACCGGTGGATCTACTTATTAGGCAGATCGTTAGAGCATGTGAAATCCTGATGGCAAGTCGCATCAACTGGCATGAAGACTCTGGGTGAACCACACAAATCACAGATGGCCACGCGTTTCAAGGAAATCCCAACCTTGAAGAGACCCTGGATTCACTGGATATCCCTGTAGTCTTCAGATGGTGATGAAGTAACCTCCAATCTAGGAATCCTTTTCAGGACTGAAGGATGGCATGGTGGAAAAAAACTCCAAACAGCAACTCAATCAACCAAACCATGGAAGAAAGGGAAAAAAGGAGGAGGTGCTCCAATAATGCAGGTAAATGTGGGTTTATTGAAAAACCGACAAAAATTTAAAGTGATCACAGTACAAAATGATTAAAAAAAGGGAAATAAGTGGAGTGGTGTACCAAGCCAGACGCGTTTCGTACACAAGTTCTTCAACTGGGGCATCCCAGCAAGCAAGCAAGGGGCCGCATCTGGCCCCCGGCCCACAGTTTACCACTGCACTTTGTTTGTTAAAAAATAAAAATAGAAAGAAAATACTATTAAACTAGAATATACTTAGAGTATAATATTATATACCGTATATACTCGAGTATAAGCCAAGTTTTTCAGCACACTTTTTTGTGCTGAAAAAGCCCCCCTCAGCTTATACTCGAGTAACCTTTTTGCGCCTGATCTCCTGGACTTTGGGGACCCGGTACCAAACTTGGCACACATGTAGCCCCACTCTTCCTCTACAAGTGTGCAAAGTTTGTCGGCCGTAAGACTTACGCCCGGGGAGCACCGATTTTTCAAAGCCGGGCACCCCTTTCATAGACTCCCATGTTAAACAGTAATTTTTCTGGTGACTTTGGGGACCCGGTACCGGCCGGTCGTAGGTCCCTTGGACCCGAAACTTAGCACACCTATAGCCCAATTTCTCCTCTATAAGTGTGCAAAGTTTGTTGGCCGTAGGACTTATGGCCGGGGAGCACCGATTTTTCAAAGCTGGGTACCCCTTCTATAGACTCCCATGTTAAACGTCAGTCTAGTCATGGACACAGTGAGGCATGGACACAGTGAGGCATGCACATGGCCACAGTGAGTCAAAGTGAGGCACAGTGAGGCATGCAGATGGACACCCTAGGCTTATACTCGCGTCAATACGTTTTCACAGTTTTTTGTGGTAAAATTAGGTGCCTCGGCTTATATTCGGGTCGGCTTATACTCGAGAATATACGGTATATTAATTTGAGTATAACACTATATAATTAAAATAAAAGATTATTATTTACAGAAATAGAAAAATAGAAAGAAAAATATCTAGAAATATTATATTCTGTAAATATAATATAAAATATTCTATCTATAATTTTTTTTTAGCAGGGTGGTTCATGGTTTTGACGCCTGACCTGAGAATGTCAATTGCTAATGATGATTTCTTTCTACATAGTATGTCTGACGAGTCATCAAGGAGATTACTTGTTAAATGCAAATTGATGTATATCAATACATCCAAGATGTCCTTTATTGTGTTCAACGCTCATTATACGCTCTTCTAATTGAAGGTCACCCATGTATGAGTCTTATCTAATAAGTGTTCATCTCTCAATCATGAGTGACCTTAGAGGGACTTTGTAAGTATAGACTTTGCTGGGAGGCTTCTGGTTCTCTGTCTTTCCTTGGTACCATCAAAGCTCATCAAAGCAGTATAAAGAGGTCCTTTCAAAAAAAAACACAGTGTAAAAAAGTTGAAAAATACCAGATGGGGGTATTAAAAAAACCTGTGAATAAAAAAACAAAAAGTTTAGATACAGCAGGTAAAATAGGTATTGAACACGTCACCATTTTTCTCTGTATTTCTAGGTTTTTCTATAGGTGCTTCTGACATGACATTTTCACCACATGTCAGCAACAACCCAACAACCCATACAATCCATACAAAGAAGTCAAAACAAATAAGCTCAGAAATTAAGTTATGTGTAATAAAATGGAATGACACAGAGAAAAAGTATCAATCACTGAAACGGAAATGTTTTTAATACTAGTCGCATACGTTGCTCAGGTGTGATTTTGGCCCATTCTTCCACACAGTCTTCAAATCTTGAAGGCTCCGGGGCGCCTTTTCTATGAACTCCTATCTTTAGTTCTTTCCGTACATTTTCTATTGGATTCAAGTCCAGTGATTGGCTGGGCCATTCTAACAGCTTTATTTTCTTTCTTTGAAACCAATTGAGAGTTTCCTTGGCTTTGTGTTTGGGATCATTGTCTGTCTTGCTGAAATGTCCTCCCTCGTTTCATCTTCATCATCCTGGTAGATGGCAGCAGATTTTTATCAAGAATGTCTTGGTAAATTTTTCCATTCATCCTTCCTTCAATAAAATGAAGTTTGCCAGTACTGTATGCTGAAAAACAGCCCCACACCATGATGTTCCCACCTCCAAACCTCACTGTTGCTATTGGGGTGTTTTTGGGGTGATGTGCCATTTGACCTCCAAACATGGTGTGCATTATGGCATCCAAAGAGTTCCATTTTGGTCTCATCTGACCGGACTAAATCCCCCCCAGTATTTCACAGTCTTGTCTAAATGTTGTGCAGCACACTTTAAACAAGCTTCAACATGCTTTTTCTTCAGCAATGGAGTCTTGCCTAGTGAGCGTGCATACAGGCCATGGCGGGTGAGTGCATTACTTACTGTTTTCTTTGAAACAATTGTACCTGCTAATTACAGGTCTTTCTGAAGCTCTCCACAACTGGTCCTTTGCTCTTGGACAACCCTTCTGATAATTATTTTCACTCTTCTGTCAGAAATCTTGCGATGAGCACCTGGTTGTGGCTGGTTTATGGTGAAATTATGTTCTTTCCACTTCCAGATTATGGCCCCAAAAGTGCTCACTGGTACATTCAGAAGTTTAAAAATCCTTCTGTAACCAATGCCATCAATTTGTTTTGCAACAATAAGGTTATGAAGGTCTTAAGAGAGCTCTTTGCTTTTACCCATCATGAGATGTTTCTTGTGTGACAGCTTGGATACTGAGACACCTTTTTATAGGCCATCATTTGAGACTGATATTAATTTGCACTGACTAAGGGCAGGATTGCTTTGTAATTACTGATAGATTTCAGCTGGTGTCTTGGCTTTCCATGGCTTTTTTCAACTCCCTTTCTTCATGTGTTCAATACTTTTTCCCTGTGTCATTCAAATTTATTACACATAACCTAATTTCTGAACTTATTTGTTTTGGTTTCTTTGTATGTATGGAGATGCCACAATACCACAAGATAGGCATCAACGCTCCTGTGGAACCATAACCCCTCCAGTATCAAGAAGACTGTGAAGGATAGAATTTGGCTAATTTTATGTTTGACTAATCTTATTTCCAATGATTGTCAGCTCCATCTAGTGGCCATAATGTGGTAAATTCCCTGATTGAGGTATTTCAGCAAAATACCGCATTATGGCCACTACAGTAGATCAATGGTTCTCAACCACTGCCAGGACATGACCTCCATCTTACGGGGCCTAAAGCCACCAGCTGATCTCTTAATCTCCTGCAATGCCTTCCAGCTCCCATAGTGCCCCCCAACCTTCCATAGTGGACGCCAGTGCCACTCAGCCTCCATAGTGCCCCTCCCATCCTCCCAAAGTTTTCTCCAACCTTTCACAGTGCCCCCCCAGACTCTGTAGTACCCCCAGACTATTGCAAAGTCTCCAACTCCCCCCATAGTTCCCCTGCAGTCTCCCAGAGTGCCCCTCCAATGTCCACAACCTCTTAGAGAGACCCCCAGCCCCCTCCTGAGACCCTGTGTCACGGTAAGGGGTCAGGCTTGGAGACCAGTAGCTTTAGCATTAGAGAGTCTCCTACTGACCAGTTGGATAAGTACACAAGCAGGTCAACCTGGCAGATTATGCAGGGTCACCCAATGTGCGGGGTCTAAGTACTAACCAATATTAACCAGAGCTCCTGATGGAGATGGATTTTGATGCATGTTGATACCAGGTTGCGGTCCCCAGGGCCACCCCACCAGGAGGTTAGCAAGCTCTGGTCCAGCAGCAAATATAGCAGGTAGGGATCAAGCAGAAGTATAGTCAGTAAACAAGTCGGTAACAAATGGTTACAAGGTGGCCTCAAATGGAAGCATAGTCGAGGAAGAAGCCAAAGGTTGGTAATGAGTGGTAGAGGAGATAAGGACAGCTGCAGGTACCCAAAGGAGCAAGATATCGTCTGGAGAGAGCACAATAATCTGGCAAACAGGAAGTGCAAAGGCATGGCTAAAATGGGAAGTTGATGGGAGGAGCAAAGAGTTCAGGGTTCATCAGAAATAAGGTGCAAGGCAATATTATCCAAGGAATCAGACAGAGTTTTGTCCAGGATCTCAGGTGGCTCAGCAAAAAGAGCTACTATCAGGGCAGTTTGAAGGAATTTGGGGGCCCCAAGCAAAATTACATGGAGGCCCCCCCGCACGCACGCACACAAAGCCTACAGGAACCACAGCATAGCGATACAGTTTAAGTTCACCCACACTTTATATAAATAAAAAAGGTTTACAGTGCAAATACTGCTGTTGCATATACTGTGCATAAAATTTGAACTTACTCCCCTCCCCTCCCTATGTTCTTTTTACCCCCCCATGTTTTTTTAATCCCCCTCCCTATGTTTTTTTTACTCCCCCAATGTTATTTTTACTCCCCCCCATGTTCTTTTTACTCCCCCCCATGTACTTTTTACTCCCCCCCTCCCTCCCTCCCTGTGTTCTTTTTACTCCCCCCCCCCCCGTACCTCACGGCAGGAGATTCAGTTTCCTGTTCCCGGCCGGAACAGAAAGGAAGTGAGCACTCAGTGTGTACTTCCTGTCAGTTCGGCCAGGAACAGGAAACTGAATCTCCTGTACCACGTGGTACCCGGCTGGACTGACAGGAGGAAGGAAAAGGAGCTCGGCCACGCTACAGGGAAGGGGAAGTGACGAGAGAGGCAGCAGTGCTGCAGCTGCCTAAGGCTCTCTATAGAGCGCTCAGGCGGCTGCAGCATTTATAGGAAGCGCAGCAAGGGCCCTGCCTGGGGCCCCAAGCAATTGCTTGGTTTGCTTGCCTTGTCGCAACGGGCCTGGCTACTATCAGACACAATAGAGGTTGTGGGTTCAGATCCTGGTCCTGACCCCCCATCTGCAACAATTTTCTGCAGCCCCCCTTTAGAAATCTCATTCCCAACAGGGCCACCGAGATTGCTACAGAGTCCCCTTCTTTTCTTTTTTTTGCTGTTGGGGACTGGAAGGTGTTTGAAGACTTACCTCTTCAATAAGGATGAGAACCACTGAAGATCATAGGAAATCAAACAAAATATGGTCAGAATTTGTGAGAGCTGGGCCACTGCTTGTGACATCCGTCCACCTAACTTTTATATATAAATATATATATACCGTATATAATCGAGTATAAGCCGACCCGAGTATAAGCCGAGGTACCTAATGTTGCCACAAAAAACTGGAAAAACGTACTGACTCGAGTATAAACCGAGGGTCAACAATGCCTCACTGTTCCCATCCTTACTGTTCCCATCCTTACTGTTCCTATCCTCACTGTTCCTATCCTCACTGTTCCCTATCCTCACTGTTCCCTATCCTCACTGTTCCCTATCCTCACTGTTCCCATCCTCACTTTTCCCATCCTCACTGTTCCTATCCTCACTGTTTAAATTTTACATAAATAGTACCTGAAAAAAAGTTGAGGCTGCGGCGTCCATCGTTCAAATCCCGCGGTCTCTTCCTGGTCCCTTCCGTGATAGGCGATTCTCAGCAGACACTCTCCGCCTATCACGAACGTTCTCTCATCCTCAGTTTCCCAGCAGACACTGTGTTGGGTGTTCCGCCAATCACAGACGTCTCCTGGGAAACTGAGGATGAGAGACCGTTCGTGATAGGCGGAGAGTGTCTGATGAGAATCGCCTATCACGGAAGGGACCAGGAAGAGACCGCGGGATTTGAACGATGGACGCCGCAGCCTCAACTTTTTTTCAGGTACTATTTACAATGTAAAATTTCGCTGACTCGAGTATAAGCCAAGGGGGGGACTTTCAGCCCAAAAAAAAGGGCTGAAAATCTCGGCTTATACTCGAGTATATACGGTATATATATATATATATATATATATATATATATATATATATATATATATACCCCACAGAGTCTCTTCTACCAAAAATATCTATCTGCTAGTATTTTTTTTTTTTCATTTCAGGTTTAGTTCCAATTTAAAGTGGAGCTCCACCCTAAATAGCAACTTTTGCTATTTGGAACCCTCCCCCCCTCCGGTGTCACAATTGACACCTTTCAGGGGGGAGGGGGGTGAAGATACCTGTCTAAGACAGGTATTTTCACCCACATCCGGGAGTCCTGTCTCCGGGAATCTGCGGGAGTTACGTCACTTCCCGCAGACTTCCCTTGGTGTTCTGGGAGACACTCGGCTCCCAGAACACAGGAGCACCAATCAGAACGGCGCAGCGCGACTCGCGCATGCGCCGTAGGGAACCGGGCATGAAGCCGCAGGGCTTCACTTCCTGGTTCCCTCAGCGAGGATGGTGGAGGGAGCAGCAGAGCGACGAGCGGTCGCTCGTCCTCTGCTGCGGACGTCGCTGGACTCCAGGACAGGTAAGTGTCCAAATATTAAAAGCCAGCAGCTGCTGTAGCTGTAGCTGCTGGCTTTAAAAAAAATTTTTCCGGTGGAGCAACCCCTTTAAGTGATTTTGGCATAACAAGAAAAGTGTCCTCATCTTGTCCATTCTTGGTGCGAAATGTTGTTTTCTATCACCATCTGTCTTTATTGTTTGGTTATACGGAAGAGAAAACCTTGTCTCATTTGTGTCTTTGTTGGACAATTCTTAGAAGTAATCCATCAGTGAAAGGTCTTGTTTACATAGCTTTTGTGAAAAGTAACAAGGAAAAAAAGTAGAAGCTGCTGGAATAAAATGTCAATTTACATAGTTGAACTCCAGGCAGCCAGCAAAACACATGTAAATGATTTCATCTGTCAAAGGATTAGTAATGAGATTCGGACACTCTCGTGGTTCACACAACACTTTCAGACTATTTAGCTGGAGAGTGACACCTCTGCTTGGGCTCTGCAGCTACACTTATGATCACTTCACCTTCCAGCTTCCTTTTTGGACAATGATTTAGCACTTCATAGCACTTCATATCTGTCCAATTAAAGATATAGGATGCTGTAATGCCGCGTACACACGCTCGGAATTTTCGACAACAAATGTTCGATGGGAGCTTGTTGTCGGAAATTCCGACCGTGTGTAGGCTCCATCGGACATTTGCTGTCGGAATTTCCGACAACAAAAATTTGAGAGCTGGTTCTCAAATTTTCCGACAACAAAATCCATAAATTCCGAGCGTGTGTAGACAATTCCGACGCACAAATTTCCACGCATGCTCTGAATCAAGTATGAGATGGAAGCGCTCGGTCTGGTAAAACTAGCGTTCATAATGGAGATGGCACATTTGTCACGCTGCAAAGAGCAGTAACGGACTGAAAAGCACGAGGCTCTCACCAAACTTCTACTAACACAAGATTAGCAGAAGGAGCCCAAAGGGTGGCGCGCTTGGTATTGAACTTCCCTTTTATAGTGCCGTCGTACGTGTTGTACGTGACTGCGTTCTTGGCGATCGGAAAATTCCGACAACATTTGTGCGGCCGTGGGTATGCAAGACAAGTTTGAGCCAACATCCGTCGGAAAAAAAATCCATGGTTTTGTTGTCGGAATGTCTGATCGTGTGTACGCGGCATAAGGGTCAACAAGAAAATGGTAAAGTGATCTTCTTGGTTGTGCTGCCAAGAAATGTGAAGCAGAATGTCATGCTGGTTCCTCATGGGTGGTCCTTAGAGATTCAGAGAACAAGATGATTTCAGCACCAGGGCCATTACACCCTTCATCCGTAGGATGTCCTAAGTCTTCTGGGTTAAATGATGCAGTGTGTCATTCAACATGGAAGCCCAAGAACAACTTGTGGTGAAAAAAGAAATACTGCAGGAACAGAATTTCATGCTGTTTCCTCTTGGGTGATCCTCAGAGATTCAGAGAATGGGATGATTTCAGCTCTGCGCTCTGCACAGTTATGCTATAAATGAAGGGTGTCATGTGGACATCTCCTCAGGGGTAGGGCCATAACACCTTTCATTCATAAGATATCCTATATGTCTTCCAGGTTGAATGATGCATGGTGTCATTCAACATGGCAGCCTAAGAACATCGTGTGGTGAAAAGAGAGGTACTACTGGATCAGGATTTCATGCTGGTTCCTCCTTAGTGGTCATGCTGACATCTCCTCAGGGGCAGGGCCATAACACCCATCATTCATAAGTTCCATATGCATCGTGTCATTCAACATGGGAGACTGAGGACATCTTGTGGTGAAAAAGAGGTTCTGCAGGATAAAACTTAAGAGTGAAGGTAAGGATTGCATCCTGAGCTGCCATATGGGAACCCTTATTAAAAAAAAAAAAAAAAGCCCAGAGTTGGGCCTTAAGCATGCAGCCTGGCAGGTCAGTAAATGGGGGGGGGGGGATAAGCAAGCGCCCCCTCCTCCTGAACCATACCAGGCCACTTGCACTCAACATTGGGGGTGGGTGCTTTGGGGCAGGGGGCTTTGCCCCCCCACTCCAAAGCACATTGTCCCCATGATGGGGGCAAGGGCCTCTTCCCGACAACCCTGCGCTGTGGTAAGGTTTGGTTTAGACTGGGGGGGGGGGGAAACCTACGCCATTTTTTAAAACATTTTTCTATTGCCCGGAAATGCCAGCATTCTTTATATTTATATTCATCTGTCAGTGGGGAAGCCCGCTGACAGATGATGACTCATGGTTGTTAAGGACGCGGGCGGGCGGCTTCCCGGCCCGCTGCTTAACAAACAGTTATTTCTTCACACATAACTCAAATCGGTCGATCGCTTTTCGACCAATTCAAATTCCAATTGTTCTGAAAAGTTCCAAGTTATCTGTATGGAGTCTATACAGATGTGAAGGATTCTATGGACAGTGCTGGCCAACAGAAATAAATCCCATCGCCAAACAGTTTCTGTGCATTTGCAAATTTGATAACTTTCTGAAGATTAACTTTATAAATGATTGCCTCCCCAGTACGCCAATAATTACACGCCGCGTTCACCCTATTTAATAACACAATTATTTTTAACTAGAAGCTGACTTCAGGGCCCTTTGTGCATTGATATTCCAAGCCTGTTTGTAATTCTTAAAGTCGCTGAAGCAAACATAGCATTTATTTATATCCCCCCACACCACCCCCATGCACACAAAAATGCGTTTTGATTTGAGTGATCTAAAGGTTTCTGCCTTTTGTTAGTAAAAGTAATTAAGTTTCAATGGCAGCTAATTATTTGTGAAGGGGAAAAAAAAAAAAACGTCAGGAAGTTTGTTTTTGGCAAGACATTTCTGCGGCAGATTTTAATTGGGCCTCGTCTCTTCTCCTCCGGGTTTTGAGGCTTCTGTGGAAGGTGCTGGGGAAAAAAACGACACTTTGCATTCAAATAATCGGCAAGACTATTTCATTTGGCGCCTGTCATTCAGAGCGGGGAAGCAGTCACCGTTCGGGGGGGGGGGGGGGGAGATTAGGTTACAGTGTCAACAGAGCCACTACAGCCAGCAAAATGTTTTCTGATTATGAGTGACAGGTTGGTCATGAGTGGAAAATACTCGCTTCTTTACTCATGTGTTGGTCATAATGACTAAAGGAGCAAATTTGCAGAAAGGCAGCAAAGATGCAAAACAAAAAGGGTGGGACTTTGTGTGAAGCTTGTGGTGACAAATTGAATAGAGTGGTGGAAAGTAAACCATTTAATGATGCATAGATACATGTTTACATACAATGAGTTACACATACAGAGAAATGCACCAATCGCATGGTGCCAGTTTCTAAACTGATAATAACTCGTAGTAACATGTTTATGAACATTGATCATATGATAAAATTAAGGGGTCAACCGATATTCATAGCTGGATATAAATAATAAAAGGGTATAATCTGCACGGTCTATAGTCTTTCTAATCCCTATCGAGGTAAGGATAGTATATGCAAACACATATCTTGGTGGGTGTGTAATTGAATTACACGGTAATAGTAGCTTGACGTGTTTCGTGGCTTTAAGCCGCTCTTCAGGAGCAGACATGTGACGTATCTACAATGGAAGAATAATTAGGTAAGTAATTAATTAAGTAAGTAATTGAGTAAGGTAACTATGTCAAGGTAGGGGAGGATGGATAGAAACCCCCCAAAAACTGTCTAGGACAAGATAACTTACAGGTATGTGTGTGTTAGCGAACACAATGCCAAAGACCGGGTGCCACCCGGTCTTTGGCATTGTGTTTGCTAACGCACACATACCTGTAAGCAGGGCTTTTTTTCTCAAACAATAGGTGCTGGAACTCAACCACAACCCCCCAAAACCCCTCCCCCCACACACACCCTCCAAATCACATCAAATAGTGGGTGTGGTCAGTCAAAATTTACAAACAGTAGGAGGGTCTTAAAGGGGCATTAAATACCAGGATTGCATTACATACAGAGTGCAGAGTTCAGGGGGGTTACACACAGAGTTCAGAGCTGTCACTTGTAAACACAGAAACCAGACTTCTGTGTTTACAAGTGATTGTGGTGAGAAGCCCCCCCCCCCCCCCAAGGGTCTGAGCCAGAGGTGGTGGAACTGAGTTCCACCAAGTTCCCCCTGAAAAAAAGCCCTGCCTGTAAGTTCTCTTGTTCTACACGGTTTTTGGGGGGGTTTCTATCCATCCTCCCCTACCTTGACATAGTTATCTTACTCAGTTAATTATTGTAACATTAAAGATTCGTCACATGTCTGCTCCTGAAGAGCGGCTTAAAGCTGCGAAACGTGTCAAGCTACTATTACCGTGTAATTCAATTACACACCCACCAAGATATGTGTTCACATATACCATCCTTACTTCAATAGGGATTAGAAAGACTATAGACCGTGCAGATGATACACTTTTCTTGTTTATATCCAACTATGAATATCGGTGGACCCCTTAATTTTATCATGTGATCAATGTTCATAAACATGTTACTACTACTAATTATCAGTTTGGAAATTGGCACCATGCAATTGGTGCATTTCTCTGTATGTGTAACTCAATGTATGTAAACATGTATCGATGCATCATTAAATGGTTTACTTTCCACCACTCTATTCAATTTGTCACCACAAGCTTCAAACAAAGTCCCACCCTTTTTGTTTTGCATCTTTGCTGCCCTTCTGCAAATTTTCTCCTTTAGTCATTATGACAGGGATGGAGGCACATGACTCTACCCAGTCATGGCTTCATTTTAAGTCCCAATTCCCCAATCCCCCTCTCAAGAATCATGTCTTGGTCATGATGGCCATCGTGATATCTGAGAATTCAAGCACCGCACCATCATATTCAAGTCCAGATAAAAAAAAAATTAAATTCGCCCTAAACCGGAACTGACATCATGGTGTCACTCAGTGGCGGCCCATCTATAGGGGGTGCACGTGTTCTGCCCCCTATCCATGCGTCCGGCCACCTAATCTACATGCTGGACGCATGGATTCCAAAGGGAGATTTTATTTTTGAAGCACATGATTAGAGCCAGAGGCTCTAATGGGCTTAAAAAAAGGGTGGGCTCTGGGTGCAGAGACCCGTTTGCTGATTGGCAGAAAGGAGAACCAACCCTATTGGCCAAGGGAGGAGGAGGGAGGAGACACATGGCAAGGACACCGCTGTGATGCCGAGGAGGAGATGCAGGGGAAGCTGGCCACCTGTCACCTGGAGGGAAGCGCTGCCCGGGGTAAGTGTGCTGCCCAGGGGGTTGTGCAGGTGACCCGACTTGGGGGGATAGCTTTTAGTAAAAGAGAATCACCGGCTGAAAATTTTAATATCGGGGTTATGGCTGACAGCTACAGCCATAGCCCCGGTAAACTGCTTCAAAGTCGTATCGTAAATGTACGTTAGGAGGTCTTGAAGTGGTTAAGAGGGGGGTGGTAGGTTGGTTAGGGGGGTGTTCATAACGTAGCTCAAGGTATAAAGTGGTAAACATTCATCAAACCCCAAATACCTTTATCACTCCCCGTCTATTATCACTTTGATACATTGTTTTACCTTAAATTCCACTTTACCTCATCAGTCTTTATGAGACGATTTGTCCAGGCTTTACGTAAGTGATCTCATTTGACGTTCAATTCATTTTCATCCGGACTTCCCGCCGTGATTGTATTCCTGCCCGCGCCAAGAAATGGAAATTGCAAATCTTGAAATGTTTAAGCTTTCTCCTGTGTGTATGTGACAAGTCTCTGAATATTATTGTTATAAATATTCGGCTTACAGTAATAGGCCTCGTAAAAAAAAAAAAAAAAAAAAAAAAAGGATCATTTAATTTAATAACTTGTGACGCCCGCTCTAAATCTTAGAGATGCCGTTTAGGCAAATAAGCGGTTGAGGAGAGGAGATAACTTGGTTAATAGTGATTTGTCTGCATTCATCAAACTTCAACAAAGTGTGCTCACCGAAAATGGGACTTAGAGGACCCATACTTCACAAATCCCATTGATTTATACAAATAAGCAATAAACAACAACCCATAACTCTAGTGTTCTTGCGTACACGTGAAGCTGATGTGGACGGCGACTTTCTCAATTGTTTTCAATGTAAAAATAAAAATAAAAATAAATTGTTTAATTAGCCAATCCAGGTATTATTCATATTTTTGGCATGCAGGTCAAAGTGACGTGCTCATTTTTGATTCACGCCTATGCGTTTTTTAGTGCGTTTTGCAGAAATGCACTACAGTCCCTTTAACATGGTTTCCTACTGTATGGATCTAGTCCACATGTGTGAATTTTGAGCCGGTGCATTTCTTAGAAAGGTTCAGGAACTTTTTTTTCCGCAACAGATTGCATTTTGCATGTAATAGAATTCAATGGACCCACACCAAAAGTGCAAGTGTTGTGTTTGTGATTGCGCTGTACTACTAAAAGTGCCTGTACTTGGGAGGGGGTCTGTACTGAAATATTTGCACTGGGGAGGGAGGATGATGGGGAGGTCTACTGGTAGGTCTGTGATGGGGAGGGGTAACTGCACTGAGAGATCCGTATTTGGGACGAGGGGTCTGTACTGGGGAGGGGGGCCTGTCCTGAGGGGTGTAGACTGGGAAGGGGTAACTGTCCTGGAGGGTCTATACAGGAGAGTGGTGACTGTCCTGCGGGGTCTGTACTGGCAAGGGGTAACTGTCCTAAAGGTTCCTGTACTTGGGAGGGGTCTGTACTGAGGGACCTGCACTGGGGAGGGAGGATGGTCTCTACTGGTAGGTCTGTACTGGGAAGGAATGATTATCTAGAGGGGTCTGTACTGGGGAGGGGTGGTCGTCTAGAGGGGTCTGTACTGGGGAGGGGTGACCACCTAGAAAGGTCTGTACTGGGGAGGGGATAATGTACTGTGGGATCTATTCTTTGGAGGGGAAACTGTACTGAGGGGTCTGTATTGGGGGAGACTCTACTGAGGGGTCTCTAGTGGGGATGGGCGACTGTACTGAGGAGTCTATACTAGGGAGGGGGTTCTGCCCTGGGGGGGGGGTGCCTGTCCTGATGGGTCAGTTATGGGGGTGTCTGTACTGAGGGGTCTGTTCTGGTGTGCTGTGTGTATGTGTGTGTGGGGGGGGGTTCAGTCTGTACTGCAGAGTTGGGGGTCTGCAGTGGATCACTTTTAGAGGGTATTTAAGGGGCGATAGGGAGGTTGTATGTTACCTCCTCACTGCCTGTTTTAACCCTAAAAATGCATGAAATAATTCCTGTGCAAAGTGCAACTTCCCTTACAATGTTAACAGTCTGTTTGCCTTTAGTATATCAACCCCAATTGTGTGTATTTTCATAAACATTTTACCCTTTTCCCTCCATGTCCCCCGCCACTAGCTAATCACAGCTTTTTATATTAAATAAACTAAACTAAAGACCCCAGTAGTTTGGGTCATACACTTCCTTCTTCTCTTTTGCAATGTGGAAGGGTCGTTCTTAAATGCCGATGTCCCTCCTTGGCATGGGCACTGCCTATCGACTGCTGAAGATGTGATTACATGTGTAGCACCCTCTAGAATAGTGCAGGCAAATTTATTGACTCATGGTAGAGTGAGTCTGAATCTGGGTCAGGGTTTTCTGTAGGTCAGGCTAGATCACTCACAGAGAGGCAGGTCTCTGGTGCCTCCCTCTGGATCTGGATGTATAGAGAAATTTCTAGAAGTTAGTGGGCGGAGGCCAGGAGGGTTGATCTGCATACTTGAGGGAACCTGGCCAATCCCTTAGATGTACTGTCCTGGCAGGGTGGCTAGGTCAGCCGTAAATATGGATGAGTCATGCCAGCAGGGGAGTCGGGTGGAAGATAGAGTGCTAAGGAGGGTGTCGGTGGCCTAGGAGAGATCATCTAGGTCTATCGGGGGTCTCTAACTCCAGGCTGGGCTCAGGCTGGCTTGGGAAGACTGTTAGAGCATCATGGTTTGTCTAGTAGTCTTGTCTGAGGGCATTGGGAGCAAGGAGGACAAAGTGAGTACGTCAGCACACCCTGGGATTTTTAAGGGGAGAGACTTCCACATGTAGCAAGCTTTCTAAAAGGACATCAATGCCCTGGGAGATCTTCAGAGCAGCCAGGAGGGCTGGTAGTGCCTGCAATCAGTGGAGCTGGGAGCAAATCTACACAAGGAGAGGATACACTCCTGCATGCAATTTGCCTCCATTTTGTGAAATTTCCAAGAGGGGCTGAAAGTTTCTAGTCTGTAACGGACTTTTGCTATTGATCCACTGAGGACTGTGTGAGTACAGGAAGAAAAGCAGTTCAGGATCTTTTGTACAGAGGAAGAAATTGTCCCCTGTTGTTTTTCTTTGATTCAAGCTGGGCATTCCATAAATCTCTTGACCCCATCCAAGTTGTTACCCCTAATAAAACATCAAAACAAAGAAAAGGGTAGGTGGATCCCTTGAGAACGTGCACGTGCATGAAACTCGTTGGGAGGGGCCTATGTGCTGACGTCATTGCCGCCGAGTCCTCAGAGCAGAAACGGCGGTCACTCTTGTAAAAAAAATTCTGGCCAAATTTTATCTTTTTATGCTGCAGCAACTGTAATTGATTTCATATCAAGTGATTATTGTGCATTGATGTTCACCATTCTTGGACATTTCCTCTGGAATTCACCATCTGATTGCAACATCTGGGCAGGAGGCCACGTTGCTTCATTTGCCACTTTATTTGTGCATCACTTATTAGGACATTTATATATGTTTGTTTAGCTGAGCGCTGCACACCATTTTCTGTAGAGATGAGCATTTCGTTTCGTTCCAAATTTGTTTTTTAACAAATTAGTTAATTCAAAAATATCCGAATTAACGAAAACCCGTTTAACTATATTCTCAGAACATTCGTAAATTCTAATATTTGAGAACTCGTAAATTCGTAAAATTAGCAAATTCGAAAATTCGGAAATTCAGAAATCAAAAAACCTGAAAATTCAAAATAATAACTAACTAATAATAACTTAACTATTACTATCTATTGTATATTTAAATTATTCTGCGCTCACCAAACTAGTAATGTGATCAATATTATAAAAAAATATTGTGAAAAAATGTGTATATGTATACTGCTGTCTCAAATAATTAAATACTTAATTCACCAACATATATATTGTAGCGACCTCACCCCTCTCACCCCTTCTTCTTCTCGGCTTGTTGTCTCGTCTAGGGGGGAGTATGGGAGGAGGGATGCGATTCACCACGGCCCATGTCCTCTTTTGGGTAGAGGTGAAGGCTAGAACCAATTTTACCATCGGGTTGTGTGCATAACCCAGAGCCAAGTCTTTTCTGTAAATAACACTCCTCTGCTCCCAGTAACTGGAGTTCCACACCACTGAAAAGGTCCAACTCGTATTTATTCTCCAATAGCAATAAATCGTCATTTAGCACAGACAGGTTGTGACCAAAGAACAGTTCAGTATAGGTGGGGAGTAGGTCGAGGCACAATCCTTAAATAGAACTAACCATTGTGGTGTCACCAACGGTTATGGCGCACAGCCGATGACACCGACTGTGTAGAACAGAAAGTGAATTAACTTCGCTAAGCGCAGCCCCTGTCAGAGGGAAGACATCCGTCCAAGAGAGTTACCAGAGGCCCCTCCGTCACCGGCGTATGCTGCACCGGACTATCTGGAGAAGTTCTGCTCACTGACCTCCTCGTCTCAGACTCGGGGAACCAAGGCTTTAGGGCCCCCTCGGATTCCTCCACCCTTGCGGGACCCAGTCGAAGGTACTGGGCCCCAGGCCTCCTCAATAGTACCTCACCCCAGGCTAAAGGTGCCTGG